>JARUHQ010000026.1:7532504-8764935 GCA_029955515.1 Chrysomela aeneicollis | reverse complement strand
TCTGAACTCGCTCTGGTTTTTGACCCTCTCGGTTTTCTAACACCAATAACATTTTTGACGAAACATTTAATACAACGCTTATGGATTTCGGGAATTGACTGGGATCAAGTTCCCACGCCTGACATTTTGAGGGTATGGACTCAATACATTTCAGAACTGCATTTGCTGGAAACATTCGAAATTCCACGTCACATCATTCCTAATACATATTCATCGTTAGAAATTCATGGATTCGGAGACGCTTCGGAAAAAGGCGTCGCAGCCGTTGTGTACATTCGAGCACTGGTGTCAAATGGAAACAGAGTATCTACTCATTTTGTTTGTGGCAAGTTGAAAGTAGCGCCGTTGAAACGTATTAGTATTGCTCGTTTGGAATTATGTGCCGCAGTTTTGGTTTCCAAATTAATTTCTTATGTTTTGAAAATTTTCGATGATACTTTAAAATTCGAAAAAATATATGCATGGTCGGATTCGAAAACTGTACTAGCCTGGGTTCGTTCCAGTGCCTATCGGTTTCCAACGTTTGTTGCAAACAGAATAACTCTCGTGCAAGAAACTGTCCCACCTGAAGCGTGGTTTTATGTAGAATCTAAATCAAACCCTGATGATGCTGCCTCCAGAAGTTTATTCCCTTCGCAGCTGATATCTGATAAACATTGGTTTATCGGTCCTGATTTGTTACGTGATGTCAGCAATCCTTGGTTGAATTCGGTAAATACGTTCGAATGTTCACACTTAGAAGAAGAACGTACAATGGTTTTCAACACAGTATCAGTTCCTCCAAACTTTCTAGACTCATTATTGGAAAAAGTTTCTTCCTTCTCATTTTTGCAAAGAACTTTGGCGTATGTTTTGCGATTTTGTTCCAATAGCCATCCTGCTTCGATTAAACGTTTCGGCGTTTTAACCTCCGATGAGATGCATCAATCATTACTTGTGTTAGTTAAACGCACGCAATATTTACATTTTGAAAATGAATTCCAAGGAGAAATATTCTCGAAACCTCTTCGTAAACTAAGTGCATTTGTGGATGACAACAATATTTTAAGAGTGGGAGGAAGATTGAAATATTCGTCTCTCCCGTATGATGTCAAACATCCCATTTTATTACCGCGCAAGTCAAAACTGACTGATTTGTTGATTTCGTACTATCATAAAAAATATTTGCATGTCGGTTCTCGATCGGTACATTTTCTACTAGCGCAACAGTTCTGGATACACTCGGCGAAACGAGCTATTCGGTCCATTTTGTCGAAGTGCCTGCCGTGTTGGCGGAAATATCCTCAGCCTTACCAACCCCAAATGGGAAACTTACCCCCCGCTCGAATTTCTAAAGTCAAGGCCTTTTGTCACACGGGAGTCGACTTCGCTGGGCCGTTTCCTATAGTAATGAATCGCCATCGTGGTATTCGAACTACCAAATCCTACTATTGTATATTTGTGTGTTTCGCCACTAAAGCGATACACATTGAATTGGCCAGTGACCTATCGAGTGCCACATTTCTCGCAGCACTTCAAAGGTTTATTGCTAGACGAGGTAAATGTGAGCATCTTTATAGTGATTGTGGCACGAACTTTGTAGGTGCTCATAATCAACTGAAAGAGTTTATGGAATCGGCTGCTTCAAAAGAACTTATCACTTGGCATTTTAACCCCCCGTCCTCCCCACATTTTGGTGGCCTTTGGGAGGCTGGGGTCAAATCTATTAAAACCCATTTGTCACACGTCATTGGTCATCAGATATTTACTTATGAAGAGATGAATACTGTATTGATATTAATTGAGTCTATATTGAATTCGCGCCCGTTAACACCATTAAGCTCTGATCCTAATGATCTTCCGGTCTTGACTCCAGGTCATTTTTTAACCCTCAAACCGCTCACTGCTCTCACAACTCCTGACTTAACGTCAACGCCTTCTAACCGTCTGTCTCGTTGGCAGTTAATACAAAAATTGCATCATGATTTCTGGAAAAGGTATAGTAAAGAATATTTACATACTCTTCAGCAGAGGAGTAAGTGGTTAGACTCTGTCACCCCTGTGGAAATAGGAGCTCTAGTCTTGATTAAGCATGATCAACTTCCTCCTCTTAAATGGCAAATAGGCCGTATCAAAACGTTAATTTTTGGTGGGGATCAAATTCCTCGTGTGGCAGAAGTAATAACTGCCTCTGGGACTATTAAACGTCCACTGGTAAAATTATGTCCTTTGCCAGTTATTGCCGACTGACTATAACAGTTTCTCGGTTCATGTTTCATGTTCGTGTTCGTGATATTCGAATTATTTTTTTATGATTATCAATGACAAGAAGTTATTATCCTTATTTAATTTATTTTCTTATAAAAACGCAAGTTATCAACTTGCCTTTTTGGAGAGGCGGCATGTTGGGTTTTGGTACACACAGTAAAAAACTTTCTTTTCGCGTACAACCGGTAGCACCATGGTAGCACTTTTTATCGCGATCAAGCAGATAACAGAAACGAGCATATTGTACTGACCCCAGACAGATTTTGATCAGCGTGTGTCCCAACTTGCCCGGGATTTGAATATATGGTTGATTTGGGGTTCGATTAAGTTCTTTTTTGTTTACATTAATATATGGATATTAGCGATATTAGCGATTAGTGAAGTGCATTCGACTCGATCCATTAGTCCTGATCCATAGAAAAGGTTCCAGACTCCAGAGCTAGCTCGAGAAGCATGCCGGTATACCCATTTTGCCTACAAGAGTGACTTCTCCAAGTAAGTTTCTGTTTCTGCTCGTATAGTTTGTTATATTTGCTACCCCGCGCCTTTTCGTTCGTTTATGAAGTTGATGCCGAATTTTGTGTGTTAAAGTCCACAACATCCAACCACGAGTCTATCACATTTTATTTCGTTATTTGTTCTTCCTTTGGGAACGCAAAACAAATGGAAATTGATGTATCTACCTGAACTACAGGGTTTCCTGTACCAATCTATCAATATTTGGTTTTCAGGTGTACGGATGAACCTGGTGTCTAAGAAGGGTACGGATTGGAGTGCATCTACCATTTCAATTGTACATTGTATGTGTGGATCAAGGCTATTAAAAGTGAAGAGGACCTCTTCTATACCATCACTAGGTAGTGCAACAATAATGTCATCTACATACTTTTTAATGAAATGAACTTCAAAGGATAAAACTGGTAAAACTGTATCAAGAATGAAATCCATGACATATGCCGCCAAAATAGGAGATATTTTTGCCCCCATTGGGGTTCCAAAAGTTTGTCTATAAAATTTGTTGTCAAAAGAGAAATAAGTATTGTTGAAAAGAAATTTTAGAAGATTAATAAATGATTCTTCACTAATGCTGCATAAATTACTGATATTGTCCCAATCCCTATGAATGGCAGTGATACAAATATCTAGATGAACGTTATTAAAAAGGGAAACCACATCCAAACTAGCTATAACATAATCATTTGGTAAATAGGTTTTATTAAATTTATTGGAAATGTCAAAAGAATCTTTCACATAGTACTCATTGTCAATAGAGTATGCATTAGTCAATATGCTGGTCAAAAAGGACGCCACTGCTTCTGTAGGAGCTCCAATCGAAGCAACTATAGGTATCATGGCTAAAGTAAGTTTGTGTACTTTTGGTAATGCATAGAACTTAGAGGATGTACCATTATAGCAAGTCAATTTTTTCTTCGTAGCCTCATCTATTTCATTGTTATTTTTTATTTTTTTTATTAATAAGTTAGAATTTGTTTTTATTGTGTATGCTAATTTCTTTATACAAAGTATCCTCACGTTAGTAAGTGTTTCAATGTCGTTTACAAGTAAGTTTTTTATAGATGGACCTTGTTTTTTACAGATGTCTTGATAATGAAATAAAATATTTCGAAAGCTCGACTATTTAACAAAGAGTTATTCTTTGCACCTGGCCAATACCTAATGACTGCAACCTCAAGGAAAATAACTTACAAGTGGTTTCCCAAAATTCACTGTATATATATATACGAAACTAGTAAATATTGGGGTAACCAGCAAAAGTATAAGAAAACTCTTTAAAGTCAATCCAAGCTTTCGGAAATTTATATTTCCATCTTCAGGGAAACTACAATTCAGATAAATTATACATTATTATCGTTGATAGTAATCAGTCACTTTACTAACCTTTGTGAGGATGTATACTAAGATGTCAAGGTTATAAAAAATTGTAAAAGACATGATGACAACAATAATCATGGACGAACCAGGTAAGTGTCAAAATTACATATTAAAATATCAGTTACACATAATATATGTTATGAACATGTGCATTTAATTCTAGGTTAAAAGTATGACAATTGACTTCTTCTCAACTCATCTCATGTCACTCGACTAATCATAATCGTGGTTGTTCATTCTGTCAAGGGTGACTTGCTTTTGGGGGATATAGCCAGTTTCACGAGAGGAAGGAATTGCCAGGTCAATTATCCACTGATGTTATTAATATTATTATAATTGTTATCGATTATTTAGACTCCAGAGTTCTCAGAGTCATCCAGAACAGCGACAATCTAACTCACTGGTTTTGAATCTAACAATAGTAAGTATGAATAAATTTCACTGAGATGTTTAATATCAGTTTTTTGTTCATGCAATTCTTTTCTTGTGCAATGAATGCCATTTCCAGAAAGGTTCTTTTTTTCAGATTCGGTTCAATTCCCAAAACCTTAACTGCTTCAAAATTCATGACGTGATCAAGTTTATTGGTGTGTTCTGCTAACGCGCATCTTTCTGGATGCAATCTGCAGTCACTTTTGTGGGATGTAATTCTATCCTTGATGGATCTTTTTGTTTGACCATGAAATTCGACAGATCTGAAATATCTTGTGATTCTAAATTCAAAGTTATGCAGGTAATTGCAATATGTTTTCGTAAATTAGTACCCCTTAGTCTGGTTGGATAATCAGCACCACATGCTTCAGAAAATTTGCGCATTAGATGGCAAGCTTGTAGATGTGGAAATTTTTTTGATCCGAATCCAGCTATTCCAAACACATATGGATTTTGTTTCGATACCTTCATATTTGTTCTGTACTCTGAGATTAATCTGATACATTCCAACAAATGTGTGTCCAGAAGAACTGGTACTGTACGGTTCAACTTTCCCCTTATTGTGAATCTTACATATTTTCTAACGATTTCTTTGGATTTATCAGGGTGCGACTGGAATAAATCATTATTGCTCCGTTCAACTGTTTGGAATGTTTCAAAATCCTCAATTGTGATTCTTTCAACTTCACCTGCCCTTCGTCTATTGAATAATTGTATGGACGTGTTGCCTCTGCCAGTTTCAACCAGACTGTCGGTGAAAATCCCTGTTTCACATCACATAATTTTTTGATATCGCTCATCGACGGCAGTATCACACTCTTTCTTCTCTGCATTCTCAGTTGAGTTTCGGCAACTGTTCTGTTGACATTAATATTCACCTCTTGTGTGAAAACTTTCAAAAAATCTTTAGTATTTTTCTTGATCGAATCATCATGATTTTTGATACTTTGAGTTATCAATATATTGCCAATTTGTTTCAGTAACGTTCCCAAACTGAAAGCTACTGATGGAGCTTCATAACAATTGGAACTTTCAGTATATCTAGCACACATGTTGATAGCAAGCATAACTTCATGTACATATTTTGGGTCAAAAACAGAAGTGAGATTTGTTATCGCAGAATTTATTTTCTTCATGTTCATCAAGAAATTCCCGAGTAATCTCATCCTCTGTCTAATCATTTGAAAATGTCTTGGTTCTCTATATTTTTCAACCATTATTTGCAAAAATGATGATAAGTTCATCAAATCTGATTGACCTAGAAACATCATCATCTCGCAATGGAGGAAATAAATCATTCTTCACAATTGAATTATTTATTCGTATTGAAGAGGAAATTTCCCTGTTTCCTGATTTTCCCAATGATATTAGCCCTTTTGATATTGCCTTTCGGTAACGATATGAATTTTCTTACTTCAACCTCTTTTTTATGTTTGCTTTTTAGATGTCTGGCTATTTTTTGCTGTTTAGTGTGACAAAAAAAACATAAATTTGCTTCCTTGTCTCCTTTTCTTCCTCTAGATCTTGTAACTTTCATATTCTCATCATCACAACCTGGTTCTGTTAAAGAAGCAGATAACTGAGCCCGAATCGCTGACGTCATGGAATCGTCCTTCGAGACATTACTCGGAATATACGGATTCTTCTCATTATCACAATGAGATTCTTCGCGATACGGGCAAGATTCAATATTAGACAGAATAGATGACCTGGAGAGAATATCATGATCATCATCTCTGGAATTATTCGCATCTGAAGGAGAATCTTCACTGGCAGATAGTTCATAATTAGGGTCATCTTCTGAATTATCTTCGAATTCTGAAAAAAATTATGAAATTCTGGAATGATGAAAGTTATCACAACCTGTAATTCATACAGTTGAAAAATTATTTGAAAAAAATCAGCAACTATAAATAAATCTTAAAGGAGTTTATTTATAGTAAGAAGCTCTCGACAAAGAACATCTCAACACACTCTTTCTTCACCAATCATGCATACATGGATGAACCATAAACGAAACGAAGTAGTAAAACTGTTCTGCTATTGGCGATGAAAGAAGTGTGAAAGAATTTTTGTATCAATACCAAGCATATTCCAAAATCATTTGCCATAATACTGCAGGTCTTAGTAAAGTATGCATATTAATAAAGTATTGAACACATTGTTTATAAATTGACTAAACATTCAATGAAGTCTATATTGTAATGGAATTCGACAAAGTCAAGAAGCAGTATCGCCGATATCAAAAGATCATCCTGTATTCGACGTTCCAGAGAACTCTCAAATGTTCGTGAATGATGCAGAACAGAAAAGGATGGAATATCCTGAGATCTATCGAATGGAGAGAGATGACAGGAGAATGACAGTTCTCGAATATTCTAGAACAATCCAAATATGATATAAATACATTGCCAGCTGATACAGAAGTCAGTCGAATACGAAGTTGCGTTACGTGCATATCGTCCATAACCTCAAATATAAATAGTCGTAATAATTTAGTCTGTAATAAGTGTTAGTGTTCGTTCAAATAAATTAGTTAGCAGTTGAAACTCGGTCGTCGTTCACTTCTACCCACGAAAATCGTAACATTATTTTCACATCAATTGTTTCCAACAAGATGTTCAAAATTGAGAGGACATCTTCATCTTTGCCTATTCATCGATTTACTATGAAGATAATAAACGAAACTCTACATCTACGAAAAGTTCATTTAGAAATCCATAGACTGGGATGAAATAGTTTACGAATCCATTCGAAAAAAAAATCGACATATGTTGAAATAATTATTGGTTATATGATCATTTCGTTAATTATCAACACAAGATTTGAAAGTTTATTGTGACAGAAGTAGGTATTGTTATTGATTTAAATTAACGTCAATTATTCTCGATTATGCACTTATGCACTTTCCTCGAATATGTCAGCATCTTGGAATGGAATAATTATTGAGCCAGATCAGCTGACGATACAAATGAATGTGGAAATACACAATTGTTTTTTGAAAAAAACCGAATCTGGAAAGAGCTCAAATATAAAAACTCAACAAGTGAATAAGTATAGTGAAGAATCTCACATATTGATTCATCCTGTATATATTTAATGGCTTGTTGAATTCAAAAATTTCATTCTCAAGTATCCTCCACCTCCCGATTATTTCTGAAACATTGAATTCTAGAATTATGTTATTATCGATAAGAAAACAAACCAATCAACCATTATACAAGGGTGATTTATTATTATTATATTGATCTTCATTACAAAAAACACGTTATATTCTTACTTGCTCAATTACAAGACGAAAATCATATAACTCGATAGGTGAGATTTTGTGTACTAAGATCTCATGGAATTACTGAAATACCAATCGAAAGATACCCCAATAGAGATAAATCTCTCATCAACTGAACAATGTATTGAAAAATAATTTAGATATTGGGGATGACCCAGAAGTAAATATTTTCAATAACTCTGTACAAGTATAGAAGGATACAAATCATAACTCTCTATTATCAAATGAAACTGACAACCAAAATAACAGTCATCTGAGATACAATGATTGCTACTTCCAATAGGAATGAAAGTATTTACCTGACGGTTCTTTGTCGTCTTCTAGTTCGTCGTCTGCTGAAACTGCCTCTTCTTCTGGCAGTTCTCTCTCTCTCCTGAATTCTGTTTGTCAACGCGCAGTTCTTCCAGTGTTGCTGGCATTGCTGCTGTCGAATGTAATTGTTTCTCTGAAATAACATCTGAAATAATTTGCTTCATATTTCAACAGTTCAACTTTCTATACGATTCATTTAGAAAGGAGGAATTCAGAATGGTACAAACAGTTGAAGTATTACACCAGATCAATTGAAAAAGTGTCTGAGAATACTTGGAATAGGTTTTAAAAAGATTCATGAGATGAATCAATGACTGAGATGAAATCAGGATAGCAGTGATTGCTGCTATTGATAAGAATTACATTATTCACCTGACGATTCTTCGTCTTCTAGAAGTTCTCTGTCTCGTTTCAGCTGTTCATCTATACACAGTTCTACTGTTAGTTCACTTCCATCCATTGATTTCGTCTCATTTGATTGTTTCACTGGTGCAATATCTGAAATAGAACAGTTGTTCATAACTTCATGCCGTTATCATCGTTTCGACAAGGAATTGATCCAACAATGATAAAAATATAACATCAATAGAAAGGAATTATACAACGGAACACATCAACACAGCTCTATCACAATTTGAAATGATCTGAAACATAGATACCTTGCGATCGTCCATCAGTATCATCTTGATCTCCACTGTGAGAGAATACAGAATCATTGAATTGGTTGATGAAAGAATTCGATGATCTGTTGATATCAACATATTCAATTCCAATATAACAATCCAGAAAACTATTTTCACCGACAGATTTCTGCTCATTTTTCTCTTTTTCCTCTTGAATGAGCTTCAGATTCTCTTTTTTTCTGGAAATAAAAAAAATATGACAAACAGTAATTTTCATAAAATTGTAAGGACACATCGATTCTATTTTCCTCTCCGCACAGGTTTGACTTCATTCAAAAATATATCTGATGGCACATCAGGCAGCTAAACTCCTATTTAATAAAACACAGTGACACATTGTAGATAAGGGAAATTCTCAACACTTATCATTTTATGAATGATTCTATACCCTATATCTATCTACAATTGCTTGCAATATTGGAATCGACAATGTTGTTATTTTGACACTTTGTATCAAAACGGTTTGCAATCAAGTCAAATGGTTTTTAACCATCAATTTCAACTTCTAGAAATCTTCATTTGACTTCAATATTCAACTCAAAAAAATTGTTTAATGTTACTTGTGGCATATTTGCAAACATAGTTAAAAATCAAGTTAGAAATATGACGAAAATCAAATATATTTTTTATGTCAAACTATTATGATAAAAGGGAAGAATCAAATTATTTTATTTATCGATCTAGGTTATCCTGTCAGTAACAGATCAAAAAGCCCGCTGTGAAGTTGTGGATCTTATAACTAAGTTCACGAATATTGTAGATTTTCCTTTCGTGCTGTCAAAAGATATAAAAATAGGTTATTTTACGCGGCAAGATTTTGAATCTTTCACTCACAGAATAAACTAGAAACAATAAAATAACTTTTTTTCTTCTTTTCAGTATATTTGTATAAATGCTTCTGTCTTTGAAAATATATTTCACATCGATTTCTTCTAGTAATTTTTGGCATTATTCTTTGTTCAAAACCTTTTTAATACTTTCAAATCTGATATGAATTTGCCCATAATCTTAAAATCTCCATCTTGAATACATTATTTCCATTTCATCAATTTTGCCTGAAAGTTCTTGACCTGCGACCACAAGAAGCCCATGAAACTTATCTCCAATAGGATTGAATCATAATTACACTACTCGTCCGCCATTTTGGAACCGCCATCGTGAACTCTCGAATTATGACAAAAAATTCGTAATCATAAACAGGAAAAACTCTTAAAATCAATCTCAAACCGCCATGTTAGAGTCGCAATTTTGTTTTTATCTGATGAAAAAATCATCGGATGGATGATTTGAAGTGGGTCAATCTCAACTTGCAAGTTTTTCTTATATCATTTTTAATAATTTAGTTAATCAGTTAGTTACAAGATAAACTGAATGAAAGCTTGTGAGAAAACAAATCGATGTGTCCATCTCATCCTTCAAAAATCAATCACTTGAGTTCTTAATTTTGTTTTGAACTTTTTCATCACACTATACATACAATAATAATTATTAATGACATCGATGAGAATACAGCTGAAAATTCACCAATTCATCGATGATAACTCGAATAGAAATATCAATTCATCAATGATCGCCTCACCCCTACATACAGGGTAATTCACCCAACTGATTTATTAGGGGTTTAGGGAGAACAAAGAGAGATAATCGACTCGAAATTTTGGTTGCAGCAATAACGCGATGTGATCAATTTTTCTGAAATATGTTCAATATGCTGTCATTTCCAGTTAAACCGGAAGTGATATCAACTTTGTTTTTTCAAATGGAACACCTCATTCATTATTGCATTTTGAGCAAGAGCTGATTTCATCGATCTACCACACTAGGGGTCTATCGCTTTAACGATTACAGAGATACAGGGGGTGAAAAAATAATTTTAGAAAACGGAACTGCACTAACTAATAATGAAGAAATAGCAAAAAACATAAATATGTACTTCTCTCGAGTAGGTGTGAATCTTGCAGCTAAAATAAACAATCAAAACCAAAACGACGCGGCCCCTAACAACCATTGTACCCATTCTATGTTTTTGCAGCCAGTAACCATCATTGAAGTCAAAGAATTAATTTTATCCTTGAAAAATAACAAGTCGCCAGGTCCAGATGGAATCAAAAACGAGACAATTAAGAGAACATCAAATCACATCGCAGAGCCACTATGTCATATATTTAACATTTGCATGCAAAACGGCATAGTACCCAATCATTTCAAGGAGGCACATATAATCCCTATATATAAGAGTGGCGATAAAACAAATATGTCTAATTATAGGCCAATTTCCTTAACATCTGCCTTTTCGAAATTGTTTGAGAGAATGATCAAAAGTCGCTTAATGCTATATCTTCAAAAATATAATATTATCTCCGACAGACAATATGGTTTTAGAGAGAACCTAAGTACTCAGGATGCGATAGCACATTTAACATCAATAATTTATAATGCCGTCGATAGTAAACTCGCCTGCCTTGGTGTGTTTGTCGATCTGGCAAAGGCATTTGACACTGTGAGTCATGGGCTTTTGCTGGATGGACTAGAGCAACTGGGCGTGCGAGGAGTGGTGCTAGATCTCTTCAAGAGCTTTCTTAAAGGGCGAAAACAAAGGGTCAAACTGAACGGAATCTTGAGCACTGAAGAAAATGTATTATGTGGAGTGCCACAGGGAACAGTATTAGGCCCCATTTTTTTTATAATATATCTCAATAGGCTACTCACTAGAAAATCTCCTGGAACAATAATATCCTTTGCTGATGACACGGTCATTTTGTACATCGGGAAATCTTGGAATGATGTGAGAGAAATGGCAGAAAATGACTTGGAAAACATCACTAAGTGGTTCAACTTTAACCTTCTAACTGTCAACGTTAACAAAACAAAAATGATTCCTTTCACATCGTATGAGAATCACTTACCTACCTTCGAACATATTCAGATGGAAAACCAGAACGTTAAATTATCCTTGAGTACAAACTATCTTGGAATCCATTTAGACTCATTTTTAAGGTGGGATGTTCAAATAGAAAAATAAAATTAGATCTATAACTTATAAGTTCTTTCAATGCCGGCAAATACTACCCCTAAAAAAATTGAAGTCTATATACTACACGCTTGTAGATCCTTTACTGAGCTATGGTATAATTGGATGGGGAGGGGTAAGGAAAACCATTCTGAAACCCTTGGAAGTGATTCAGAAGAAAATTCTCAAGATAATGTCCTTCAGACCGACTCGATATCCCTCCAACACATTGTGTACAGATTTGAAAATATTTGATATCAGACAAATTTATGCTAATACAATATCAATGTTCACGTTCAAAAAAACCAAATATCTGAAAAAAATTGAATATGTATATCAAACAAGATCAAGTAGAGAAACTCGAATGATAATACCTAAAACAAATAAATCCATTGGTGAAAGGACATTCACTTTCCTGGTTCCCAAACTATACAATAAAGTCGCTGAAGATGTGAAATCAGTAACTGCGAAACATTTGTTTAAAAAAAAATCAAGATGTGGATAGCGAATCATGATCGAACATTTTTTCATGATATCATTGATCCTGTCTAGGGTATCTATATATCAAACTATTCAATATATCTGAGACTTCCAACTGCGAATAATTCTATCTATTACTTATTAATTGTACTATCTACTATATTTCTTTTTCTCCTTCTACGTTAATTATTCTTTTGAAATATAATAAAAATTGTTATTGTTAAGAAGAATTTTGTGTATGTATTTAGAAATTTTACTTGCAAATAATCAAACTTTGCCATAGACAGGCTCTGAAAGAGCCTAAATGGTTTGAATTCTGATGTATTGCAAATTATTTTGTAAATTATTTATGTGCTTGATGATGTAAAGTTTTTTTCTTTTTGCAATAAATTATTATTATTATTATTATTTTATTGTCAAAATATAGACAAAAAATTATCAAGAAAATATTCAATAATATATAGATAAATTATCTTTCAAGGACTCTTCCCTATCTTAGTCAGAGCAATAATACTATTAAATAAGAAAATGATCTATTGTACAAATTGATGAGAATAACAATATATTAATTGTGAGTAATCAACAATATGGTGAGTGGTGAGTAATCAATAGCTAGAAATTATTCTTGAACCGAGATAATACAATCCTGACAAAATATGCAAGTGATTTTTACAATTATACTCCTGATTTCTATTCTTCCTACGATTTTGATCAATATCTCCTGGATTATTGCTCTATACTTGCGAGTCAGATGTCGTTCCCCAATTACGATGACAACTCCCTACTCCAGAGGTGCGTTTCAATTTAACGTCTGTCGTCCGGTAACGGACGATGTATGACGTCATAGTTGTTTCGTCGGGCGATATCTGTCGGATTGAATTTTGAAACGCTCTCTGTCAAATAATTGTCATTTGTTAATGTGTTTTGAGGTTATTTTGGTGTTATTTGTTTGGTTTATTAAATATTTGAATATTAAAAAAAATGAAGAGGTCTATAATAGTAGGAAGTTGGGGGTTTCTTCAAAACATGTTCCTGGAAATGGATAGCAGTTCTTCGTCGTCCGATGAAGAGGAACTCATCAATACCCTCATCTGCCAAAAAATCAAAATTCGTGAAAAAGACGGTTCAAGAATTCACAACTATTTTGAAATGATAGTTCCTGGTTACACAGAATGTCAATTCCAATCGCATTTTAGAATGACAAGGACATCATTCAATAGATTGATGTCAGTTATAGGAAATGATCTGAAGAAATTACAAGGTAGAGGAAGTGAACAAATAAATAGCGAAAAGCAGGCTTTGTCTGTTATTTGGCTACTGAGTACACCAGAAAGTTATAGGTAAATTGCTTGTTACTGATAATTAGGAAAGTATTTACCATTCTGAATTTCAGGAGTGTTGGAAGCAGATTCAATATGGGTAAAGCCTCCCTATTTTGGTGCTTCATAAGGGTTATTAATGCACTCAATGAAATTTCACATGATATCATAAAGTGGCCTGGTAGAGGGGAAATTAATAGCATTAAAAATAGATTCAAGGCATTTGCAGGAATGGACGGTGTTGTAGGTGCCATTGATGGAAAATATATGCCTATTAAAGCTCCTCGTGAACACCCTCAACAATATATCAACAGAAAGTGTTTCCATGCTAGTACCCTACAGGCTATATCCCTTCCCAGCCTCAAATTTACGGACTGTTTCACTGGTTACCCAAGCTCTGTGAGTGATATCAGAGTTTTCCGTAACTCCCCAATTTACAGGGGATTTTCAGATATTCCAGAAAGATATTTCAATGAAAAAGAGTTCATCTTAGGTGATAAGGCATACCCTCTACAAAAATTTTGTATACCTCCTTATATCGACAGAGGAAACTTGACTCCTGCAGAACAACATTTCAATAACTGTCATGCCAAGACTAGACAAGTTGTAGAGATATCTTTTGCCCTACTTGTTGGTAGGTTTAGAAGATTGAAAGACATGTTAGACATGAGTAGAATGGACATGATTCCCAAAACTATCATTGGGTGTTGTGTACTACACAACATTTGCTTGATGGATCCAAATGAACTAGTTGAAGTGTACGTTGCTGAGGGTCATGAAGTCATAGATCAACAACAAAACAATAAAGATGATGAGAGGGCACTGGATGCAGATGATTTTCGTGATGAAATGGCCCGTTCACTTTATGAATCGTACTTAAACAATCTTTGAAATAAATTATTATTGCTATTATATATATTTTTTATAATATACCCATATTATTTCCCAATTAATGTACAATGTGGCTGAATGTTGAATCCACTCTGATATATAAAAAATTAATATAATATTACAAGTGATTTGCATATCAACATATGAGACTCGAGATTCAACTGTTATTCTATTGAATTCAAAAGGATATTGACCGAGGTCCTTCAGCCAACTGTCCTAAAATTTCAAATATTACTGTAAAAAAATTAGGAAATATTTTGATAATATTGCTCACGTCAATACATCTAATGGTGATACCTACCAGCCTTAGAAGGTAAGAACATATTGAATATCTCCAGGAAATATTTTTGGAAAATGACACAATGAGAATGATAAATTATTTATTTTTTCAAAATAAACTAAACAACAACACTTTTCCATTAGAAATGTTTGCACTAAAGTAAAAATAACTTTATACAAGAAACTCTTATGAAATAATAAACAAAGAAAGTCATTCTAACTATATTATGAACTAAAAAACAAAAAATCACAAAACGGAAGTATATCACAAAACAAAAATTACCAGAAATATTTTTTTATTCAATGAATCAGTCAGTATTTTCCTTCTCCTTTTCAAATAATCTGTCCATACATGCCTTGAATGTATTGAGTGCTTCGTTTTTCATTTGCATATTCTCATCATGTCGTTTTTGTTTTGCAACTTCTTTTTTTTTTTCAAACTCTTCGTTATATTCCATCAGAATTTTTTTCATATCCTTTTTGTTACCTTTTCCAGATTTCTGAACTGGAATTTCTGTTTTCTTATCAACTCTGTCAGGATTTTCATCTGCTATTTTGGTGGAATTTTCAGTATTCTCCAGTGTTTTACTGCTTTCGCCTAAAATCAATAAACAATGTTATTGAAATAGAAAATACAATTATGCTTTTAATAATGAATGAGTCAAAAGCTTCTGTTTCTGGAATCATACCTTTTTGGGAGGAAGAACTCGCTATGAACAGAGGATTCACATTCGGGTACTTTCCAAATATGGATTGAAATTCTTCAAAATATTCAAAATTTATAATATTTGCACCACTTGCTTTAGAAGGCATATTGTCTTTTTTCTTGAAATATTTGGATTTAAGGTATTTAAATTTATTCTGGCACTGCTCTGGACTGTGATTAATTATGTCTGCAGCAATCGATTTCCATATCTTTTCTTTTCTGACAGTAGAGGAATTGAAAAGTGAATCATTTTTTTTTGTAGGCATGAATTAATTTAAGAATTTCATTCCTACTCCATGTTGCTCTGGAAAAGTATTGACTTTGAGAATCAGTTAAAGAATTTTCATCCTCTTCCTCCATGGTATCTACGGTTAGAGTCTCATTGTCTTCATATCTCTCTTCAAAAGAAATTCCAAATACATCGCTAACTATTTGGCTATCAACAGACACAAGACTTTTATCTGTAAATGAGTTTATTACAACAATCCAAGATGTACCTTACCTTCCACTGTTTACCTTTTATATTTTCGAGGAGGACATTTCCATCGCCAGTGGTAATTACGTTTTGTCCATCCATACAAACACGATGCGTTTTAATCGAAATTGCGATGATTTGATTATTCTGAGACATTTTCACATAACATGTAAAATCAGTTTTTTTGATGACATAAATAATACCATGCATGTGTGTAAAATTTCATAACAACGCATAATGCGCATGACGAGTGAAATTTACCGATCTAAATCGTGGGGTAAATAGTTGACGGTCGGACGTTCCACTCACGAATTTTGAAACGATCGAATGAAGTTGTCGGACGCACGTCGGACGTAATATTGAAACGCACCTCTGGTCAGTAATCTCCTACGATGATGTGGTACAGTTTACACCCTCTATCTTCTAGCTCGCAGTGGAAGGTTGTACTCTGAAGTTGTGTTAGTTTCAGCACTGAAACTGGGGAAAAACTGGACGACTCTGTCTACTCAGCAAATGATAAAGGTCCTCTCTACGTTGATTGATCACCCATTTATCGTCGACATACATGAAAAGTCGTAATAGAAATCAGTTGGGTTCAGGGAGGTATAAACTGAAGGTCCAAAATTTGTGGTTTTGAACTTAGCTGATTGATTGATTGAAAATTACACAATATCCTCAATAAATCATAACACTCTGTAACATTCTCAACACTGAGAATATAAAAGATACATCAATGTTATTTTCTATACTCTATATTCTGCTTCAATATTTGTTGAATTAATCAATAAAGAAATCTTGCATCCAAGTGATTGGCCTATCACATGTATGCAAGTTCAGGCTCGAAAATATTCAAAAATGAAGATTAAAAAAAATATATTGCCCTGAGACATCAAGAGCGACGTCAAGCGACACCCTTCCACTCAATTACAGATTGGTCAGATAGTAAATTATATTTCACCAGGTAAAACTAATTGCTTTCATGAATAAGAGAATCATGAACTCTTTTCTATAGGAAAGAAATGAATAGATGAGTGTAACAGTTAACACATGAATTTATTTCAAAGTTGAGGTTTCACTGTACACTCACCTGAACATTATCTCTCTTCTTGTCCAGAGACCAGACTTCCCTATGGTTTCACTCCAAATTCACACCAGAAATATCCTGAATTGCATTCAAGCTAAAAAAATAAGAAAAAACCACAGAGACTATTCACTCAAGCTAAATTTTACAATTTACACATGCTCTGTGTAAAAAAAAAGAATTCTCAAAAATCTATCATCAAAATACCAGTAGAAATTCTACCAAACAGAATTCGTAATCTTTCAGTCCATGAGAAAGATCAAAGTCAAAATATATCACAAATAAATTCTCAGTCTTCAACTATGCAGCAATGGCTGCGTGAAGCACCGGTTAATTAATTCTTATTAATCTTATTTAATCTGAACCATCCTAAATTGAAATCAAAAAGGGCATACCTTGATTCACTCCTGATATCCCAAGCAATCTCAGAAAACCTGAGTCTTCAAATCCTTTTTTACGGGAGAATAGGAATTTTCAAAAAAAATGCTCGAAGTTTTCACCTCAAAGGTTAAAAAGCAAGAGAGCGACCCTACGTCGTTTGTTCCCAATTGTTCGTTTGTAATCACGTGATTAACAAGGATCATCTTGATTGGTACAACGGCAATACAACAAATTAACAATTCATAAATATCTGCAATAATAGGTGTGATACAGAAACCTGTTTATCATGCGTCGATTTTAAATTTAATTGCAGATATTTTGATGGTACCTGTACAAAAGAAGATGTCTTTGTTATTGATTTTATATTAATTTACGAGATGTCGCCAAGTGATCTGATTCAACTATTTATTGATGTTATTTGTATGACTACATAAAAACAAAATGTAACGATTTATACATATATCGTTACAGTATAGAATGTTATATGTACATATTTTCCACGATCGATGGAAAAAGTTCAGGTTGTCAGTTATTAATCCAACTCATAAAATATTTTCGTTCGAGTGAAATCTGGTGAAATGGATTTATAAAAACAATTTAATTTATATTTTCACCTTGACACGTGTTTTATAGCTAAAACAGGGAAACAGGTACAATTTTACTAGCAGTTTTTTTTCAATTAATCTTAAATTTGGACCATCAACATAAGTATAACAAATTCACTTACCAAGAGACCGGTATGTTGTAATGATCTTTGTTGTAGGTAGGTACGCTGGTACGCCGTTTGCAGACCAATCTCAAATATATTTACAAATTGCCAACATCCAATAATTATCAAACCACAAAAAAGTCGAAAGACTGAAAAAAATTATAAAATATGGAGAGATGAATACGGATTATGTTATAAATGACAAACACAAAAAAGACAACAAGATGGCGATGACCGATGATCAAACTAGCAACAGTGCAGAGCGCAGACAAGACAAGAAAAGAATGACGATCAGAATGAATGATCAGAATAAAGAAAATTAAGATGTCTAGAAGATGGTGAAGCGATTCCCCATCCCCGCCCGTTCCCAAAACCACTCGATTTTTGTGTATTCAAATCGCCATTGTGTATTGAAATCGCCACGAGTGGCGCCATTGTAACCCTAAATTACAAGGTTGCCGGTTGTTTTTTAAGAAAGAGTATATAAAGGTGGTAGTATGAAAAACATCACTATTTTGAAAAAATCTCATGATATTTGAACTTGTATCTTGATAATATTGCATTAGTAGTATGAGTCCTGTGGTTTTATGCAAAAAAATCGATCAGAAAATTGTCAAGTTCAGATGTGGCACTGGCAACGCTGACTTCTATTATACAAAAAGCAAAATGGCAGACTGGGCAGGCAGACATGAACAGAGCTTTCCATTTTATAATTTCAATCAATAAAATATGTTGAATCATCAATCTTCTTATTCGAATCAAACGTGGAAAGGACACAACAAATGTGGTGAAAGAGTTTTCAGGTGTTTTCATCTCTTGTAAAATGTCATGTGCTAGTGAAAGTGACAAGCAGCTAGCAGCTGTTTGAAAAAAATGTCAATCAATGACCAGGTGAGTAGTATCATCATTATATTCCCTTGCAATTAGTCAGTCCAGGACGCTATCAAATGAAATTCAAGAAAGTTGCCAGAAGGCTTACAAATCATTGTTGCGAAAAGTTATTTTGGAGGATCTTTCTGATAATATGCCAATTACCCTTTTTTATTATGTTATACAATTGTTGTAAATGGAAATGTTTCTGAAATAATCTAGAAATATATAAACAATCCATTCATTTTGTGGGAAAAAATGATTATTACCTGTCCAAATACAACAATATGTTCTCAATTTTTTTTCAGATTTGCAATTTTGGACAAATCCAGCTTCAAAAGAAAACTCTCATAGGCTGTATTCATATTCTGGACAGGGGACAGATCATTTCTCACACATTCACTGCAATTTGGCGATCTTTGCAAAATACCTTGTCTTACTTTCACTTTTCCTTTTTTTTTGTTCTTTTGAACAACATATACTCAGTCTTGATGAAATATAAGTTGTCATTATATTAACAGAAAACTGTTGTTTATGTTCTTGGCAGCCTGATAATTTGGTAGGTGAGAAATTTGATAATCTCTCCAAAATAACTGATAATGCATTCCTAGTGAGTTCTGTTTCAAACACACTAGAAACTGCATTTTCAACTTCTTTCAGGATGTGGATGATACTTTCTGAGGGAAATGTTAAAAATCCCCTGCTCTTGCTTTTTATGTAGGCATTAAATAATTCATTTCCCTCCCCTGTTATGCTATCATTGCATTGCTGGCATTCTGTTGTGCTCTTAATTTTTTTGGTGACATAGCCACAAAAATACGCAAAAGCTTCTTCTAGTTCCACAAACTCCTCCTCAACCTCTTGCATTCCTTCTTTCAACTGTAAATCAAATACAATTCTTTTTTTTTTGTGGTTTCAGCTCTCCCACTTTGAGAAGTGTCTTCATCATCTTTCCACTGCTAACATTACTACCACGGTGGTTTAATCAGAGAATGGAGTGACATCAGAAATAATTTATTTGCGATTGGATTAAAACTAAGCACATGAATTAAATATTACTAAGGAAAATACTAGATAATTTTTATTTACTTTTGTCTAGTGTGCCATGAATCATAATTTATTTACTTCAATTGTAGTAAATTTTCAAAGTGCATTCCTCCTTGTTTAAGACACATTTCAGCTCGTTCAATTGTTTCTCTCAAGACGTTTCGTAACATTTGAGGCGTTATACTTCTAAATGTCCGTAGAATTATTTCTTCTAAGATTTCCAGGGTGGCTGAGACCCTTTCTTTAACATATCCCCAAATAAAGAAATCGAGCAGAGTGTGATCCGGAGAGCGGGGGGCGGGCCACCGTACTAGACCATTGGTTGCAATAAAATGCTCTATTGAGTAATTAAGAACTTCTCTGGGACTACATCTTGTTGGAAGTAAATTCGCCGTAAAACTGCTCAAGGTAGATTAATACGATAATCATCGATTTCATTTTGAAGAAAAAGTAAGTACCTAACCCCTGTTAAGTGACCTTGAAACAATATTGGCCCAATTATTCTCAACCTCAACTATAGATAGATAGATAGATAGATAGATCTTTTATTTGCTCCGGTTACATATAATGTACACATATAAACTCCGAGGAGTGTGGAACATGTCAGTAATCAAAAATAAATACAAGCAACAGAAATAAAATTGAAACATATATAAATAAAATTCATAAAGTTAGCATATTATCATTTAAGAATTCCTGCAAGCTATAAAAAGGTTTTTTTACGAGGTAGTTCTTCAAACGACATTTCATTGTTGAAACTGGAAGGTTTCTTAATGCGAGTGGAAGTTTATTGTAAATGTTTATAACGCTATTTTTGACATTTCTCTGTATATATGTATAGTTGCATTTCTCATTCCTAAGATCATTCTTTGTTCTTGTGTTGTATACGTGATCCTTTTCACAGTTAATGAAAAGTTCTGATTTATTTTCTGTTACAAATACTACTGCTTCATATATATAGAGATTTATCAAAGTTAAAATTTTGCTCCTAACAAAAATTTCTCTACAGCTATCGTTTTTTTTCATCTTATAGATGTACCTGATACATTTTTTTTTGTAGTACGAGTATCCTAGAGATATCAACAGAGTTTCCCCAGAATATAATACCATATTTGATCCTAGATTGAATATACGCGTGGTATGCAGAGAGGGCAACTTCGGTTGAGACATGTTCCGACAATATTCTCAAAGCATAGCAATATTTTGCAATATTTTTCGATAAATAATCTATGTGATATTTCCAGTCCAGTCTTCTATCAATCCACAGTCCCAAAAATTTTACCTGATTGCATATGTTTAAATTTTGATTTTTATATTCGAAGGTGTTCAACTCAGACAAGGATCTATTTGCGAAATGAATTATTTGAGTTTTGTCAATATTAAGTAGTAGATCATTTGCTGTGAGGAAATTGTTTAGTACATCTAGCACGTTCGTTGTCTTCGTCATCACCAACTGAGAGTTTTTTTCTTTTACAATGACTGATATATCATCTGCATATAAAACAATATCTTCATTCACTACATTTGGTATTTCATTTGTGTACAATATATATAGTAGTGGGCCTAGGATGGATCCCTGTGGCACACCTTTTTTTATCACAATTGGTTCTGATTTAATTATCTCTGAGCGAGAACGTTAATCTCAGTCTCCTCATTTATGATGAACCTTTGTTCCGCCTCTCGATTTCCTTCTTGCCTGAAACGATTATCAACATACGGAAAATACTAATGGGCTGGATGATGCCGATTGGGATATCTATGAGCATACAGCTGAGCAGCATTCCTTGAATTTCTATGACATTCTCCAAATATCCACTTTTTCACTTTGAGTATACGAAAATTTAAACTAAAATTTAACGAAAATTAAGAAACTTCTACTGTCTGCTCATAAAGCTTATGTCACTGTCATTACCTATATGAGAGTTTTGTTTTCCAAAGGAGACTTGATAAAAATAACTGCAAATATTATGCATCATGACTATTCATGGCACACTTGACAAAAGTAAATAAATTATTATCCAGCATTTTCCTTAGTAATATTTAATTTATGTGCTTATTTTTAATCCAATCTCAAATGAATTAGTATCGTTAGATTCGTCAAAAAATCCTTTTTTCGGAAAGTGCCTGTCAAAAATGGTTGCCATTTAACCCTTCGACTGTGTGGTGCCAAAATGTCACAAGAACTTTGTGGTGGGGTATGGCATACCCCAAAAGAAAAAATCACTAATATATATATGCTGCAAGTATTTTTCAATGCTAACAGTATTTTCTTGTTATTCAGGTAATTGATTTTTTGGAAAAAATCTTTCTGGCATTTTGATTGATCAGAAACAAAAAAAAAATGCATAAACTGAAAAAACTATATTATCAGATTCTTGAAAACATTGTTCATTTCATAAATTTATCATAATGGAAAAACGAAATTGAATTCAAATAGAACTTTTCAAGCAAAATAACAACACTACAGGGAACAGTATACAAAAAACCGAATGTGAAAATAATCAAAAATAAAACTGTTACAGCTGTTCAATTATAGCACAATTTGTACATGAGAAATTTGCATGCTCCATACAAATTACCTTGTGGCATTTTCCACAAAAATAAAATGTCTTCCGATCTTTCGTTCTTGGACATAACTCACATCTCCTACTGGTCAGTAACCTTCTCGATGGTCTGTCATCAGGTACTGGTTTTTCTTTTCTCTTCTGAAATGCACGAGGAATGCGAGGATTTTCACCTCTTCTGTTTCTGTGTGCAGATAATAACTGCGTTCCCAATTCTCTCAAATATTCACGTCGTTTCATTCTATTGACGATTTGGTTATTTTCCTAGAAAATAATTTGTGAAATCACACCAGCAGTATTCAAAAGGGAATAAAAAATTGTCAGAGGCCATCTTCGACTGTTTCTAGATACATTGTAGTTAGCCGAGAGTTCGTCAAGAGTATCAACTCCTCCTTTGGTGACATTATAAAAGGTTAAGTGTTGAAAATAAAATAACATTTTTCTGTTTCTTGGGAATATATGAAACTGCAGTTATATCTTCCTGAAATGCGAATAATGAGTTATTCACATCTCGATTACGTACACTCAATAGTGGAATGGAAATGTATCTTTTCTTTTTACGGATGGTTCCTACTGACGTCAATTTATGAGTTTTTAGTAAATCAATCATCAGATCATAGCTTGTCGAACGTTGTCGAACGTAATATTGCGCTTGGTTTTCGATATTGGTTCTATAAGTCCTATAACAAGATCATGAGGTTCAGTACTGATCTTGAAAGGCCCATCAGGTTGGATTCCTACATAAACTTCCATATTCACTAGGTAATATGTTCTGCTATCCACTAATGCATATATCTTTATCCCATATTTTGCCATATTTTTGTTGGGTATATATTGTTTGAACGAAACACTGCCACGAAATGCTTCTAATATTTCATCAATTGTTAGAAAGGCGCTTGGCGTGTAACATAACTTGAAATTGTCTGTGAATCTTTCAAAAATACTCCTTATAGCGCTCATTCCTGTTATTCATGTTGTCAAAGCGCAAGCAGCCAATCAGAAAACTAAAACGATGTATAGACATGGTAGATCGAAATATTTCAATTCCTGTTCCATCAGTACGCCAAAGATCTTCCATATTTTGCCGATTCGATTTATATTAACCTGCCAAATAAAGTATTCCAAAAACCGCATATATCTCCAAATCATCAGTTTCTTTGACCATGTATTGATGATCACGATTATATGATTGCGATCTCATAGCAATTTTCAAATCAGTAAAATGAACTATATCAGCTATCATTTTATCGTCAAAAAATAGCTTCCAGCATTCAATATGCGATTTTGCTGCTTTAGCTTGCTGTTTTACACCTGGTAAAACAACGATTATGTTTTCAGCTCGTGTGCGAACCTGTGGTGTATTGCATTGTTTCATCCACTTATTTCCACTTTTGTCGTTAACATTGACTGGTATCACTTTGTTCTTCATCTTCATGACACATCTCATCTTCATTTTCATGATCACCAGGAACCTCCTCCAGTCCATCTGACTCCGAAAGGCTGTCCGAAAAACTTGCATCACCTATTTCTGTTCCAACTTCTTCATTCCATTGGCTCAGAAGACGTTGTTGCTCTTTTTAGTAAGACATCTATTCAAAAATAGTTGATTTAGGTACGGAGAAATACAAGAAACTAGCAATATAAGAAGAAAATGCATAGAAACTCACCGTATCAATTTAATAACACAAACTGTGTGGTGGGGTATATGATACCCTGAACGATTTACGAGCGTTATAACTCCACCACCGTTCGAATCACACTGATCAACTGTTCATTAAAATAAGGGAAATCGCAAAACGAACAGCTATTGCCCTCTATGAAACAATAGCTGAACATTCAAAATAATTGCAACTGTATTTAGTACCTCTGGGGTATACCATACCCCACCACACAGACGAAGGGTTAAAAAATAATAGTTAGACACGAAAATCTAATTTTGCGAACTTGTATGATTCCTATCTTTCATACTAGTCACTAAAACTTACCCATTGTAATTTTCTGACATCACCTGAGGTCCTCAGATTAGTTTACGTCCGATCATGGCCACCTAGATGCAATATTAAAAGTGACCCAAAAAAAAAGAAGTAGGCTTAAACACTTTTTGAAATGTACATTCTGATACAGAATTGTCTCAGGAATCAAAAAGTTTTACAATATACAGGGTGTTCCGTTTAAAAATTCATAACCGCAAATGACCGGAAAGTGAAAAATATGCGAAAACTTTCCTCTTCACCTATACCAAATCTCATTTTGATGCCCCTAATATTCTAGAAGTTATGACTTGTCTAATAGATTCGAACAAACCTGTTAATTATGGAATGCCAATCTCACACCCCGGTTGAAAACTTAAGGGAGAAGCAGCATTAGATACGGGGCACACCTGGTCACTGAACACGGTTGTTGGTTATAGCACACAGGATAGAACAGAGAAGGAAATAGTTTTACCGTCTTCACCCTTATCCTAACTTCAGTTGGCTACCAGCCAAGCACTAGATACAATATCTCCCCTTTACTCTGGCTGGTAGCTCTAGAGCGAGAAGGCAGTATCGTATAGAAAAGCGAAAACCTTTACCGTTCTCACGTTCGTACCTCACTTTGTCTTCTCTTCTTGTCGGTCGACTGGACCAGTCTCTTGCAGATAACTAGATCAACTCACTCCCCGTGCCTACTGGACAAGACCTCCAGGTCTCTCCGTCTCGGCTCGGTCCTCTTCGGTGTCGGTCGGTCCTTCTCGGGTCGATTGGCTGGTCCTGCTGGCCGTCCTTCTTGGATGGTCCCTCGCTGAGCAGCTACTGATTTTACCGTATTCAACAGCTCGACTCTCGGTTCGAACACTCTTCTCGATGAGGGGGCACGCATGCATAAAACGGTGTGCGCAATGACTCGACCAGAGTACTCATGTACAATGCGTTCCATATAAACCTTAAAACCGAATCAATTACCGTATGTCTCATATGCAATTATAACAGTAACTTCGTTACAGTAATAATTGAAATATCTGCTGTCAAATATTTGTGAGGTTAGGTATTTGTCATAATGTGTTTGAGTCAACAGTATGATATACTATCAGTATTTTTAAATGATAAAGCCAAAGCTGCACAACGGGAATATATAGTATTTTATGAAAACCAAGTGATTCCTTCTAGAAATACTTTGGAAAATATCAATATATTTGCATGAGACAAGTTCTCTAAGATGTAGAAAACGAAGAACAATTCAAAATGGCGATGTGGGTTTCAATTTCGAGGAAATAAAACTATTTCTATAGCGCATGCCTCAACAGAGCTGGGTTTTCCTGCTAGAGAAATATGAAAAATCATACAGAAGCATAATATCTGAAAATTGTTGACAATAAATATTTTTTTAATTTTCTTCACCCTAGATATAATTCGAATAAAATCTGAATATCAACGTCAAATATCTCAAAATTCATTAAATATAACAGAGTGGATGCATGTATATTTGAAATCAGAAGAATATCGTAGACGAAGAAACAATACCGCCCAAGTCGCGAACTGCAAATTGTCCAGGAATTGAAAAAAAACTACATTATAACAAATTATTCCATCAGGATTTCTTTATTATGATATGAAAATGATTTGATCGATGATATTATTATGATAAATGACACTTTTTTGATATAATGTTACATTTATTTTACTTAGGCGGTATTAGTGACTCTCAATTATTGAAAATTCGATATGGGCAGTTTATTTGGCATAATTCAAAATCTAGTAAACATGAACTTGAAAGTAAAAACATGCCCAATGGACATTTGACAAAAACAGGAAGTAATAATAATAAAGCTTATTAGATAATAAATTCATTGAAAAATTAAGTATCAAAAAATAAAAAATTGTCCAAGTGACTTTCATGGGTCTGTTCATAAAAAGAGTAACAACAAAATGTCAGGACATTTTTCAGCTCCTGAAGATGAAGCCACTTGGATTCCAATATTTTTTGCCTTTCATTATGTATAGGTGCTGCTTTATCAAGAGAACAGTCGTTGATTTTTCTCTGACGTCTTGGTAGTGGCGTGTATTCCTCATCAAAATTCAATTTGAAAAAGCTTCATTCACTTCTATTCTGATACGGCCGAAAATTTATCACATACTTCCATGGTGATCTTATTATAAAAACGAACAACCATAACTCAATTTTTTCAGTGGCAACATCTGCAAGTTCATCTATAATCAGGGAAAATTCAGTTGTTCCCAATATCTTTGATTAAATATGCATACTGTCTTTTTCCGCTACACCTTTGCGTATATCTTCCTTTTTTTCTACAACTTCTGATTTTTTTGGCAACTTCAGTCAGAACAAATTGATGAAATCAACTGTGGTAAATGGTCTAATTGACGACGATCTACACTTGAGCTCGTGTGGGGATCCTTGACTAGCGCGATAAAAAGAGAAATAGGTCCGACTTCCGTACTGTGAGAAATAATAAAGGAAAAAAGTGTCTATTGGCGGGGACCGAACTTCGGGACCCTCAGTTGCGACGGCGTTACGCTACCGCGTTCTAACAGTCTATCCTCTGAAGGAGGGCTTGCGCTGTGGACCTGAGAGAAAAGAGGGGTTAGACAATTACACGCGAATTACCTAACTTAGGATGACCCTAACAAGGCTAACGAAATGACCAATATCATCCACAGCGCTAGTTACGATGGCGTTGCACCTTATTCCGCTGTGGGTTTCCCTATCTACTATCAGCTGAAGGCTTCAGCTAAACCAAGAGATATACGAAACGTGCGCCCCGGAGGTGCACGGTCCTCGCGGATTTGAGTTCCAGGCGGGTCGCAAGTGCTGTTCGTAAGGATTCACGATAGAATCCCTTAACTATGCACTTTCACGCCAAGGGAACTGCTTAGGGATACATCGATATCCGGAGCGACGAACGAAACTCGAATCGTAACACGTAGTAGGTCTAGTTGGAACGCATTGCATTGGAATTTTTCTGATTACTTTACTTGTGATTTAATCAAGTTCCTATTCTTCAGTTTTACTTGATTAATTTACTCTGTTTATTGATTGATAATTATTTACAGTTGTTTTCGGCACTCCCATTTTCTCTTTTCCGAACATTTTCTCTTGAATACATTTATTATTTTTTAGTAATACATACATTTTTACATTTTTACAATATAATACAGTTGTTGATAATAAAAGTTGTTAATGAGGATTCCTAGTCGATATAGGTCCGGTCCCAGTTGTTTTATTCTTTCCTTTGTCTCTAGATTCAGCGGTTGATTTATCTCTTTGGTCTCTCTATTCTACGCAGTCCATTAGCCTGTGACTTGGTGAGTCTTTTGTGTCGCATTGTAAGCAGTCGAGATTATCGATTCTACCTATGCGTTATGGTGAATTCGCCATGGCTGCTGAGAAAGGACACGGCTATTCTGCCTGGTATCTTGTGTCGTTTATATTCCCATTCGGTCTGTCATTTTTCGATTATTGGTTGTATATGAAGCCTGAGTACAAACCAATATCTGAATTCTGCTGCTTCTGTTTGTACTCCGAACAGGTTTGCTTGTCCAGTTTTATTTAGTTGCCTTATTGTTTTTTCAAAAGGATCTTTCGATCTATCGTTTCAAAAGCTCTGCGTAAATCCAGAAAAATAGCTACAGTATATTTACCAAGATCGAATGCCCTTCTCCATGTTGATATGGTGTACTGAAGAGATGTTTCACAAGAATGATTTTTGCGAAAGCCAGATTGGGCACCAATAAAGAGGTCATTGCGATTAAAATAATTTTCGATCTGTTCATAGACTGCTATTTCAAGAACTTTTTCAAGTGATGGCAAAGTGTTATTGGTCTAAACTCAAAAGAAGTGATCTGGGAATATCCCTTTTTCGAGAGATGTATTAATAAAATTTAATAATACATGTCCAAAGCAATCAGGAGTTTCGTTTGAGAATTTACTGTTTAGGATTTCCTGTTTTATTTTGCTGTCTAATGAAAATATGATCCTACGGAGTTGGCCCATACTTACTAGTGTGAATTTACTAAGTTACTGATTAATAGGGGTATAGTCATGACTCGACCACAATTCTTCATCGTCAATACTGTTTGCAATTTGTTGAACACTGGTAACAAAATACTGGTTGAAATTCTGAGCAATCTCTAAGCTATCAGTACAATACCGGGGTTGAATTCCATCAGTAAATATAATTTTATCATAACAAAGTTATTAGAGATTTCAAGTTTTTCCACATTAGTTTAGAGTTATTTCTATTCAAATCTATTTGTTGTTCGTGGTATGAAATTTTTTTATGTTTGAGGTTAACATACTGATTTCTCAGTTTTAAAGTTTTCCCACATCTGGTCTTTGAGATGAAATGGCAATAAACAGGTTGGATGTAGAATAAAAATTTTTATACTCACCGGTATTCTGAAAATCTGGAAGATAATCCTAGTCCAGGCTGCGTTAGATAGCGTCTTTCCTCGTTCTCACTATTCCTCCTTGTTCACTAAATACTTTCACTTTTTCTCGGCTTGGGACGCTCCGCTGCCGCTGCACTATTGTATAGTTTGATATCAGTGACTATACTCCTTCGACCGCTCTGCTTCGCTTGCACTGAAGAACTATGTCAACGAGTGGAATTTTTTTTCAATTCACATATCTTTATTTGGTTGATGTAGGGATACAATTTTGTTTGTGCTATCTATATTTCCCTGTTGTTTCAAGACTCTTGTTGGCATTTTCAACACTTGCATGATTTTATATTTGTTGGTTTATAAAAAAATTATACAATTTTGAGTTGGAATGATTTGAGCTAGCTAGTTGAGGAGGTGGGGAACAGGCTGCCTTTTGTTCCCTTCTTTAATCGTTGCTCATTTTTTGGTTAGTTTCACGGGAAACCGCAGAAGACCGTGATCACAATAATGCTACAATTTGCGTGTGGTATTTAATTTTTGTGTATTGTTCATTTTATTGGTGTTTCTTCTTTCTTCACGACTACCACCCCTTAGCCTTGTCTTGCAAGCCAGAGCACTGCACGAACCCAGAAACTCGCAGCGCACGCTTCGATCAAAAACCCATAGAGGGTACCAGGGAAATCAAATGAGTTGTTCGCGGTAGAGTAAAATGATGAGTTGCTGGTTCAGCAAATTTGAAAACGAAGCGGTTGATCAAATACAATATGGCGCGAAAGAACTTCCACCTACCTCGATGATTGATGCCGGCTACGGTGAGAATTCTTTCTGCTGATGCTGACACTGATTGTAGCAGTCCAATAGGCACTCGCGAGTGCAATCAAAATAAATGCGGGAAATCACTTCCAGAAGGCTTTTGTCTACACCTTTTTCTTGAAGCTAATTTTTCCAAGAGCTCTCGTGCTCGTTGTTTTAAGCCACACTGAGTGTCCCCCTCCAAAAGCCTTTTTTCGCCCATGCTCACAGTGGAAGTTAACTCTCATATATGCGCGAAAATAGTTTGAATTTAACAAAGGGGAATTGCTTCAACCATATATCGTGAGGCAGATGCTTTATAATTAATGTGGAATATATAACTAATTCAATGAGTAGGACATACACAATTACTAATTAATAATTATAGATAAAGTAGGGAGACGAGAAACCTTAACATTCTCCCCACTTTTTGTTGAATTATTAAAACTAATTATTAGGAAGGAGACACAATTTATTAATTGGTCTCTTGTACGTGCCGCTGCTCGTCTTGACTGTAACAACACGTGATACTTTGTCTAGTCCTAGAGTTCCAGAACTCTAGCTACTCGCCATTGTAAGGGCGCTACGTTATCCTGCTTGATAAGGACTAAATCTCCAACTTTCAAGGGATAGTCAGAATCATTCCATTTATGCTTTTGTTGCAAATTACTCAAATATTCTAGATGCCACCTGGACCAAAAACTGGCACTTAATTTTTGCAATAACTCCCACCGGGAAATCGAATTTGACTTCAAATGACTCAAGTCGGGATCTGGAAGGCGAGTAAGAGGTTCTAATGTTAGAAAATGTCCCGGTGTGAGGACAGATAAATCGTTGGGATCGGTGCTCAACGGAGAGAGAGGTCTGGAATTTAATATAGCCTCAATCTGGGTTATCACTGTATATAACTCCTCGAATGTTAAAATTTGTGAGCCTTTCATTCTAGCAAAGTGTGTCTTAAAAGATTTAACACCAGCTTCAACTAATCCTGAAAAATGACTGCCTGTTGGGGGGTGAAATGACCAAACTAACTTCTCGGTTTCTGCGGCACCACGCATGATTTCAAGAATATATTTATTTGCACCCATAAAATTTTTACCGCTGTCACTGAAAATATATGAACAACGCCCTCGCCTGGCCATAAACCTACGTAAACCTGCCAAAAAGGCTTCGGTTGTCATGTCAGATATGAGTTCTAAATGAATTGCCTTTGTGGCAAAGCAGATAAATACACAAACGTATGCTTCAAGTGTTTTCGCTCCACGAAGCTTTCCTAAAGTTATGAAAAATGGCCCACAAAAATCAACAGCAATAATCGAGAATGCCTTTACTTGTGAAACACGATTCGCAAAAAGATTTCCCATAGGGGGTTGTAGGCTCCGCGGATTGTGACGCCAACATTTGAAACATTTGTTCAACACTTTGCTAATAGTGTATACAATCCTTCAACGGAATAAAGCGGGGTATCTCAAGTTTCGATATTTCCGTTAATTGACTTTTGTACACTTTCCACTTATCAAGAATTGGCTTTGGAGGAATATCATCCCATTCGACTCCGTGCAACCATAATCTTTTCATAATTAGTTTCGCAAATAAAGTAACTGGTGATAGAAAACCAAGCGGATAAAAAATTCGACTTATTTCGGATAATATATGACGTTTGGTTAGCGGTACATCTGATAAAGTTACAGAAAAAGAAAAAATATCTGAAAAAGGAGTCCATTTCAATCCCAAAACTTTAATAGTGGATTCATTATCTTTATCCATCGAGTATGATTTGTTGTAGAATTACCCTTCTGGTAGTTTTGCTAAAAAAGCAATGTCATTGCTTGACCATTTTTTTAGTTGAAAGCCTCCCTTTTCACATAACGCAATTAGTTGACTTTGTATCTCGAGAGCATTTTCCAAGGAGTCACAACCACCGATAACGTCATCAACATAAATGTTGTGGGATAGTAACATTTCGGACGCTTGTGGGAAATCATTCTTTTCATCTTGTGCTAATTGTGACAAGGTACGGAGGGAAAGCCAAGGACTGCTTGCCACCCCAAATGAGACAGTCCGTAGACGGTACTCAATAAGTGATTCATTGGGAGAAAACCTCCAAAAAACTCTGAAAATCTCTGTCCGCGGGTTTAAGAAGAATTATATCAGCAGTGAAAGCGATGCGATGCAACCGAAAATTCATTAGTATGGCTAAGATGTCTTTTTGCAGCTAGGCCCTTTCATTAAGGTGTCATTCAATGAATAATTGTTGAAACATCTTTCGCTTGCATCAAAAACTATTCGAACTTTAGTCGTAGTGCTATATGGTTTAAAAACACAAGTATGCGGTATTTAATAAGAAGGAACTTTTGACAATTCTGATCCTGGAATTATTTCCATATAATTACAGTCGATATATTCCTTAAAAATGTTTGAGTATTCATTATACAAAATCGGATCGCGGTGCAACCTTTTCTCGAGACTATAAAACCGACGCAGTGCAATATCTCTAGAATTATCAAAATTCAAATTAGCGGATTCCTTGAATGGAAGAGACACTACAAAACGTCCGGCCTCGGTGCGAGTTGTAGTTTCCTGAAATATTTGTTCACATTTCCTATCCTCAACAGAGCAAATCTGTCTGGACATCAACTTTCTTCAACAAAATCCACCCGAACGTGGTATGGAACGCGGTAGGTAAATTCTCATTATCAATAATACGTCCGTCCAAAAGAATTTTCTGAAATATTTCGGCACCCAAAAGTAGGTCTATAGGAGCGGGCTTAAAAAATATAGATCAGCCAAATTAATATTTTTATGTGACTCCAAGATGAAGAATCAATCTCACAAGGCGGCATATTTGAAATAAAATTTGCTTGGGACCCACTGTCTACTAGTGCTCTCATTTCCTGAAATTTACCATGAACATCTAGAATTTTGAGTCTAACGGTAGCAAGTAAAACATTGTGCTGTTGAGAGAGATTCGCACTGAGAGCGGCAGGGCCGGTCTCAGGAAACGAAGTTTGCGGAATTTCTGTATTTGGAATTGATGATTCCAAGGAGACATCATTACTACAATTTTGGTTTGAATTGCTTTGCGGTTTGTCAAAATGTAGAGTTGAATGGTGAAAAGCGGAATTGCAATGGTTACAAGTATTAGATGACGAACACTTCGACTTAGAATGAGTGTGACTCAAACAATTGGTACACCAGCGGTTCTGTTTAACAATATTATACCTTTCTTTAGGCGATTTCCCCAGAAATGAAGGGCATTTATATAAACGGTGGTCAGACTTGCACAATGGACATGGTCTATTATTTGATTTCGTCTGAGTATTGGCGGCAAATAGAGCGGTGTTCCGAACGTTAGAAGAATATGAAGTATTTGAATGCGCGCGGTTCGTGTTAGATATAATGTTATTATTTTGTTTAGATTTCGTACGGATAGAGGATAACGAAAGTGCCTCATAGGCATTACACTGATTTGTCAAAAAATCTATCATATCATTAAAACTTGGTTTGGGAGTAGATTTCGAGCTGAGTTCTAATTCGTAGCGCGAAATAGTTGCGGAATCTAGTCTTTTGAGGAGCATGTTACATAAAATGAAATCCCATTGATCTACAGGGTACTTCAGATTTCTAAGAGCTACAATGTTTTCAGTAAACGTATCAATTAGTTTTCTGAGCAAAAGCGGGTTCTCAACTGATAGGCGTATACTACAATCGATTTCATTCCAATGAGCATTCGCCAATAGTCGCGAATTAGAATATCTTTTCACGAGTGCATTGTAAGCTAGCAAGTAATTGTTTGAAGTTAGCGGTGTACAAGAAATCAATGTTTTCGGGGGGCCGTCTAACACAGAATGCAAGTGAGAAAACTTCTCAATATTTGAAAGTGATACGTTATCATGTACAAGAACATTGTAGAGATCAATAAAAGAAGTGAATGTCCTGATATCCCCATTGAAAGTTTCACTCTGGGGGCTATGGCAGTAGAGTGACTGATCTCTGGAGTAGTTTGCGGAGCTCCTTCAAATAAATCAGCATACATTGCTTGAATGGAAAATAAATCCTTATCAAATGCTGTGCGTATGGCTTCTTCAGCATCTAATAACTCAGTGGTTATATCCTCTACAGAGGCCAAGCTATTGATGATCTTGAATTGATGATCATTAAAATTTAATTTGATTTCTTCTAAAATTTTGAATCTTTGTCGAAATTCCGAATGAAATTTACTGTTTATAAGAGCTGTTTCAGCTACTTCTTTCAGTCCTGATATTCGTTTAACTTCAGTGTTTCGTAAAGCTTTCAATCTTTCAATTTTATCAGCCATTCTGAAATAAATGAAGCAGTTAACCAACGATACGCAAAATTACCGAAGTAAAATGAATGCGAGAACTGAAAACGGACCTGGCATGTTTTTATCGCAAAAAAGGGATCCAACAATTTATTGTTCCACTTGCAGATAAATGGTGACCTTGAATTTATTTTTTCGAAAATATGATCGAAGCAATTCGAATTAATTCAATGGTATGAATAAAATAACCAATAATCTAAGGGATTCTTGGCTCAGAAGGACCAAATGTTCGCGGTAGAGTAAAATGATGAGTTGCTGGTTCAGCATATTTGAAAACAAAGCGGTTGATCAAATACAATATGGCGCGAAAGAACTTCCACCTACCTCGATGATTGATGCCGGCTACGGTGAGAATTCTTTCTGCTGATGCTGACACTGATTGTAGCAGTCCAATAGGCACTCGCGAGTGTAATCAAAATAAATGCGGGAAATCACTTCCAGAAGGCTTTTGTCTACACCTTTTTCTTGAAGCTAATTTTTCCAAGAGCTCTCGTGCTCGTTGTTTGAAGCCACACGTAGTGTCCCCCTCCAAAAGCCTTTTTTCGCCCATGCGCACAGTGGAAGTTAACTCTCATATATGCGCGAAAATAGTTTGAATTTAACAAAGGGGAATTGCTTCGACCATATATCGTGAGGCAGATGCTTTATAATTAATGTGGAATATATAACAAATTTAATGAGTAGGACATACACAATTACTAATTAATAATTATAGATAAAGTAGGGAGATGAGAAACCTTAACATGAGTCATAAGGTCTGCATCTTAAATGGTCGCGTTACAATGGTCAAATGTATTGCTCGAATCGAAATATCCTAACAACGTGACCACTATGTTGTACACCGAAAAAACTGATTTTCGAAATTAATTTGTTTTCTACTCCCGCGAACGACTGTTGAAACGAAACATACTTAGATGTATTTATTGGATCTGGAATCGGGATATCATGGAAAAATTCCTGACACAAAGTTACCCCCATGTTGTATACCGAAAGAACTGAATTTTAAAAATTATTTTTTTCCACTTTTGTAAACGACGGTCAGCACGAAACATGGTAAGATGAATTGCTTAGAGGTTCTAGAATCTAGATATTATTGAGTTTGGATTGATTTTATTTTTTTAGTCAAATTTCCAGGAGATATCGCCTTGCAAGATCATCAGTTCTTTCAAGGCCTATAAATATAATTTATAGTGTATGTTCCAATGCGTTCATGAATCGGTTCCAAAGTTCCAATCAGAAAATAATGGAATTAGTACCGTAAAATGGGGTGAATAACAACAATATTCAACATTTCCGGTTGTATAACTTCAAAACGGTTTGACTTAGAAAACTTGTTCTTAGCGCAAAACTGTTTTCTTAACTTCACCCTCATCCCTGCAAATCGAAATTTCTCAATTAAAAAAATAGGGTGTGTTGCGATTCACCTTACATCCGGTGTGAATAACAACACCTGCTTGATTTTACGTGTTTTGGCTCTCACACTGTCTAAGAGGTGGAAGACAACACATCTTATATTTTAAAAAAACATTGTACACTAAAAAAAATTAACTTCATATATTTAAAAGTGAAAATTTATAAATAAACTGTCTAAGAGGTGGAAGGCAACACATTTTATATTTAAAAAAACATTGTACACTACAAAATAAATTGACTTCGTATATTCAAAGGTGAACATTTATAAATAAACAAAAAAAAATTCTTCAAAACAAAATATTCATTTTATTTAAAAAACACATAGGTATAGGTACAAAAGTTATTTCCACTTGGTGGCGTCCACTTGATATATCAAAATGCCTCTTCGGCCCTTTTCAGGGTCCTTAACTTTGCCAATAATTTGATTGAAACTGAATTCGGTCAGATCTGGAATGTCTGGATAAACAAAATATGTTTTATTTGGAGGTCTTTTCATCGAAGGCATCACCCGAAGAAAATTTGCGGTGTAATTTTCATCGATGGATTGAACTCTACCAATGTATTTCTGACTAAAAAATTCAACCAATATCCAATCGTCTATTTTTATAGACTGAATAGTAACTGAAAATACACCTTCAAACGTTTTACCGTTCTTGGTAACAAAACACTCAATGGGGCAAAGGTGTTCATTGACACTACTGGTGCTTGGTCCTTGAGAAAAATCAGGGAGACTTTCTTCGTCATCTTCCATATGATCTTCCATTTTATCATCTGCTTCATTGGAATCACTACATTTGGTTTCATTAAAATCTGTTCCTGCTACACTTCGCCCTGGTAAAACCTTAACTTTTTTTCGCTGTTGCCTTGGTTAGGGAGATTCTCGTATCTTAGTTCTTTCAAAACATCAACTACAGAATCTGTTGAAGCTTCCGCATCATTTTCAGGAACTTGTGGATCTGATGGTAGTCTTGATAATATTTCATCTGGATTTATTGGAACAATTCCACATTTTCGAAAACCCGACCTAACATTTTTTGCCGCATTTGGTTTAATGGCTTCCAACAATAATTTAAGCAAATGGGGAAATGTGGTCTTTGGGATTCTCGTTTCTCTTCGGCCCGGGCCTTTTTTCCTGTCGGTTAATATCTTACGCCAAGCCTCCTTAAATGGGCGAGAAAAAGCCACATCCAAAGGCTGAGTCATGTGGCTGGAATTCGCTGGTAGAAACACGAATGATATGTTGTGCTCTTCACATCTTTCTACAGCTTCCAAAGAGATGTGCGAAGAGAGATTGTCCCCTATTAACACTTTTTTTCCGGGCAAGTTTCGAAAATACGGGATGGCAATGGTCTCAATCCAATCCTGGAAGCAGTTGCTGTCGAACCATCCAGAAGGGGTTGAACTGAAACGAGCACCTCGTGGCCCCCCTATCTTCCAAGTTTCGTACATATGTTTGGCCTTATACACCACGAAAGGAGGTAAAATTGTTCCGTCTGCTGCGGCTGCAAACATAAGGGAGGTGGCCGACTTACTGTGGTTCATTACCCTTTCCGGGTATTTCATTCCCCGTTTTGAAATTACTCTTTTTCGTCCTGGGTCGTCAGTCAAATTGGTTTCGTCGTAATTGACGATATTGGACGGACTGACACCATCTATTGAGTTTCGAAGATTTTCAAAATAACACCTGACTTGTTCAGTAGTTAGTCCAGCCCTTGACCTTTTAATGTTTTGACAGAACCTCATCGAGAGTCTTTCTTTGTGACGCTTAACGAAACCCAAAGCAAACTCCATCTCCGGCATATTGTTTTGAAACCGTTCAACTCGTCGGCCGATTTTGTCCAGATAATTTTTCACTATAACTCTCAGATCATATAAATCCAATGGTTGTCCCCATTCGGAGCACTGAACTAATCTGTTCACAATTTGGAGCTCAACTTCTGCAGACAACACAGTTTGACCACCTTTGGAAATACACTTTTCACCCCTTTCTTCTTTGTTTTTGCGTCTACACAATACTGTATAATCAATTTTATATTTAGCTGCTGCTACTCTAAGTGAAACACCATTTTGAACTTCCTCAATCGCTTTTTTGACCCCACTTCTCCGCAATTTGTGACCAATCAAATTTAAAAATTCATAGATTCCAGGCCTCTTAGTTTAGGTGTTGCCAAATTTAAAAATTATAAGTAGAAATGTATCAAAGACATGTGTTATCGAGCTTTACCTCAAATTCAAATGTTAAGGAAGTTTGTAAGATCTTATTGAAAATTGATGATTAATTAAATATTATAACCTCAAACATTATTCTTTCAAAAATTTGGTTTTTGTGCTTCATCTATTAGGTAAAGTTCCCATATATATACAAAAAATATTTCAACCGCCTGAAAAGCATACAGAGTGGTGAAAAAAATATAACGTTGTTTTCCTGAAAACTGTTGCGATTGGTACAATAGTTGCGTTTCACCCCATTTTACGGTAATCAGCAACAGCAATATCATCAATATTCCCGAAATGTTGTAATTCAGGAAGGTTATAAAAGTAAAAAAATCATACAACTTAGTCAACATTTGATGCTTTAAAAAAATGTCGGTCTCGTTTCAATTCTTTGAGTTATTGTATACCTTTGAAATTTTGTATTACAAGCTTGCACCACGTCTGTTGTTATTCCCAGCAAACCTTTTATTCGAAAATGAAAATTGGACTTCACTTTCATGTCTCCCTATATGTATATCAATATAATCGAGTTTATTTAATGTTTCACGCCGATCAAAATCCCGCACTTTGAAAGGACATTTTTTAATCTCTATTATCCCGTCTCCATCTAGAATCCCATCCGGAGCCCCCTCCCCCCATAAAAATGAAGAATGTTCTTGAACAATTAGACATCACTTTTCATAATTGTATTTAGTGTGAAGTTTAATTTGGATTTTTGATTTCTTGGCTTACATCTCTTTTTCTTTTCTTCGAACCACGCAGATAACTTCCTGTGATTCCGAGTTATTTCTTCAATAGAATGTCTCTGAACACTCGCTTCATCTAGCTTACGAAGTGACTCTTCCCACTTTGATTTTAGATCGTTCGAACATCCTTTAAAATAAAAATTTCCTTCGTAAGACCGATTTTTGTGGATATTGCAGATCCATCCATCGCAATTATCGCAAGCTACTCATTTCGCGGTTGTCTCTAGATCTCCTTTATTGCAATACATACATTTATACTATTGTTGAACCCCGACTGCCTTTGGATATATGAGGGTTCGGCTTTTTCTTAAATTACTCGAAGGACCTGAGTTTGTCTTCAAATCAATATTTATTATGATTTTCTTGATTTTAAAGACTTCATGTACGTTTTATTTATTTTACAATATTTTGTTATCAATAACAACGCTATTCAATTTTTCTTACAAACAGTTCTGAACTATATATATAGAATGTTTCATTTTCTAACATACCGCCGCCCTTGAAAACTCATTGTCTTTCAACGAAACAAAAAAATAAAGGACAACAATCATTCTTGAGATTATGAATTTTCGTCTATAGGTAAGAGAGCGATTCTATTCAACGCACGCTTCACTATTCCATTACGGGTTCGGATGCTAACAACACGCACTATATCATCTTGTCCTCGATTCACCTCGATAATTCTTTCAGTGGGCCAATATTGGGGTGGACTATTTTCTTCCTTCAACATCACTAGAGAACCAATCAAATCGAGGGACGAAACATTAAATTTCCACTTGGATCTCTGTTGTAAACTGTTCAGGTAATTTTTCTACCATTGCTGCCAATAATGTTGGGTGATTTGCTGGATATTCTTGTAGCGAGAAAGAGAGGATGATTTTTTGTCCAAGAGATCCTCTTGTGGTATCGAATTCATCGGTGCTCCAATCAAAAAATGTCCGGGAGTTAAAGGCTCAGAATCATTTGGATCGCTTGAGAGGGGGTATAGGGGACGGGAATTCATAATTGCCTCAATTTGGGTAAGCAAAGTATAAAATTCTTCAAAAGTCAACTTTGATGAAGTTGCTACACGTTTAATGTGGTATTTACAACTCTTAACAGATGCCTCCCACAAATCACCAAGGTGGGGTGATCTTGCAGCTATGAATATCCATGAAATTTTGTTTTCTATCAAATATTTGTGGACTTTATCTATTTTGTGAAAGTTATAAAGCTTTTTTAGGTCATTGTTAGCGCCGACAAAATTTGTAGCATTATCTGACATAATTTGACTACAAAGGCCACGTCGCGATACAAATCTCTTTAAGCAATTCAAAAAACCATCTGTTGTAAGTTCACTTACTAATTCCAGATGGACCGCCTTAGAGGAAAAACAAACAAATATGCAAATATAACATTTTATCAGTTTCCTATTTCTAAGTTTACCATCTCTCAAAAGGAAAGGCCCCGCATAATCAACGCCACAATTCGAAAAGGGACGACTAGGAATCACTCGGGTTTGAGGTAAATCTCCCATTTGGGGGAAAATAAATGACGGCCGTCAAAATATTTCTTACCGTCTGTCTACCTTTTAGTGGCCAATATTTATTTCTTAGACTTGCCAGTGTTGATTGTATGCAAGCTTGCAATAATCTTTCATGCTCATATATGATTAGCAATTTCGTCAGCTTATGATTGGAAGGGAGTACCATAGGGAATTTTTGGGCATATTCCAAATTCGAATTTTCAAGACGACCTCCCACTCTAATAATTTCTCCATCAAAAAATGGATTCAATGATATTAAATTGCTATTTTTGGGGATCTCTTTCCCTTGCTTCAAATTACTATACTCGGTAGAAAACGTACTAAGTTGTGCCAACTTAACTAATATGATGGCAGTGTAATCCAATTCATTGATCGTGAGATTTTCTGATGAATTTAAGATATTATTTTTGGAAATATTATTTATAAATCTTAAGCAATATGCGAAAACATGATGCAATTCTGAATAAGATGAGTATCTTTCAAATATTTCTTGATTTACCAAAGTAGAAATACAGGATATTATCTTCAACTCGAGAATTGGAATTGTTTTCAGTAATTTCGAAGTTGAAGTTGGTATACATAAAGGTGATTTTTGTAACCACGAAGGTCCCTGCCACCATTTCATCATATCAACTATTTGTCTAGGATCAATTCCCCTTGAGATTATGTCTGCTATATTCTCTTCCGAATTAATATGATGGAATTGTTTAATGTCTGATAGTTGTTGAATTTCAGATACTCTATTTCCAACGAAAGTTGTCAAGTCATTAGGTTGATGAGAAAGCCAAGAAATGACTATAGTTGAATCTATATAATAAAATGTTTCATTTATCGGTAGTTTGAGTGAGTTCACTACTTTATTGACTAACTGAACCATGAGAAGAGCAGCACAAAGCTCCAGCTTGGGAATACTGATAGATTTTAAAGGAGCTACGCGCGATTTCGACGTCAATAAGTGTACCAAAATATTTCTTGATGATGTCTGAGTTCTTACATAAACACAAGTTCCATAGGCTTTCTCAGAAGCATCACTGAAAGCATGGATCTCTATTTTGTTGTAATTTTCAAGAAATATATGCCTTGGAATTTTGATTAATTCAAGATATTTCAGTTGAGAATAAAAATTATTCCAATAAGTAAAATATGTAGTGGGAATTGACTCATCCCAGTTCAAATGGAGTTTCCAAAGATTTTGCATGAGGAGTTTTGCATTTATAATCACTGGACTAATGAGTCCCCGAGGGTCAAAAATTTGAGAAATTATTGACAATATGTGTCGTTTTGAAATGTTGGTATAATTTTTAGAAATGGACTTAATTTTATATTGAAATATGTCTTCTTGGGCATTCCATTCAATACCCAATGTTTTATGAACTTTGTCATCATCAATAATAAAATTCTTTGAAACTGATTCATTTTGTTCATTCTTGTTAGAAAATATTTCCATATGATTTGACCTCCATTTTCGCAATTCGAAACATGCCTGACCTAGTATCATATTTAGTTCTTTTACTAATATTCGTGCTGAATCTACAGTGTTTGTACCAGTGATGAGATCATCAACATAAAAATTTTCCATGATTTCTCTAGAAGTGATGGGATATTTTTCTTTATTTTCAATAGCAAGTTCTTTCAAACAACGAGTCGCTAGGAAAAAAGCTGATGAAGTTCCATATGTAATAGTATTCAAAGAGAAATGCTTCAAATCCTCATTTGGAGTTGACCGCCACAAAATTAATTGGAATTTACGATGTGCTGAATCAACTTCTATTTGTCGATACATTTTCGCAATATCTCCTGTAATAACTACGGAATGTTTACGAAAACGTAACAGAATTGAGACAAGTTCGTCCTGTATAGTAGGACCGACTTTTAGTACATCATTTAGGGATACACCAGTTGAGGTTTTTGCCGATGCATCGAAAACAACCCGCAACTTTGTGGTTAAAGATGAATCATTCAGTACACAATGATGTGGTAAATAGGTATGTATATCGGTTGCAACTATTTTTGGATCTATTTGTGACATATGGCCTAGTGATAAATATTCATCTATAAATTCGGAATATCGTTTATATAAAGAGGGATCTTTCGAAAGTTTTCTTTCAATTGCATAAAATCTATTTTTAGAAATTACTAAAGAATCACCTAATTGCATTAAATTACTTCGAAATGGCAATTTTACAGAAAATCTACCTGTTATTTCATGACGCTGATGTGTCTCTACGAAATGTTTCTCGCATTCGATTTCTTCTTTGGAAAACCTTTTTTCTGATGAACCTTGCTCTATCGACCAAAATTTTTCTAATTGATTTAGTAGGTCTTGATATGTGACTAGATTACAATGGGTGATATGAAGTGAGTTGGTCATTACAGGACCAGATATGATCCACCCAAAAACGGTTTTTTGTAAAACAGGTTGATTGTTTCCTAATTTTATTTGACCAACACATAAAATGTTATAAAATTCCTGAGCTCCAATCAATATATCAACTTTATTAGGTTTGTAAAAGCTTGGATCTGCCAACTTTATGTTTTGAGGAATATTCAATGAAGAACTTTCAATTGATATTTGAGGAATATTATTTGATATATATTCATCACCAAAAATGGAAGAGATGTCTTGAAATTATTATGGATCGATTCGATTTGAGCTTGAGTTTTCTCTTTTATTACTATTTCTGAAGAGCTGATACCCACAACAGGAAAATTAATAGTTATTGAATTCAAATTGAGTTTCTTAAACAGATCTTTTGTGATGAAATTATATTGCGATCCGTTATCTAATAAGGCTCGACATTGTATTGGTCTATTTTTATAATCCAAAACATTTAGAACAATTGTGGAGAGTAAAATGAAGGAATCTAATTCTTTGTTACACTTTGCTGAATTTACTTGCTTATTGCATTGTGATTTCATGTAGTGTTCTGAAGTATTGTTTGTTATATGATTCATTTGTTGCATTGCTGCATTATTTTGTGAGAACATACTTTGTTGATTGGATTGCATACCTACCTGATTGTTAACCGGAGATACTGATCCATCATTTGATCGTGAATCAATGGGGATATGATTTTCCACACTATAATTGTTAGATGTTGGATCTGATGGTGATCTATAAAAATGCGTCTGAGTATTGGATCCTTGAATTGACGAAGAAACAGAATGATTTGTTTGTTGAGATTTCTTTGGAATCTGAAAATGCAATAAAGTATTATGCTTTTTGTCACAAATTTTGCACTTTTTTCCCTGGCATTCTGCATTTGAATGTCCAGGCTTCAAGCAATTTGAACACAACCCCATTATTTTCACCTGATTGTAGCGATCTTGAGTTGACAGTTCGAGAAATGTTTTACAAGAGAATAAAAAATGTTCACTTTTACAAAATGGGCATGTAGTTGACTCATTTGTTGATACGTGAACATAGTTTTTATATTCGGTAGGTTTTTTGTTCATTGAATTTGCATTAGGTTTGCTAACCATTTTCGTTATTGAAAAGAGAATTTCAGCAATATCATACTACATTTATAAACACGATAATTCATTATTTATAACTAATAATTGAAAAGCATTCAATTCCTATTTTTTTGTTAAAATAATAACGATTCGATTGTATTTGTACAAGATATACCTATAGCCCAGGAACGGCGTCGTCAGAAGGGGGTGATAGTTGCGCTAAATGAGGTAGAAGATTTTTTTGTTTTATCTTGTATATGTTGTAGAAAAGGTAAAGAATCCAAGTTTTCGACCTTCCAACCCCTGGCAAAATTTCGTGGGGCCATAAAAACCACAAAATTCTTGCACTTTTTTCAGTTTTTGGCCTAGAACTTGAAAATAACGCATCCTAGCAAAATATCACCCATTATCAAAATGAAAGAGCATTAAATTACGCGTCGAATGAGTATTTAAAAGTTGAAATTCCATCTAGGGGTATGGCGTAATCGGAAGTAGAAGTAGAAAAGTTCTAGAGCATGACATTTCACATTTATAGACTACCTAGCTTTCCAATTTTGGTCAATATCAAGCTTATACATACACCCAGATTAAGCTCATAATTATCCAGTTTTCTTGTCGGTCACAGTTCGTTTTCAACGAGTTTCAGTTTGCAGACCTCCTTTAGGTATAGAGTTATTTATAGATAAGGGATCCTACCTGAGACCCATCCTTAATTGATTCATCCCCCTTTGGAACGTGGTCTTGCATTCTTTTCGCTCTCAGGTTTTATTTTATTTCAGTTGTGAGATTGACTAGTCCGAAATGAGTTCTCCCCAACGTAGGGAGGTGTGTTTCATATGCCAAGGTAGTTTGATAGATGGTGATGTGGTTACAGTGCGACAAAAAGGCGTGAAAACTCTAATAAGCTCCAGTGTTCAAAGGAAAAACAACGAGCATCGTCGTTATTTAACTAATTTGAGTGAAGTTAAAGTGCACAGTGCTTGCCAGAAGCATTACAATAATCCGAAATTGATTTCTTCGTATCTGAAAAGAGCCTCCGAACCATCAACGTCAACACGTAGGTCGAATGTATTTGATTTGAGAAAACACTGCTTTTATTGTGGGAAAGAAGCTGATGATAATTGGGAGGAAAAACTTCGCAGACTTCCCTATGCCAAGCGAAATTTAATTCATAAAGTGATGAAACTTGAACTAAGAGATAGCGTTATTGAGGTTGCTCGAAGGAGAGGTGACAACTGGGCAAGTGAAGTATTGCAACGTATCAGTGACGAAGATCTTTGTGCAAGAGATGCGTGGTATCACAGATTTTGTCAGAGGGATTTTTACCGGCCAGTCAGGAGCGGAGAAGAAAAGGGACGTCCTCTATCGAAAGATGTTGACGAAGCAATGGAAATGATTTTTTCCTATATAGAAAACAATCCAGAGGAATGTCAATTCTCTTTAGAGGAACTGATGAACCAGATTACGACTGAAAACGTTCCACAGGCTAGGACAGTGAAAACCCGACTCTTGGAGAAATACGATGAAGACATTTTGATAGTTGAAACTAAAAAGAAGAAGACAGTAGTTTGTTTTAAATACGGGCTATAAAATATTGAGTGATAGTTTCTATCAGAGCAGGCTGTTAGATCCAAGAGAAGAGCGCCTCAGAATCGTAAGTGCTGCTGCAGATATCATTCGAGAGGACATCCGATCACAGGTCTATGAGATATCGCAATATCCCCCACCTGATGATTTCTTGAAGGATGTCGAATCGGTGATCCCTGAATCATTGCTCCATTTCTTTGAGTCATTGATTCTGAAAAATAAACGAGGGACACTGGAAAAATGGAAAAAAAGGTGTGTGGCATTGTCACATGCAGTGATTTCTGCAGTGAGACCACGATCGTTTCTATCATCTCTTTTAATAGGGCTAAGCACGTTCATATATAAACGATTTGGTTCAAGACTTCTTGTTGACGCTCTCAGCGCAATTGGATTTGTGGCTACGTATGCTGAAACTACCCTACTTGAGATGTCATCGATAGTACGACCTGAGCAACCTAGGGTAACCACTGATGGATTCCTCCAATTCATTTTTGACAACGCGGATTTCAATATTAACACCATTGACGGATTGAATACTTTCCACTCTATGGGAGGAATCATGGTCGTCACTCCTCACTCGGCCATCGAGTCAGAAAGAAACATTGATCGGCAAGTGAGGATGTCATCTTCTGATGTGTTGACCTCAGTTGGTGTACCTCAATTGACCACCTTCCACAGGACAGATAATGGTGGTTCAAATACCATAATTATGAAGGACCCCAATCTCAATGACCCAATGGCCTTGGAAGTGACTCTCTCTGGCTGTGAGATTTTGTGGCTTTACGGAAAGTGGACGAAACGTGCTGATGTGCCAGGATGAGGTGGATACATGGAAGAAGCAACCAATCACGGACAATCTCCTACTTCAAAGATATTGTGTCTCCCATTCTTGAACTACCCTCCCACTTTATACGACACAATATATACATCGCTGCTAACGGCATCTAAAAAATGTGTGGAACTTGGACAACAGTCGTGCTTTGTCACATTTGACCAGCCATTGTATGTGAAGGCAAATGATATAGCGAGCAGTGATGACAGTGATTTAAAAAATGTCATTGTACGATTAGGTGGATTCCACCTTCTCATGTCCTTCATGGGCTGCATCGGCGTGATAATGGCAGGAAGCGGCTTGAGAGACTTACTTTCCATTATATTCGCCGAGAACAGTTTGGATAAAATATTGAGTGGACATGCATATGCTCGAGCAGTGAGAGCTCATATGCTAGTCCACATGGTGTTGTCATTTTACATCTTTCAGGAGATTGAGTTCACGGATGGTGAAAAAGAAGTTATGGAAGAATTGCTGCTTTTTGAAAACAGACCATCAGTACTCACATGTCACGAAAACAAAATTTATAAGCATGTGATGATCAAGTTTAACAAAGCGCTTCACACCATCGCAGGTAGAGGACCAACTGCAAAACTATGGACTCAGTATTTCTACATGGTGACAATTATGAAGCAGTTCATTGAGGCAGAGCGGATGGGCAACTGGCTTCTGCATTTGGATACCATAAAAAAAATGCTTCCTTACTTTCATTCTGCTGGCCATTTTCAATATGCTAAAAGTGCTCACCTTTACTTGCAAGAAATGCTCACATTGGAAGAGCAAATGGATCCAACAGAATTCAAAAAATTCACAACAGAGGGCTTTTTCACCATCAGGCGCAGTGACAAATTTTGGTGTGGAGTCTGGTCAGATATGACCATCGAACAGACACTAATGAAGACAATGAAAGTAAAAGGCGGTTTAATTCACGGGCGTGGCTTTTCAGACTCAGTTCTTACAAAGTGGACTTCAGGGATGGCAACTCTGCAGGATGTTTGTCAGAGGATTGAAGAATTCTGTGATATATCAACAGGTACAAGTGAGCAACACGTAGACTTGAGACCTTCACGCAGAGATCGAAATGCAGCAGACAGTGAGAAACTGAATAATTGGCTGTTGCAACACCCCCCATTTCCACCATGTAATGTTCTCATGTCAGTGAGCAGTGGAGTAATTGGTGGTCCTGAAGTTAACTGTCATTTGTCTGTAGAAGTTGGAAGTATGGGGATTGCCAAAATTATGGGACAGGACTTCAAAAACGTATCATTCAAACGCAAAGATAAGGTTGTTACACTTGCATCCTGCACTGCTCTGAAGATAGGGGGAAAGACGATAGCTACTATCAACCCGTTAACACTGTTTCATAGACTGTGCGTTGTGAAACAATCCGATGAAGATTTGAAATACTGTTTCTCATTTGAACTTGCTCCATACCCCATGTCTATGTTCACGGAAGAAGGTCTCCGTAAGGGTACAAAGTCTTCGCTGTATGATGCATTCACACCTCTCCAAAATGCTACACCCTCTATAAAAAGTTTTGTTGTCGATGGTGGATACCTTCTGCATAAGGTTGTTTGGTCCCGTAATGAAAAATTTGGATCTATCTGCAGAAAGTATGAAACCTACTTGAGAAAACACTATCAAGCCGATATCACGGTTATATTCGACGGATACCCAAGTGATGCTTCGGAGAGGGGAACAAAGTCTTCTGAAAGGTCTCGTCGATTGAAGACATCTGGTTCATCAGCAGATATCATTTTCAATGAAGACACAGATGCTGCAGTGTCCCAGGAAAAGTTTCTTGCGAATGAGGGTAACAAAAATCGTTTAATTTTTATGCTTATGCATAAATTCAAGGAAGGAGGTATCTCAGTCCAACAGGCAGAGGAAGATGCAGATTTATTAATTGTAGAAACAGCTATTTCCCAAGCAGCAAAATCCGTATGTGTGGCTATTGTGAGTGAGGACATTGACGTTCTTGTTCTCTTAACCGACCTTGGGAAAGAGTACCAGAACTTGTACTTCCACAAACCAGGAAAAGGCAAAAAATCAGCTTCATGGTATTCCAGCACTTCCTTCTGCTTTGATCCCACTCACGTCCTCTTCATCCACGCCTTTACTGGATGTGATGTCACATCATCATTTTTTGGTCATGGGAAAGGGAAATTGCCAACCCTCCTCGAGCAACATCCTAAACTGAAAGAGCAAGCAGCTGCATTCCTCAAACCCTCAGTCTCTCAAGACGAGATAGCACAGGCAGGGGAACAGCTGATCATGTCTCTATATGGAAAAATGGACAGTGGGACTCTCGATGAGCTGAGATACGAGCTCTTCGTCAAATCTGCATCAAAAAAGTCGTTCAACCTAGCACGGCTACCACCTACATCAGATGCAGCAAGATGGCACTCAATGCGAGTATACCAGCAGGTGCAAACTTGGCTGGGGTGTCCAATAAGCCCATGCCAATGGGGTTGGAGAAAACTTCCATCCGGCTTAGTACCTATTCAAACTACTAAAGATGCTGCTCCCGACATGTTACTAAAAATGATTTCTTGTACTTGCAAAAAAGGTTGCACTGCAGCATGCGGGTGTCGAAAATCTGGCCTCAACTGCTCTTCTGCATGCAAGCATTGCTCCGGCCTCTCCTGCGAAAATGCTCCTGAGATGGAGTTGGGAGAAGACGAGGACGAAGAGTTTTCCGAGTCAGAAGAAATTTCCGATGCTGCTGCAATGGACCACGAAGTGAGGATGCCAGACACGGACATTGCAGAGCCCCAGCCCAAACGATTTCGCCTATAAATGGCAATTATTCCCATTTTTCCATGTACTTGAAATGTCATGCTCTAAAACTATCTTTACAATACAACTATTGATTATCATAACTAAATTTTTATTTCGTGGATTTTTTCATTTAGGTACCCGTTTCAGAGCTGGGGACGTGATAAAGGTCACTTGGTGTGAATTTCTTCAGAGTTGGTAAAAATTGTCGTTTTTCTACTTCCGATTACGTCCATACCCGTGGACTGAATTTCAAATTTCAATACTCATTCGACGCGTAATTTAATGCTCTTTCATTTTGATAATGGGCGATATTTTGATAGGGTGCGTTATTTTTAGGTTATAGGCAAAAAACTGAAAAAACTGAAAAAATTTCGTGTTTTTTTTGGCCCCACGAAATTTTGCCAGGGGTTGGGAGGTCAAAAACTTGGATTCTTTACCTTCTCTATAATATAAACAAGATAAAACAAAAAAATCTTCTACCTCATTTAGCGCATCTATATATTACCCCGTTGCTGGACTACTAAAAATATGCTGGGAAGAGATAATGGGCGACTGGACTAGTATCGAATAGTACTCCACTGAATAGTTATGAACCTAAAAGAATTTTTGCATCCATTCAAATGTATTTCAGTGGCACATAAATATGTCTATGCATTGTTCAAAATCGTTGAATTTCAGAGCTCCCTTCAAACGAGCGACCGACGCCACCAGATTTTTGTGCATTGTGACGTCAATTGTTAATTAGTTCTCTTATTGGTCTGTTTTATTCCATTTTAACCATCAATCAATGTTGTCCAGTTGCAAATTTCTTTGATGTGATTGAAAATTATCCGTCTTCAAGAGAACAATAATCTTCAAAAGACTATTATAGCTTCGATCCATTAAACATTTGGATGATATTTTTCATATTTATTTTACTTCCGATTATTAAGAACAATGATATTTGTAATGAAACAAAATTATCTGTTGTTTATGGCTTCTAGGACACAATTGAATATTGTTGTGATGAATGTATTTTCCAGAGCTACTAGAGAAATGTTTGGGGACAAGGCTATCGGATATGTCCAAATCAGGAGAGTCAACCATATCCCTTTCAGACCTGATTTTTATTTTTTTATAAAAAAAATATCTGTTGTTTCTGAGTTTTTTCTATCCTATCAAAGAATCGTACTGTCACAAAAAAATATATTTTTTTCAATAATAAAAATATTATGGTGTGTACATTATACAGTCCATTGGGACTCAACAGTTGCCGTTGTACATTTCCATATGTACACTAGAATGTACAAAAGGTCGCAAAACAAATGTTATACATCTTTATAATAATACTTTATTTTCTATGGAAATTCACAAAACAATTGCGATTTTTCACAAGACAAAGGTGGACTTTACATTTTTGACAAAAAATATGACTTCGTTGCTTGCAACCTGCCAGTTTGCATCTAGTGGCTTCCTTATTATTGCTATACAGAGGCATATGATCAACATTATCAAATTGAACATCAGCAATGGGTCTTTTCTCGCCTCTTCTGACAGTTTTTGATGATGTTGGTGTATCATCACAAGCTGAGCTGGGTATTCCTCTTTTTTTTATATTCTCAATGGGCCTACCTGCTTTTATGAGACCGTTTGTTACATCAAAGCGGAAATGAAGAAAATCCATTACTTTATTTTTGGGAATATTATTTAGTTGACAGTCTCTTTTATATTCCAGTCATGAATCAGCTAGAACAAAATCTATCATGTGCATTATTAATCGCAAAGTCCATTTTCGTGATTTTATGAAAATTCTATAGGTGCTAATCATTTGGTCTAATAGGTCAACACCTCCCATTGATTGATTGTATTTTGCAATGACTTCAGGCCTCGGTATATTCAAATATTTATTAGATTTCTTGTCCCACCTTCTAGCAATATCTTCCTTTCCTTTTCCAATGAAGTTGAAAGCCATGCAAACAGTTTTATTGTCTAACCATTTAACCAGTGAGATGTTATCTGCACTCCTAACTTCGTCTGTAAAACCCCTTTTTTCTTTTTTTATTTCTTTGTCAGATAACACAGGTGGATTTTGAAACCGATTCAGTCTCACGGTACCTGCTGCCCAATTTTTTTTTCTGTCAGAGCCTTCAAAACATTATAGGATGAAAAGTAGTTATCATAGAAGAGTTTATGATTATTTGGAGGAATCCTGTTTGCAAAATGTAAGACAACACTGCCCCCTAGTCCATATTGGTTCAGATTTTGCTCATCTAACCCCGTTTCTTTTCCTTGGTAGAAGAGGAAATCATAGGCGATTCCACTTTTTCCACACAAACAATAATTTTTTATGCCCCAAGGATATGGTTTTCCTTTTATATATTGCTTGATGTTGAGATTACCGGAAAATGGAACCATTTGCTCGTCGATGCAAAGGTCTTGCTCTAAAATCAGTTGGGAACAACGTTTCCTAACAACATCTAACAAAGGACGAACTCTAAAAAACTTGTCTTTGCAAGTATCAGGATGGCGAAGGAGGTCAACGAAATGCAAACATGTTCGTAGTTTTTGAGAAGGGAAAAAACTTGAAAGAAACTCAAAGTCGGTCGACCACACATATAATAAAAACCAAAATAAGTGACCGGTTTCGGCTCACATAGCCATCATCAGACTAAAAAACCTATAATGTTGTTATTTAGTATAGTGATTAGGAGGAAATTTATATAATACATACCATAATCAAAATAAATTCAGACTGAGAAAATTCAAAAAATGATTGATTACATCATTGAGATGATTGAAAGGGACAATACCCCTTCCAAAACATGGTTTTATTATCGAAAAAACCATTTAAAATTGCCAATAACTTGGGAAAATTATTGAACATCATGTTGCTTAAAGTGAAACAAAATGTCTGACTATGAGAAAGACGGAAACAAATAAGTAGGAAATCTAAATGACAAATGACAATTTGACAATGAAAATGAAAGGGACAATTGAAGTTGAACAGTGTCAAAGTTAACAAAGGAAATTAACAATGTTTAATTGAAATATGGAAGTTATTTTTGAATACATATGAAGAAAATTGATGAATCGGTTGGGTTGGACAATCAAGGAAAACAATTGTAAAAATAATGAGAGAGTTCTTTGGAGGCTGGAAAAGTTAGAAAAATTGTGAAAAAAATTTTGAAGAAGATAATTTGAGGTTGAATAATTTAGATTTCCTACTTATTTGTTTCCGTCTTTCTCATAGTCAGACATTTTGTTTCACTTTAAGCAACATGATGTTCAATAATTTTCCCAAGTTATTGGCAATTTTAAATGGTTTTTTCGATAATAAAACCATGTTTTGGAAGGGGTATTGTCCCTTTCAATCTTCAATCCAATGATGTAATCAATCATTTTTTGAATTTTCTCAGTCTGAATTTATTTTGATTATGGTATGTATTATATAAATTTCCTCCTAATCACTATACTAAATAACAACATTATAGGTTTTTTAGTCTGATGATGGCTATGTGAGCCGAAACCGGTCACTTATTTTGGTTTTTATTATATGTGTGGTCGACCGACTTTGAGTTTCTTTTAATTTTTTTCCCTTCTTTAAAACCTCTTGGACCACTTTGAGAAGCAATGGATGATTTTCACAACTTATGTTCGTAGTTGAAAAAATCTGTCCCGTGTCATATTTTCTAGAAATAGACTGATACCAAGAGTCGTATCCCAATATAATCTGAGTTTTGGAAACTTGTTCAGGGAACCGATGGCAATATGAAGTGCTATAAGAGTTTTCATTTCATGTTGATTAGTTAGCTTGAATGAAGGTATTCCTTTTTGCAGAGCATACATATTGGTGTACTTAGCCATTTCTTGAAAAACATCATCTTCAATATATCGTGAAAAATACTGCAATGGCGAATCTAAACTTTGTGGTGGACTGTAGTTATTTGAATCTTGTAAAAATGTAGTATATGGAGTAATAATTGCCTCTCGCATCCAAACAATTGTTGATTTTGTTTTTTTCTTCTTGGTACTTGCTTGAGTTGATGACTCATTTATCGTTTCTTCAAGTTCTGGTTGATCTTCTTCAGATTCAGACTCGTTGAAGGATTCTGATGATACGTTTTCAGCGATTTCTTTTTGTCCAATTCTGTTGGTTTGTTGTGGAACATAGTCATCATCGCTGCTATAATCCGACCAAAAATCTATATCTGAAGTGTCATCTTGAATATATTCTAATAGATCTTGTATATCTGTACCTTTATTCAGATTATAACGCTCTTTTCTCAGTCGTTTTTGTGTAGGTGTCCTTGATAGACCTTGAATAGGTGAAATTTCATTGTCAACATAGAGTTCATTCAAGACCTAATGTACAGTATGATGTACATTTCAAATAATACAAAAGTTGTTATGTGGACCTAATGTACATGATACTGTACATTCATTCAAAACGTTTTTTTGAACATCAAATATACTATTTCATGCTTCGTAGACTTATGTGAGAGTACATATTCATCAATAAGTAACTTATTGTGCGAAAATTCAAATGAAATTACTCAAAGTTTTAGCAAAAAACTACAATGAATGATCACTCACCAGGCAAATCCAATTTATCGTCGGCCATGTTCAACAAGTTATTAATTAGTTTAGTCCCTACTTACTAGATGTCGCTGCTCGTCTCAGTATTTCAAAACACATGTACATGAGAAATGCCACACGGTCCCAACACGTGAATTGCGAACAAAATAATAATAATAATAACTGATTAATAGTATGTACACTATAGCGTACTATGGGTCTGAAAGGGTTAAATTCACTTTGAAATCAAAGGTTACTCCTGAGCACAAAGTGCACAATAAAGGGTACACTGTTGTATTGGAAATTGATGAAGCTGAGGAGAAAGTGATTTCATGCTAATGTTCCGATTGTGTTGCATCTGAAGGTATGTAACTCATTTGATAGATACTTATTTAAGTATCATCAAATACAAACTGTAGTTGTAAAAATGTGATATACATTTCATTTGATTAATTACGATTTGTGTAATCATCTATTCATATTTTATTTCCAGGGGGCTGTAAACATTCCATTGCTTTTCTTCTTTGGGCTCATATGAAATCTGAACAACCTTCAGTGACATCTGTGGAATGTTATTGGAAAGTATCCAAGCTATCTCGAGTAGGTTCCACTGTGAAATTCATGAAGCTTAGTGAGATTTGTGAAAAACAAGTACCATCATTACCAGAAGCCAATGACAGGTTCCTAGAAGAAGTCATGGCAGAAGGTGGAAGATGTGGTTCTAAAGGAACACTTTTCTTGAAAGATTTCCCAGATGACCCTGTTTCATTATTGTCAATTCACAAATTGATACTGAGGTACAAAGAAGCAAATGATAATCATAATGTTGATGATTTCATCAGTTACATGAAGAACTCAATCTCCCAAGAAACTTACAACCAAATTCAATCTATCACAAATAACCAGTCAAAGTCATCTGAATGGCATTAGAAAAGATATGGTAAAATAACTGCTAGATGTGATACTCCTGATGGCAGTTTGGTAGAAGCAATTTTCCGAAACGGAAGCTGTGAACAGAGGAAAAATCCTAGAAGATTATGTGTTTTAAGAATTTTCAAACAAACAAGGAGGAAAAGTTGAGAAATGTGGAATCTTCCTAAATAAATAAATATTTGGAGCTTCCCCAGATGGACTTACTTCTACACATGTTTTGGAAATTAAATGTCCATTTAAAGAAAAAACTGTCGATAATTATATTAGTTCCACTGGAAGTATTACCTACCAGAAAACATATGCTCAAATGCAATTGCAGATGCTCTCGACTGGTAGAAAAAAAATTGTGTTGCAATGCCAGATTTTGAAAGCCCCAAAAACTTCAAACAAATAGAAGTTTAATATGATATGGTTTTCACAATGAGGATGTTACAAGGTTCTGAATCATTTTGTAAAAAATGTATTTTTGTTAAATTGATGGAAATGTAATTATTTTTTATGTAATGCTAATGTTGAATAAGTTATGTTGAAAATTTCTATAAATACATAAATGCTGACATGCAGAAAGTTGATCTTATTTTTTTATTATTGATACACCCATATCAGATTAATCGATCCTTTAAAAATCATATGGAAATAAATGTTAGTATCAACAAAAATTCTGTGAAATCAAGGCATGGGATTCTGAGGATTGAAAAAAAAATGTGACAGATTTCTGGAATCGTTCAGATGAATTGAAATATATTATACAATACAGTCTGAAAATCTCATCTTCAACAAATCATGTTATGTACAAATTGATAATACAAAATTTTAAAGTAAAAAGTGTACAAACATTTCATAAAAACATGGGAGATAAACAGGCGATTCATACTTCATGAGACAACTTTGTCACAAACATATCATTTTATTAAAACATGTTGAAGATTAATTATTCCACATACAATTAAAATAATCTGGTCAAGTAAATATAATATCTTGTGATCAATACAAGTATGCTTTTTTAATATGTGAAATTCTCGTAAACGTCTTATAACCCGTTCAATATGAATTCTTGAAGCAGCTATCCTTTTACTCTCTTTTACCTCTAATTTTGTGCTTTTCTGATCAGCAGCAACACTGGGGGCCTCACTAAAGTGCAGTTTTTTGAACTCAAAACTGGTACAATCTGTTCGAATCCCCTATCAGCCATGACGTGAGTGTTAGGTGGTATAGAATTCATATATCCAGAACACTCAACAATTACCTTGTCTGTTGCTCTACCACCAAATCCTGGAGATGAAACCATGAAACCATGAGGTGTTGCTGAAATTGAATATTTCATGGTATCACATTTTTTGTATTGAGGCCATGTTATTGCTTGTTTTACAGGGTCTGATAGTATCTTTATTTCTATTTCAAAACAATAGATTATTGACTGCACTTTACTATATCTGAAGCGAAATGGAATTGGTAGAGGACTGCCAAAAAATTTTTGTTTCTTTAGATGCTGAGCTAAAATTTATGGAAGCGTAATAGGGCCATCAGAAAAAAATATTATCATGACATTTCAACTTAGTATCTTGAACTTTCAACTTACTTTGTTGAAATTTCAACTTACTATCTTGAAATTTCAACTTAGTATCTTGAAATTTCAACTTACTATCTTGAAATTTCAACTTACTATCTTGAAATTTCAACTTACTATCTTGAAATTTCAACTTAATTATGTTGAAATTTCAACTTAATTATGTTGAAATTTCAACATATCATCTTGAATCCTCAAAATGGCTTATAATACATTCAATCACCGATAGACAGAACATTTCCACGTATTGAGTCAAAAGTTCAACAATATCTTGGACTTGCTGTATCCATGTGATATTACGAGGGCATCACCAACCGTGGCACGAGTACTTGAAGCAAATTTGTGTAGCAAATATGTATACTTTAATTAAATTTTACCATTTGCTTGGATTCAACCAAAGTGAAATGTTATATTTTCTTGCCGAGAAACATGGAATCCATATAAGCATCAGAACATTGAAAAGGTGCCTCAGAAAAATGAAACTATATAGGAGAAAGCGATATACACACCTAGAAGAGCTCTTGGAATTTTCGACTACTGAAATCAGTAAGTATGGACAACTACACGGATACAAGTGGATGCATTTAAAGTGTATCCAACATGGATTAACGGTTACTCAAGAAACTGTGCGGTTAGCTCTCAATTTCATAGATCCAAGTGGAGTTGAACTAAGGAAGAAAAAACGATTAAGAAGGAGACAATATCGTAATAATGGACCAAATTTCCTTTGGCATATGGATTCGTACGATAAATTGATGCAATATGGAATAGCAATAAATGGATGCATTGATGGATTTTCCAGATATGTAATTTGGTTGAAAGCAGGAAGAACAAGTAGTGATCCCAAAGTCATAGCAGCTTATTACTTGGAAGCTGTTAAGAAAGGTAATGGTTGTCCATTGAGGATTCGTGCAGACTTCGGTACAGAAAACGGAACAGTTGCTGCTATCCATACAGTTATATTAGAAGATATTCGTGAAGGGCCACATTTCATTTCTGGTTGAAGTACAGCAAATCAGAGAATAGAATGTTGGTGGTCGACATTAAGGAAACAAAATGCTCAATTTTGGATGAATTTTTTTCAAATTATGAAAGATGATTACTTATTCGACGGTAGTTTCCTGGATAAAGCTCTTTGCCAATTCTGTTTTCTCGAAATGATTCAGGTAAGTCCAATCGCTTTCTTCATGTTTATTATGTGAATTCATGAAAATATGAGCTTCGATAAACTATCAGATGGCCATAAACATAGAGTACAAGAAGTACAACAGCACAGTAATTTTATAATTTCATTTGAATATGAGTATCGAGAAAATTCCTAAACCTGATAATTTCTACAATTCTCACTGTATACACTGGGTCCAAGATAAGGAGAGCCACTATGGGAATATTGTATGATGATGCTTGCTCGAAACTAAACGTTGAATTGAAAATACTATAATGCCGTATTTATTTTTTTCAGAAAGAAATGAATGAAGTAAAATTATTGTGGAATCATCACCGTATACGAAAATCGAGAAATAGCTTATCACCTGGAGGAAAACCAGTAATCATGTATGAAACACCAGAATTATATAGAGCTCAAGATTACAAAATTTTGATTTCCGATCAGAAAATTGAAGCTTGTCGGTCAGAATGCAAATATTTACATTATCCATGTGATGTCGTTGTATATGAATTGTGCGATTTGATTATGGAAGAAGAAAATTTACCACAACCAGATGATCCCAATGAAGCTCTCGATTTATATCGACATTTGAGAAGTGAAATAAATCGAATATTGTAATCACAATTTTTTCTTGTATTATTATTATACCGGGTGTAACAGGATCATGGTACACCCCCCGTATCTCCGTTAGTTTTGAAGGTAATTGATTGAAATTTGGGATATTCCATATACATAATGAGCGGCACATTTGACCTACAAATGATTTGTTTTTTACTTGCGGTTTCGCCGGAACTGATACCAACTTTAGATTTTTGAATGAAACACCCTGTATATCATTACATTTCTGGAATATGCATAATTTTCTGAATCCAATGATACCACATAAGTGAAATTTCAAACGTCAAAATTTTTGATAATTCAATTTTTAGTTTTCCATTTAGGTGTGCCATGATTTTTCCAATTTATCCGATTTATTCCAATTGACCCGTCTAATGCTAGAAAAATCGAAATCCCGTCAAAAATACTAAATTGCGTTTTTTATGAGCAAATAAAGTTCATCTTAATCGGGGGGTGTACCATGATCCTGTTACACCCGGTATGTCATATGCATACAAATATGGCAAACCATGCAACATCAAATCTTTGAATCCTAGTAGATAACATTTGTTTTCAGACTGCATATGTATTTTTATACAAATTATAATAATATTGAATTTCGGAATTTTAGTATAGGTATTGTTTCATTGGGATAGGATGCATCGGATTATACGCATAATTCATCGAATGATTGCTAGTATAGGTATGAAAAATGAGAAATAAGAATGGTTGGAATCAAATATGTATTAACAATTTTTTGAAAAGAAAATTAAACTGTTTAAAAGAATTTATTCATATGAAATGGCATTGGACAAAACATGGAACTTCAGAAACGTAAAAAACATTTAGTCTTCCTATAATGAAGGCATTAAACGAGATAAAAACTTACAAATATACAATATAAAGATGACTATCGGTGGAAATAAAACTAACTTAAACAGTCTTTCATATTGAAAATTTGGCAACAACAAACAAAACAACAAAAAAAAACATGAACAGTGTTCTTATAAAAATGGCATTGAACAAAACAAACATAAAAACGGTTGAATATATAGATGTAATAAAAAAATGATTGTCGGTGAAAGTGAGATAAACTTACACAGCCTTTCAACATAAATATTCGTTGAATTTTCAAGTGAGAATTGCAAGTAACTCTTTTTCAGATTATGTCCATGACCCAAATATTGGAATGTAATACTAAATTCATTGAATGACGAAATTCATTGAAATTCTCATATGTTTTGGATATTTCGAGAGTGTGACTGCAAGTATGTCCTATAGGTGTTCTGTAAACCCCTTGCGTATTGTTAAATGATATTATAATCTTCTGTGCAGTCAACATATTAGCTCCAGTACAAAACCTGACGAAAGCTTCTAAGGTATTCGAATCTGCCTCTTTAATGTATTGCTGTAGAAGTTTGACAATAGTGATTTCCTCTTGTGATATATTGTCTGGATACGTTAGTAGAGGTTATATATTTTTGGCATTCGGTAGTTTTTGTTTGTATATGGATGTTAATTGATCTTCATTGATCATATCCTTCAAAATTTCATTCCAGGTATCTATTATATACATGGGCCGCTGAATAATTTCTTTATGGGAGATATCTTTTATTATTTGAGCAATATTATCTGCCTTTATCTGCCATTTGCACTGGAATGTATCTAATATCTGTATAAGTTCATCTTCATCAACTTCATACCACTTAGTCAATGACGTTGAAATAACTTCTGCATCATTGTTGTTCATATATTTTAGAAATTGATCTGTTAAATCTGACTTGCAGTCATTGAATAAACAATATTCCATGAAGGAAGGAGCCAATTTGATGGGAAAGTAGTGTTCATTTGTATAGCCTTTGTAGATGATTTTTGCAATGGCTTTCCATTTCGAACTATCGAAATCATGACGAATGATGGGCACTTTAAACGAAGTACCTACTGTACATTTTTCGTAGAACGTATCGAAAAATTCGCTAAGAGCATCTCGGAATAAGCCTCCCATGTCAAAGGCTACCTCATTCTGGCCATTTGGTAGGTACATTTCAATTTGAAGATTCCCACAATTCTTGTCGAGGGTTGCAAATGCTGATAAAAGCTCATCGAAGCACTGCCCTCTATGTAATTTCAATAAAATAGATTCATTACCCACATTATTATTCATTAGTATATTGGCCTCATCGGGCAGATATACTGAATCAGGTATGAAATCACCAACATCGAATGTCAAATTATTTTCAAGCAAGTTGTCGTTTTCATTGAGTACAATCACATCAGCAGCAGCGGATTCATAATACGACCTGGTATCATCCTGAATTATAAATGATGGCAAATCTGGAGACGGAGATCTCATATTAGAAGAACTTACAGACTGGGGTGTTGACGGTCTTACAACCGATTCACATCTCTCTTGAGAATCAGGGTGATTTGTTTTCAAGTCTTTCTGTATAGAAGCCAAGTAAAATCGCACCCTTGATAGCCCAGTTATCTTGAACAAATCTTCTACTGTCATATCATCTGATAGAGTATTGCTTTTGAAATCCCATAAATCAAATTCAAAATCTTCTTTAGGACCTTTTGTCGAAACACCACTGGGAAAGAATAGTTTTTCCGCCTCTGCTAGAATGTATGATTTTTTAAGCGTCCTTTGGTGCCGTTATTTTCTTGTTTAGTTGTTTCCCCATTAATGCTGCAAAACCAGCCTATTTCTATTTGTCTTTCTGTTTTGGTAGCGTTCATTCTCTTCTTTTTGTGTAGTTTTTCGCCTCCACTCCCTTCGTTTCCACTCTCCTCACTTCCACTGCTTGATTTTCTGTTTATTTTTCTCCTCAGTCGTTCTAGAAGACCACTTTTCTTTGATGCATTCTTCTTTTTTCTACAGAAATCCGAAATTGCTAAGCGATCTCCATATTTGCAGAAATATTGTTGTAAATTTTCATCGTTCATTAGAGCAATAACATGGATATCCACCTGTAATTGATAAATACACCATCAGGACCAAAGGTTTTTGCAAAAAGTCTAACATATAACGTGGTTAATGCGAAAATTGAAATCAAATACGGAACTTATGAAATATGACTCTGGTTGCTACCCAGTAGCAGTCAGTTGCTTCACCATGAAGAAACTTGTTTAGACATCACAGAGGATGTTGAAGTTTTCAAAAACACATTGGTTATACCAATTAACTCGCCAAAAAATACAAATGATGTTCTTAAACTTGAGAAGTTCCGAATGCATTCGGAGATATCCGAAAAAAATCTTTTTCGTTTTCATCAGGGATTTAAGTGACTTTTTATATACACTTTTCATATACACTTTTCAGAAACACATCAGGAATCATCAGAAAACAACTTATTATCCAAAAAAGATTCAAAACAGGGTCGGCTTTTTTTACAAAATTCTCATTTTCTCATGTTTCCTCTTCATACTCGATATTCAGGAATCAAGTGACTTTTTAGTTTTCTGATCTTTTTCTGATCTTTTTAGTTTTCTGATCTTTTTCTGATATCTTTAGTTTTCTTATCTTTTTTCACATCTTTTTTGTTTTCTGATCTTTTTTCACATCTTTTTTGTTTTCTGATCTTTTTTCACATATTTTTTGTTTTCTGATCTTTTTTCACATCTGTTTTCTGATCTTTTTTCACATCTTTTTTGTTTTATCAGGGATTGTTAACGCCCTACGTTGGGTGTTGTATTTACATACACCCTGCGTACACTATTAGTTTAAGTTTATTTAGGTTTATTATTCATTAACTTTTAATTAAATAAGCACTGAGAGTACTCATGAATTCGAAGTTCTCATCATGTTAAAATATCGAAGCTCCCTCGTATGAGTCAAAGGTTTGTCTATGTTTTTTGGACCTATCGTGAAAAAGGGGATCCAACCTAACATTCTTCGCCGAGAAGAAGACATCGCTTCAATATTTGTTACATCAATATTTGTTATTAGTGTGAATATTTTATGTTTTAAATTATTAGATATCAGAGCTTCAGATAAATTTGGCTACAAACCATTAATTATGAGCATCAGTAATATGACTTTCTTAAATAACCAATGGGTGCCTGTTGTTAGCTGTTTTCGTTGTTTTTAATGTTTGATGTCAAGTGTTATTGTCGTTTGGGACCTGCTGCCAGGATTTTGTGGACAATGGAACATGAATGGTTTTAACGCTTAGTTGTTACCATTGATTTGATGATGTTCTGACGGAACGTTGAAGCCATCCGTGATACGGTCTGAGAACCGTTGAAATGATATGGCTGTGGGAGATCTCTCCGAACGTTTCTGTTGTCGATCCATTCCTGCGGAATGATCGGGTACATAGACCAAGATCTATGTTCGTCCGCGACTGATATTTTCATCAGTTGTTGCGAGAAGAAGATACCTGAACCGAATATAGATTCGGCTTCCTTGTTTAGGCATCTTGGTGACAGTTCACCCAACAGTGCTGAATCTTCAGCATTGTCTGCGGTGATCTGTGGAACCTCAAAAATGATTTGAGATTGCGCCCCTACTTCCGTAAGGGTGGAGAACACAGTATCTGTGTTCTTGAATGTTTTAGACGAAGCTAAAACATTAGAGATGGCTATCAGCAAACCCATGCTGAAAGCGGTGTTACCTGGGTAACATGGGAACTCAAGATCTGTTATGCCTTGGTTTATGGCCAGATTCTTAGGTTCGGGACGCCGGTGGCCAAGCGGTCGAAAACCTAAAAGGTTACGATTTGGTTGCTGACCGTTGTACGTCACGTTAGACTGGTATCGACCTGGGCAGGCTTCAGACAGTGATTGCCTGATAGCTTCGGCCAATACTCCTAGGCATGGGATTTCTTCGTAAAGATTATGCCTATTGTTGTCTACGTTGGGGCCGGGATTGGCTAGAGTACCATAGTACCCTCCAAAACCTGCGATGCGTTCGGTGGGTAGGGGTGGAAATTCTGGATACAAGTGCATTTGATTCATTGTTAGAATGTTTTCAACCGAACGGAGTACTCATGTGATAGGCTCTGGTATCACAAAAGACGTGGTCTGAACGAGCGTTAGAAGCTCGCGCTCGGCAACCGAAATTGCCTGCGAGTTCTTCTCCTTCAGATGGACTATGCGTAGCCATAGCATGGCTGTTGCGTAGTAGTCAAAATACTCAGGAAGGAGTACTTTGGACAGGGCAGCATCATCTGTTACCATCTCAGCGTATGTTTGCCTCGAGATTTCGATGAGTGCTGGGGCTGATGGTGAGAAAAATCTTCTCTGCGTTGTTTCTCTAACAGACAAGCCGCTAGAAAAAATCGCTGCATCAGCGGGGGACGAAGTTGTGACCTTCACTTTGGAAGTGTCATGTTTCTTCGTTGGGGGTGGAAGATCGGCGGGGGCTGTAGCCGGTGAAGGCTTGGGTGGCCGTGCCGTCTTTGGAGCGGGCTTCTGGCGCCAAGTGTTTTTAGCGGCAGGGTTGCGCTGGTTCTCGGGTTTGCCTTTGTACTCACGAGGAGCATTTTGGGCTGCGAGAGGGTGGGGTTGTGGTGATTGCTCACGTTGTTTATCATTCATGATGATGAGAATTTGACCTACCTGGAATTCCTTCCGCTTTGGCTTCTCAGCGAGTTATTGGGTTGCAACCACGTCCTCTTCACTTGAATCATTTATGGGGAATTTACCCCCCCTCAGAGTTAGTCAGTTGAAACCATTTCAATGCGTAGGAGTGGACTATGGAGGTCCCTTCAATATCACGTTCGGAAAAGGTCGTGGTTTAAAAACGCAGAAGGCCTATATCTGCCTTTTTGTGTGTTTCTCCACTAAGGCCATTCATTTAGAGTTGTCATCCGATTTATCCAGTGAGGCATTCATTGCAGCTTTACGAAGATTTGTGAGTCGAAGAGGTCGCTGTAGTCATTTATTTTCTGATTGCGGAACCTATTTTGTGGGTGCTCGCCGACTTCTTTCAGACCATATGAAAGTTGCGGCAGAGCATGAGAAAATTAACTTTTCTTTCAACCCTCCGGCCTCCCCCCACTTCAATGGGTTGAGTGAGGCAGGAATTAAGGCCGTTAAATCTCATCTATATCGGGTAGTTGGAAGTCAGATTCCCACGTATGAAGAATTTTACACCATGCTCGTACAAATTGAAGCAATTCTCAATTCCAGGCCGTTGTGCCCTCAAAGTTCCGACCCAAATGACCTGACGGTTTTAACCCCGGGTCACTTTCTTACTCTAGAACCGCTCACTTGTGTCCCGGATTCTGATCTGTCTCATTTGAAACTCGGTCGACTTAATCGCTGGCAACTTGTGCAACGTTTCCAACAAGATATTTGGAAGAGGTGGAACACTGAATACTTGCACACCCTGCAACAGCGACAAAAGTGGTTGAAGGATGGTCGAACTCTGAAAACTGGTGATCTTGTCATTATAAAAAATGAATTAACTCCTCCATTGCAATGGCGTTTGGGCCGTGTAGTCGAAACGCACCCTGGTTCGGACGGTATCATTCGGGTAGCTACTATTCGAACTCATGAGGGCATAATTCAACGACCGTTGGTAAAATTATGTCCGCTTCCTGTCAATTCATAGTAAAATACTATGTATTTTGGTGGGCGGAATGTTAACGCCCTACGTTGGGTATTGTATTTACATGCGTACAATATTAGTTTAAGTTTATTTAGGTTTATTATTCACTAACTTTTAATTGAATAAGCACTGAGAGTACTCATGAATTCGAAGTTCTCATCATGTTAAAATATCGAAGATCCCTCGTATAAGTCAAAGGTTTGTCTATGTTTTTGGACCTATCGTGAAAAAAGGGATCCAACCTAACAGTCTTCGCCGAGAAGAAGACAGAACGCTATCTCAATACGCGCCACAGGCAGTTTTGTCGGATAAAAATTAGAGAAGTATACTTCCTCAAAACTTTACAAAAAATACAGTCCACTATCAAGTGAAGAGGAGGTGGTTGCAACCCAATAACTCGCTGAGAAGCCAAAGCGGAAGGAATTCCAGGTAGGTCAAATTCTTGGCGAACTTTTGATTTGTCACCATACCTCATTTTCTCTCATCAAAAAACACAGATAATAAATTCGATATTTCTTTCCTCGGATGTTGAATGGAGTTAGTTGAATAATTTTCGTAGTTGTAGCGTGGGCGTGGTAGAACTAATCCTCACAAAGAGAAGTTATTTCGGAAAACACAAAACAAAATTCCTGAATACCATAATCCATCGAACTCTAATTCCAAAAATAACCCAGTAACTTTCAAAATTGAATCCCTTCCAGGGAAGACAAGGATGTCTCGATATATTTGAAAGTTATTACTACCAACACCGTATACACTCTATCCTCCACGAATCAATCGAATTTTTAATCCGCTCGCTTATCGTTCTTTGCGCAAAAGAAATATACCAATTTTTTTTCCTCGCAAGAATTTGTTTCGATAAATAACGGTTTATTTATTCGCTAAATAAAACACCTACTGACATCTATTAGTCGGAGACAAGGAAGGCTAGCACAAATAATAAATTGATTCCAAATATAACCACGGCAATTGCAGGTAACATTATTAACGCCATTTGATACCCATATTCGTATAGAAAAATGTTTAGTGTTGTAACAGGCAAATTAGACTGTTACAAATTCCACCCCAACCAGTTTGAAATTTTATCACAATAAAATTTCAAGAAATATAATGAAGAAAAAAATTCAAGTGATACCATATTCCTCATATGAATCCTCAATTAAAGGCTTAAGATCTTTGACATGCCACTGGCCACGAAAATTCCCATCTAAATCCTTCAGTTGATACGACCAAGGTGAAACCTTTTTAAAAATTACAAATGGTCCCATGAACTTTGGTGCAAGTTTGGCCGAGAAAAATTTTGCAGCATCTGATTGAGGAAATTTCTACGATAAACTAGTGTGATAAGTTCATGTTGAAAAAAATGCGAAAATTGGGTGAAAACCCATTATATCAATCTGAAAAAAAAAACAAAATGAAATTTCATTATATTCGATATCAAATACATGCTTGCGTGTAAATAAAAATTTTAATCAATTCAAACAGAGATTTAAAATAATGGAAAAAAAAATGAAACTCTAACCACTTCGCTGAAGTTTCATTTGAGAAGCATTGAAAAAGCATCCAAAATAATAACAAACTCATAAATTTGTTTGAATAAGTATTTCATTTTCTTCCATGTTTTCTCAACTGATTGTGTATCCAGGTTTTAATTTGCGGAGAAGATCGTTGACTCAATTGCGGACATTTGGATTTAACTTCCTGTATCTCTTTGAACGATGGTAATTTCCCACATTCTATATTTTTTGCAAATTCATTCATTGCCGTTGCAGTTTCATCAGGATTCCATCTGCGTCTTTTAACAGATCCATATGGAGATGCTAGAAAAGCAGTATAAATGAAACTCTGAATGAAACTCTGATTATATCTTACTCGATCTTTTTTTCCTTGGTGTCTCCATCGGTTCTTCTTCTCCAGTACTAACATCGCTGTAATCTCCTTCGTCTTCTTCATTCCTTCCTTGAGCAACTTCAAGTAACCTCGACACTCTTAAAATATCTCGTGAAGCAACGGGTTGCCTATATATATTCTTATGAATTTTTTCATCATGCCCCATAAAATTTGCCAGATCTTTCACTTCATCTTCCTCTAAATTCAATTTTATACAGGTGGTTGCGATATGTTTGCGTAATTTTGTCCCCCTTAGCCTTTCTGGATGTTCTGCCTTACAGAGAACTGCATGTTTACGTATAATATTACAGGCTCTTAAGTATTTTGCATTTCTAACGCCAGGTATTGCAAACACATATTGATTTTTTCCAATGATGTTAGCTTGGCTTCGGTTTTCGAGAAGAAGTTCTATACACTGAACTTGTTTTCCATCTAAGATTACCGGAACGGTTCGATTCAGTTTTCCTCTTATAAGAAACCGTACATAACGTACAGCCGTTTCTGTAGTTTCTTCAGATAATGGTATATCCTTTTGTACATTCGTATTGATTCCTTCGTATTTCTTGAAATCTTCGATGAGTATTCGTTCTAGCTCTCCAGGTCTCCTCCGGTTGAAGACCTGGATACTAAGAAGAGTGAATTCCGATAGGTTCAGCCAGGTAGAAACATCAATTTTTTTTTCAATTTATCATACGATATTTCCAAATTTTTCCGTAAATATAAATAAAACTTTCTTATATCACTTGTCGAAGGTAAATCAACAGTTTTTTGTCTTCTCATATGAACTTGCGATTCAGTCACTGTTCTGGTAACATTAATCTCAATTTCTTGGGTGAATAGTAGTAAGAAGTTTTTTTTTTCTCTTTCTCTTTTCATCATCGTGTAGGTTGACCAAAATTTTTGATATGTATTTGAGTAGAGAGTAAAAAGGACCAGTATCCTCATTCGCTCCTGCCAAAGTATTGATCACCCTTATGGTATCTTGGCAATATTTAGGATCAAAAACATCTGTCAATTTTTTAATGTTCTTATTGATTTCCTTCAAGGTTTTCAGAAATCTTCCAATCAAACGCAGACGTTGCCGGATCATTTCGCAGTAGCGTTCATTGCGATATTTCTCGCACATCTTATTGGCATAAACAATAATTAATTCATCGTATTTTATCAATCGTACTATATCGTCCTCTCTAAAAGGTGGGAAAAGCTTTTCCCTTACCATTTTATTGGTTGTACAATGCAACCTCGCAGCAATCTTTTTTCCGGACACTAAAGCGCAACGGTTTTTAGCACTAGAAATTCCAGTGCAAGATTTGAAATGAACTCTTAAGCTATTCTTCGAGTAAAATGCCTTACATTTTATGCATGGTAAGAAATCTGTTGCCTTCCTCGATTTTTTAGCATTTGGTCTCCTTGTAACTATCAGATTGCCGTCATTCCAACTTGCCATGGTATTGAAATTGAAATTACCTTTTTTCCTCAAAAGGCCAATGATGTCAGCGCGTTCTTTGCAACCCTTCGGTAAATGTTTGAACTTTTTTACTTCTTCTTCATTACTGTGGATAGTTTCCAAGTGTCGTACAAGTTTGGTTTGTTTCTTATGACAAAACACGCAAACATTTTTTTTTCACCCCCTCCACTTGCTTTGGATACTGATACAGCAAGATTTTCATCGTCACAAGTGTTAATTGTTGTATCGATTGTCCTCTCCAACAAATTACTGGACATATTGGTTATCGAATTTGAAGAGGTAGGTTCATCTGCTAAGTCACTTTGTTCTGAGTAACTATTTTCCGAGCTACACTCCTTTTCCTCATCTGGTTGAAATATAGGGTCATCAATGGAATTATCGGAAAATGAAGTAGGTGAATCTGCAAAAAAAAAGATGTAAGACGAGTGCTTCCAATCTCATTCAAACAAATCATTATTATGCTGGATATCTATTTAAATGAAATTCAACCAGTTGTGATTACACTTCGTGCGATATTTAACTCATTATCATACCTGAACATTCTTCTTCATCTTCCATTTCTACAGTGTCATATTGGATGGAAGATTGTGGCATCGAAAATGAAGGTGAATTGAAGTCAACTAACTTATCCATTTCCAAGCTGAGATCTCGAATTAATGTTTGCGGCATTGAAAAAGATGTAGAATTGGTGTTATCTGAGTTTTCTGTTTCCACACTGACATCTTGAATGGAAGTTTCCATTATCGAAGAAGAAGAAGAATTAATGTTGACAAATTCTGAGCCTATGGAAAAATTACTCAGGTCTATAGACAGGTTATTCTCCTTGTTTTTTTCGATGTTTGTAATATGAACTTTATATAAGGTCCTTGCATATTCTTCTAAGTACTCTTTCGATTCTGAAATAGATCGTGAATCCCAAAATCGAAACATTACGACGCCCTGGAAGGGAAAGTCGAAATAAAAATAAAAATTGTTTTTCCAAACTCAAGTCGATTGAAAGTGAGAACGGTAATGTGTACATGAAATATTTAGAAAGAAAAAAAAAGAAAAAAGAAACTTTTCAGAGACTCGCTCCTGATGATGGTACACTGCCGAAAACGTTCGAGTTGATAGTTAAATTTAATTATATGGTGTACTATAGCACACGTCGTTTTCTTTCTAAAAACTCAAGTTGGCGCTATTGCAAACTTCTTTATTATTGAAGATACGAATTCGGTTAAATTAGAGAACTAGTAGTATTTTTTTTCGCTGATAACTATAGAGCTAACAGAAAAACAATTGAATATCGCGTTTTAGATTTATTCGAAAACATATATTTTTTATTTAATAGGACACCCTGTAGATTTCGATCTCAATCGATTGCCAACTCTTTCCGAAACATAGATGGTTATTATCAATTTCATAATAGAACCACAAATAACGGAGTTATGCGCATTTAGGTTTTCGACAAGTCTGTAATGAAATTGGAAATTTGAACAAAATGATAGATGTCGGTTGAAATATTTATTCTCTGAATTATAGTGGACATTCAAATTAGATGTTCTAATGAATATTATTTTGTTTGAATTTTCAATTTCATTAGGTACAGACTTGTCGAAATCTTAAATTATTATATTATTATATTTATCAAAAGTGACTCTAAAAAAATGAAGTAGGCTCAAAAACTTTTTGAAATGTCACATTCTGCACCAGAATTGACTCAGAAATAAAAAAATGTTACAATATATAGGGTGTTCCATTTAAAAATTCAAAACCGGAGCCATTTCCGGTGAAACCGGAAGTGACCGGAAAGTGAAAAATGTGCGAAAATTTTCCTCTTTACGTGCCTTTCACCTATACCAAATATCATTTTGATACACCTAATATTCTAGAAGTTATGACTTGTCAAATAGATTCGTTGACACCCGGTATATATGACATGCTATTTTTTAATGAATTCCATTCGTGATTGAGGGAGTTGATCCAGGCTAAATTAAATATTCAAATCTCATAAGAGAACTCACACTAGTTGGTTTAAAATTGACCGAATTTGATTTTTCATTGTTCACCCAGTTGTACAGCACCAAACGAAAAAGTCGAGGAAAAAGTATAATAGATACGAGATCAATGTTACATTACACCATCTTTGAGGCATGGTTTTTTCAGAATAAAAAGTCGTTTTTTCAATTCTCGGAATTGTTAATAATTCTGAGCAGAAAGCTTCACTTTTCATTTTTAACACCCTGTATCCCGATCTGATCGATTTTTTATACTCATGAATAGTTTTGCCGAAAAAGTCAAAATCTACATCATACCAAAAATTCTGAGAATTTAAGAGTGGGCAATGGGACGCGCAGAATACCGAATGCAGCACTCCCGCTCTTGACTTCTCATTTGAACACCAATCAATATTTTCATGATTTTTTGATCCCATCATGTAGATAAAGGATCAAGCTAGGGAGGATACTATCTCTTTTTTCGAAATTTCGAAAAGAAAAGATATAAAAATATATCTGAACATAGCAAATTTTTAGCCAATTTGGCGAATCAAAAAAAAATATTTCTACATCAAATAATCAATTTTGAGATAGCATCCTCCCTCGGTCGAACCTTCATCTTTCTACACAAAAAAAATCAGATCAAAATATGGATTAGTATCGTCACAGGAAGTCAAGAGCCGAGGCTCTACAACGTCAGAAATACGCACGATTTATCCGATGATATTTGCGCCCCCTGGTGAAACTCAACGAAGTAGATTATCAACACGATACAATCGATAGTACGGGTGATATTATGAAATTAGAATAGGAAATAGAAATTTATATGAATCAGTTTGCTAGGTTTGCTAGTAAATATGGTATATTATATGTATAAAATAATTATACATTGCGTGGAAAATAAAAATATTCTGAATTGTTCACAATGAAAAAATTCTCATACATAATGAGGAATAGGTATGTATGATATTCAAATAAGAATATTTATATATACACCCAGAAGGTATACAATATGAATGAATAGAAACCTATCGACAAAGGTCGCTTCTATTTACCGGGGATCGATTTAGGATTTATCATTGCGATGATTTGAATGTTGAACAGATCTCAATACGTAAAAGTAGAGAGGGAACAGTATAAATATGAAACCGTGTTGTATTTAACATTGTATAACTGAATGATAATTTGCAATCGGGTATTGACACTATATATACAGGATGCTACCTAATGGCATTTTAATATAGGAATTCTTAACCCTTTCATTACGGGAGCCGCAAAAACGCGCTAATTGTTGACTGACGTATAGACGGAAGACGCATATTTACAATGAGCTTGGGATAGCTTTCAATACGGGATTTGCCCGCGTGCGACCATACACACGTGTTTCCCATTCCTTTGACTTCCTCTACAGTTGATTTGGCCATACAATAGCGCGCGTTTTTGCGACAATCTGGTATAGCGCAAATGGCTGTTTAGGTTATATTCACGTAATTTCATTGTAAGTTTTGGAGGAGTTCACATATAATTTGTTTGTTTGTTAGTAATGAAATGAGTCGTAAATATCTGACTGTGGCGAATAACTAGAAAAACTGTTGAATGAAGATGACGATTATCAACATCGTCGATTTTGATTATCATTCCGTGCTTCCAGAATTATCATAAAAAGAATGAATACTGGCGTTAGATCTGTCAGCATCCGAAGAGATTCTGAATATTTTTTACCTAATAAGAGGTTATTATTTCATTCATTATTTTCTTTCATTTATTTCAGATTTGTTGGACCTCATTTCGTGTCAATAATGACATTTTTTGATCAAAATGGAATTCTCCATTCCTTATATATTTCCTTCATATAGATGAAAAATTATGAATAACAACTCCCCATCAAGTGATACCTCAATTTGACAGTCCAAAGTTTTCAAAGTGACATCCAGTAAAAGCTTTAAGCACGGAAAACGCATTCTTTCGTGTAGCCTCAAAGTCGGGAAACGCAAGAATGCGCAAGTGCCCTTGACGGGAGACACACGCGTGCGCGAGGCTTCGGGACCCCCGTTCTGAGAGACCACTAAGCGAAAACAATGCCCGTAATGAAAGGGTTAAATCTATTCAAAAAAATATATACAGTATGGTGGAAATGTATGGAATAAATTCATTATCTCTAACGCATATGAATTTTAAGGGAAATCCTGAGACAGGTCGATTTTCATTTTCAAATTGACATCTCTTGATATACATACGGAGTTTGTGACGTCATCCGCGTAGTTGTGGTGACGTCATCGATTATTTTTTAAATAGGAAGACACCCTGTTCAATTTTTTTTCTGGAAGGTGTTTCCATTGTCTATCTGACCATATACGAATATTAGGAAAATAAAGTGATACAGGGTAAGAAAAAATTATTTTATATTTACAAGCTAATAATTATGCTATCAATGTACACAGTTACCTAAATAGGTCGGAGAGGGTAAATCGAATGGCCAACTAGATCTCCTGATTCAACTCCTCTCGATTTTTTCCTCAGAGGTTATTTGAAGAGAAAAGTTTATGTAAGAAGCCGGAAAGATCAGATAATTTGAAAGAACGAATACGAGTGAATATTTCACAAATATATTCAGAAACGATAGCAAAGTTCGAGAATGATTTGTTCTCTGTCTATCACATTGTATTCTTGCAGAACGTCACGAATTTGATTATTTATTGTAACGATTTCCGTTGTAAATATTAAATAAAATATTTTTTTCTCACCCTGTATTACTTTATTTTCCTAATATTAGTATACCGTCAGATAGATAATGAATATACCTTCCGAAAAAAAAATGGACGGGGTATGTTCTAATTTCAAAAAATAATCGATGACGTCACCACAACTACGCGGATGACGTCACATACTCCGTATGTATATCAAGAGATGTCAATTTGAAAATAAAAATCGACCTGTCTCGGGATTTTCCTTAAAATTCATAAACGTTAGAGATAATGAATTTATTCCATACATTTCCACCATACTGTATGTAATATCCTAAAGGTCTAAATTTTGAAGTAGAGGGTGCTGAAGAAGTGAGCAATAACGAATAGCACTCTTTCTCTATAGACTTGTCATAAAGTAAAGTAATCAATATTTTCATGACTTATTGACTTCATCAAGTAGATAGGTGATCCAGCTAATGGAAATACTATTTTATTTTCAAAAATATGAAATACAAAAGGTATACAAATATTCCTGAACATATCGAATTTGGCGAATAATAAAAAAAACACTTTTCAAATAGTATCGGACCTAGTTTGAATCCCTATCTTCCTACAGAAAAAAAATCACATCGAAATATGGACTGGTGTTTTCACAAGAAGTCCAGAGCGCGAATTGTCCGATGATATTTGCGCCCTCTGGTGATACTCCAAAATATGAAGATGAAAAAACGAGTCAGTCAACACAATATCATAGATTGGAACCATAATAAGTATTATGAAATTATTGGTGCAACTAATGATGAATTTGCGGATTTGCATAGGAAAAGCTTGAAATTTTGAAATTCAAAGGTGTAATGAGATCTAAAAATCCAAATGGAGAAGAAAATGATATTGTATTCTCATGTGGAATGTATATGATTCTGAAAATGGTACATATATTTGGACCAACGGGAGATGAATATCCAAAATACAAAATATGTAGTGAAAGCAGTCCTCAAAAATCAAAGAAATAAAAAGTAGAAGAATGAAGGCCTTAGGAAAATATAGTCATTATTCATTATTATTCGTAAATAAATAATATTCATAATAACCTGTATTTGAATGTCTTTGATAATAACCGAGAATATAACTTATCAACGTTATTGAAAGTAGCTCTCAATCTCCCAATCACTCCGTATGGCTATTTTAATGTTATACCTCGTAATTTATATGACTCTTGAAAAGCTGTTCATATAAATAGATACAGAATTATCCAAATTTTGTAAGAGTTGCGAAGCATCATGATTTTTTTCAAATCAACAAAATAAGATTTTTTCGATTTAAAGATTGATTTTTACTATTCATATTGATTTTTCATAATTTTTCAAATATGGAAATAATGCACAAATCAATTACTTATATTTTCATTATTCGATTCAAAACGTCGCAACCCTGGTTTTTCATAATGTTTATAGAATACAAATATTCATCATAGGTACCTACCTACTGGTGAATATACCGTCGATTATCAGATAAAGTGTTCGATCCTCGTTCCGCACACATGCAGGCGAATGTATCGCATCTACTCTCACTCATTGTTTGGGACTGTGTGGAGTCACAGGTTTTTTTCAAACATGCAAAATGCTTATTAAAAATAAATTGTTGAATATCCTTTGTAGCATTTAAATGACGACAAATGGTTTGAAAATATAAACAATTGAAGGGGTGTCAGTAATACATTGAACGTGTATTTTTTGAAAACTCGTTAACATGGATTTTCCAAATTGCTCGTTTCAACCATAATAATTTCCGTTTCGTGTAAACTTCGGTAATACCAGAAATGGAATATTATTGAATTCCCGAAATCTAAACAATGTCATTTTTGAAATCCAACCTAAAGAAGTCAGGAAAATATTTTCAGAATCTCAATTTTCAGAAATTGAAAATAAAATCACGAAATTCATAAGTTCATTTTTAATGGGTACCTCCTTTTGAACTTTTTGAAAAAATGATGGTAGGGGATACTGCCCAACTAGACATAGTTCCAAATAGGTATAGACGCCATTTTTCTACTTTCGTCGAATATTTCGGAGAGATTTGTTTGTTCCACGGAAGCATAGTAGTTGTCCTCTGAATGTTTACCGAGTGGCATCTGTCAGTTTTACGAAAAAATTCGATATTCAGTGAGTGATATAAGACAATGCTTGATTCTTTAAAATTTTATATCGCAACTTACGTGTTTTTTTCTTTTCAATTAACATTTGTCTGATTTTTTAATTACAATGCAATTTCCATTATATTATACCATGAAACTTTCATGATAAATCGGATAAGTATACCACAAACGTTTAGTATACACAATGTTTTATGAAGTTATACAGATTTCACATGATGGCATACCTAACCGAAGGAGAATTATCTAACCTATACGATGCCAGAATTGGACTGGAAGAAGGCATAATATGCCATCATGAGGCAGCAACTCGGGCAGCAATGTGTTTAACTATTATTTTGTCAACATAAAAAAATGAATGGAGTTATTTAATACCAACTCATTAAATAGGTAGATACTTTATTCATACCAATAATGTATATTTTCCTCTCATTTGATATACTGATGAAAGCTCGACTACACATTATGAACACAAATACCAGTTGGCTGACTGTGTGAGGAGAGAGCCGAGCGCCGAGCGCGCGATAATGTAGTATTGTCTCATTAAATAAGTACATGTAGATATCTGCTACATGAAAAATTTTCATTCTGGAAACTTATTTCATCTATTGGCTCAATTTTGTTCGCAGCATGTATACAAAAATTTTCATAAATAAAATTTTTTCTCGATTACTGAAAATTGTCATTCCGAAAATAACAAGTTGAAATTTGCTACAGTTCTAGAAATTGATGAACATGAATTTTTCACCAATATTGTATATGGCAAGAAGCGCTATCATGTATACTTCAATTTGAAAAAAAAATCAGTCCGATCGCTCAATTATTTCCAGAAATATAACGGTAGGAACGATAAAAAACGTGTTCTACAGAAAAATCGTACTTTTTGGGTTTTTTCAGAATAAAAAAGTTCTTGGCCTAGAGAAAATGTCGTAAAAAGTGATTTGGTATACACAATCATCAAGTTGAAGATCCGCAGCAAGTCTGATTTGAATCTACGCCAGTTTTGTTTTCTCGAAAACTGAGAGACAGCATCCCAGTATTACTCGCATATTAGATTATCGAGCAATGCGAATAAAAACGTCAGTCGCGATATCACCCGTACTAGATGAGAAGATCGTTCGTTGAACAAGGATAACCGTTGATTTATGACGATTTGGTAACCGCCCACTGCTGTTTCCTCCAAACCCCCCCTGTCCCGGATTTGGACAAAGTGTCTGGCCTTTCCCAGCCTTAAGGATGGTGCGGGGTCCTTATACAGTTTCATTTAATTAATTGTATATGACTTTTTTATTTCAGAGGAAACCTGTATCTGACTGCTTCACTTCTCAAAGATAAAGAGCTCGATGCATTCAAACAATATAATTTAGGTCTTATCAGATATTGAATTGTAAAATGAGCATTTTCGAGTTAGAAATGGATAAATGCAATAACTCATGCTCATTTTACAAGTATTCAATTTCTGAAAATAGCTAAACTACGATGATTGGATGTATAAAATCCTTAAAAGAGGGTTAACCCATTGGAAAAGGTCGAAGCAAATTCGGGGTGTGAAGCGGGAGGTAAAAATCTCAACCGATGTAGCAATGTTTACAGAATATACTATAAGTTGCGTCACTCTCGCCGAATCGTTTGTCGGAACGGTTTGGGATAGCATTTTTTGCAATTCCGAGAACTGAGCCCGCTAATTAGCCGCAGGCAACCGCAAGCAGAAGTCAAGCGATATACGAGGATCTACGAAAGCGCTGATAGAGATAAATTATAATTGCCAGATCGAACTGGCATTTATAGATAATTGCCAGTTTGAACTGACAATTATACATAATTGCCAGATCGAACTGGCATTTATAGATAATTGCCAGTTTGAACTGACAATTATACATAATTGCCAGATCGAACTGGCATTTATAGATAATTGCCAGTTTGAAGTGACAATTATACATAATTGCCAGATAAAACTGACATTTATAGATAATTGTCAGTTTGAACTGACAATTATACATAATTGCCAGATCGAACTGGCATTTATAGATAATTGCCAGTTTGAACTGGCAATTAGGTAGGTAGGTATACATACACATCACTTCCAGTGAGTGGTCGCATTATCGACCAAATTGAAGATCGACTTTGCAGTGATAAGTTGAGTCAAGTTTAGTGTTGAGATTGATACTGGTGGGTGTAGTGAGAAAATGGATGACCTTATAAAATTCTATTTCGCACTTGGTCTTCAGCAGGTAGAAATAGTGTCTTGTCTTGCACTGAATCACAATGTTATCATTAGTGAGAGGCATTTGAGAAGGAAACTCAGAAATCTAAATCTATTCAGAAGAAAGAACTACTCCGACATACTGAGTGTTGTTGAGTTTCTAGATATAAATTTGAAAAAGCATGGCCAGTTACATGGATATAAATGGATGCATTCAAAATGCTTGCAGCATAATTTCACAATCACTCAAGAAAATATTAGGCTTTTACTTCACATACTTGATCCTGAAGGAGTTGAAATACGTTCAAGAGGCAGACTGCGCAGAAGACAATATCAGAACAAGGGCCCAAATTACTTATGGCACATGGATTGTTATGATAAACTGAAGCCTTATGGAATATGCACCAGTGGGTGTATTGATGGCTTTTCCAGACGCATCATATGGTTGAAAGCTGGAAACAATACGAACAACCCAAGAATTATTGCAAAATATTATTTGGATTCTGTGAGAACCTTGAGTGGCTGCCCACGTAGCCTGAGAGCAGATATGGGTACAGAGAATGGCATTGTTCAGGAAATACAATGTTTTTTGAGAGACCAAAGTATCCTCGGATCTACACAAGATAGAATACCACCATTTTTATATGGTACTAGCCCAGCAAATCAAAGAATTGAGGCTTGGTGGGCTATTCTGCGGAAACATCACGCGCAATTTTGGTTAAATGTTTTTGGCCAATTGAAAGATGATGGTCTTTTTTCAGGATCACAATTGGACAAATCTCTTGTTCAATTGTGCTTCATGAAAATTATTCAAGTAAGTTCGATTTATATTTGTATGCATTTTTATACAATCAGTGCGTAACTAATTCAATAAGAGTACTATTTTTATTCAGTTTTCGATAGTTTATATGAGTATAGAATATATTTACTAATATCTGGATTATTCAACTATATTCAACTCTAATACATTCATAAATATCATTTTTCAGGAAGAACTCGATACAGTCTCTGAGGAGTGGAACTTACATCGAATTGCTGGTTCTAGAAATAGCATTTCTCCAAGAGGACGCCCTTTCATTATGTATCACATGCCACAAATTTATGGGGCTTACGATTATTTATGTGACGTCGACATTGAAGATTTTACTCATTTTCCAAACATTGAACGTACAGATGAACCTTGTGATAGAGATGTCTTTGAACTTGCATGTATAATAATGAATGAAAAAAGTTTAACTTTAACAGCAGATATTAGCGAAGCAATTGACTTATATATCACTATAAGAACTGAAATAATATCTCTATTACATTAATTATGTTTCATATTTCGTACTCTACTATGATTTGTATATTGATTATATTATACTTATTATATATTGTGTAATAATTTTGAGAACGATAAAAAACATAAAGTGCCATTCGTACTATTTCAAATTAGTGATATATACAGGTTGTGTCAATGACGTCACTTCCGTTGAGATCTCAAGTGCCACAATAACGAAAATATTTCGCACTTCTTCAATCCAATTTTCGTTTCATCAAATATTTTGAGATACGTACGACATATAGGACTTTTACTCAAGATATATATATAATTTTCAATGAATAATCTGTGCCAAAACTTGTTGATTATTGTAAAGATATCTGCGATAATCCTAAGTTCCTTGAAGTACATATATCTTTGACTTAAAGTGAATGTAGATTATCCAAAATTAAACTTGAAACTAGAGCTTTTCTTTCAGATGAATTCTCATCAAACATGGCAATTGCAGTGGCGATCAGTATCTTCCAAATTCATTTCAAGTTAAGAATGATTGGATTTTTGTGTAGCTTCCATCCAGGTAACATTCTGCAGGACATAAAATATATCCATCAAATTATTAATTTCTGAGTGAATTGATGAGTCTGAAAAAAATCAACGAGTACAACATAAATTGTATCAGGAATTCCAAGAAGCAATAATTTGTTGACGAATTGAGTCGTGGTTTATCAATGAAGGGTTATACCTAGGGTTAGTTGACCAGAGGTTAACTTTATCCTAGAGCTAAATTCCAAATGCGTTTTTCCCAAGGTCAACCTTAACTCCAAAGTGAATGAAAATTATATCCTAGAGTTAGCTGTTGACCCTGGAATATATTAACCTAACCCTGCATTGATGAACCGGGGCCTCAATCTGATATTAGAATGGGATTCTGAATAATAACTCATGTCGTTATTTATATTTTATGACTGATTATTTGTCGATTGGACAAAATATGAAAATGGTGTAGGTGGAAAAAATGTTTCACAATAATTCACAAAATTCAGTCAGATTATGTTATGACTTCGGAAATATCCTTGGAAAATGGAAATGGAAGTTACTATCATAATACTGACGTCATGGTTAAGCACAATGGAATGGGCTTTTCAGCTCCAACTGCTGGTGGCTGCATGCAGGATCGACATATTCATATTTCTGCATTAACACCAATAAGACAACGCGGTGACGTCAATTGACTGGAACTGGCCATCCTGCCAAGAGACAAGCAAATCGTTGATATGTTCCTGTGATTACCAATCACTTCTTAACATTTCAAACTGTACAGAATTGCTCAATCTGCAAAATTTGTGATCCCGGATGTGTGACGTCACCAGTTCCACTCATTCTATCTGTCATTTTTGATTTCAGTTTCCCACTTTATTTTTGTTATTCTTTTCTCAACACATTATTATTCACCAAAAATAATTATCGATGATGAGAAATACTTTATATTAGAATAAGAAATATTAGGACAATCAATATATAGGGTGCCTGTTATTCGAACTACACGATGGTGATCTCGCGGTTATTATTAGAGATACTAGGTCGGTTAAATTGAAAAAGTTCTGGAAGAAAATGTCATGTACCAATTTCACTTTCTGAATTATTGGAAGAAAATTAACATTTTCGATTTTCTTTTATATATATTCTGTTATACAGGGTGAGTCATTGATATGGGAAAGCTCGATTGCACCTACACCATTGATGATATCATTTCGAAAATTTGTGGGCGTGGATAATCAAACTTGCTCTATCCGTCTAAAATATTTTCATCAATACAGTGTTGCCGCTTGTATCAGAAAGTAGTACCTAGCTACTTTGTTATTTCAAATGAAACACCCTGTATTTTGTTAGATTTTTGAATTCTCCCTGAAGAGCTGATTTCGTCAATGCCTCATACTTGTAGTCTAGGGTGAATGATAACAATTTTTTGTGTCGAAACTATTCATTTTTGCTCAAAACAGCCTACATGTCCCTATCTTAACTTTTCATTTACTATCTACTGACATTTAATAGAAACAAATAGAGGGTGTTGCACAACTCAAAATTCTGAACCATCCTGTATTCGTTCCAATTGAATATCAATCGATAGTAAATAGAAAGTTAAGATAGGGACATGTAAGCCGTTTTGAGCGATAATGGATAGTTTCGGCACAAAAAATTCCTAAAGTTGAAAAATCTCGATTTTTCACACCCTATATCTCTGTTATCATTCACCCTAGGCCACAAGTATGAGGCATTGATGAAATCAGCTTTTCAAGGAGAATTCGAAAATCTAACGAAATACAGGGTGTTCCATTTGAAATAACAAAGTAGCTAGGTACTACTTTCTGATACAAGCGGCAACACTGTATTGATGAAAATATTTTAGACGGATAGAGCAAGTTTGATTATCCACGCCCACAAATTTTCGAAATGATATCATCAATGGTGTAGGTGCAATCGAGCTTTCCCATATCAATGACTCACCCTGTATATTATATTCTTTTGAGCCTGAAGTGAAGAAAATCAACGTTTTCAACTAGGACGTTGAAAAGTAGCGATGTAAATGTGCTCTTAATTATTTGATATTTGTTATAATGGTTTCATGATTTTTGATGGATTTTTCACATGTACCTACCTATTATAGATCAGACCCATATTGGTCATATCTATAAAGCCGGCACATTGCAAATTTTGACATTATTACATTATCTACCTTGTAAAAGCGCCGAAAGGTCGAAAGTGGAGGACCTATAACAATCTCTATTTCTTGCTTATACCATCTTTTTATTCAAGATAACTTAAAAAACATTGAATGGGAGTTGTGGAACTAAAATTCTCTACCTTACTACTTTCAATAAAAAATCCACTAGGTACCTATTTCCTGTCCCAATATCCTTTTACTGGCTTACTCGATGTTCCACCACGAACATTATAGGTCTTTTGGTTCAGTCAATAGCTGATTTCACATGTTATGTAGTTATTTCACCTAATTACGAGAAATATAGCAGTTTTAATCTGGAAGGGTGTTTCTAGGAATCTAATGATATAGGTACCAGTAAGAATTCAACATTGATATGATAAAAATATATTTCATTAAAATATAGTGAATATAGGAATAGTAGTTCTCAACAAAACAGTTTCATATGCATGCATATTATATCTACACTTGAAAAAATACAAAAAAACTAATGCAATATAAAAAAATCAAAAACGTCTTCGGTTGGAAGTTGTACAGGGTGTCCTCTTATATAAAAATAAAAAATACAGAAAAATAAATGAAGAAAAATATATATCGACACCTACCTACAGCTTTAACTATACGAGGTGGAAAAAAACATTGAATGAAAAAGTTGTAGTGTTTTATCGGTATTATCTTTTGACACTTTCAGAACAAACGAATGCGAATCGCAAAATTGAAAAAATTACAAATATAATGAACTATAGTGTTCTGTTTCCAGATATATATAGTTAGGTACTGTTCCCTCAAGCCGTTGAGCACTTCTTCAGCTTACAATATTAATTCTAAATTACCAATAGAGGAATCGTGTTTTTTCATTCGATGTATCGTATTTCCATCCACTTATTTCGAATGTCAGAAGGTCACTTGTTTGTTCAACTCTGATTTCGATTCTGACATTCTATTGTGTTCACGACAATCTAAATTTCATTGGTAATATCTATTCATTATTGTAAGAGCTAATTAAGTGGAAAACGGCTTAAGGGATAATTAGCAAACTATACAAAGTGATCCAACTCAAGTAGAGAACTACTAATATTTTTTTGGCTGACAAACTTGGTGCTAACGAAAAAACAATTGAACATTGCGTTTTCGATTTAATCGAATTCATTTGAAAACATTATTTGTTTCAATAGGACAACCTTTATTATTCCAATTTCAATCGATAGCCAATTCCTTTCGGAAAATAAATGGTTATTATAAATTTCATCCTGAAACCGCAAATAACGGAGTTGGGTGCATTTCAAGTATGTCCTGAAATTGAAAATTCAGGCAAAATAATATACATGTCGAAAATCTAAAATGCGCATAACTTCGTTATTTGTTATCTAAGGAAGACATTTATAATAAGCACTTATGTTCCGGAAGGAGTTGGAATTCGAAAATTGAAATATACAGGGAGTCCTATTGAAACAAAATATATTTTTTCGAATGAATTCGAATAAATCGAAAACGCGATGTTCAATTGTTTTTTGTTAGTATCACGTTTATTAGCGGAAAAAATACTACTAGTTCTCTAATGCAAACCGACCTCGTCAATAATCAATAAGTTAGCAATAGTGTCGACTTGAGTCTGATCAGCCTGTATATATTTGGAAACAGAAAAAAAATCTTTCACTATATGTGAAAATATACGTGTTTTTTTCGAAAAAAATTTTTTTTGTTATTTTTACAATTTTGCGATTCGCATTTGTTTGATATGGAAGTACGAAATGATAGTACCGATGTAACCCTACAACTTTTATATCCAATGTTTTTCTCCACCCCGTATAATTAAAGCTGTGTGTATGGGTTGGAATATAAGAGGACACCCTGTACGTACTAATTACTGGTCTTCATATTAAACAATTATTCTCAAAGATGATGGTCTTCCAGATCTACCAGTATAGTGACATTGATAACACCTCTACGTATAATAAATCATTGCATATTCGATCAGGAATAATGATTATGGATTCAAAAATTATGTTATTAATGTCTTACTTCCGCTCCAACTATGAAATTTCATCATCTCGGAAAATAATTGTCAAATAATATGAAGAAAAATTTGCTAGATGCTAAACTATGTCCATAACCCAAATATTGGAATTGAGTATGTTGGTGAACTCTTCTCTGAAACTGACGAAATCCTTATAGGTAGTAGAAATTTGGAGCAGTCCTGAGCATGTATGTGCTATGGGAGTTCTTGTGAATCCGTCAGTCTATAAAAAAATTTTTTTCAGATAATTATAAACTTTAAGTTTTTCTCGATCTAAAATAATTTCTGTTGTATCAAATAGTGCAATAATATCCTTAGGTGAAGGTTCTAACTGTTTGTATAACGTGTTTATGTCGATTGAACTGGCAATTGATTTCAATTCGGATGAAAAACAATCCTTAACAAATGAAGGCTTCTGAATAAGTTCTTCCATAGCGATTTGCCCGACTAATTTTTTCAAATTATCTTCCCTTGGTAACCACTTAGCATCATAAAGACTACAAAACTCAACGAGCTCATCGTGATCTGCATCATTGTAGTTTTCAAGGGCCTGTTTCAGTAACTTTGCTTCTGATTCGGAGACATACTCCAAAAAGTTTTTTACAACATCGTCCTCTTCTATAACATCATCGAAACAATATTTGATAAATACAGGCGCAATTTTAATGGGGAAGTATCCCAGAGCCAGGAAAGCCTGTGCACATATTTTTCCGATGGCAGTCCATTCTTCCTTTTGAATATCATGTCTTAAGACAGGTACTTTTAAACATGTACCAAGTGTACATTTTTCATAAAATGTATCCCAAAACTCCGTTATTCCATCTCTGAGAACACCACCAAAGTCCTCTCCCATTTCAGTTTTGCCATTTGGTAGTACCATTTCTACTATTAGGTGCGTGAAGTTATTACATGTATGTATTTTCACATAATCAATTAGCTCGTGAAACACATTACCCCTATGTAATACTATAGTATTTGATGTTGAATTAGTTCTTTCCTGATTCAGCTCATCATCCAGAAGATTTCTAAAAGGGTGAATTGTTTCCAGTTCAGTTATATCCTAAAACATGAAGGTCAAAATAATGTTTCACTTATAATGTTTGAAACCGTTTATCTCGAGAACGATTTGACATCAAACTAGGTAATCCTAAACAAAATCATAATGAAACTGTAAGCAGAGTTGAAAAATGTCAACATAAGAAAACTATTAATTTAAAAAGTTGACTCATTAAACTTTGTCATGTGAACATATTAGTGATTTCAAACCACCCTGTATAAGAAGAATACAAATTCTGCTCTAAGGTGAGGTGTTTCATGATATCACCTCCCTCCATTTCGAATTTAACCATCAAAAATTAACTACTTTTATAAGTAGGCATAAGAAATCAGAAAATATAATGTATACCTCGAAAACTGTCATGAAGTTGTTGAAAATAAGATAAGGATCCATAAAAAGATATTTCATATCAGTGTTCTATTTTAAAAATCGTTGTTGAAACGGAGATGAAAGTGTCACGTACACTTTTCCATATTCCTAAATATGGAATACGGTAGCGCAGAGAAAAGAACGGCTATTTCAGTTTTCCCCGTATATTTTGAAAACAGCTCGTGATATTGTCGATTTGGAAACAGTATGTCATTGTTCATATAATTTATGTCGAGAGTGGTATGACATACAAAATGTACCTATAGTATACCTAGTAGTTACCATGTATACACAGGATGAGTCGAAGTTAAACCACAAAACATTCAGGGTAAATTTTTTAGGTAAAAATAGGATTTTTTTCGCTATCAACGTATATGTCTTATTTGCCTAGTTTTTTAGATGCAGGTGCTAATATTTTTGGAAAAATTCGATTTTTCATCAAAACCCTTTTTGCTGATTTCAATAAAAAATTGAAATGCTTATATCATGGGATTTCATTTGATGTAAGTAGAATTTATTAATGCCAGTGGTGTACAAAAGAATAATTGATCCGTTGAAAAAAATACTTTTTGTCACCAGATTTTTTTTTTTCGTATCTTGCGTCGTTTTCGAATCATCATCCTAATTAATCACAATTAAGTGGAATACGCGGGTATTCTCTTCGTTTACGGTTTCCTACTACTGTGGGGGTCATCGAACTATACCTAAGCAGTTTCTGAGAAGTTTTGAAAGGTATACTTGGTTTATAACTTTCCACCAAAAAATTGTACTTAACATATTTTTTATAGTTTTTTGTGGTTTCCCAATGATTACAAATTTTGAATTTTCTTCCAAAAATAATTGAATCAATATAATTAGTAATATTCTACTTAATTTTCAACCCATCACAAGGCCTGCCTTACGGGTTTTTCTTACATTTGCTATGAAATCATTATCATAACTACTATATGTATGCATCACTTTGTTACTTGATAATGACAAATATATTATTATTATTATAAAAAAATATGAACCTCATGAATGTTGAAGATAATGAAAATATTGGAAAATATTAGTTTGAATGAGATGTTTTGACAATGTTCTTCCAGTTAAAAGAAAAGTGGACACCACATGGGTTACGGAGCAAGTATTAAAAAAAATCTGGAGAGCTTGTATTTTTAATGGCTCGATCTAAAAACTAGCTGAAAACTAGTGATGGTTTACAATAATTTTCATTATAAATATAAATTTGATTTCCCTCTGGGACGCCACTGGAAATGATAATACCATGAATGAGCATGCCAAGTTTCATCAAAATCAGCAAAAAGGTTTTCAGAGAACCTAATTAATGAAAAACTTTTTTTTATAAAAAAAGACACGAGTTGCGTTTATTGAAAAAATTCAAAAGAAAAATTGACTGAATGTTTGGCGGTTCAACTTTGACGTCACGATTAAATATCTACTGTTATAAATTTTACCTGCTGGAATTCATCAATATATGTAGATATACTGTTTTCGCTAGGTACGTCCGAGAGATTGATAGAATTCGCCAAACTGTTGTTTTTGCCATCGGTCTTGTCTTTATGGACCAAGAAAGAGAAACACGGCAACTCTTCTTCATCGCTGATGATTTCTCGTTCAGAGCCAGAAGCTCCTATCTTATCACTCTGCCTGAACAAAAATTGTTCGAAAGATGTTTCCTCATCATTAAGAATATTGGGATTATTTTCAAACTGGCAATTATCTATAAATGCCAGTTCGATCTGGCAATTATGTATAATTGTCAGTTCAAACTGACAATTATCTATAAATGTCAGTTTTATCTGGCAATTATGTATAATTGTCACTTCAAACTGGCAATTATCTATAAATGCCAGTTCGATCTGGCAATTATGTATAATTGTCAGTTCAAACTGACAATTATCTATAAATGTCAGTTTTATCTGGCAATTATGTATAATTGTCAGTTCAAACTGGCAATTATCTATAAATGCCAGTTCGATCTGGCAATTATGTATAATTGTCAGTTCAAACTGGCAATTATCTATAAATGCCAGTTCGATCTGGCAATTATGTATAATTGTCAGTTCAAACTGGCAATTATCTATAAATGACAGTTCTATCTGGCAATTATAATTTATTTTGCTGTATGTCCGTTCAGCGCTTTCGTAAGGATCAATTGCAAATTGAAGACGTTATGCTATATACCGGGTACGTCGAATATTAAAAATATGATGCGAAGATGCATATATTTATAACATCTTATTCTGTTTTTCCATTTCATGTAGGTAAACTAGAATTGATTTTTTTTCATTGACTTAGTTCAATGAAACTTTCATTGGATTTCATTGTTTTCATTTCTATGTTAATGAATTTCAATGTGAAATATAATTCAACCTGTGTATATAAACATGAAAACTAACATACCCATATAAGGTTTCTACATAAGTGAATAAAAACAGTGCCGATGAATTCGTCTTTCAAACGTTTCCCAACTGCTTGTCCACCAGGTTCTGTATTGTAAGACCACCGAAAGGTTTTTTGGTGTTGTTATTGTGTACTTTCAATTTGGAAAATATAATTCCTTAACAACTAAGTTTCTTTCATGTAGAAAGAAAAATTTGATGCAAACGTCCTGCGTAACTAGACTATTGCACCAAAATTATTTTGAAATATACTCGGGTGATATCAACGAATTTCTTTCCAGATTTCTTATATCGGGATAATCATTCGAAAAAACTTCAAGTGGAGTATATGGAGAAATATTCTAGTGAGTTTTTGTAAATTCTGGATTTAAATTCATCAAGACTTCATTTCATACAGTTTTTACCTTCAGCACAATCAAAATACCGTAATCTGAATATTTTATTGAAAGATCTACAAAATTGTATAGTAGTAGGGTTTCTGGAACCGTAAGAGTTTTATTTAGGCGAAATAGTTTTGATTGATAAGTCGAGTAATCTTCATTTCGTAGTGATTTCCACAGAAGAAATATTTATTTTATTGCATTTCAACATCAAAAAATGAATTTGACTTTTTGGTTACGTCTCGCCTGACAAAAAAAATTTTAAAGATTTTTTAAAATTTGTTTTTCGGTAGCCATAAAGGCTTTCAGATCCATCCACTGCCCAAATATGACACGCCTCTATAATTAATCAACCCACTCACAGAAATGTAACTTTTGGGACAATCTGTATATTTGGCTCTGAATTGCTGCGCGCCGCGGCAAGACGTGGACTGGGACGTCGTGTATCTCACAGTTCTCGGCTCGGCGAGGTACTGACAAAGATGAGTGGTTCAACAAGATGTTCCACTCCCCCTATTTATGAATGAAATAGTAAAATCGTGGATTTGGCCTTGAGAGAGATGATAGGATTGGTGGCAGGAGGCATGAATGGCCTGGAGTACTGCTGGAATACTTTTTCTATTGGTTGATACAGTCATGTGATCAAGTAGATGACATGTGAAGTTTTATTCACAGTACAGCGGCAAACAGTGAATTTGGCGTTCGACGCTTTGAATTTTGATTGGAGTTTAGATGGTTTTTTGACGGACGATCGAGTTTTCAACCAATAGCAGGCCAGGACGTAATAAATGTAGGTTTCAGTATTTTGTATGAATATTGACACAAAATCAAAACAAAATAGTGAGGTTAGATCTTTCAATATATAATATATTTGTAATTTCATTTACAAACTCAAAATTAGGATATTCAATGAATCTTCAACCAACAACTTATACGAATAACGTGAACACATTGTTTCAATGGTAAATAAACTTATAAATATCAACATCTGTTTTATTTTTCAGAATGAATACAAGTCAAATTTGATAACATTATTTTATTGAACAGGTTTCATTGTAAAAGTTGAATTATTCAAAATTTTGCTGCCTAATACAAAGGTGTAGTTTGTAAATGGACTGGATACCCGACCATAAGCTGATAGCAGTGATAGCCCACCAAAGCTGAAACGAATATTTGAAAAAATACACCCATCAATTTCAGAATGATCAAAGCACAGTCAATAAGTGCTATGAACAAAGATTATTTCATCAGATGAGTACTTACAGAAAAATTATAGCTAGATTCTAGATTATCTACTAAAATCTGTCAAATCCTTTCATGATATATGTATTGTTTCCTCTATGGAACACATTCTTCATTATTGTTACTTCAGACCAGTTAGCAGGAAAGCATGTACATGAAAATTAAGATGGGAGTGTAACAGAAATAATGGATAGAAAATAAAATTATACTCACAAAAGGGTTTAAACCCTTATGGAACTCTTCCTATGATCCCAATTTTCTGATTATTACTCTATATTCATTATTATTTGAAGATAAAAGTTTTGATCAACATCCATCTAAAAAAAAAATTATTATTTTTATCAGCAATGAGATACTTACATGGCATGTCTCAATTGTGTTTTAAATTTTCTAACTTCCTGTTTTTCTTATCTTGTCTCTTGTGTAACTCTTCTGTCTGAAATTTTCTATTAGCAAATTTAACTATATAATATGTTCTCATTCTAATAAATAATCTTAACATATATTCATATGGAAACTCTGAACATGGATGGCTAAATGGAACATTCTTCATTTTTTTATACAATTCTTCCCCTACATTTCCTATAGCTACTGACTGTACATTTTCCATAACAATTGCTTCTAATAATGACACATAGTTAACAAAACATTCTTCTGGCATTAACAATTTTCCAAACACTCCTTTCCTCTTACCATATTTTTCTGTATCACCTATGAAAATCATGATTATCTATAACTCAATTCCATTGAAAAATAATCCACACCTTTGAAATGACAAAATAGTCTTGTTGCATCTAGTCTATCTGTTGATGTACTATAATCTTCACATTTCTGGCACCTGTGTTTGGTTAAACATTTCCTAATCAAATATCCGCTTATATAACTTTCCACATTCCTGGTTGGTAAATCATTGTGTCTAAAATCTGCATTGGTAATCTAAAAAGTATAATGCCATAAAAAAACTAATATATCCATTGTCACATTGATCACTTACCAAGTATCGAAACTATAAGAAAAGTAAAAAAAGCAGAGTGCAGCTTAAGAGAATCCATTTGAAAAAGGATTGCTTACAAAATCAGAGATTTTAATTTTCAAGAGTCACTTATTAATTTCCTAAGATAACAAAGAAGACTTGAGACACTTCATCAAATGGAAACTCTGATTATAAAAAATAGAAGATTATATAAAGCAATAGGGGCAACATAAAATAAATGAAAATAAAAAACATAAAAAATAAAAATAAAGAGACAGATAAAATAATAAAAATAAAAACAGACTGGAAAATAAAAAAAAAACAAAAAAATACAATTCTTTCATAATCATTGATGCCTAAATGTTCACCTTAAATTGGCAATTTGTAACTTGAGATTTCTTTTCAGTTGGAATCAATTTATCTTCACTATTAGTCAACAACAAGGTATCCATATCCGCTTCACAATTGAATGTGTCAAGACAATCCAGTAAATCCTGACACGTCAGCTTTTTGAAAGCATTCATAAACTGAACTGGTGTGGGATTTACTGAGTTGCCTTGCTGCTGCCGAACTTTCCCGAAAAAATTTTCCAAACAGTCTTGGTTCAAGCGACGAGTCTTCAATTCCTTCACACCTTCCTTCTCTAGATCAGTCCATAAATTCATAATTGCTCTAATGGTAACCTGAAAACACTTCAATACTTTAAATGTCCCAGTAATTTCAGACTTACCTGCTTGGTTTTCTTTGAAAACTCTCATTTGTGCGATACTGTTCAGCATTTCCAATAAAAAACCCTTCTGACTCTCTGTTCCTCTATATGGTTTTCTATACTGGTTCTTAGTTCCCCTGGTACTTGAATTCAAAATATCAAACAGGTGGTCGAATTTTTCCAGCATATTGGCTGTTCCCATGGCAGATGCACCCATCTGACCATTAGCAATATATGTTGAAATTGCTATGAACATGAAAATAATGAGTTGGATAATCTCAGAAAATATCAAGTGTTGAACTTTTACCTGAGACCACTGTTGAACTAAAAACTTGTGTTGCATATTTGACTCTTATTCTCTGGAAATTAGTGGGATATACATGGGCTTCTGTGAGTTTTGGTATCATCCTGAGGTCTCTGTCCTTTTCTAACTGGTACACTTTCTCAATATCTCTCCATTTTGCATCCTGGCCATCAAATTTAAATGTATATTTAATTAGAATATTCCTTACTGCTTTCATCAAATGGGGTGTATCAAATATATAATAAAGCTTCTTTCCATCAACCTGAAAAACAGGATTATTACTATTGACACCTAATTGTTTGGACAATTTAATGAAATTTGAGCCCATATCAGAAATGAGAGCTCGAACATCCATCCCTGCTTCATTCATTTTCCGGATACAGTCAGAAATTATGGTCCTCAAATATTTCACTCTGCATGTAGTATGCAGGAAAAAATAGGCTAAGGGTTGTTTCCAATTCCCATTTATGCCTCTGGCCATCAGAACCAAAGCATTTTTGGCTGGTTTATATGATTTTCCAAAACCTTCAAGGAAATTCTGATTAATAAATCACTTACATTTTTAACTATTATTCTTACCAAGATCTTCAAAACCAATGATTTCATCTCTTTTTATATTGTAATAGAAGTTGGCTTTCAAAGAGACTTCATCCATTGTTAGGACACACATCTTTTCTAATTTATCTGTAAATATAGGTAGTAAATTATCTCCCAACAAACTCATTGATTACTGAGAAGATAGAATACATAAGTAAGTATACATACCCTTTCCATTCATTTTCCTTTTCAAAAGCTCAAACATAAGGTTGCTCAGTCTAGGAGGTTGCTGCACATTCCCAGTCATCCTTCTTAGAGTTGAAATTGATGGGAAATGATATTTCTGCGCTAAACGTTTGTACATTTTAGAACTCTGGTAATATACTGATAAAGCATATTTCTTGAGTTCTGCAGAATATCTCCTTCCCTTCAATTTCTGCTCTTTGAGAACACTGACTTCCTTTGCCATATTTCCGAAGAATTTTGGCAAATGTTCATCACATGCTCTCTTGAAGGACTCCTTGGATGTAGTGCAGTCACCCTGGCTAACCTCCTTTTCATATGAAAGCTGAAGTTTTGCCTTCTGTTTCACAACCTTCTGCAAACTTTCATTCTGATCCTAAAAAAAGAAACATTCAGTACTCTGTGCAATTTAAATGAATTATATTATTCCATCAACTACCTTGATCTTCTGAAATAATTTGAGTTTTCTGGGTGTCTTTGCTGAGAGGCACTTTTCTGTCTGCACTTGACAATCCATTTTATCTATGTAATGTGTTTGTGTCCCAACATTTACTTTAATTTCACATGTTTGTGTCCCAACATTAAACTTCATCTCTTCTGTTTGTGTTCCAATGCTCCTAGTTGTCTCTTTGATTACTATATCTTCTATTTCCATATAATGGCCAACTTCTATATTTTCATCCCTGAAATATGCATGGTCCTCAAGTACTGCTGCTGATGACAATACCTTGAAAATAATGTAAGTATAATCAGATGAATTGAAAACATTCACTTCTTTCAAGTTCAGAGTAGGAACAGCATCTTCCTTCAAATTTCGGTTAATCATCATATGCTGCTCAAAATGTAAACTACAAACTCTTTGAGTATTGTAGAGTTTCATTGAATCCATCTGCATTACATTATCATTACCACAAGCTAGCCTCCACTTCATCATCCTATCTGCATCTATGGGTTTTGGGAATCTGAAAAATCTTAAAGACCTACAGTTATCATTATACTTACGACTTGAGCAGATTTTAACTGCACAAGTATTTCCTCCAGACTTGCCCATTATGAAAAATATATAGGTGCTCAATATAACAATTCAAAGAAGCTGAACTAATGAAAATCTAATGATCAAATCTACTAACTAACCAGATATAAAAAATATTTGTTGAACAAAATATATTTATAAGAGATATGCAAAGCAAAACAGCATAAACACAAGCAAAAATTGAAGCAAAACAGGCATCAACACAAGCAGAAATGAAGCAAATGTACTCCCAATACAAATAAGAAATGTATTCGAAATGTGAAATCACTGGACATGCAAAGAACCAAAATAACTTAAAAATAAGCAAAACTACTAATCTACTAATAAAACTTGAATCTACTCCACTAATAAAAAATAAATCATGCAAAATATCAAACTGAGGTTATGTTAAAATAGTAGTGTTAATTATCAGTAAGATGATAATTTCACTAAAATATAAAAAAATAACACAAAATATAATCTCAAATCGCTTTTGGAAGTAGGTAAATCGCTTTTTTCTCAGAAAAATCGCAAGTGAAATGTTTAGCCAAAGGTCTCATATGAAATCATTCGGTAAACAGACCGATGACAGATCCAAACAGATCGTAGTAAAATTTCAAGGACATTTGGTGGATATTTCCCGCGCAGTCAAGTGATTTCTCTGTTAGTTTACTAACCTATACTCTATGGTACTGAATTCAGTACCCTAGATAGGCGGGGGTAAGAGGCCGGTCGCTTCGAGAATCGAGGCGGAGTGACGCAACTTATAGTATATTCTGTGCCATCGCATCTCGCGTAAAGTAATAGCTGTGGTAATAGGAAAATCCGCGCGCCAACAGCCGACTCGCTACCGGATGCGGCATCAGCCTTTGAATTTTTTTCAAGATGTCGAACGCATTTTGTGATAACGATCCGATTCTTTCAAAATTTGGAATATGATTGTTTGGAATATGGTCATTTCTGAGGTAGCAGATCATTATGATTTTTCTAATCACTGATTCGAGATGGCGGCTCCAAGATGGCAAACGTATTTTGTGATTATGATCCGGCTCGATTTAAAATCAGTATCAAAAAGAAGGTGGCTTCAAGATGGCGAACAAGTAATGTGTTTATGATCCGATACGATCCAATATCCAATATTGGTTCGTGGAGTTTTTTGGGGTGTGAATTGGAGAATTTGTGTGCAAAATTCGAAAGTTCAAGATGGCGGCTCCAACATGGACGAGTTTGTTTATGATCTGATTTCATTCGAATTTGGTATGTGTATGTGTAAGGTTGCTAGTCAGCATTCACTAATATTGAATGCAAAAAAATCTATGGCCTTGGTATTCGGTAACAAGTCTAATCAGACTGTACTAAAAAGTAACCTCCACATATTTGTTATTAATGAAGTTTTAAGGATTTCTGATAATGCAAAAAGTCTAGGCTTACTCTTAGATGACTCTTTGAGGTTCCAGGAGCATGTCAAATGCAATATACAGAGAGCATATGGGGCTCTAAGGCTACTATACCCTCATAGATATTATTTACCCATAGCTACAAAAAAAACTTTATGTGAAACTTTAGTTTTGTCACAATTCAACTATTGTTCCTCTATCTACAGTTTTTGTATTGATCAAGATACTGCTAATAAAGTACAACGTGTACAGAACTCTTGCATCAGATTCATATATGACATAAGAAAATATGATCATGTCTCGCACAAACTGAATGAGTTGAAGTGGCTTTCAATGAGAGAAAGATTCAGGTTCAATGCCTTGTGTCTGTTTCATAAAATTCTATTGTTCAAAAGCCCAACTTATCTTTATGAGAAAATAATTTTCAGAAGTGATTTCCACAATCTTAACATCAGGAATAAAAACCTGCTAACATGTCCTGCACACAGAACCTCTCTCTTCGAAAGAAGCTTTCAGTTGAATGTGTATAAATTATACAATGCGATACCTTCTGAATTTAAACAATATAATATGATCAAATTCAAAAAATCACTCAAAACATATTTACTGAACAATTCCCTCTAATTGTACTTATCTCCTTTCCTTGTATTTTCTTTAGTACCTTTTTTGAGTGTGATCAAACAGTTGAAGGTTGAATTAGAAAATGATGAGTGACCCAAAAAGTTTAGTCTTAGATTGGATAGGTTAAGGTTAAGTAGGCTTAGGTTAGGTAGGCTAAATAAATAAATAAATTTATGGTCTGATTCGATTCAAATTTCAAATTGGAAGTTAAGAATTTTCCGAGGGTGCTCTCGACCTATATTTTTTAATGACTTATTGATATAAAACCTGTGTTTGGAATTTCTCAAGATATACATGTACCAGCACGCTCTCACTAACTTACTTCCTGTGATATCTTCCAATTTTCGTAATCAATATTCCGAACACTCATGGATGAACTCAGTGAACCAACAAAATTTCTGAATTATATTCCAGACAATTTCTCCACAAATTCAACTTCAATGCCCAGTCTCGAAAAATTATGATACTGTACGAACTTATAAATGTTATATATGATATCAGATTCGATGGAATCAGTCGTAAAAACTAGGAATTGATCATCAAATCAGTTATCAATTATACTTTTGGAACATCAGAATTACAAAACAATACATTTCAAATTGTCACGAACTGTTCATGGATGAACCTCCAGAACGAAAAGAACCCATAGACCGAGAAGAAATATTCAAACAACAAGAAGTCTCGAGGCAAGAATATTTCCCTTATTTATCTGAAAATGAAACCAATGATGAAAAATACAGTCTCCAAGCGTTTCTTCGACTAAGAAATCATACACACGGGAGACTGAATCATTTTGAGTATGTAACTGCTTTTTTCAGTTCAATTATCTTCAATTCACGAATCATCTCACCACCTAGCCGAGTATTCTGCTGACTTTTCTACTCCATCGACAATATTTCGATTCTTCAACACGATCAACAACCCGAATTCAACCTATCATGAAGTATCGCACACGTATTCGAAGTTCAGCTCCCCATTCGCTAAGACTCGCTGAGTTGAGAGTTGGTGATCCTGCAATCATGTAGGTATTGATTGACCTTTCTAGAATACCGCAGAAAAGTAGGTCTATCTCTTCCATAGATATTATCGATGTTGCACATAGGAAATTATGTATGTTAATACATCACCAGCAATTTCAGACAGACTGGCCACCTTTTCATTGTTAGGATTGACACCTGACGAAATTCTCTTTCTATCAGAATTATTTTTTCTGTCGAATGGTAAATCTGTGGAACTCATTACATAAATCACGTTTATATAACAATGTGAACTAGAAAGTGGAATGAAATAATCGTCAAAGAACTCATTTTTATAGCAATGTGAATTTGAAACATTTTGTATGTAATAATCCCAATTATTGAAAATTATCTTCAATTTATTCACTCAGTTGTAAGGAATGTGTAGATACGTGATTCTCATTTGAGTTTTCACGAACCTCTATGTAGCTAAAATCGTAACTATGTAACGAACAATGTAATTCAAAAAGTCAAATTCAACACATTCCAAATCGTCTGATTGATCTGAAATTCGGCAGGTGAATATAATTCCGAAGACAATTCATCAGGAAATTACTTTTAAAAAAATAGACATGGCGGCTCCAATGGATATGTGATTATGGTTTGATTTCATTTGAAATTGGTGTGTGGGAGTTTTTGAGTTCGGAGAAAATGCAATTTAATCCAAAGTTCATGAATTTAAGATGGTAGGTGCAAATTGACAAACGAAATATATAATCATGGTCTGATTGGGTGTGTAGCGGTTTTCAAGGTCGTAGATTTATGACGTTCAAGTAATATTCAAGAAATTATTTCATGAATTTGGACAGATGATATCAATCTTCGGCACCCTAAAACTTAACAATCAAATTCTGAAAAAAATCGGACAGTAAACACCAAACTCGCCTGCAATGTTGAAGCCGCCATTTTGAAACCGCCATCTTTATTTCATGAATTTTGACAAACAATTCCCGATCTCTGCATCCGAAACCCCTCACAAACCAATTTTGAATTGAATCGGACAGTGAATACATAACTCTTCCACCATCTTGGATCCGCCATCTTGGAGCCATCATCTTGATTTTATGGGAGCCATCATCTTGATTTTATGGATCTTAACATTGAATTATTCGAAGTCTCTGACTGCGAGAACCCCTACATACCATTTATGAATCGAATCGGATAGTAATCACCAAACTCAATCGCCATCTTGGAGCCACCATCATGAAGACGCCATCTTGATTTCATTAATTTTGTTAAAAAAGTCTCGATCTTTGTACCCGAGAACCAATTTTGAATGGAATGGGACAGTAACTACAAAACTCTTCCGCCATCTTGGATCCGCCATCTAGGAGCCACCATCTCGATTTTTGAATTTTGACATGGATACATTCATAGTCCTTGACCGCGAAACCCCCTTCAAATCGATTGCGGTCAGTATCATTATGGATGGCAAGATTTAATATGTTTAACAGTGTTGCCACTTTTTCAGTCCTTACTTTGTACTCAACATATAAATGCACAGGGACTGAAATATACACGTATAGATAATATACTTGCGCAGCAGCGTTCCAAGTGTCAAATCATCGAACTAAAGTATATCATAATTATCATGCTCCTACCAAAGTGAGGTCCACCTATTTTCAGCCATAAATCGATCAACAGTGATTGAAATTTAAGGAGAAAAATAACCTGAACTATATATACTTCCACGTTACGATGCAATGAAACTTCCATTGAAAAATAAGAAGGAAGTAAATTTTATAAAGGAAAACGTTGTGAGGTCCGTATACGGACCTCACTTTGACATGGTCCTCACAGCTTCCGTAGGTTTCTCATTGGAGTGTCTCACTTTGTACGCTGGAAGTATATATGTATATATTTATATATATATGTCTATGAGGAATTACCGGGACGAAATTTTTTATATCCTGTGTTTACCGGGACATTTTGTATCATAGCGGGACGTCCCGCTAATTTTTTCTGGTGTATGCGGAACTAGCGGTACAAAATCTTTCAGGACCCTAATAATTTTCAGGAAATCGAATTAGCTGCTATTGACAGCCATGAAGTTGGAGTTGGCAGCGAATTATAATTTTGAGGTTATATAAGTAACATTCACTTTCACTTGCAAAATTGAATCAGAAACAATATTCAGTACCTATATCAGTGATAAAAATTGATATTATTCAATATGCATGATCATTTTGGTCAATATTTCATTTCTGGAATTGATCGTGTTGATATGGACCTAATTTGCACCCAAAGTGGTCACAATTTTCATACAAGTGCCCTCCATATAGAAATGGCAAGAGAATCACATCTTTTAGACATATATAACTACGAGGTTTATGTTTTATTTTACTTGATTTCATGAGATGTGACCATAACAGACTAGGCACCAAGAAATGGAAAAACGTCAGTAAGAGGAAGAAATGTGAGTACAATACTACTACAACTTCTTGAAATTATAATGGGAATTGAGATTGATTATATATTTTTTTCAGTATTAACAAATCATTGTAGCAGGGATAAACTGAATAAGTTTATCAACAGCCAAATGATATGGACCTAATTTGAACCCAAAGTGGTCACAATTTTCATACAAGTGCCCTCCATATAGAAATGACAAGAGAATCACATCTTTTAGACATATATAACTATGAGGTTTATGTTTTATTTTACTTGATTTCATGAAATGTGACCATAACAGACTAGGCACCAAGAAATGGAAAAACGTCAGACAGAGGAAGAAATGTGAGTACAATACTACTACAACTTCTTGAAATTATAATGGGAATTGAGATTGATTATATATTTTTTTCAGTATTAACAAATCATTGTAGCAGGGATAAACTGAATAAGTTTATCAACAGCCAAATGTGCAGTTTTCCATATTGATAGGAAAGACTACACCCTCTCAGTATAACTATTTATCATCAATAACAAGAAAGTAATGGAATCCCATTAATCTTCAGCAAGAATGAAATCATTTGAAATTGAAAATCTCTGCTGGACAATGTTTATATTTTCAAATAAAGACAAACTTTTAATTTGATATTCACTTCAAATGAAACAGAAAGAACCTACCAGATACTTAATGAAAATAATTCAGCCTTAATAAAAGTATAGGATCAAATTTATTTTTTATAGTTTTTTATAGGTTGAAGAAATATAGGTACCTAAACTCATAAGCTGTGGAAGTTTCACACCTCTCATCTACCTAGCCAAAGTTCAAATTAGATGTTCAATTTAGTAACCTTTCTAAAAATTTAAACAGTGGTAAATCTCAATAGATTTGTAGCTCAATCTGGAGCTTCAATAATGTACACTTTTAAATTAAATTATTACTATAGTTTAACACTTTTATTACCTCTTCTTGATGATATTATTTACCAATGAAGCTGTTAATTTGTGTGAATAAAAGAATATACCTACCTGATGAAGTAGTCAAATTATTGATAAAGTGGGCCTATATAGTTTTCCTGATATTTTGTTGTAATGTTTCATTATCTTGCATAATCTGCTTGATGATTCTTCATGTCTACCTATTTCAGATAAGCTATGATATTGTTCCAGTTTTGCAAAAGAGCAATGATATAATAAATGGTTTATTCAATCATTGAATATAGTTTATGATGATATGGAATAATGGATATTATTTCATACCGAAATACTGGAACACACAAATCAGCTGAAATTTTGAATTCTGTTATAGTTCTCACAAAGCATCTTGATATTCAGTTACTTTACAAAAGTATTATTTGACTGCTGAATGATTGTATTCATATAATTCTATCATAAAATTGAAATATAATGCATAAATCTCTTTGAATATTATTGAAATTATCATTGCTAAGTTTTCATGTGACATAATCTGCAATGGATCTGAAATTGTTTTCTGATAAAAATCATTAGTTTGGTAATGAGTGGACATTTATTTTCTCAAAATTATCAGTTCAACCTAGTGAAATGTATCTGAACAGAATTCTAGTTATATGCCTTCCTGTTTATCTATAACCCCAATAATGTTCACTGTTTCAAAAACTATCTATCAGGTACTGGTGGGTACCTACTCACTTGAAGGAGAGTACCTGAAGAGAACAAAATTTAAATGCATCACAGTTATTATTTAATAAATGTTCAGTGGTTGAAATATAATGATTTATGTTGGTCGGTTGGTCTCAAAATAGAGCTTCAAATAACATTCATCACACTTCAGCAGTTCCTCTTTGGTTTTATGTGAAATTGATTCCTTATTATTATGTTGCCTTTGCATTGACTGTTAATGTTTTAGTATGAAAGCTGAATGTTTCAGCTATTCTGGACACAATCTCCATCATGATTTGAATATTGGATAGTTGATAGTTGGCTAAAATAGTAAAAAACGGTTTCAATCAGATATGTATTGTACATGAGATGAGTATGTATTTTTTTTAAACCTGTCGTCTGCATGGTAACATATTTCGTGTGGAATTTGTTTCCGATCTGATAATAAAAATAATATAATGTGAACACTATCATGATTACATTCATTTTTATTTTTATTCCTTATTATTGAATCCATTGCAAAGCTATTTAATTAATACATAAATATTCTAAATATTGATCAAAACTGAGATGTTTACAATTCAAATCCTAACCATAAATATCTATGTGACAGCAACTTGTGCAACTTGAGCAACTAGCGCCCAAAATTTCCGAACACAGCCGAAGATTGCATACATAGGTGTGCGAATATACAAAATAAAAATTCATATTTACAATATTTTATTCAGCAAAATCGTATCTATTATAAATGATGAATAATAAATGTGGGAAATGTTCAATAATCGATATAATGATAACTTAGAGAAGTGGATTATTACAGGACATTTAATAATTATAAGGCCGCCTTAGAATACCTGGGTTATGTAATAAGGTACTACGTGAAATATATCATTTGGAAAATAGGTGTACATACATTTAATGGGTAGTTTATGAAAAAAGGCCTTGATGTGACACATCAGGTATTATTTTTACATGTCTAAGGAACACAATATCGCCATTAAAAAAAGGACTCGCAACCCCTACCGAAAAAAAATATTTCACATATCACTCCCCATTTATATGAATCATATTGGGGTAGGCAGAGCTGTCCCAAAGCATTGTGCTTAGTGCTTATTGCAGCACTCGAAGCACTTTATATTCAAATATGTATTCAAATATTCAAATATTCAAATATTCAAATATTCAAATATTCAAATATTCAAATATTCAAATATTCAAATATTCAAATATTCAAATATTCAAATATTCAAATATTCAAATATTCAAATATTCAAATATTCAAATATTCAAATATTCAAATATTCAAATATTCAAATATTCAAATATTCAAATATTCAAATATTCAAATATTCAAATATTCAAATATTCAAATATTCAAATATTCAAATATTCAAATATTCAAATATTCAAATATTCAAATATTCAAATATTCAAATATTCAAATATTCAAATATTCAAATATTCAAATATTCAAATATTCAAATATTCAAATATTCAAATATTCAAATATTCAAATATTCAAATATTCAAATATTCAAATATTCAAATATTCAAATATTCAAATATTCAAATATTCAAATATTCAAATATTCAAATATTCAAATATTCAAATATTCAAATATTCAAATATTCAAATATTCAAATATTCAAATATTCAAATATTCAAATATTCAAATATTCAAATATTCAAATATTCAAATATTCAAATATTCAAATATTCAAATATTCAAATATTCAAATATTCAAATATTCAAATATTCAAATATTCAAATATTCAAATATTCAAATATTCAAATATTCAAATATTCAAATATTCAAATATTCAAATATTCAAATATTCAAATATTCAAATATTCAAATATTCAAATATTCAAATATTCAAATATTCAAATATTCAAATATTCAAATATTCAAATATTCAAATATTCAAATATTCAAATATTCAAATATTCAAATATTCAAATATTCAAATATTCAAATATTCAAATATTCAAATATTCGAATATTCAATTGTTCAAATATAAATAAAACTTGATATAAAATATGCACCAGATTCTTTTTCATCTTATCTAGTAGTTTGTAGTGTTCTTATTATTCATTACAGTATCTAGTCGAAGAATATATATAAACAACTGGGCTGGTGGTCGAGTGCGTTGAATCGCTGGCTTATAGTCCAGAGGGCCCGGGTTCTCAAAATTATCAGTCCAAATTACCTACCCAGTGAAAGGTATCTGAAAAAATTCATCTGTTCATCTATGACCAGAATAATGTTCAATGTTCAGAAAACTTTCTATCAGTTACTGGTGGGTACCTTCTCACTTGAAGGAGAAAACCTGAAAAAAACAAAATTCAAATTCATCACAGTTATGTAATACATGTTCAGTAGGTGAAATATAATGATTTCTGTAGGTTGAAATGATCCCTTTATTTGCGTATCTATCATATGCCTATCATATGAAAGCTGATATAGTTTTTATAGCTATTCTGGACTCCATCTTGATTTGAATATTGAATAGTTGGCTAAAATAGTAAGAAACGGTTTTAATGAGACAGGTTGACAGGTATCGCACATGTATTTTTTTATACTTGTCTGCATGTTAACATATATTTTTTGTGAAATCTGTTTCTGATCTGATGATAAATATAATATAATGTAAACACTCTCGTGATTACATTCAATTTATTATTATTACTTAATATTGATTCAATTGCAAAGCTATACAAATAGAAAATATTGATTTATGTCAAGAATCAATATGTCAATACTGTCAATCTACATTGACATTGACACTGACTCACGATTCAAAAGTAGACGATTTGCGCATCCTGTTATATCCTCATTCATATCAACTAATAAACATCTTCATATGATCAATGAAATTTTTTTATAACGAATAGTTCACAAATCGTTCGGAGATGAAGGGACCAGGTAGGTATAATCAGAAAAAGTACTAATTTATGATAATATACAATAGGCAGCAAGCCTGATAATTTGATTATCCAATATGACAATTTCTCTAACAAAATAATGTGGTGCTATTCTGTAACCACAAAAATCATGAGTATACTCATAGTATACTAGACATTGACACTCTTTCAATAAATACCTATATGGAATAAGCATAAATCCATAATCGAATTTGTCAAGAGTCCATATATGATCTTATCATGATTGGCCATTGCAAGATGAACTTCAATTCAGCGGTTGAAGAAATATTACTAGCCCCTAACTTGCAATGAAACAGACTCTCAGGATTATAGTTTGGTTCGAGCTTTTCGGCCAATTCGACACAACACAGGGTGAGCGAGGAAAATCAGGACGTTAGATAATTCACCAGGATTTTATTTGGAGCGTTTTTGTGCAGTGTTTCTCCTAAAACTGAATAGATCGAATTGGGGATCAAGGAACGTGAATATGTCTGACTTAAGTTAGACTACACTAATTGTTGACATGCATGAACATTCAACTGAGGGTTTTTTGCCCCTAGAAAGGGTAACTACTCGATCACCAAGGGCTGAAGCACGTGGTGGACGAGGAAGTGTTTTTGAATTTTAAAAAACCCGCAAGTTCGAATTCAATTTGTTACGAAAAAATATGGAGATGCCCCAGCGCTCTGGACAAGAGGCTTATCGCCTAGATCCCCATGTTTTTTATCTCAATAAAAATGCCATTCAAAATAACTCAAATATTGTGCTGACCGTTATTTTCTTATCACCCCTTATTACATATACAACCCAATATCGTTGGAAGTGGTGTACGGGTTGCCTAGGTACTTCTAAATCAATAAATTCATTGTCTGGCAGAGCACTGCATTAAATTCAACACTGGCTGCGCACGCTTTGGTCACCAATCGCTAGAGGGCGACAGGTAATACTAATGTAATCAACCTGTAGCTTCAATAAGGAATACCTCAAGATGTTATCACAAAAATTATCACTTACCTCTTCTTATTGATGATTAACAAGTTAGGCTGTTATTTTAATCACTATCTGAACAGCCATTAATATGCTGTTACAGTTAAACCCCTTCTGTGCTTAAGGGGCAGCTATCAGTACTTCAACCTCTTTATTTCGACATATTTTTCATCAATTCAAGTGACAAATTCCATATATGATCTGATGTTTGCCTACCAATTTCAAAGGGGCATACATTTTTTATGTACTATCGAAGAAATATTAATTTTGGACCATCTTGTATCTAGATGGAGTTACGTGAGGAAGATATATTCTGAATACTCAAGAAATATGTAAAAAGCTCATTTTTAGTTTCGACATAAGAGAATTTCAAACTAGCGAGATCACTCCCAAAAAAAATCCATTCAATCAAGTATACATAATTTATTAAAATACTGACAAATGTACATTACATATATTCACCCATTCACCTATTAAAAATGTTACATATTTAGTTCACAAAGTTAATTATTTAATACAAATCGTCTGGTTCACTAGAAATGTCTGATGTGATTAGATTTTCAGAAGAAACACTAAACATATTTCGACATTTCCTATCACTGTAACATTCTTCTCAGCGCCAAGTCCTCAATTGGATGATTGAAAAATCGCACGAAAAGGGCACGAGAACAATGTTACTTGAAGAGAAATGTCGAAATATGTCCCCCTTTTTAGCATTTCTTCTGAAAATTTAATCATTTTGTGGCATCTTTTGAAGTACAGTTTCGGACATCCATTGTCTAAAGGTATGAAGATTTGAATCCATAAAAAATATGAGCAATGTGGAAATCTAAATGAAATAAAAAAAAAATGTTGAAATGAGAATTAAATGATGTAATCGAAAAATTCAAATGTCAATAACTTTAGTGATTAGTTCTGTTCTATCGATGACAAACTCGTTAAAATTGTTTCAACTATATTGAATATACAGGGTGGATCACGACTAGCGCGCCAATATATATTGATTAACGCAACATTTCGAAATCATTTTGAAATATACAGGATGTCCCAAAAATATGTGGCATGTCAAAGTTATGATTTTCCCCTTTGTCAAACCCTATATTTTAATGCATTTTCGAGTTCTTCATAAAGTGCTGATTTCATCGATCTATCACACTTGGGGTTTCGAGGGAAGATAAAGGGTGTGAAAAATCGAGATTTTAAACTTCAGGAACTGTTTGTGAGGAAACCATTCATTATTGGTCAAAACGGCTCGCATGTCCCTATATCAACTGCTGATTAACTATCTTATGATATTTATATCAATCACATACAGGGTCGCTAGAATTCAAAATTTTCAATTATCCTCATGAAAAGTTGAGATACAGACATGTAAGCAATTTCAACAAATAATGAATATTTTTTATAAAAAAAATTCCGAAAGTTGGAAAATCTCGATTTTTCAAACCCTTTATCTTCCCTCGAGACCCCAAGTGTGATAGATTGATGAAATCAGTTCTTTTGGGATAATCTGAAAAATGTAATAAAATGAAGGTTTCTTTTTGAAAAACATAAGTTTGATATGCCACAACTTTTTGGGACATCCTCTATATTTCAAAATGTTGCCTTTATCAGTATATATACTACTGATGACTAAAACTTGACAAGTTTTGCTGTTGTCGCGCTAGTCGTGAGCCACCATGTACCTACCTAACTCAACTAACTCAATCTCATCTGTTCATGTCCTTGACTCTTCAAATTCGATAATCAAGTTCTCATTTCAACCCTTCGAAATATTTTTTGATACATTATAAACTATGACTCCTCATGAATTTCGAGCATAGTGGAAGGAAGGTGGTGAAATCACTGTTGATTTTTAGTGTCCTCTACAGCTAACAATACGAATCCTGCAATATACCGGGTCATCCAAGTCGACATCGGTTGAATTTGCAAACTATTTCAGCTGGTTACAATCGTGAAAACAGAAAACAAATGAGCATCACGTTTTTGAGTTAATAATCAAAACATATTATTATAATGGATCACCCTGTATATTCGTAAATTTATGAATTTTGCTACTTTTCGAGTATTTTTCAAATAATTATTCCTTTTGATATAATATTCGTTATTTTCTCGTGTTTTCTTAAAATTGTATGAAATGAAGTTTGTTTCATTTTTCATGTTATATAAAAATACCTTCAATTCAATTCATGAAGGTACGGATATTCAAGGTGTTCCAATAAAAAATAATGTTTTGATTAATAACTCAAAATGTCTTTGCTTTTTGTATGGATATTTTATACACTTTGTTGATATCGTCTTTCTTTTTCGAGTTCAAACATAATAATCTTGATTTGTATGTTATACGGGGTGTCCCATGACTCGATGTCCATACCATAGCATATTCCAAGTCGAAAGTGCTTATATACTTTTGCCGAAAACTTTAGTCGAGGATTTATCAGCAATTTCAAATTCAATCGTAAATCAATCTGGTAGGCTATGTGAATTATTGTATTTGAAGTTATGGACAAAATTTAATAGTAGGGAAATTTGATAGGCCATGTAAGTGTTGTCATATTTTTATGGTGAAATTTGTATGACGTTGTTATAAGATTAATTTGCAATGACTACGTTTTCAAATTATGAATATGCCTACCGGGTTGATTTACTTATTGAATTTGAAATTGCTCATAACTCCTCCACTATAGGGTTTTGGGCAAAAGTTAATAGGGCACTTACGACTTGAAATTATTCAAGGAATATGTCCTTAAGCTATGGACATCGAGTCATGGGACACCCACTATGAAAAAAATCTAGAGTTTAGTAATCAGCTAAAACAATTATTCTAATTTATTCCTAATTATAGAAGTTATCAATGACGAACACTTACTTACTTTGGATAATCACGTATAATTGGTCAAGTGAAATAATTTATTTGGCTTCGCATAGTAATTTGGATTTGCATATGAGTTCATTCACCATTTTCCTTTCACCATGATAGAGATACATTATATGCTCTCTCTCTGTTTTTTAACAGTGTTATACATATACGTTTTCAATGACTGTGGATTCCTATTCTTCAAAATTTCATTATTTTCTTGAAGTAGAAGTTCACATTCTGGTATCGATGGCAGTGTTCCTTCGTTAGAATGTCTCTCGGTGCTGATACGTAAAACTTCTTTTTCAGGCGTGGTCCATCTTGTACGTTCGGCTAAAGAAGATAAAAACCCATTATTATCATATTGCAGTTCAGAAACCTCGATTATTTGGTGAATATGTTATATAATGGAAGTATACACACCTTTCTTACCACTTTCTTGTGCCAGTATTTTTTTGCGCTGACAGTTTACCCATTGCATAATAAGATGTGGACTTCTATGTTTGAAAATATCTATATACTTTTTGAAAAATTGATTTGCTTTTTGTCTGGATATTTTTTCTCCGAACTGAATTTCATCGTGGAAGTATTGTCTGGCAGTATTTTTTTCTTCAGTTGTCCACAAGCGTCGCCCACGTTGTTTTCCTAAAAAAAATATGATTATATGTGAACACCTTTGTCAAATTCATTTGGATGAGCTTGTACACCTTCTATATCAATATTTGGAAATATAGTAGGAGCACAAAATATTCATTACTCATCAAGATTTTTATCAAATATAGGATGAAATGACTCACCCATTACATAATTGACTTCCGCCTCAGATAATGTCAGGTCCCCGATGTCAGGAGTATATTCTTCACCACTTGAAGGTGTATCATATCTACTAGTGGTTGCTGTTACAATAGGTGTATTGTGGGGAGTTGCAGGTTTTGAGATAACTGTATTATTGGGAGTTGCAGTTTTTGAAGTAACTGTTGAAGGTTTTTTCTTACTTGTAGATGAAAAATCTTCTAATAAGACTGACACTTTGGTAATATCGTCCTTCTTCTGAGTCCTGACATAATAATCTTCATGAATTTGTCTTTTATGTGACATAAAATCTGAAACTCGTCCTTCGACTCGATCATCAACGCTCGAGGTCGCAGTTTCTGTGGCTAAATGTTGTCTCAGCAACCTAGTACGCAGTAGTTCACTATGTTCAATACCTGATTCTGCAGCAAATTTTCTTATGAGTTGGCAGGCTTGAAACGTTCTATTAGTATAAAACGATGAAGGTTCACCAAATACATATGGGTTTTCTTTAGGCACTCCAGCATTTTCCCTATATTTCAATATTAGATTGATAGCTCCAAAACCAAGATCCCTATGTACTAATAAGGCCGTATTCTTTCCCAACTTTCCTGTGAATCTGATTCTAGCCCACTTCCTTATCTGCTCCTTTGATATACTGTCATATTCGTCAGTTATTTCATCATCATTGATGATTTCATAATGTGTGAAATCTTCGATAAGAATACGTTGCGTTTCTCCAGGCCTCTTTCTATTGAATACAGCTAGATGTACCAAGGTATATTCTGCCAGTTTCATCCAATCATCTTTCGAATATTCTCTTGACAAACTTTTTGTATAATGGGAAACCTTGTTTTCTAAATAACTTCTGAATTGTGCGATGTGTTCCGTTTTCGGAAGATCTGTTTTCTTTCTTCTAGCTCTGATTTTCTGAGTTTCAAGTCCTTTCTTATTCACAGTTACATTGAATTCAAGACTGAAAAGAGTGGACAAATTTTCCAATTTTTCTGACCATGCATATCTCCTTTTTTAATAAACCCTATCTCCATCAGTTTGCACAGTTTCTTCAGTTCTGTTGCAATTAACATAGCTGTGGCTGGTGATCTATAAAGATGTGTGTTTTCATCGAGTCCTGCAACCTTATCTATTCCTGCTACAATCAAATCTACATAATGAGTTTCAAGAGCTTCTGTCAAGTTATGTATCTGAGGATTCATTTCTCTAATAGATACTATCAAACGACCAAGAGCACGCATATTGGATCTTATTTGTTGGGCATGATGCGGAGGGGTGTATTTTCTGCATAAATAGTTACTATAATTGATGATAGCTTCATCATACCTTATGGCATTAGTGATTTCATCATCATTGAGGACAGGAAAGATCTTTGTTCGTAGAACATCGGAAGCAATGTGGTGGATATCGTTTTGTAGTCTTCTACATTCGGCTTGAATATTCTTTCTTTGTTTACCATGTTGAGATTTTATACATCTAGATATATGATGTCTAATGCTATATTTACTGTAATATCCTTTACATTGAGGACAAGGGACATCCTTTTCTCTCACAGTTTTGTGTGCTTTCAAAGTCTCCCTTACTACAATTGTTGTATTGTTTTCCTTTCCTACAGTGCTATTGAAATCATGGTCACCTTGTTTTCGAAGTTTATCCAGTAACATTTTTCTTCGTTGCGAATTTGGTGGTAGAGCTGCTAGTTCTATCACTTCCTTCTCCTTTTTGTGAACATCAATATAGTGCCGAGAAACTTTGAAAACAAGTTTCTTGCAAAAAAAGCAACAATGCTTTTTCGACCTTTTTTTGTATTTCCTGATCCGGGGAATCTAGACAAACTTTCTTCCGAATCGAGTATCATAATTTTCTGATTGATGGCGTCCTCCAGAATATCCAGATCTTCCTCCATAGAACTCCAAGTTCCTGAACAACAAAGACAAAATGATTCAACTAATGATTACTTAGAAATGTTGGATAAGATATTTCATTGACTATTTCACGCACTTGCCAAATCAACCAATTGTAAGCTCTAGTCAAGTTCGAATTATCGATAACACAAACTTAAACGTTTGTACACGCATTTCAATATAAAAAGATCTGGGATGAATTCGATCGAATTAATCAACATACAAGGAAATCGAAGGAGTACGTTCGGAAACAATCTACTAGATTTTGCGATGAACGAAAATACATATCAGATGAAGTAACGCCTGTAGAATGACTTGTTAATTTTATTCACTGTGTTTGTGGAATAATCTATTGAAATTCTACTCGTGATTGAATGGATTTATTTCATGACATAACTGAGTTGCTCAGTTTCGTATGGAGTAAATCAACAGGCCTATCGCGATAATTCATTCACTTGTGGTATTACTACTGTTTTTTTTCTAGTCGGAAATGGGTCAAAATATAATAATTTTTCAATCGAGAATAATTAGTCTTACCATCATTCTTCAGCGAGGCCTCTTTCTCCAAAACACTGCACTCCCAATTCAAATGAATCAGCTCCTCTTCGCTTACAGGATTTTCTTCAGAGACAGTTGGCATTCCTAGGGTACCATCATAAATTATAATGCCCTCTCCATTCAAACCGATTGACTCCTCTTCGGTGGCATGATTTTCTTCAGAGACAGCTGAAAGTCCAGGAATTCCTAGGGTTCCATCATGAACCATAATGCCCTCTTCATTCAAACCGATTGATTCCTCTTCGGTGGCATGATTTTCTTCAGAGACAGCTGGAAGTCCAGGAATTCCTAGGGTTCCATCATGAACCATAATGCCCTCTTCATTCAAACCGATTGACTCCTCTTCGGTGGCATGATTTTCTTCAGAGACAGCTGGAAGTCCAGGAATTCCTAGGGTTCCATCATGAACCATAATGCCCTCTTCATTCAAACCGATTGACTCCTCTTCGGTGGCATGATTTTCTTCAGAGACAGCTGGAAGTCCAGGAATTCCTAGGGTTCCATCATGAATCATAATGTCCTCTTCATTCAAACCGATTGGCTCCTCTTTGGTGGCATGATTTTCTTCAGAGACAGCTGGAAGTCCTGGCATTTTCTCATTGAACTCTTTTCCGGAAAACTGAGAAACGGGCATCGCAAACGTATAGCTGGCATCTGTAAAAATATCAATTCTGCATATTTTCTATATCTGGACTTCGGAAGTCCATATTCAACTGCTACAAATATGAAATATATTGTCAACTCAATAGTTTATGATTTCCACTTTTTATGAATCGAGTAATAATTTGTTCAATGATTACAACAATACATACAGCGTGTCTCACTTTTCAAGGAAGCATCGCCTTAACATTCGTTATTATCGAAGTAGAATGATGAAACTCTCAGGACTGATGAGAATAATTATCAAAGTATCAGTTTTTCCATCAGTCCTGCGAGTTTCATAATTCTACCATAATAATTGAGGAAGTCAAAGCGGTGTTTCCATGAAACGTGAAACAAACTGTATACCTACATAATAAACTTGATTCTGAATTTTCTATTTGAAACATCACTTTGGATAATGCCTTTGATAGAAATCAATTTCATTAAACCCTGTCCGATGAATTTTCAATCAACTATGGAAAAACACAATCACTCACCTGACTCCCCCTCAGAAAGTCTCTTTAAATGAACATATGGGATTCCACATAAATTTTCCAATATCTGAGTGAGATCTGATAGGGACCCAATCAACAAAATTCTGGCAAAATACAACCGGCCATCCAGCCAGCGGACTTTGGTACCTCTTGCAGTTTTCCTTGATTTCACAAACAAATAATGTACGGTCCTTCACAAATTCAACAAGTAAATGAGTATTTGGTCTTCCGCTGAGCTCCATGGTTGAATAGTTTAAAATAATTTAGTGATATGCTGTTTAAGTACCTACTTCGATTCAGATTATTGATCAACTTTTTATATATAAATATTCGATTGGAAATAAATCCAGCCTGGCCAAGATTGAGAGCTATAATTATAATAGAAATCGGTACTATAGAATTACTTATTCCAAGACAAAATTATAATTTCTAACCCTACAACAAACCAAGTTGCTTGTTCACTTTACAATACTAAACAGGTACAGAAATCGGAAAATGCCCAACTACCTGCAAAGGAAATATTCAATGTTTTTTTTTTCAAAAAGATGGATGCCATTATCGATAGGTATTTGCAGATTTATGGAACATATTCCCAAATCGAAATATCTGAACATATTTACACAAAAACTACCAAAGTGAACTTTCATTCCCAGATTGGGTGTCATGATATGTGGCCCTAACAACGTACCCCTAGATTATCAACAAATTCATCAGCAAATACAGGTAGAAAATAGATGGGATAGGAGGAGTCCAATCACTAAAAGTCATGGTGAGGCCAGCAGGAAAATTGAAACGACATGGTGAAGCCAGCCGGAAAAATAAAACGACGTGGTGAAGCCAGCCGAAAAATTGAAGCGACATGGTGAAGCCTGCCGGAAAATTGAAACGACATGGTGAAGCCAGCCGGAAAATTGAAACGACATGGTGAAGCCAGCCGGAAAATTGAAACGACATGGTGAAGCCTGCCGGAAAATTGAAACGACATGGTGAAGCCAGCCGGAAAAATGAAACGACGTGGTGAAGCCAGCCGAAAAATTGAAACGACATGGTGAAGCCTGCCGGAAAATTGAAGCGACATGGTGAAGCCAGCCGGAAAATTGAAACGACATGGTGAAGCCAGCCGGGAAAATAAAACGACGTGGTGAAGCCAGCCGAAAAATTGAAACATTGTGAAGCCAGCCTGAAAATTATAACGACAAGCCAGCCGGAAAATTGAAACGACATGGTGAAGCCAGCCGGAAAAATAAAACGACGTGGTGAAGCCAGCCGAAAAATTGAAACGACATGGTGAAGCCAGCCAGAATTGAGCTGAAATCGAGTCACTCCAAACAAAGCATCTAGTGTGCTCTGACATCTCAAACTGAAAATATCAGTGATATGGGTGAATTTGTAATATCAGATTCTTATAAAGGGTGTCCACATTTGACTCATCTAAATTTAACAATCGATAGAAAAAAAACTACACTATTATACAGGGTGACTCACCACTAGCTTAACGGAGATTTATAGCGAAAAGGCAAAACGTCTCAAGTAATCGTCACTTCAGTAGTTTGTATGTTGATGAAAATTACATTTTGAAATCATTTCGATACAAAAGATGTTCCAAAAAACTGTGGCATATCAAAGTTATATTTTTTCCTATGGATCACCCTGTATTTTATTGCATGTTTTAATTCTGCCTGGAAAGCTGATTTCATCAATTCATCACACTTGTGGTCTAGTGAGAATGAGATGTAGGGTATAAGAAATAGAGATTTTTCAACTTCAGAAATTTTTTGTGTAGAAACCATTCATTATCAGTCAAAACGGCTCACATCTCTCTATGTATTTGATTGAATCACATACAGAGTGGTTCGAAATTCAGGACCACCCTGTATTTGTTTCAATCAATTATCAGTTGATAGTGAATGAAAACTTGAAACAGTGACATGTGAACTGTTCTTACCAATTATAAACAGTTTCAAAACAAAAAATTTCCATAGTTGAAAAATATTGATTTTTCACACCCTATATCTTTGTAATCATTCTCGCTAGACCCCAAGTGTTATGAATCGATGAAAACTTATTTCCAGGGATTATCAGAGAATATAATACAGTATTCTATTAAAAATATAACTTTGATAAACACAATATTGTGTATTGAAATAATTTCAAAATGTAGCCTTCATAAACTACTAAGGTGACACAAACTTGCCGTTTCTTTATAAATCCTTGTCCCGATAGTAATGAGTCACCCAGTATATGTATGTGTTTTTCGTGTCTTGTGGAATTTGTGATTTTCAACATATGGATACATTGGAATCAACTGCACTGATTTTTTTCAAACATCTGATATGGGAATCCTTCTGAACTTGTTATTGGTTCGCCAGTAGTGAAATAAAAAATTATCCTCATTTACCCATCCAACTTTCTATTTCTCTTTTGATTCGATAGCCGTATCATTTGTTCTCGAGCTATTGAGTAATCATTTTTCAGTTCTAAATGTTCGCTTATTCTATCAAATCCATAGCTCTTGATCTATCAGAGATCGAAATTGAAAATCGAAAATGTAATCCCATATAGTAAAAACCAGTATCTACATAACTATTGATTGTCAAATTTAGAGAATTTGACACACCCGGTATAACTATAGAAAAGGTGGGTCTCCCAATATTCTTGTTTCCAGAAATATTAAATAATGCTTTATACAGCGAATAACAAATTCGTTCAATCTGAAAATTTGGTGCAGATCATATTTTTGGACAAACCTAAAATACTTCAGATAATCCAGTGTTGCGGAACGTAAGCTCCTGTAGCAACTTTGAAAAATTCAAATACCTCGTATACTAATTCAACTTGACGGGCAATATCTAATTTTTTGGAAAAGAGACAGAACATGTTTTAGATGATATGTCAGGTGATATGGTTTATACCTTTTTTATGTTATACCAACTTGTATGATTTTGAAAGGAAACAGCCAAGAACTCTATGTGAAGTGGTAGTGTTGAAAAGAGGAAAATTAATCAATATCATTCTCACGTTATTTACTAAATTACGAGGGGTAGAATACGAGCAGAAAACATCTACATTCTTGGCAAATACCACGCAGAATATTGAATTATATCCACTCGTAGTTTATGCATCAATTCATACAAATAAATAAAAACGCAAATACTTCTTTCTTCGAACATGCGTGTATGCTCACAACGAGACAGACACGCCTGACAACCTATAGACCCTGTACTGATGAGGGCCAATAAGCCCGAAACCGGTCTATAGGTTGTCAGGCGTGTCTGTCTCGTTGTGAGCATACACGCATGTTCGAAGAAAGAAGTATTTGCGTTTTTATTTATTTGTATGAATTGATGCATAGACTACGAGTGGATATAATTCAATATTCTGCGTGGTATTTGCCAAGAATGTAGATGTTTTCTGCTCGTATTCTACCTCTTGTAATTTAGTTTATTCTAAATAACGTGGAAATTATTGATTTATTTTCCTCTTTTTGTATGATTTTGTTTAAAAAACTGCATAGTTGAATTTTGAGTGGCTTTAGTCAACCTGTATAAAGCATTTTTTAATATTTTTGGAAACAAGAAAAGGGGGTTTAACATTAAGAGACGCACCCCTGTTCTCCAACTGACTACCTAATGTTGAGGTGAAGTTCACTTTTCACAATATTATAACTAAACAAAATACTAGTATTTATTGAAAGGTGAAATAATATTTGTTACTATAGTGTCGCACACTGAATGAATGCTATTGAGGAAGGGCTTGCCCATTGAAGAGGTTCCACTGAAAATAGAAAAAAAAAATCAATGGACCGAAAAAGTCGTGACGTCACAAACTATGTTGGTATTCCTGAGTGCTTCCAAACAAAATAATTTTGCATGTAAATCTCCATAAGGAATTTTTTGAAGTCCAATATAATATCAATTGTGGATATTTAACGTATTTCATTATCATTTTCAGAAAAAGGCCAGTTCAAATTATCCTAAAAAAATTAGAAACAGGTATTAACCATTGGTATTTTTGAATAAATGTGTATCAAAGTGAAGTGAGGTTATGATATTGAATTGTTATTGTGTTTATAATTTCAGATTAATATCTTTTTTATCACAATGGTGATGTGCTTTGTGCCTGATTGTAATCATTACAGTGAGAAACAAATATGTTCATGGTTTCGGTTTCCAAAAGATCCCACTTTGAAGCAAAAGTGGATTAATAACATCAGGTAAAAGTGGAAGGAATTGGAAGTGTTTAAATTGTTTGATGTGTTTAATTTTGTAGGCGAAAGGACAGAGATCCATCCAACTATTCCTTAATATGTAGCTGCCATTTTATCAATGGAGATAAGAAAAACTTGCCAACAATATTTGATTATAACAAGGATCGTAAGTTGGCATTTGGCACACCAGAAAAAAAGAATAAAAGGTTTGTGAACCAAAATATAAATGGTGGATATAATAAATTAATTGAATTATTTGTTGTAGAATGAGGAAAGAACATTCTAAGGATGATGCTGTCAACATAAACGTTTCTTTCAATGATAGTGTGTCTTCTTTGAAATCTGTTGAGGACTCTGAAAGCTTGCCTGGAACTTCACGAGCATCAGGAAGAAGTATAAGTTCTTCCAGCACATCCCTAGTCCAGGAAAAACTTGGGGAACTGTCACTAGGCACTTCTAGTAGTGCTCAACAAGAAGCGGAGATGTATTTTCTTCGAAAAGATAATGAAATGCTTCGAAACAAATTAGATAACTTGAATGTCAGTTTTTCATTTGATCAAATTGAGAATAATGATAAGTTGATCAATATTTATACTGGAATTCCTAATAAGTATTTATTTGATACATTATTCAGTTTATTTGAAAATAAAACAATGTCCTACTATTTAGGCTGGAATGTGGGAAATATCAGTAAAAAGAATCAGTTTTTGATTACTCTGATGAAATTGAGATTGAATCTCCTATATTCTGATTTAGCATGCCGTTTCAATTGCAGTCCAACAACAATTTCAAATATTGTTTATACATGGATTTATGCTCTACATGAAGTTTTGGTGAGTCAATTCATGAAAGATATCCCTTCCAGACAAAAAAATAAATCTTGTTTACCTTCATGTTTTTGTATATTCACAAATTGTCGTATAGTGTTAGATTGTACTGAAGTCAAATGTGTCAAACCATTATCAATGGATAAGCAAAGATTGACATACAGTTCCTACAAACATACAAATACCTTAAAAGCACTTATTGGTGTTGCTCCAAATGGAGTAGTTACTTATGTTAGCGATTTATATCCAGGTTCTACTTCTGATAAAAAAATTGTGGAAAATTGTGGAATTTTGGAAAAAATGGAAATTGGAGATCTTATTTTGGCAGATAAAGGCTTTCTCATAAAAGATTTGTTACCACAGGGTGTAATTCTGAATATACCAGCATTTTTAACTACTGCCCAATTCACACCCCAACAAGCAATTCAGACAAGAACAATAGCTAGGGCTCGAATACATGTGGAGAGAGCAATCAGAAGAATAAAATGTTATTCAATATTAGACTCTATACCACATTCATTGTTTCCACAATATTCAATGATAATGAGAGTTTGTGGGGCATTAACAAATATGCAATTTCCACTCATAACCGAGGTTGAAGATTTATATGAATGAATATTCTCTGGTCAAATTTTTGCGAATTTGGGCTGTATTTCTTATGATGAACTCGAATTTGAATGTAAATACTTATACATAAAGAATAGTGGGTATATAACTGTTACAACTGCATTTGTATTTCATTTTGTCTAATAAAAAGCTGAAACTTTGGTTTGTTTTCAATATTTATTATACTATAGTTTGAACATCATATGGTTTTTCTCCAACTATGAACTTGATATAATGATTGAGGTAAAAATTTCTCAAAATATTCAAGTTATTTTCATAGTCCTCTGCTTGTATTTGGACTATTACCACTTCTTTAGGAGTCCAAACTACCAAATGGCATATTTTCCTCTTTGTTATGGCCAGCTGCCCTTGTATTTGTTGAAAATAGTCATGGTTTCTGTTCACAACAATATTTCCATCATCAGCAGAAGAAATTATGTATTCTTTGCTGGATTTAATATTTTCCATCATGGAAATTGACCTGTACTTGAAAGGACATTTGACCTCAACAATAGCATCTTCTCCTATTAACCCATCTGGACTTGCACCCAAAAACCCACATGAATGTAGCCACAGTCCAGTTCTTGTGACAGTCTGTCCTAACGCTTGCTCTGCAGCAGCTATTCCTTCAGCTTCATGCTCTCTGCCCCATTGGATTGATTTAATGTGATCTAAATTATATGCCCCTGAAAAAAGTTAATTTATTACATTAAATAACTTCATGTTTTTACTATCATACCAGTTAATCTTTTGAACAATGATTTTGGATAACGGTTTCTTCTACAAGCACCCAAAACTATTCCAAAGTTGCTGGCTGTGAGCCGATGTTTCCTGTAAATCAGCCAATTCTCATTCTGGGCTTGCCCTATAGTAACTTTCGATGTTTCCAGGATCTTCTCATCACAGATCTTCAAATTCTCAATGAGAAAATTTGTTTTATCATCAGCTTCCATATAGAGTTCACTGAATATCAGATCCTCAATATCAACCACAAGTATCTTAGAATTTGCAGGCATTTCATTTGACAAAAGCCAAGAAAAACCAACACTACCATCAAAAACTTTGAGTTTATTTTTAAAATCTTCAATTTCTTGAACACTCAAGTCACTTGATGTTGATCTGTGAATTTTTGGAGGAAACAGTTGGGTGATTGTTTTCACTTCTGATGATGGTGCATTCTCTCTATTATTCCAAGAGCAAGCTTTGTCTGTCACTGACACATTATAATGTCCAAATATTGCAAGAGCCGCCATGTACATACAAAAACAGTGAACCAAACTAAACAAAACAAGCAAACAGCTGGTCAAGGAGAATCCAGCCATTCCAAGGAAATGAATCATCTCAGTGCTGATCGTGCTGATGGGACAGTAAACAAACCTGAATATAGCAGTGTTGCCGGGTCTTCTAATAATTCTGGAATCTCAACCCAACAGATATCCAGAGCAATGTTGGAAGCTGAAACGGCTGAGAAATGTAAAAAATATATCAACATTACAAATAATGAAAACAAAAGTGAGGACAAAGAATCAATGGTAATAAAAGGAAAAGAAGAATGGAAGAATGTCTCCAGAAGGAGGTCCAAGAGACAAATTGTCATCGGTAGCAATGATGATATCAATGTTAATGGAATTCGATTCAAGGGGATTCCAAAACTCAAGGACATTCACGTATATAGAGTTGACCCAACAATGACTTCTGAAAACCTGACTGACTACATGAAATCACATTTTCCTGAAGTTAAGTGTGCACTACTCAAGTCCAAATATCCTGAAATATATGCATCATTTAAAGTAAGCATTTACAACTACAATTTTAATGATGCCATGGATCCAATGAAGTGGCCCAAAGGAGCATACATTCAACCTTTTTTTCACCTGAGGAGCCTGACTCAGGTAGAAAGGTAGATTTTGATGTGAGCAAACATGGAATTAGTCAACGAGATGGAAGTAGCGAGGAAAGTATGCAATCGTGTGCTGAATTTACCTTTAATGTTATGCACTTCAACGTTCAGGGGCTTAGTGGTAAGAAACTAGAACTTGAAATGATTTTAAATGATTACTCCCCAGATATACTCTGTGTTAGTGAAAGCTGGTTCAATTCAACAGATTGTGAAAGTTTCAGGTTGTCCAATTATAAGCTCATTTCTACCTTTTGCAGATCTGAATTTGTTAGAGGAGGGGTGTGTATTTTTGCCGATACTTCTCTTGATATTGAAGAAATATTAATTAAAACTAGTACTGAAAAAGACTTTGAAATATGTTCTGCATGCCTAAAGACATCTAGTACATCACTTATTATTTTATCAGTTTATAGGGCACCTCAAAGTAATTTGAATAATTTCCTAGAGGCACTTGAAAAAACTATCGAGCATTTGTATAGAGTTTTTGTCAATACTGATATAGTTGTCTGTGGAGATTTCAATATTGACCTGTTGAAGCCTAGTAACCTTCGATCAAACTTCTTGAACCTACTTGAACAGTTCAATCTGAAACCCCAAATAAATAAACCTACTCGTATCGCGGGTGATTCTGCGACCTGTATTGATAATATATTTTCCAATGTAGCTTCATTACACACTGTGATCAAACATACCTCCCTTTCTGACCACACATTCCAGATAGCTACCTTCCATTACTGTTTTCACAATAAGAATGCAAATCTAATGAAGAGATGCTTTAGTAAGAACAATATTGAAAATTTCAGATTGTCACTCTCTGCAGTAGATTGGTCTGAGCTTTTTCACATATCTGATGTTAATACAAAGTTTGGGTATTTTTATGACAAATTTTTGTTACTTTTCAACAAAATGTTTCCTATACGAAAAGTGTTAAGCAGTAATAAAAAAAAATAAATCGAAGTGGGTGCCTGAGGAGGTGAAAGAATTGAGCAGAATGCTAAATGAAATGTCAATTTTAGTTAAATCAAATCAAAGTGAATTTTATTATCAAAAATTTCTAGAACTTAAACAAACTTATCAAATGAAATTGAACCTTGCCAAACGAACCTCAAATGACCATAGAATAGCTGTAGCGGATAACAAAGTACAGGAATGTTGGAACATAATTAAGGAATATCAGAATAAATCTGTAGGTGATGCTATCAGTTTAACTGATAGTGAGGGATCCTGCATTAGCAACAGTCATGAAGTGTGTAACGTATTCAGTAATCATTTTTCTAGTATTAGTTCTGGTCGCATCAAACCCTCAGCAAGCAACATTAAACATATGAAATCCAAGGCTAACAGCATATACCTTTCTCCGACAACAAACTATGAAATTGAAGAAACCATTAAAAAAGTCAGTCGAAAAAGATCTGCAGGTGTTGATGAGATACCAGGGCATATACTATTGACTGTTGCCGATATTATCTCGGAACCTCTGAGTCACATTATCAACTACAGCTTTCAGGTAGGTGTGTTCCCTGATGTCTTAAAAATATCAAAAATTTTACCAATTTATAAAGGCAAGGGTTCTCGCCAAGATTGTGGTAACTATCGTCCTATTGCCCTTCTGTGCCAGTTCGCAAAGGTAGGGGAATACTGCTACTATGTACGACTATACAAATATTTTGAAAATCTCAACCTATTCAGCTCAAGTCAGAATGGATTTAGACAAAACAAATCCACCGGCACTGCCATTGATGTGCTTTTAAAGCATGTTACTGATGCTCTTGATAGCAAACACAATACGTTGGCACTATTTTTTGATATGAGTAAAGCTTTTGATCTTGTTGACCATGATCTCTTATTATATAAATTGGAACTTTATGGTGTGAGAGGACCAGCATTGAATTGGATTGTAACTTACCTAAAAGATCGTAGCCAAAGAGTATATCTGAATAATACCTTCTCAGATATTCGAAATATCTCGACAGGCGTACCTCAGGGATCAGTACTTGGGCCCCTGCTATTTATTTGTTTTATAAATGACCTTCCGACTTATTGTTCTGCTGCTTCTCTATCGATTGTGTATGCAGATGATACCAATCTTGTTATATCAGCTGAAAGTATTCCCACTATGCTTCGTAATGCGCAGAATGCTACAAATCAACTCTCCGAGTGGTGTGATTTGAATGGACTCATTCTCAATATATCCAAAACTCAAATGATTAATTTTGTTACTAAAAATTCTTCAATAGATAGCAGCTACTTAGTAAAGCTGAACAATACGTCAATTCAACAAGTCTCTGACACAAGATTTCTAGGAATCAATATTGATTTTAAACTCACTTGGTACAATCATATTGAGTACATAAAATTCAAGCTAAGTAAACACATATTTCTACTCCGTCAACTGAAAAACACACTATCTCTTGAAGTCTTGAAAATGGTGTATTTTAGTCTCATACAGTCATTTATTTGCTATGAAATAATTCATTGGGGTTCTACATCCAAAGCACAAGAAATATTTGCCATTCAAAAAAAAGCAGTAAGGTTAATGATGGCGGTAAGCCTCAGAGAACATTGCAAACCACTTTTTATTAAAATTGGTATAATGACTCTGCCATGTTTGTTTATATACCACTGTGTTATTTATGTGAGGAAAAATATTACAAATATTCCTACTTGTGGAAACTTTCATGACTACCGTACTAGAAATAAACATAAACTACTACAACCATTCTCTCAACTAACAGTGTCGCAGAATCATCCGCGTTCGATTGGTGTCAAACTCTATAATGCTCTTGATGACAATATCAAATCTGCTCCTAGTTTACATTCCTTTAAAGATAGGCTGAAAAACCATCTTGTGCTGAAAGCACACTACTCCGTTGACGAATTTTTACAGAAATGAATTTTTCTCACTGATTGTTAAAAAAAACAGTTGCTTTTAACATGTCTTGTTAAGTATAGTGTGTGCTATTAATTGTTATCTGTGTAGACGTTTCTGTTTACAAGTACTAATTTTCTGTTTATAAATACTGCTTTTTGCTTAAGACAGTCTAGTTTAATGTTATTGTTGATTAATGTCTGTCTTTTTTATCATCTGACGTGTTAACTAAGTTAGTATGTTTCAATGTAGGCTCCTGTATTGTAATTGAACACTTCTTTAACTAATAAATTGATTGATTGATTGATTGATTGTGATGGCAAAGAAACTGTCCTCTTGGACAAGAACATTTGGCACTTTCAATTATCCAATCACTGGTGAAGTTGATCTACAACAGACATTTTAAATCATTATTATATCCTACAAACCATTTTCCACTATAGCTTACCTCTACTTTATATGTTTTATCACGCATACTAGCATGGATCAACCCCATCAAGATCCTTAAATCAGCATCGAAAACCATGTTCTCAACATGGCCTGATTCACATGCATTTTCGCCCCTGGATACCAGTTTCTCGTCATCTTTAAAGAAATGCATTATTGCAGATAACTTAATTACATATTTCCCACACATTTTTATTAGTATACTGATATACACAATAACTATACAATAAAAAACTCAGACAAAATATCAGGACTACAAAAGTAAACACTGAAATAACATAACCTCAATAGATTTCAATATAATCTCATTCAAATTTGTTAGCGTTTCTCACCTGTTTCTATTTTTCTAATAGGAACTAGTATGTCCTATTTTCCATAAATGGTATCGAAATATGTAACATTTTCACTATAAATGAGATAATCGAGTTCAAAAAATCTCTTATGGAGATTTACATGGGAAAAAAATTTGTTTGGAAGCAAATCAGTAGTACCAACATAGTTTTGACGTCACACTTTTTCGCTCCATTCTCTGATTCGGATACTTTTTGCTATTCTGTATATTTTTCTCTGTATGAATTTCGAGATAAATGCCAATAATAACTAGAAAATTTAAACTATAGAGGGAATGTGAAATAATAGGTGTGATCATCATCAGAATAAATATCAATCAATCATGGGGATTGTTGAAATTTTTGGTTAAATAAAAACATTTTACTGGTTTGTGTGACTCTCGAGACTTGTGACCTGGATCTAATAGGTACTTCACTGTCAAATTCAGTTCAATGTGAATAATACATTCCAAATTGACAGCACAGGAAATATCCAATGTCTCAAATTAAATTCGCATTTTTTTGTGTTAACTTGATCAATATAAGGAAACTTTTATTGAAGGATATAAAGTTCGATGCTCAGTGTATCAAAAAAATGTATTTATATATTAGCAGATTGAGCGTATGTTATTCAATCAGAAAAATTACATCACAAAATATCCCGAATTCATAGCTTATTCGACCTGAATATTACCATAAGATATATGTGGTCCACTCATGTTTTAGAAAAGTTATCGTTGAACAGTGTAACAGGGTGGACCAAATAGTGGCAAAGTTGCGTATTTTTGTGCACAATGTAATGCTAACGAGAAAATCGATAATTTCACACTATTTCCGGAGATATCCGATAAAAACTGAAATTTCGTAAAATCGTTTTGATTTTTTCATGATGTTATTTGAAGAAGATTTTCAAAATTAATGGCAATTCATCATTGCCAATTTTTCTTTCCTACAAGCTGAGGTTGTCACATTTGCAGTCCGACTTTTCATCATCGGCCCACCACCATCAACTTTATTTTTTCAAAAACGAACCTGGATTTTTTATTTTGGATTTGGTTCTCTTCTGGTACCCTGATGATAATGACATATCAAAACTATCGAAAAAATAGTATATATGAGAAAAAAAGCCTATTGTAAATGCATCTTTCCAACTCTCTCTCATTTCTCATTTCATTTGATGACTCACATTCAACTATTTATTGGTGACAATTTGACAACTGTTTACAGATTCAAAGCAAAAGAAAATAAAACCATTCATTGAAATCGGATCATCATAGCAACAATTTTGTAAATTCTCGAAAGATGTGCCTTTTATTAACGAGTATACCTTTTTTCGGGGTATAGAAATCTGAACGGATTAACTCATATTTACTTGAATTTACTCCAATGCAAACTAGAATATTTGAAACGCTCTCAATAACGAGTGCAACGAAAACAAACCTATAACAAGAGCGATGTGTGAAAGAGAGATGGATAGATGCATTTATTTCAATAGGCGAATTGTCTCATATATACTAATTTTCCCGATAGTTGTGATGTCATTATCATCAGGGTACCAAAAGAAAACTAAATAAAAAAAAATCTAGGTCCGTATTTGAAAAAATAAAGTTGATGGCGGTAGGCCGAAGACGAAACGTCGGATTGCAAATGTGACGTCATCTCGTAGGAAAGAAAAATTGGCAATAATGAACGGCCATTCATTTAGAAAATTGTCTTTAAATAAAATCAGGAAAAAAATTAAGATATTAGCCTCATATATTTTTCGAGGGGAATCTACCGTTTCAATTTGGCATCAAAGTTTCGGAACACAATCATCCTTGCGCCATATACCAACCTATAAAATCTAACTCAACATATCTTTGTATGTACCTTATGACTGTATTTTCTTAATATGTATAGAGTATAATATGTTGAATATTCGTCTCATCACTATACCATATTCAGATTAATTTTTAATTTTTCTTCAAAGTGTGCGACATATGGAATTTTTGTTTTGCTATCACTGTTAGAAAAATATACTTATACATTTTTTATAACTTTGAATTCAAAGAGTTACAGCAGATCGATTTTCTCGACCGTCATCAAATTTCATGGTACAACGTGGAAACTTGAGATTATTCACTTTGGCTACCTAAAAGTCTAAAAGTACTCCATTTTTATATCCACAGAGAAAATCGGTCTATTGTGAATATTATATTCGAATTCAAAGTCATAAAAAAGGGCACAAGATTGTGCTGAGATATGACAACAGCAAGAGTGTTAGTGAAAACCAGATTTCCAATTCTAATTAGGAAATTTGAATTCCATTGATTAAATAAGTTTACGATTATTTCCAAAAATTATTCATTACCCAAAAAAGGAATATTTTTTTATAAAAAAATTCATCAAGAAAAAATTGTAATTTTCAATCATCATAGATAAATATTTGGAATTTTGCATATCGAATTCTTAACAACTTTTTCATATAACTTTCATTACTTGAAAATAACTTCACTTTTTGTAAAAAAAAAGTAAGTATTTTTTTTCAATAATTTTTTGTAATCCTGATAATGTAAATTTTTCCCATGTAGGTAAGTTGCAAACATTATGGCCCACACTGTATATCAAATAGCGCGATGATTGAATAGGTACCTATACCAGCATTCGGAGATGACCGATCATCTCATATTTCTAATCTGTGGAACTAGAAAAGTAGAAGAAAATTCAGATCGACGCGAGGCGACGCGCGAATATATAAATTCACCTAAATACAGGCTCTCGATCTCGATATTTTGGTAGAAGGGGATCGCTAGTCTCCGCCCACCGCTTCCTCGCCTCTTCCTCAGTCCCCTCAGCAGATCACCGAGCCGAATGATGCACATGGACTCTTTAGTCTTAAAATTTATGCATTTATGGCGTTCTCTCATCTGTGACTATACCTATTTGGTGAACAGACACCTGCACCTGACAGCTGTGTATAATAAGGTTCTCTAATCTGTGGTATAAGCTGCCGTTGGCGACTCCGTTTCGCGCGAATTGCTGTTTCTAGGCGAATCCTGGCGCGAATTTTAATTGAATATATTTTCGATTCTTTAAACTTTGTCTAAAATGCAACAAAATATTGGGTAGCACCTGACAGCTGTGTTTCAGCTGGCGTTGCCGACTCCGTTTCGCGCTAATTGCTGTTGCTATAGGCGAATCCTGGCGCGAATTATAATCTCGATGCAACCCTTAATTATTAACACTATAGGATGCACAATAATATGGTGATTTGAATTCCGAAGATGAATGTGATGGGCGTAGGTAATTTGGGCACAATTTTATTTTTTTCACTTTCGCAATTCGATTATCGATTCAATTTTTTCTGGCAATTAACTATTGTATTGTTTTTCGACAATAATTGTCGAATCACTTCTATTTATTAGGAAATCATTCAGATTATTTATATTTGGCACCTCATCTTCATGATTGAATGATCCCTAATCACGACGGATGACAGATTCAAATTTGGACTATACAGTGTGAGTCAAGCTGAACGCATCGGATTTATATGGCCGTATAGTGACTTTTCCGATGAATTTTTTATTCTAGTAAGACATATTCAGATCAATATGTACTACATTTCTAAAATAGTTTTATCGATACAGGGTGTCCCAAAAAAGCATTGTACATCAAAGTTATGATTTTTTCAATGGAATACCCCATATTATATTGCATTTTCAGATTACCAAGAAGCTGATTCCATAGATCTATCACACTTTGAGACTTTACAGATTTATTACAAATATATAGCGTGGGAAATATCGGGATTTTTTAAGTTTGGAAACTTTTTGAATGAAAACTTTCCATTATTGGTCTCGGACTCATTTTGTCTCAAAAATCCACCATTTGACATCTCAAATTTCTGCCATTAAAAACAATGAAACAAAACATCACACTCGCCTATATTCACTTGTTTCCAACACTTTTCAGCAGAAAAACCTGTTATTTTTCTAAACATTCACCCTTCTTCATAACGCAAACAGAACAAACTTTATTCACTGAATCTCTGGTAATTTGTATTCATGATGTTGGCAACGTGATTGTTTGGATCGTAGTAAGACGTTGTCAAGTTCTCAAATAAAAATTACCAGAAAATCAGTTAAAATAGTTGTTTTGTTTACGTTTTGAAGAAGGGTGGATTTTTGCAAAAAAAGTGATGAAAACAAGTAAATGTAAGCGAGTGTGATGTTTTGGTTTGAAGAGGCGGTAAACCTGCATAGGTATTTTCAAACTGTGTGAGGTGAATTTAGTTTGTTTTTTCAAATAGGAGATATTTGAGGTGTCGAATGGTGCATTTTTTAGATAAAATGGGGCTGTATATCCGAAAATACTTGAGACCCACGCGTTTTGACTTCAGATTTGTGATCAGTGCGATAAACGAAGTTTCACTAAAAGGGAATCACCCTGTATTCACTAAAATCAGTTTGGGATGGATTCAATGCTATAATGAATAATTTCAGAATCTCTGGTAGAATCAGAAAAGCCGATAATATACAGGGTGACTAATTACGAACGGGCAATCTATGAACTGGAGATACTACAAAATACAAAAAAATACAAAATAAGGCGATTGAGCTGAACATGTCTTATAGAAATGTTGCAGGTTTACGAGATACAGGGTATTTAAAGTTGGAATGTTAATTTGAAATTTCTTTATTAATCTGTGATTTTGAGCAGCATCGTCTTGAAAATTTGTAACTTTTATGTTTTTTGGCATGAAAATTACGAATTTTATGCTGAATTTAGCACTGTTCATACAGGGCGTTAGTTACACCTTGTTACTTAGGTAAATTACAACATATCTTCTTTGTCTAATGAGTTATGGCTAAAATGATCCGAAGATCCAAAAGGCAGTTCATTTTTGAATAAAAAAGTTACTCTTATTTCATGTAACTCCATCAGTTTTTGAGTTATTTGCATTTCAAACATTCAGCGTAAAGACTCCTAAGCCAACGTTATACATTGATTTTATTCAAGTAGGCTTGTGTCAGAACTCATCAGTTTTTCGTGTGAAGAAATATTCGAAAATTTTACTATCACTAAGTAAGAGTGTATTATTTGTAGTTAAATGCCACGACATGATGAATGTTCCAATAGTAAAATGCGTGATATGATTTGTGTGAAATGCAAATGAATCAAGAAGTGATGGAGTCACATGAAATAAACAAGAGTAACTTTTTTATTCAAAAATGAACGGCCTTTTGGATCTTCGGATCATTTTAGCCATAACTCATTAGACAAAGAAGATATGTTGTAATTTACCTAAGTAACAAGGTGTAACTAATGCCCTGTATGAACAGTGCTAAATTCAGCATAAAATTCGTAATTTTCATGCCAAAAAACATAAAAGTTACAAATTTTCAAGACGATGCTGCTCAAAATCACAAAATTATCAAGAAATTTCAAATTAAAATTTCAACTTCAAATACCCTGTATCTCGTAAACCTGCAACATTTGTATAAGACATGTTGAGCTCAATTGCCATATTTTGGTGTGTAGTATTTTCAGTTCAGAGATTACCCATTCTTAATGAATCACCCTGTATAGAGTTTTCGTTTGGAATTCAGAAGTTGTTATCAGTTAATATCTGGCAATTCAGAAAGTAAATTCAAGCAATCTGGTACATATAATGCTAAGAAAATGTCCTCTTTAGTTTTACAGTAAACTATATTACATTCAAATATTTGAGTTTGATATAACTCATATCTGACAATGGCAAAATGCATTTTTTTATGGATTTTTGGTTCAATAGTGAGACATGTTGAAGAGTTTTTCATTCCATTATGCGACTAATATTTTTTTTGTGTGAAATATTACGACACTTTGAATTGTCCCACTTCCTCCCGAGATAATAAAATATACAGGGTGTTTCTTAAGTACGTGTGGAAAATTCAGAGAAAAAATAATAAAAAGAGCTCTCATGAATATGTCCGCAAGTTATTCGTTTCTGAGATACAGTGTCGAAGTTAAATTCTTATTTTTGTTCTTTGTTAATATGTTTTTAATATTGTTGCATAAAAATAAGTTTTTATTGATATAGAGGAAGCTGCGAGCAACTGGTTTCGAGTTAGCGGGATTTCGATGCGACTGATGCGAGTGATTTTGAACTAGGTAGGTATAACATTTTTAATTTAAAATTTAATTTGTGTACTTGAAAAAATAATTTCCTTCATTTCCATTACTAGATAATAATCTGGTATCATTTACAAAAAAAACAGAAAATAAGGGTAAAACTTCGTTTATCGCACTCCTATGAGTTCGGAAAAATTTGTTGGTGGAACTTGCGTATTTTGACCTCCTGATCACGAATCTGAAGTCAAAACGCGGCGGTCTCAAGTATTTTCGGAGATACGGCCCCATTTTATCTCAAAAATGCACCATTTGATATGTCAAATTTCTGCTATTAGGAATACACGAAATTCACCCTTCTTTGAGCCAAAACACTACACACGCATATATTCACTTGTTTCCAACACTTCTCAGCAGAGAAAACAATTATTTTTCAAAAAATTCACCCTACTTTGAAATGTAAACAAAACAACCTTTTTACACTGATTTTCTGGTAATTTGTACTTATGATGTTGGCAACGTGATTGTTTGGCTCTTGGAAAGACGTTGCCAACATCTCAAATGAAAATAAACAGAAAATCAGTGAAAAAATATGTTTGGTTTACGTTTTGAAGAAGGGCGAATTTTTGTGAAAATAACAGTTTTTTATGCAAAAAAGTGTTGGAAACAAGTGAATGTGAGCATGTGTGATGTTTTGGCTCAAAGAAGGGTGAATTTTGTGTATTCCTAATAACAGAAATTTGACATGTCAAATGGTGCATTTTTGAGACAAAATGAGGCCGTATCTCCGAAAATACTTGAGACCGCCGCGTTTTGACTTCAGATTCGTGATCAGGAGGTCAAAATACGTAAGTTCCACCAAACATTTTTTCCGAACTCATAGGAGTGCGATAAACGAAGTTTTACCCAATACAAGAATAAACATATACCACAAACAAAAAAGTAATTTCAACACTGGGATAACTTCTGCAAATAAAAACGAAGACATACAGGGTGTTTCATAGTGGATGGAACATTAGAAGTATCTGGAGAACAGAAAAACCGATCATTTCGAAAATTTGTGGGGGTGGATAATCAGACTTGCTCTATCCGTCTGAAATATTTTCATCAATACAGTGTTGCCGCTTGTATCAGAAAGTAGTAGCTACTTTGTTATTTCAAATGGAACACCCTGTATTCAATTTCATTTTCAAATTCTTCCTGGAAATCTAATTCTGTCGACCTATTATACTTGGGGTATAGCGAAAAAGATTGCAGAGATATAGGGTGTGAAAAATCGAGATTTTTCAACTTTAGGAATTTTTTGTGTCGAAACTAATTATTTCTGCTGAAAACGGCTTACATGTCCCTATCTTATCTTTCCATTTACTATCTACTGACATTTAATAGAAACAAATAGAGGGTGATGCAAAACTCAAAATTCTGAACCACCCGTATTCGTTTCAATTAAATATCAATCGACAGTAAATGAAAAGTTGAGATAGGGACATGTAAGCCGTTTTGAGCAGAAATGAATAGTGTCGACACAAAAAATTCCTAAAGTTGAAAAATCTTGATTTTTCACACCCTATATCTCTGTTATCATTCACCATAGACCACAAGTATGAGGCATTGACGAAATCAGCTCTTCAGGGAGAATTCAAAAATCTAACAAAATACAGGGTGTTCTATTTGAAATAACAAAGTAGCTACTACTTTCTGATACAAGCGGCAACACTGTATTGATGAAAATATTTCAGACGGATAGAGCAAGTTTGATTACCCACGTCCACAAATTTTCGAAATGATCTGTCTTTCTGTTCTCCAGATACTTCTAATGTTCCATCCACTTGAAACACCCGGTATTTTGAAGTGAGTATAGTTTTTTCTATGAATTTCTGGTTAAGTAGTAGACATTTTGAAGTTTTTTTGTTCAATATGCGACTACCTAAAATGCTCATGTTTTTTTGTGAAATAGTAGGAAATATTGAAGTGTCTCACTTCTTCCCCAGATGAAATATATCTAGAACAATACGAGGACTGAATCGAAAATAAAAAAAGTTCAAACTGCGAAAAAAATCTATAATTTTTCAGTGCGATACGGATATATTTAAAATGATATAGACATTATTATGACTTTATGATTTTCAAAGTGTCCTATTATTGCTCTAGCACAGCGATATGAGAATTCATTTTATAAAGAAATTTCGGTAATTCTTCCGTTAGGTGGCGATGTCTTTTTTTTTCAAAATTTTTGGCTTCACTTACGTATTTTGGCCTCCTGATCACGAATCTGAAAACCAAATTGTGCGGAAACCAATATTTTTCGAGATATTCGCAAAATAAAACCTTCATCATCCTTCTTTTGCTATTGTTCAACTGCTCATCACTGGCTTGTCTGTTGTACACGAAACTCGGTGTAAGTGCTCGCGGAAAATAGATACCATATTTATTATAATTCAGTTATTAGAAAAACAAAACGAGATTGCTAAAATTTGATATTACCTTAAATATTTATGTAGTTTTTTAAATAACGGTCATGATAGCTGTCAACAGAGACAACACTGGCAATGTTGCCAGTGGTCGTCCGTTCACGCGAGGGAATTCTCATTCAATATATATCTGTCCTTCTTTTCGTCACGTAGTAGATAGAAAGAAATACTGAATGCTCCACGAGAAAATTTATGCTGAGGTTTGTCACCAATGTAACCTTTTGTCATGGAAGATGTTAATATGAGCATTGATAATAATTTTGAAATAAATGGTTAAATTAATAAATAGAATGCCGTTTCTCATGAAATATTACTTTATAGTTAATAAGGAAGGTATATACCTCTTCAAACAACAATTAAAGAAGGATGTTAAAGGTTGAATCACTGAATAGTATTGGTTTCCGCACAATTTGGTTTTCAGATTCGTGATCAGAAGGCCAAAATACGTGAGTAAAGCCAAAAATTTTGAAAAAAAAGATATCGCCACCTAACGGAAGAATTACCGAAATTTCATCAAAAAACATTAGGTACCTTTTCAAACATTTCCTTCTGATTCTTCAACTGCCGAATTCGCAGCTCCCACTTTCACTCACACCCTCAACACTAGAAAGTCAGCTGGAGAATGAAATGAAAAGTTAATAAATTTGTTTTAATATTCGAGTAGGGATCAATCCCTCTCTATCTATCCGGGCGATATCTAGTATCTAGCTGTCTCTCTTATTAACACCATGGTGGGAAATTGCGTGCGCAGGATGAGCCGCCGGTGCAGATTTAACGAAACCCAAGTGACGTCAAGAACACTCAGAAATACTCTGCGCAGCGACGCTTGCGTATTCGCCAATGACAAAACGAGATACTAAAGAAGGGGGACAACATTCAGTCACATTCAGTGGAGCGTTGCGTCAGATCTGCACCGGCGGCTCCAAAATGTGCAATTTTGTTGATGGTTTGCAGTGTTGACACTGTTGCCAATTCAAAAGGCATATGGGTACAAATTATTTTTCCTACGATCCCGTATGAAAACGACATATAGAGTACACTATTTTGTTATTCAAAAAGTAGCTCACTTCACCATGGCCAAGGTGGATATAGGATGGTGAAACAGCTCTTCAATTGGTTCTGCGAAAAACTTGTAGACCGTTTGAGAAGGTACCTACTAATATTTCCACGACTTGAAAGGAGATGGCGGTAAGATCGATTCTCGAAGAAGATTTCTGTTGCTTACGTATTTCTGTGGTTCACATCTGACAGACGTGACTTGAAACGACATTAAAACAATATATTTTCGATAAATCTGGAATGAATATTGATATTTTGACTGTTCTCAATCATTTTTAATCTAGAACAGATGAAACTGATAAAAGTATGACAGATACAGAGTTTCTGTTTTACCGACACAATGTATGTCGCCATCTCTGATAACTTCAGGAAATATTACTACGTTATGAAATCAAGTAGGCAAAGGTCTACAGTTTATTCTAGTGCTTGTTGATAGGAAGCTGTTTCACCATCCTATATCCACCTTGACCATGGCATTGTTATTTGAAAGAAAAAAACACACGTGTTGAAATGAAAAAAATATCACAAGCTTGCACATGAATTGATGGAAATAATTATCGGTATATGAGCGTTCTAAAATCAAATTCATATAATTTATTGAAATTCTTCTCTCTTCAGATTATACCGGCAATTCGCTATATAAGTAACTATATTAGTTTCAATGTGTCAATGAGACATAACCTCTGAAGTCACTCAATGAAAAATAGGGAGAGTGACTGTATGGAAAACCCATTACGAAGGTTGCAAAAAAGTATAACTTATCCTAATTTTTTCCATTCAACCTAATTCTTATTGATATTTTATCACTATTATACACTGTGTGTCCAAGATAAGGATGTCTATCATGCGGATCTCGGAAACCATGAGAGATACGAAGATGGTTAAATCAGAGAAAAGTTGCGCATCTCCAAGACCAACAATATGCCGTTTAGAAAGTTTTAAAACTCTGAGTAGTTCCGGAGATATGCCTAAAAAACTGAAATTTGCCGATTTCTTTTTTATTTCTTCCTGACGTTATTCAAAGAAATATAGGAAAACGAACACTTTCTTATTGCCACTTTTCAATTTTCATGATACAGCGTTGAGAGATTTTCCGTACGACTTTTCGTTTTGGAGAAACCATCATCAACTTTATTTTTTCAAATGGTCCTCAAAAAAATAACCCTGTATTAAAAAGAATGTTTTATTACAAATACAACGATGTATGACACAATATGAATATGCAATATTTGAATAATAAAATATGGTTTTTATTAAAATTCAAACGTTTTTGTGTAGTAAGCGGTGAAATGATGGCGCTGAGTATGGTGTATAGTAGGCTATCATTACTCGTGTTTGGAAAATCAAATCGAAATAACGTTATTGAATATTTAAAAACTTTATTCATATACATGGGTAGGTCACGTCATAAGTTAATTAATTGAACAAATTAGTTGAAAACTATAAAAACACAAAAACTAATTCAGATTATAGGAGGATGTTCAAACAAATTACAATGATTGTCCAAATACACAGATGACACCTTCTATAACTGTCGAATTTAAAATACTTCTTAATATATCAGGTGTCATGTTCTCGAACGCTTCAAGAACTAGTCTCCTAAGCTGATCCTCAGATTCACCAACACGGAGGTAAACATGATTTTTGCAATACTCTCAGAGAAAAAAATCGAGCGGAGTTATATCCGGCAAACGAGGGGGCAACGAAACTGTTTTACCTATCCATTTTCCCGGAAATCTGTTCAATAGATACTCGCGCATGATTGCTGAAACCAACAGTTTCTAACCTTTATTTTGAAATTTTCTCAGTGCCATCATTTCACCGCATAACCAAAACGTTCAAACTTTGATGAAAAAACTTGATTCAAATATTGCAGAATCATATTATGTAATATTTCGTTGCATTCGTGAAATATTCTACTCAATACAAGGTATATTTTTTTACGGGCCATATAAAAAAATTTAGTTGAGAAAGTTTCTTTTGTTTTCCTATATTTCCTTTAATAACGTCAGAAAAAAATAAAAACGAAATCGGCAAATTTCGGTTTTTTAGTCATATCTCCGGAAATACTCGGAATTTTGGAACTTTCTAAACAGCATATCATAAGGCTTGAAAATTCGCACCTTTTCGCTGATTTAACCATTTTGGCAACTCTTATGGTTTCCTGTTTCCTAGATTCCTATGATACACATCCTTATCTAGGACACAGTGTACATCAATTATCACCATTTTCTTATTATCATCTTTTTAACTAGATATTTGAAGTTTAAAACTAAAATAAATGTTGCATTTGATACTCATGATTAAATATTTCCTTCACACTTCAATTAAGTATCTAGGAGTTATAGAAAAATTGGGCATGGAACTACAAACTGTCCATATGTCACTGACTGAAGGGAATAATGGATTTCAGTTAATGTAAAATGTTAACATTACCAACCTCTCTGAATATGAATTGTAAGACCTGAAAAATAAATATGTATCTGCTACTTCACCAAGGAACAATATTGGCTTCAAGAAATCAAATAAAATTAAGTGCTGAGTACCAGGAGCAATTGGGATTTATGTACAACTTATGTACTTACCAGAAATATCTTTGGTGACTTGTTTTCTCAACCAAAATTATACCTCTTATTGTCAGCTGAAATAGGTATATTGTAACAATACAAAAAGCAAGCAGACCTGATCAATGAGTGAGGACACAATGAAGAATTATCTTTGAATCAGAAAGTTTAATATGTATAGGATTATAGAATAACTTTGATGCGTTTACATCAAAACAGTTGAAATGTAAAAAAAAATAATTCTATTCAATCAACTCGAATAACAGCATTCATTATAATTATCAATAGTAACATAAACTTGATTTGACATATCTTGATGTAATATACTTATATGAGAGTAGTATATCCTCGTCGCCAATCTGTTGTATATTTATATTTGTGAAGGTAAATCTTTGAGTGGATAGTAAAATCCAATTCGGATCTGAATTCCTTTATTTGATATCCCGTTTCTAATCAACAACTGAATTACTTTGAAATCACTAAGTATAGGCATACATGAAGATAAAAAATTCCACATGAATGAATTTTGTGATTAATAAATAAAGTATATATAGGTACATAGAATTTTGATAAATATAGAAAAACAAAAAACATACAAATGTCTGTGAAGCATCTGAATAAAACATCTTTCATCAAAAAGCTAATTCTATTTTATTATAAAATTTTTGAATTATTTGTATTGTTGCCATGGCATGTAGGAAGAGCACCCAAATTCACATAAGTACACTCAATTCAATACAGGTATTTAAAACTTGGGTTACAAGTTTGATTGTCATGTTTTCAATACTTCTACTGATATGCTTGATAATAATATATGATGATGTGAGTTCAGGTGCACACCTATAGATAGATATATATTAAACTATATTGTCCAAGAATGAATTCTTATTGACAGTGTATAAAAAATATAAATATTGCTAGAATAAATATATAACAATGAACATGGATTTTAATAAATACATAAAATATATAGATAAAATGGTAACCTTGCATACTGTTAATGAAATTGCATCACAACAAATTGGAACATATATCAACATATATAAAAAATTTCACTGGCATGTAAAAGATTAGCATCCATGTTGAAAGCATCTTTGAATATTTTTGATATAAACCCAATTAAATAATGTAGTTCTGTAGCAGAAAACTGTGTGTTCACAAAAAATCATGATTGCATTTTGAGCAAGTAGAATTTTTGGTATTCCTAGCACCATGAAGTTATAACACATATCATTGAAGTCCTTTAGAGTTATCATTATCACATGATAGGACGTTTCACCTCATAGCTCGTTGTTTTTCACACAACTTTGTCTTTCTTGAAGTTCCAGAACTCAAAAATCCTGGTATGAGTAGTAAAAGTAGTCAAAGAGAACTTACAACTTGAAGGTGTAGAAGGAACAGTCATAATATCCAAACTCTGTCCTGGATCTGGAAATGAAAAAGATTGTATGTGCTTTGTAATATTCAATAAATATGACAAAATATAAACAGGGTGTTTCTTAATATATGCGCAGGACTTCAGGATATGATAGCTGGTCCTAAAATATCAAAGGAAGTTTATCATCCATTTACCTCCTGAAATGCAACATTTTTCAGATACAGGGTGTTGAAATTTGAAAAAATATTCGATTTTTGCGAATATCTACGGAATTGTTCATCATACAGAGAACAGCTTTTGTAAGCATTTTCTACTCATAATAGAGGGTTTTGTGTAATTGTGTAATTTTGCAATTATGAAGTTAACTTTTGGTTGTGTTACTTGTACTAACCACCCGGTCAAAATCTTCACCAATTATTACTTGAAAAAAAATTCCACACAAAACATGCCTATTATGAGTATAAAATGCTTACAAAAGCTGTTTTCTGTGGGATAAACGGTTCCAGAGAAATTCGCAAAACCATGTATCCCGAAAAAGATGCATTTTAGAGGGTGAGTTAATAGAAACTTGTTTTCAAATTTGTTGATGGACTATCACATCCCCAAGACCTGAGCATATTTTATAAAACACCCTGTAGACTATAACCTTCAGACTATAAATATTTATGTTTGATCAAACTTGAATTTTTGGTTGGTATTAAAAAAACTTTGGAAGATCCTTAATGGGAACTGAATCATTACTGGTGCATCAAAATGTCATATGTGAATAGACCTTGGAATAGACTATTCAGAATAATAATTGAATTGAAAAATATCTAAATTGAATGAACTATACCTAGAATAATTAATACTCACAGGAACACATACCTGATATCTTGCCTGAAATAGTCATAGCAGTTTCCACTTGGAAGACTTGGAGTAGTATCTGAAATTCACAAATTGAATCAAAGTAAGAACACAGCAGAAATGTTACAATTAATAAACTAACATAAAGTACAACATATTTATCAAATATGTGCTCATAATATTGAAAATTTTACTCACCATACAAAACAGCAAATATCATAATTAATAACTTCTGCATTTATTGGTCTGAGGAGAAATGAATGAAGCAATGAATTCACTGTCAACATGTTTCTCACAGATCCAGTATTTTTATCAACACCTTTTATCAATGAACCCTCTCCATAACCATAGCCAAGAGCCAGCCCTAGAAGAAATACAGCATCAGTCACTTCTGAACAATTATAGGATTTGAGATGATAATAACAGTCTCCAAATATCATTAATATGATATTCATAAAGCTGTGTTGAGATAGTGGTGTAATAGACACTGCAAGATGTGAATTGTAAATTATTCATGACATACCTTTCAGGATCCTTTGGAATCCATCATATTTTCAACAGTTTTTGAAGAACAATCATGTATAATACAAAATGTTCCTTCTTTATGAGACATATAACCACAATAATGTTCACTGTTTTAAGAACTATATATCAGTTACTGGTGGATACCTAATCACTTGAAGGACAGAACCTGAAAATAACAAAATTTAAATTCATCACAGTTATTAGTTGATAAATGTTCAGTAAATGAGATTTACAGCCGTTTGCACCGACTCAATAGTAAATTGAAATTAGGCTAATTGTCCTTCAAAGTACCATTAACAGTTTGTGTGTGTTGCACCAACTTTAAGGGATTCTAAAGCATCCATTAAAACAGCATTAGCTAACTGATCAAATTCCTTCCCTTAATACATATTTAATTGTTCTTTAACCTCAAATTTCTGAAATTGTGCCTAGAGATTCGTTTACGAAAATGGAAATTTTTTATGAGGTTCTGGTGGAGGATTTTCTAGAAGACGATTTAGAAGTCCTTGATTTTGTTAATATGGGCTACCCAAGGCGCATTTCTTCTAGGCCGAATTACTATGAAGAGATGTCCCAAATGGACTTTTTTAGAAGATTCAGGCTAACAAAGCCTACAGTTATGATACTTCTAACCCAAATTGAGAATCAATTGGAGTACCCAGATGATAGGTAGGTGTAATAGTAAATATAACCAGATTTTGCTATAGCCTACCAGTTAAGATAGCTGTTATGTCTGACTATTGTAAAACTATATGGGTATAGGTACTGTTTTTTCTCAAACAAAATTTCATTTCAGAAATAACAGTCTCTCGCCAATGAACCAACTCCTTCTGACACTCCGGTTTTATGCCAGTAGTGGGCACCTGATTCATACAGCAGACTTTATGAATGTACATGTCTCTACTGCTAGTAGGGTGATAGCATATGTATCATCACTTATTGCATCTTTATGCCACAGAGTTGTAAATATGCCCCATCCTCAGCAGCAGGTCAGAGCCCAGAATGAGTTTTTCAAAATTGCAGGGTTTCCAAAAGTTCTGGCATTGATTGATTGTACTCATGTGAAGATTGATTCTCCTGGTGGGTTTTTAATAAACTATATGATTTGAGTAGAGATATTGGCTAACTATAATTTCAAAATACAGTTCTTTTTTTCAGTTAATTCATCACTCCCATTAAATGTTTTTTTTTTCTGTTGCATTTGTTTTTTTTTGTCATTTTAGGTGGAGATAATGCAGAAATTTATAGAAACCGGAAGTCTTATTTTTCACTAAATGTTCAGTGTCTAACGGATTCCAAACTAAAATTCCTTGATGTTGTTGCTCGCTGGCCTGGTTCCACACATGATGCTACAATATTTGCCAATTCATCCATAAGGGCAAGATTGGAAACTGGGGAATTTGGGGGAAGTGTGATAATAGGCAAGTTTATTTTTGAAATTCAAAGGCATATAGAAGAAATAATAAGAATCTGAAATCCATCTTTGAAATTTCCTAGTATTTTCACCCTTACATGTACATGCATCTCTCAAAATTGTTGAAAATCTTTTTATTTCATTATTTCAACATTGCCACTGCATATTGTTCAAAGAATCAGTTTATTAAGATTCTATCCCCAAATAAAATGAGTTATGCACCACATCCCTCCCCTCTGTAGTTCAAAGGGTTTTAAACATAGCATTTGCCTTTAAATTATATTTTTTTCAGGGGATAGTGGCTATCCACTGAGAAGTTATTTAATGACCCCATTGGCAAATCCTATTACTCCAGGTGAAAATCTTTATAATGAAGCTTTGATTCGTACCAGAAATGCCATTGAAAGGGTATTTGGCATATGGAAGCGAAGGTTCCCTGTAGTTGCCTATGGACTCAGACTTAAGTTGGAAACTGTAATGGCCCTGATTGTGGCAACAACTGTCCTTCATAACCTTGCCAGGGATATGAATGAACCAGAGCCTCCATTGCCTGAAGACATGAATGAGGATGAATTAAATTATTTAATTCAAACCCAGCAAATCAACTTGGAGCAACAAGTTGATGGCAATGTGGTCAATTTAGTTCAGAATGAACTTATAAGATATTTCAGTCAGCTGTAACAGCTACTGATACTATATTGATGAATAAATTAGAATTTTTTAATGTATTTGGTTACTGTATAGATTTTATCTTTCATATCATTTACAATAAAAAATGTATATACAGGCAGTGACTTTTATGAATGTGGACCCCTCTAAGTATTCTTCACACCTAGGGATTAAGGTGTGACTTCTAATCCTTGAAATTGAAAACTCTTTCAAATATAATACTTTTAATATCTATATGACTTAACAAACTAACTACATTCTGAAAGAATCAGGTAATAAAAACAAAAAAAAACTATGAATAGAGTAACAAAAGAATACTGTTTTTTCAATTTGCCAAAACCAAAATGTAGCAAAATCTAACGAGAAAGTTTCTCTAATTGTTTTTTTCTCAAGTCCACATCTAATTGAAGGCATTCTTTTCTGAGGTGATGCTCTTCCTCAGCATGCAACCTTTCCCTCTCCAATTTCTTAATGGTATAATCTGCAATTATATTTTTTTTTTATCTGCCAAGTACTCATATTTTTCTGCTAGAGCATTCGAAGCCAATGTCCTCACAAGTGTGGCAGTTGGCCTTCTTCTATCGGACCCCTGAAATATTTCAATAAAATGATAGACTGCACATTATTATGCATACTGCTTACTTCAATTTAATATAAAAACTAAACTCAACACTATTTAGTTTCTGAGTATTTCAGGGTTATCACTAATTTTAAGATGAGCAAGGTTAAAAGAAAAACTCAGAAATCATACTTTTCTTCTGGGTATTCCTCTTCCATGAATGCCGCCTCTTCCTCCAAAATTTCTTATATTTGTATTATTGTTCAAGTCCTGATTTTCAATTGGAGATCCTACTACTGGATCTTTCACTTGTTCATCTTCAGATTCATTTTTATCCCTCATACCAGACTTTAATAGTACAGGATTTAGAGGTCTCTTCAAGTCATTTGTATTATAATTTCTCCAATTGGTCTTCTCCCTACTGTTTGATTCTTTCTGTAAAACATGATGGCAATAAATGTCCAAGGTCCAATGAAATAAGTCACAATTTCAATAAATCTAATAGGTACCTCAATGGTTGCTTCTGAAAAACTTCCATTGTCCCCTTCATCCAGTATAGCATTTTCCTAGAATGAGAATATATTTTCATTTTGAGCAAATACTATTAAATAATGTGAGCATAAAGTGTACACCTGTGACTTTTTCATTGATATGTTTAAAAATTAATATACAATATAGCTACTTACGGAATTTTCAAACACATATTCAACTGCTTCAGAGTTTGCCCCCAGGATTGGGAATATCACATCAGAGTCAAACTGATTAGAAAGCCCTTCCACTGTAATAGGGTCCATGGTGGCTAGTACCAAATCATCAAATTCATCCATCTTGGTTTCAGGGGGTGGACGGCCTCCACCGGTTTTCAGGACCTCTTGTCGAACCTGTGCCTTTTTCTTCCTTATTATCTGTTTCTTGTTTTCATAGCATCGTTTTAGTTGGTCGATGGTTCGATTATTCAAATCGGATGATGTTGCATTGAACTCGTTAGCTATTTTCACCCAGGCTTCGTTTTTTTCAGAATTTGCAACTGCATTTGTTTGTTTATTTTCCAATATATTTTTATACTGAAGGGCTATCGTGAACAGATGACTAACTTCTCTGGGGCTAAAATTCACCCCCCTAATTCTTTTCGCTTCTGTGGTCATCGTAGTCATCGATATTTTTGAAAATCTCTTTCACATTCACAAAAAGTCAAAAACTGATGCACTGAAGACTGAAGATTTTTCGATTTTACTTTGAGGTTAAAAACCAACCGCTAATCAGTGTTCCAACACAAAAGTGGAAAAACCACCGAATCATTGCGACGTTGCCATCCCATATCGAAGATAAAGAACCTTTAGTTAAGGTTTTGAAAAATTATTCCGTGCAAATCAATTGACACTTTGAGTAACAGTTAAAATTAAAGGTCCATTTGTTAAATAACAGTTAATAAAAAGTCGGTGCAAACGGCTGTTAATGATTTTTGTTGGTTCAAATGATCCCTTTATTTGCTTCTCTCAAAATCGAGCTCTAAATAACATTCATTTCATCACACTTCAGCAGTTGCTCTTTGATTTTATGTAAAATTGATTCCTTAGTATCATGTTGTCTTTATTGAGTTTTTGCATGAAAGCCACAGAACTTAAACACATGTTTCATCTATTCTGGAAACTGGACACAATCTCCATCATGATTTGAATATGGGAGTTAGCTAAAATTGCAAAAAAATTGAGTTTGTATTGTTTTCAAACCTGTCGTCTGCATGGTAACAATTTTTTTGTGAAATCTGTTTCAGATCTCTGGTAATAAATATAATATAATGTGAACACTCATGATTACATTCATTTAATTATTATTCCTTATTATTGATTTCATTGCAAAACTATTTTAATCATAAATATCAACTGATTTTTATTCAAAACCTAACCATAAATATCATATGTGATGTGATTCATGTGCACAGAATACAGAATCGTCAGATCAGAATCCAACGTGAATCCAACACAGAATCATGTGTCAATACTAGAGCTGGGCAATATTGAAAATTGGATATCGAATATCGATATTGAAAATATTTTGATATATTCGATATTTTGAATGGGTACAATTCTGGCATAGATCTTATAATGCTAGATCCGGCATCATGTAGTATTTGTTTGGTATCAGAGGGGTCTGCAAGAAAGTACACGTGAGAAAGTAGGTACTATCATCACGGCTGATCACGCGGTACAACACATTTGTATGGCCCGGACCACCAAACAAATAACAGGATACCGGATCTAGCGTGAGCATTAAATGATGGATAGATCATTGATCATAGATGGTAGGTACAGAAAATCTGTGGTACACAGGTACCCGATATATCGAATATTCAAATATTCGATTCATCGAATAATCGATCGAATATTCGATCGATATCTCGAATGGATTTTAGTTTATTATTTTCAGTATTGTCACCATATACTTTTATACTTATAACTTCATCCTTCATCACCGCCAGAAACATTACTGTTAGGAAAGTAGCATGAAATCATGAAGGAATAAGTAATTTGAATATTTGAATATATATCTATGGTTCTGAACCATGTTACTGAACCGATCTAAGAAGTTCACTTGGATTCATCAACGGTGTAAGGAGGGAAATGACCTCAATTCGACTGAACACGTTTCAGATAGATCAGAACCAAGGATCAGAACATTATCAGAACGAAAGAACATGCCTAATGACTCACGATTCAAAAGTAGTCGATTTGCTTATGCGTTAAGTTCTGTGATATGTGAAATGTCAGTTTCTTCTGCAAATCCAAGTTGATTCATTTATTTATAATCTTTTGTTGTTTCTATAATTGTTACAACTGTTAATTATTCCAAAAGTTATTCCGCCATTGAAAAATGATATCATACATTGGTGAACTTGATATTTAACCCCAAATACTTGGAATTAATCACACATTGTATTTATTGATGATTTTTTTCTGTCACCACAGTTTAATGCTTTTAAACTGTGCTGTGCTCATAATGTCGGAAGTTGAACATTTTATATCGAATGATTCACAAATCGTTCGGAGATGGCGGTGCTATAGATAATCTGCGCTGCGTTCGTAACAATAACAGATATTTTGATGATTAGTAGAAACATATTTCTCTTGTTCAGTTCTAGCACAAAATTACGAATAATAAGAATCTGCGCGAAAATATTCATCATGAAGAATATGGGGAGACATCGCCATCTATATGAACTCACGGAAATATCACCAGAGTTCCAAACTATGGTTGAAATTCGACATATTCAAGTAGGCAAATGTGTACAAAGAGTGGAACTCGTTTCATCATTTATATTCATCGTTGTTTATGTCAATACAAAAAACAATATGCGAAAGGAGATATTATAGGGGACAAATAAGTTGGCTACACTGCTATTGAAGTGGGTAACTCATCTCTGGTGAATTTGAATTTAAGTGATATAACTAAAAATCCTATATATAACTAACTTCATTTGTTTTGATTTTGTAGTGTTTTTTGAGAAAGCACTTTGCTTATCAGTTATCTCCACTAAATTATGAATGATTATGGAGACTACTATTGTTTTAAATTTTTGAATTGAAAATGCAATACCATTCATCGATAATGGTGGTACAGCTGATAGTATTATTTTCATATGATAATATTATCATACATGTTTGAATAATTTTCATTCAACATTGCCATATATTCAGAACCTCATTCCGATCAGAGACCCGATGGATAATCAGAAGAAGTGTTATCTAATTTATGATTGATAGGCAGCAAGCCTGGATAATATGATTATCCAATGTGACAATAATTTCTCTAACAAACTGACTAATATGGTGCTATTCTGTAACCACCAAAATTATGAGAATGTGTATAAATACTAGACATTTACACTCGTTCAATAAATACCCATATGGAATTATTATAAATCCACAAATTGATATTTTTTAGGAGTCCATAATCTAATCATAATTGGCCATATTGCAAGATGAACTTCAATTCAAAGGTTGAAGAAATATACCTGTAGTCATTAGCTGTGGAATTCTTACAGCTCTCAAGCCAATTTCAAATTAAATTTTCAATTAGCAACTTTCCTACAATTTTTTATAGAGGTAAATCTCAAGAGATTTTTTTTTGATATAATTCACAAATTGGGCTGTTAGGTTGTTATTTTAAAGAATATACCTACCTGTTGAAGTAATGAAATTAATATAGTGGAATTCTTCATGATATAATTGGACTCAATAACAAAAAATCAAGTGATGCAATAGGAATATCTCACTTTCTTTCAGTAAAGAGGATATTTAAAATTTTCATTATGTATTTCAATTTTACTAATTGAAGTTCTAATGAATTTCCAATTCTGAGACTATAAAATAATTTTATATTATATACCTACCAATTAATTTTTATTCAAAGACAAAATCTGAAAATTTCGTCTCAGGTTGTCTACCTATTTCAGTTTTAGGCTATACTTTATGTTGTTCCAGATTTGCAAAAGAGCAATACTATTCATTGGATAAAGTTTATATGGTATAAAGGATATTATTCCATACCTAAAAACTGGAACACATCAATCAGCTGCAATTTTTAATTCTGTTATAATTCTCACTGAAAAAAGTAGATTTACTGATGTTCACAAATAATGTACCTACCTTGACTGCTGAATGATTGTATTCCTATCATTTCTATCATGAAATTGAAACATAATAATACATATATGCATATCTTTGAATATTGAAATTATCATTGCTAGAAACTTATATGTGACATAATCTGCAATGGATTTGAATTTGTTTTCTGATAAAAATCATTATTTTGGGAATAAATTGAGATTTATTTTCTCAGAATTGTCAGTACAAAATATCTATAGTGGAATGTAAGAGATAAAAATTTTAGTTATATGCCATTGTGTTTACATATAACCACAGTAGTGTTCACTATACTAAAAACTATCTACCAGTTACTAGTGAATACCTACTCACTTTAGGAAGAATACCTGAAAAGAACAAAATTCAGACTCATCACAGTTATTAGTTAATAAAGGTTCAGTGGGTGAAATATAATAATTTCTGTCGGTTGAAATGATCCCTTTATTTGCTTCTTCCTCCAATAATTGTTCAGTGGGTGAAATTTAATATTTTCTGTCAGTTTGTCTTTTCTCAAAATAGAGCTCTGAATAACATTCATCATACTTCAGCAGTTGCTTTGATTTCAATGTGAAATTGAGTCCTTATTTCATGTTTTCTTGCATTTAATGATAATGGTTTTGTATCAGAGCTACTCTGGACACAATCTCCATGGTGATTTGCATATTGGATAGCTGGCTAAAATAGAGAAAGATGAGTATGTAGTTTTTTCATACCTGTCGATCGTCTGTATGGTATCATATTTATTGTGAAATCTGTTGGTGATGTGATAAGGAATATGATATAATGTGAAAACTATCATGATTTTATTTGATTTATCAGATTTTTTTGCAAAGCTATATAAATAATAAATATTGATCAAACCCTAACCATAGATATCAATTCACATTTCACCTGTCAACATTGGCTGCCATCATGGCAGCCAACCATTGGCAGCCAACTTCATTGCCTCTAGTGACGACACTTTCATGAAAAATACGTTCCGCTAATTCCTCATCTATAAATTATATATCCTGAAAAATGCGTCCTGCCAATTCCTCATAGATATCGTGCAAATATTTTCCGTCCCGCTAGTTCCTTTATAATAGGAGGCATATATACTGAAAACAGCGTCCCGGTAATTCCTCATAGACATATATATATATATATATATATATAAAAACTGAGTTTTTTTGGAAAACACCACTGAAAATGATTTCCTTGAGGTTGCAGTCAATTGGGTATGGCCGGAGTAAAGAAACTCTTTGTTAAATTGTCGAGCTTTCGAAAAGAATTTATTTCATTATCAAGACATCTGAAAAAGCACAAAAAGTCCACTTGTAAAAAAGGAAGTGACTTAGGTTATAAACAACAACTTACTAACTCGAGGATGCTACTAAAGAAAATCACAGTGCACTTCATTATCAAAAAATCTTACTCAATAATTTGTAGAAACACATTAAAATGGATTACACATACTAATAAAAACATATAGTCATGATCTTATGTAAAAATGTTTGCAAGCGCCATTGTCGATCAAACAGGTAGTATAGTCCATTTGCTAGAAAACACGTGGAATGGTCATGGAGGACAACTGACGGTTTACAATTGAATGTCAAATGTCAGGTGCCTGTGTCTTTGAAGTAAGGCATTGGAGCCAACCCCCTGTCAAAGCAACAATGCTACCAACTTTATTTATGGTGGTTCATTTGGAATATGAGACAAGTCACTTTTCTGTTTTTTGTCAAAATTAAGTAAATAATTGTATATCACACTCAGATTTGCAATATCAGCGCGTTTATTCATACAATTGGGTTCATTGTTGGTATGCACCATTTCAAGGAAATTTCTTTTTGAGTAATTGTTTTCCGAAGCTAAAATTTTGGGGATATTAAAGTTACCCATATGATTACTAATAATAGTGTGCTCTGCTAATGCACAGCTATTTTTTTTAAGTTTGCAATCACTTTTATGAGACGTAATGCGTCCTGATAAATTCCTTCCTGTTTGTCCTATGTAAACTTTGTCACAATTCAAGCAGGGAATACTGTAAATTACATTTGAACATTCTAGAATTTTTAAAGGGTCTTTAGTTTTAGTGAAAAGACTCGATACAGTCTTGATGTTTCTTTTGGCAATACGTAGATTGTCAGATTTGAAAATGTTTATGAGCTTTGGAGTGAGTTCTTCAATATGCGGAAGGGTTCTGTAATTAAAAGTTATTTGTTGTGGAGGTGGTTCCTCATTAACGTTTATGCTGTTGCTGTTGTTGGCATTTTGGATAATGTTATTGGGGGTTAGATTGGGTACATTTTGGTTTTGTTGAGAGTTGAACAAAAATTTATTAATTAATTTAATGGGGAATGAATTTTCTTTCAAGATTGCTCTTAATTCCTTCAGACATTCAAGACGGTAAACAGGATGAACAAATTATTGAGTAAGATTTTTTGATAATGAAGTGCACTGTGATTTTCTTTAGTAGCATCCTCGAGTTAGTAAGTTGTTGTTTATAACCTAAGTCACTTCCTTTTTTACAAGTGGACTTTTTGTGTTTTTTCAGATGTCTTGATAATGAAATAAATTCTTTTCGAAAGCTCGACAATTTAACAAAGAGTTTCTTTACTCCGGCCATACCCAATTGACTGCAACCTCAAGGAAATCATTTTCAGTGGTGTTTTCCAAAAAAACTCAGTTTTTTTCAACTAGTCCAGTCATAGAGACTACCCGTCTTCTATATATATATATATATATATATATATATATATATATATAGCAAAACCAAATTATCATGATTGATTGAATTGTTTGTATTAAATGAAAAAACCTAAACACAGCATTATGACATGTGGAAATATAATGTGAAATCTACCTTTCTCCTGAAAAGCTTTCTTTGTTTCTTCAACAGCTTTCTTAACTAGCTCTTCATGTCCATGTTTGATTCTCATGTGTCTTGGAAGGTTTGTAACAAGATTTTGACAAAATATACAAGCATGTTTTTTGGCTATCCTTGTTTTAATACTATTTCCTGTTTTTTCTGAGGAATCTTGAATGTAAAAAACTTCAATTAGTACTAGAAGTTGACATACAGCATGATGCAGTTGTATCTAGTATTTACAACAAATTATTATGTTATATCAGTAGCAGATCTTCTATGCAATATTATCAGCTGATACGAAAGAAAATTCTTTCAGCCCTTAGCTCCAAGAATATTGAGCATGAGATTCCAGAGGGGTGAATTCTTTGGACTATTCTTCTGTAGATGATTTTTGTAGCTAACAGAATGAATTTTGTATTGTGTCAAGTGAAGTTGAGCGCCAGACTATTTATTATTGTTAAAAAAATAGACAAAAAAATTACAAAAGACAATAATCAAAAATCTTTCAGAACTCTCTCCTGAGTTAGAGCAATAAAACAAGAGATTCGAAAAAAAATATATATTCTATAACATAAGTTGGTGAGGCAATGTGACAAATAGAGGTTTTAACAAAAACTAACTGATCTCTATTCCGCGAGTTTGATCGTATACGTTACTACAGCTCTATACTTGCGGCAACCACTAGGATTTTTAGAGGTGTCCTGTTAAAGACGCCTGCAGCTCTATAGTCTCGATGGATTGCAGAGATGACCTGCTCAGCTCTGAGGTAGGTCGATACAACTGTTTCAGCACTGAAACCTCTGCCAGGAACCCAGATTTTCCAACATCTCCCAATACTTTCCAAAGTTCAGGCGCTCAGTATAGCTGTGTTTGTTGGATGTCAATCACTCGATCGAAGACATATAAAAGGTGGAAAACGAGAATCAGTCAGTGATCAGGGTTGAATTGGACTGAAGGTCCCAAAAATGAATTACAGCTGAGGGCTATATAATTCCATAAATTATACAATTTTATCAGTAATAATCTAAGCAATTCATAAACATACAATTCAAATAATTAGCTATGTTGAATATCATGAACATGAAGTGATTCCACTCCGTACAATTGGCCACTTGTAAGGAGTTGAAAGATAGTGAATCTGAACTATATCATCTGATATAGAAAAATTTGAAAGTATATATATTTTCAAGATATGACACCAAAATATAGGCAAGAGGTGCAATGAATTCAAGATATGCAAAAGATAGATAAGGTAGGCACAATATAGCGAGGATATGAAATTTTACCTTACTAACAAGGACATTATATACCTCTGATATCTTTACTATTACTTTTTTAAATTCAATTAGGAATTGTGAAATTGATCTTAGTAAGAAGGTTTGTACAAGTGAGTGATCGGAAGTACTACAAAATTATTATGTAGAAAAATTTACATGTCTCACTCACCTGTACAAGATCCTTCTGGAAACCGGAACAATTTCAACCTTCCTTTTCTTCACGTATCAGTTAGAAAGAGTTAGGAAAAGAGTCCAGAGTCAAAAACTTTTGGCTGCTTACGTGCTAAAAAAATAAAAGAACAGCAGATTCCTGTTCAACACGTGGTTTGTAAAACCGGTGTCAAAGCATGCTCAAAAAGATAATCACCAACAAAAATTCATCTAATATATGACTATTTCCTATGATCAACCAAATCCATAGATAATATATTAAACAATTAAGCAATATTTATGAGGATATCAGAGGTAAAAAGGTTCTTCACGCGAAAGCCGTTGGTGTCAAATCACCGCCATTTGCAAAAATCGAAATCCTGCTGTAATTAATCCATTAATCCAAATAAATTATAGCAATCGCTAATCAAAATTGTGCCTACCTTAACTCACTCACACATCCTATCCAAGGAAACTTATGTTCTCAAAATTTTTTCTGGAGAAAAGGGAACGAAAATTCCTCTATAAGAAAACAATGGCTCTCTCGATCAGAATTCGTAAGGAAGAGAGCGAGCCTCCTTGCTTCAACTCTGAAGAAGCTCCTGCTGGTCACCTGACTGATTTTGTTCAATTTCATTGGTCCAACCGGTTCAACGGACATATCCCGTATTACCATTTCGCGAATTAGACTTCACGCAGGAGTCTATGTTATCTATTATTTTAATATATCTATTCATCAATAGAGGTCGATACGGAATATTTGCAGAAATGGTAATTAAAGCGTTCTTTATAATCCTCTATCATTCACTGAATATCACAACAGGTGATTTACAATTCTCAGAGATGACTCTGCTGATATTGTAGTGTTGTGTTGTTATTTACGAAAGATGTTTACTCGAAATCTTGATATTTTGAACAATAAACAGTAAATGATTAATTAAAGATAAACATTGAACATTAACCAGATAGTAACGAATTATATTTCGTTACACATCCCCTCTTCTCCCGAAAAAAATTGAGAACCCGCGGTTATCAAGTTTTTTCTCAAAAATATGAATATCTGAAATTTAAAGTTGACCAAGAGAACGTAAGTGAAACAAGATGAATGGATTTGAACTCATTGCTATTACTGAATATCGAAAAGTTAAATGAAATACCAAACCACTATGCTGTACATTAACATATATGTGGAAGGTTTATTTACCATAAAGGAAGGAGTAGAACTGTCATACCCCTAGTAAATTATAGTATTTACCACACTGAAAAGAAATCAAAAACTACCACTCTATTTGACATTAATATGTGGTAGGGTAAACCTTGCGAGGACTGGTTCTCCCCATCCAAACAGTAACGCACAGAGGACACCATGAAAACCTGGCCAGGAGGTTCGTTTCGCTGCTAGATGAAAAAGCTGCGCCGTGGAACCATCCATCGACCACTCGCCCCCAGGCCTCCACGGTATCACCTGCAACGCCACTATCCAAACAAAGAGACCAGCAGTATCCCAAGATTCACCGGTGGAAATAAACAAAACTGAAAATTATGAAGAAAAAAAACCAAATGCCACCACACTTGGGGTATAAAAGTATACCAACTAAAACGACTGGTGAAGCCAAGTCGGTAAAAAACTCTAAGGCGGGAGTGTTCCTTAATTGAGTACTGTGAACCAATCCTCAAGTGGACAGATTCGCAGAATTCGAAACAAGCACAGTAGTGAGCAACGAACGCTGTGAGCAGTCCCCCGTAGGCAGAATTTACCGGGTTCACCGCTCACCCCCCAATACTTGCCCCTTCTACAAATCTCACCATTGAAGGTAGTCCAAATGAGCGAGGCCCACACCCACTCAATCAGGTCCCTGTATCAAAAAAATGAAGCTACTACCAAAAACCACAAATGCCAATATTGCCCTGAAGAAAAAGGAACATTTAAACTTGAACAACATATAATGAATGGAGTACTCACTCCAGAAAACTCGCCACCCTAATGGACCTTGCCATTGAGAAAATCTCAAGAAAATATTCAATAATCAAACTACTTAAAAGGAATGACTATCTTCATTCACTAAGTAAAACATGGGCAACAACCAATGAGAAATGAGATTTCCGGAATAGCACACCACTCAAAGACATAACAGATGATGAGAATAAAGAGAGAAAGACTAAAGGAAAATGAAGAGAAATAATATTCTGAATTCAACTAAGACAACTAGCCAAGTTCCAGTGGGTCACTCGATTTCTAATAAATTCTAGAAATTGTGTGCACTCCAAAGCCTAATGCGATAAGTAGATAATTCTCCACTAGGTCACACATTTCTAGTAAATGCACAAAAAAAAACCGAATGCTCTCCAAGGCCCACTACCAACTTACCAATAGACTAATCGAAAATTCAACTCAAGTTCATCCAACCTAACCTTTCGATTATCGTAGGTCACCCTGTATATGCTAAACAGGATATATGTGCACTCCATATGCTTGGCACTGATCTGATAATCCCACCAAGTCACATACTCCTATTCACCATTACAAAAGTGCACTCCAGAGCCTACCACTAATCGATTTTAACCCTAAAAGACAAAAAAAAAAACAATACTAGAAGAAATGGACTTGAGTTAAAATAAGAAGATAAAGAAAATAAGAGGTATATAAGAATAGCAAGAAAGAAGATGACTAATAAGACATAGATAAGATAAAAAGAGAAAGATAAGATAAAAAGAGAAAGAGAAGATAAAAAGAGAAATGAGAGATCGATGACATTATGATGGTGACTGAAAAGCAACTAGATGCCATGTTGAGATATGAAAGATTTAAAGTTATCAGGAAATACCAGAATCTGAAATGTCGTGCGGATTGACTCACAAAAATCAGTTTTTATTCAGTATTATAAAACCAATTCTAATTTAAGTATCCAAAACTAATCCTAGACATCTGACTCTGACTGAATAAGGATAAAATAGATGTTGTATCAAATACAATATGTTCATGAGATCTATTTGAAAAGTGTTGAAGACACCTAAAATTTTATCAACTTTGAAATCATTAAACACCCAAATATATTTCCTGATGTGTGATTTTCCACAAAATATCTCTTATAATTTACATTCAGTACACCACATTATTTTGTCAAGTTCGGATCTTGTCAGCATAGGTTTATCTGATTATTAAACCATAATATATCTAATTTAATTTGATAGTTCCTCAAGACATCTTCAACTCAGAAAAAAAAAATGGAAAGTAAGGCCACTAGTAGGTAGTTCACTATTTTCCAAGATATGAGATCTTTCACTCAAACAAGATAATCGGAAAATAGCCATAATTTCAAGAAATGGGGTCTTTCACCCAAAAAAATTAATTGTGACACATAATACTTGAAAAAAAAATTTATAGCCATCAGGCAAGTACAAAAAATCAATTTTTCAAGCAATGGGGTCTTTCACCCAAAATAAACAAATGTGACACATGATTCTTGAAAAAATTTTAGCCACCAGGCATATTCAAAAGAATTTTCCAAGAAATGCCCACTAAGCAAAGTAACATTCATTCAATATTTCAGTAACCTTTCATCGTAATGTGTAATGTTCCATCAGAGTTTTCTGCTACCTTACTGCAAAGGTTCAGCAACTACTGAAACGGACGTTCAGCAATATTAAAAATGCTATATTTCATATCAATTATTCCAGCAAGGTAACTGCAACATTGCATATAATATACAGGAATATTGCAAATGTGATATTGAAAATGTGGCCTAGTGACAATATTGCAGCAACTGCTGAAATAGATTGATGGATGTAATGTTTAATAATTAGTAATTGCAGCAAGGTTACCGTAACATAGGATATAAATTAGAAGAGAATAACATATTCAATATTATGTTATATAGCAGCAACTTACCACCAACCTTGTCTATTCCTTTCTATAACATAACAGTAATATTTCATAAATTACTTTCCAGTAGGTTTGTTCATTACTGAACAATTTTTGGATTTTCACTTGTTGCTTCTAAAATATTGATAGAAAATGAATGCATACAATATTCATGGAAGGCAGATCAGTTTCGATATCTTGAAAAATATCATTTACTATCGATGTGCCCTCTATGAAAATCAGATTATAATTTTCTAGTTTTTAGAGCAAGGAGTTGAAACTCAAAAAATCTTCTGAAATGATTATACCTTAATATAGTATTTTCATTTGAAACAATAAATTCATTTTTTCCTATGCTTCTGTTATATACAGTTGGTCTCACTAGGTTGGAACCATGTGAAAATAATTAATATAATTGATTTTACGAAAAAAGTTCTGCATGCTCTAAAGGCTAAATTTTTTCAGTCGTATAAGCGGGTTGTCAAAAAAATCACTTATGAGTAGATAATGTACCTTTATTTTAAACAAAATCGAAAGTTGTTATGCAAAGTTGTTCAGAATTTAAAATACATTCAAATGTTCAGTCATATCTATCTACCATGATAAATATAATTTTGTAAATTTTTCCATTCAGTTTTGGAAAAAAATCTATTGCTTATATAAAGTTCAACATAGTCGGAAACTTGAAAAACATTATAAACACCGGGATAAACACTTACAAAAAATGAAAAATGTTGAAAATAACACAACCTAATTTTTCATTGTATATTTGAATTTATCTGAACGTGATTTTCATTTCTAACTGACTAATTAACCTGACAATTTTTCGATATTGTCAAAATCTAAGTGACTTTATTATTGGATTCACATATTTCAAGAAACCTCTCATAAAACTGGAAAAACTTAATACCTGATGATTTCAGCTTTCATCACAAGCAGAACTTTTTTTCCTAAAATAAATAATAAAAAAGTATTCCATATGCTCCCAACTTTGTGAGACATTCTGTATATATGAAAAGTTATTAATTTCAAATGTCTATGAAAGTCTTGGGGGTCAAAAAGGCAAACATTTTATAATAACACCTTTAATTAAATTGAAATATCACAACTAAAAAACACAAATATCAAAATATCAAATTGAAAAAACTCTGATCTCATCCAGGCACCTGAACCTGAAACAATGATAATCAATGGAATGTTTGGATGGAAGATTGACAACTTGATCTACTATACCAACTCTACAAAACCTTGACATACACATCTATACAATACTCTCAATTATTTCCTGCAAATAGGCCAAAATGATGATATTTTCCATTCTCTGTAATTGAAATTGTACCAGACTTTTTGGTTTTCAACAAAGTACGACAATCATATGGAAGGTTTTTATATTCACTTAATGACTTGTGCTTCTTCAAGATAGCAATAAGTTTATTGAAATTCGTATTGGACATGCATCAATCAATTGTCGAATTTCTCAAATTATTAGCTAATGTAGTAGAGTTATCTGATGCCTGGGTTTTTACTACATTAAACTACTTATTGAATGGAAAATAAGGAACAATGACTGGGGATTCTGAGAAAAATGTGAGGGGAGAGGTGACGGATGGGTTCTCATTTTTATCTTGTAAAATATCAGGGCAACAAGTTTGAGAATCATCAAGGGCCTCATCAGTTTCAACTTCAACCTTCGAGTATCAATTTTCTTTTAGTATTATCTTGGCTTACTACGACGTATTTTGGGTACTTATTACGATGTTTTTTGATCTACGACAATATCAATCCTACTTTATAATAAGATGCACACGAGACAACACTACCATCAGATTTATTCGCAATATAAAGAGGAAAACTAGGAAAAAGCATTTTCTTACCAAACTATCCTAACCTAAAATAATAAATGATGTATCGCTTACCTTACATGAATATGGAGATGCCTTCAATGTATTATTGGCATTGTCCATTGTGCTGCTTCAACACTCTCATTCAACAAACAAATTTACTTTACTAATAATTTATAAAAGTATCCGACTCAAGAATAAAAAACCTGCGACGCAAGATTGCATGATACGGGACAGGATAAACATAAACAACTTTCTTTGTCTATGAACTGGGTGTCGCCCCGTTAGGTGGCATCTTCCATCTCCTCAAGACCGGGAAATTCAAAATTGGTTGGTAACCTGACAGATGAAATATTTCTTCAAGTTTCTTTATATTTACTATTTAAAATTGTCGAAGGGTATCATTTTGTATATTTCTGCGATGATACAATCGAAAATTGAACATGCATTGTGTTATCTAAATACTGGCAATATTGTTTGAAGTTAGCTTATGTATTGTTGTTAATATAATAGGATTTCAAACCGAGTGTAACATTGTGATTTGAATTTGTTCGATAGTTCCAAATGTAACTTGCACACACATTGTTCCTATATAGTTTCTATAATGTTGCATTTATAATGAACTTTGATGGCACACGCAACATTGCACCTGAAACATAATCAATAGCTTACTTTTTAATTTACATACAACTTGTTGGTAGTTTTTTCTGTTATGTTGAAAACTTGAATATAGCAGTTAGCCTTATGCAATATTATATCATTATCTTACAATGACAAGCAATACATAATATTGTTGCAATATTTTGTAACATTACATGCTTAGTGGGTGGGGTCTTTCACCCAAAAAATGTATCACATTATACTTGAAAATAGATAGCCACCAGGCAAATTCAGACATTTTTCAAAACATGGGGTCTTTCACCCAAAAATGTCCCATATAGCACACGTACGTCTAATGTACATCCAATGGATGTACATCATGGATCTCAGAGACGTCCAGTGGACATCCGGTTACGTACAAATAGGAATAGGTCCATTAAATGTCCAGATACACTGGAAATAACGTCTTATGTACGTACACCGTGGACGTCCATAAATAACATAAATAACATCTATTGGACGTACAAGATGAAACTTATACGTCCATTAAAGTCCAGAATAGGTCCACCTAATGTACAGATATAGTACATATAACACCATCTTATGTACGTACGTCGTGGACGCACAATGTACATACATAAAGAAGGTCCATTGTACGTACAACCTCAGGATGTTGAATAAGTTCATTAGACATCTGAAAAGTCAGGAAAAATAAATCTGAAAATTGTTGAAATCAATATTCTTTAATGAAATTAATTGAATGTAATGAATGGATGTAATAAATACAATATGTTAATTAAGTAGGTACCCAATAGCTGACATATAAAAACAAAAACTAATAGATACAAAATTCAGGAGACAAAAAATAAATGATAGAAATTTAACAAAATATATACCTTGAACATCATAACAGAACAGAGGGAACAAGATAGTAGATTGATTTTCATTCCAAGGCTCTTCTTGACCATTTCATGATGTATTTCCAAAGCATCGCTGTAATATTGCCTTCCTATAAATTTAAACACAGAAAAATAGAATAGGATACAATGAATTGGCCAAATCTTATGTAGGATGCTATAGTACTGATGTTAACCATTTCTACTACTAATGAAATTGAGTTGAATAATGGATAATAGGGTAGCGAAAGTTATCTTGCAAATGAGTTTATCAAATCTATAAATATATATGAATGATGAGGAAGGGAATTGCATATTGTTGAATGAATTTAAACAATCCTGATATACCTACATCTACTGAATTCAAGATTAAACCTGATAGTTCACTCACTTTATTATGTCAGCTATTATCATGAACTTTAATTTATGTTCTGTTTCATGAAAACTAAGTTGGTATAGCTTCAGCTTTCATAGTCATAAGTTGGTCAGGAGGTTGGAGCTGTGACATGCATATCTTCATTGAATTGGACTATTCATTTCTCTGAAAAATAGGAATATTCAAAAGCAATAAAGAATATCTCAATCATGCATCATGTAGGTACTCTGCACTGTTGTTTGAAAATCAGATTTTTCCAAATACCTCTTCGATTTCAGTCAGCTTCTTGGCACTATTGTATAAAAACGATGAAAACTTTGTGAACATTGAATCCGTCGTACTTTTTCTATAGCGAACAACATAACGAAATAAGAGTAACAGAAAACTAGAAATATAATATTCATTTAGTTTTCACCATGCTAAAGGCGAGGTGATATAACCTTATAACCATGCACTAACCTAACCTCACACTCTTCACTCTTCTTCTCTTCTGACTAATATCCCTGTTTTGTCCATTTTCGTACGTACAACGGACATACAATTTTAAACACACAATGTTTGTTCATATTTGTACATAATGGATATACATCATGCGTTTATGAATGTTTGGTCTTAAAATGGTCTGGAGTCGAAGTCCATATTGAACTAACAATTTGGGACATCCAATAAGCAACCCATGTTTGTACGTACAATAGACGAACAAATTTGGACATATTAGACATGATCCGTCCATTGAATGAACGACAACGTACAATAAGTGCATTTACAAATTGATCCTCGTCTGTTCATCCCATGGATGTTCAAGATTGTACATTCATGGATGTTTCAAAATTTCATCCAATATTGTACATTCGATGATTATACATTAACGTACAAGTCGTGGATTTACATATAACATCCAATTTTGTACATTCGAGAGACGTTCAATAACGTACATATATGGATGTTTGACACATATCCAATATTATAAGTACAATGGACATCCATAAGACATCCAGTTATGAAAGTACAAAAAATATCCAGAATTTTACATCCAATGAACGTCCATATAAGTCCTATGGACGTTTGGACTTCATTTGGATCTGAAATGGATGTCCACTGGACGTCGTGTGCTATATGGGGTGTCACATAATGCTTGAAAAAAAAACGAAGGCCACTAGATAAATTTCCAATTTTTTTTTTAAGAAACAAATTTGAGTTGAGGCGGAGGCAGTTAACTTGATTAACCGAATGACAAGACCCGATGACAAAATGATGCTCTCTATTACAGACTTCAAATATGTTGCCATTTTGGTCGGACTCTTACCGCCAGGAAGGTCAATTCCTACTGAGCAATTCTTAGGTCGGACTCAGCACAGCCAAAGATGGAATTGATATTAAGATAGAAAACACAAAGCAAGAAATTACTATTTCAAAGATAACAACTATATGACTTCAAGATAAAGATATGATTTCAAAAATAAAGATATGCCAATTTGGTCGGACTCTTACCGCCAGGAAGGTCAATTCCTACTGAGCAATTCTTAGGCCGAACTCAGCACAGCCAAAGATGGAATTGAAATAGATAAGAGATATTTTAAGGATTACCATCACTTTCACCAGAATCAGAATTATCATCAGAGTCAAGATATGTTGGATCAAACTTTAAATCTTTGACATGCCAGTTTCCTAGATCAGAACCATTTTCATCTTTCAAGGCATACACTAATGGGGAAATTACTTTATTTACAATACAAGGAATGAATTTGTTGGCCAATTTTGCTGAGAAATCGTTTGCAGCTTTAGATAAGACATAATTTTTCTTCAAAACTCTATCACCAACTTTATACTTTGTATCTCTCCTTCTGAGATTATAACATTTGGCATTTTGTTGATATGCTTTGTAAATTCGCTCTCGAGTTTTGATGAAAAATTCTGGCAATTCGTGTAGATCAGCAATTCTACTGTTCTTCTCAGATATGGTTACAATATTATTTGCATTCTCTGCAATTTGGCCAAAATAATCACCAGTTACCGGAATATTTCTACCAAAAGTTAAAAAGGCTGCCGAATAACCTGTAACATCACTTTTAGCAAGTCGAATAGCTTGTGCAATTTTGAAAATGGACTGATCCCAGTCTTTATGGTTGTCTTTGATATAAGATCTAATAGCGGTTACTATAGTTTTATTTTGGCGTTCTGTAGCATTGATCTGCGGATGATATCGAGCATTATACCAAATCTTCTGTACTTTATATTCATTTATAAAGGATTTGAATTCCTTACTTGTAAAAACTGAACCATTATCACACACGAATATCTGTGGGACTCCGTATATCAGAAAAACATGATTCTCTAAAAACTTAACGATTGCCCTGGAAGTAGCCTTTACTAATGGCTGAACTAACACGAATTTTGTGAACCAATCACACACGACTAATAGATACTGGTTTCCATTTTTGGATCTAGGATATGGTCCAAGAAGATCAGCAGATATTAATTGAAAAGGAAAGTTAATGTTTTTATAAGATCCCATTAAACCAGCTTGCGGTAAATTTGACGGTTTACATTTCGCACAAACTGAGCATTTTCTAACATATCTGTGAACATTCTGTCTGAGATTCGGCCAATAATATAACTCTTTCACACGTGCAATAGTTTTAGCTACTCCCAAATGCGCTGCTGTGGCATTGTCGTGATACATTTGTAATACATCATTTCTGTTACCTGTTGGAACCACAATTTTCCACCTAGACAAGTTTCCTATCAGGTCTGAATTATCAAAAACATGTTTGTATAAGATATTATTTTCCACTTTGAATGTCGGATAGGAATTTGGATCATCGACATTTTTGCTCATATCATTATACCACTTATCTGGTTTCAACATAGATAAATCTAACACCGCAGTTTCATTTATAGAACGAGAAAGAGCATCTGCTACTACATTTAGAGCTGCACGTCTATGAACTATGTCAAAAGAATATTGAGATAATTTAACTGCCCATCTAGCAAGTCTACCTGCCGGGTTCGACATGTTATTTAACCAAACAAGGGAGGCATGATCAGTTATTACGGTAAAATGAGTGCCTTCAATATAACACCGAAATTTATCAATACCAAATATTACCGCGAGAAGTTCTTTCTCCGTAGTAGAATATTTGCGTTGGCAGTTATTTAATGTTTTTGATGCATATGCTATAGGATGTTCAATTCCATCTGTTTCCTGATACAAAACTGCTCCCACACCAGTATTTGAGGCATCACAATATATTATGAACGGTAGTTCAAAATTTGGGCTAGCTAAAACTGGAGCACTAGTGAGAGACTTCTTTATCGATTCAAAAGCTTGATCAGCTTCATCTGTCCACACAATATGTTGTCCTTTCTTTTGTCCTTTGAGAAGATCGGTTATCGGACTACAAAGGGAAGAAAAATTTTTCAAAAACCTACGATAATACCCAACCATTCCTACTAGTCTTCTAATTTGTGTGGTTGTTTGGGGTTTCTCATAATTCAAAATTCCAGATATTTTAGAATCATCAATTTTAAGGCCGTCTTTACCAACAGTATATCCTAAAAATTCAAGGGAAGATCTACAAAATTGGCATTTCTCCAGGTTAATGGTTAAACCAGCAGCAATTAACTTCTGTTTCAGTCTCTCCAAGACATCCAGATGCGTGTCGAAATCAGGGGTCGCCACAATGATATCATCAAGATAATAGAATACGAAGGGTTCAAGAGAAGGGCCAATTACTAAATCCATCAGTCGACACATTGTTTGAGAACTACACGACAATCCAAACGGCATGACTTTAAACTCAAACAAACCTCTACCATAAACAGCAAAGGCAGTTTTAGGGCGAGATGCTTTCTCCAAAGGTATCTGATAAAATGCTTTTTTCAAATCTATTGAGGTTAGGAATCTAGCATCTCTCAACTTGCTCAAAGTGGCGTCAATCTGAGTCATAGGATATGAATCCCGAACAGTTACACTATTGACTTTCCTAGAATCTAAGACCACCCTGTATTCGCCCGTTTTCTTCTCGACTAACCACAATGGATTACACCAAGGTGAATTAGATGGCTGTATTATATCCAATTTCATCATATCATCAATCTCCCTATGGAGGTGTTTTTGCATAGCAGGAGATAACGGATATTGTCTTTGTCGAATGGGAGAGGCTGTTCCAGTATCTATACTGTGCTCTAAGATATGAGTTCTACCTAGTCTGTCTTTTGGAGCAATTATCGAAAATGAATCAACTTTCTTTATCTTGAATAGATAACTCTTCTGATGATTGAATACTATTCACAATGCAGATTTCTTTTGCTTGATGAATTGTGTATTGGTGTATTGTGTCAAGTGAAGTTGAGCGCCAGTCTATTTATTATTGTAAAAAAAATAGACAAAAAAAATTACAAAAGACAATAATCAAAAATCTTTCAGAACTCTCTCCTGAGTTAGAGCAATAAAACAAGAGATTCGAAAAAAAAAATATATTCTATAACATAAGTTGGTGAGGCAATGTGACAAATAGAGGTTTTAACAAAAACTAACTGATCTCTATTCCGCGAGTTTGATCGTATACGTTACTACAGCTCTATACTTGCGGCAACCACTAGGATTTTTAGAGGTGTCCTGTTAAAGACGCCTGCAGCTCTATAGTCTCGATGGATTGCAGAGATGACCTGCTCAGCTCTGAGGTAGGTCGATACAACTGTTTCAGCACTGAAACCTCTGCCAGGAACCCAGATTTTCCAACATCTCCCAATACTTCCCAAAGTTCAGGCGCTCAGTATAGCTGTGTTTGTTGGATGCCAATCACTCGATCGAAGACATATAAAAGGTGGAAAACGAGAATCAGTCAGTGATCAGGGTTGAATTGGACTGAAGGTCCCAAAAATGAATTACAGCTGAGGGCTATATAATTCCATAAATTTTATCAGTAATAATCTAAGCAATTCATAAACATACAATTCATATAATTAGCTATGTTGAATATCATGAACATGAAGTAATTCCACTCCGTACAATTGGCCACTTGTAAGGAGTTGAAAGATAGTGAATCTAAACTATATCATCTGATATAGAAAAATTTGAAAGTATATATATTTTCAAGATATGACACCAAAATATAGGCAAGAGGTGCAATGAATTCAAGATATGCAAAAGATAGATAAGGTAGGCACAATATAGCGAGGATATGAAATTTTACCTTACTAACAAGTATATACCTCTGATATCTTTACTATTACTTTTTTAAATTCAATTAGGAATTGTGAAATTGATCTTAGTAAGAAGGTTTGTACAAGTGAGTGATCGGAAGTACTACAAAATTATTATGTAGAAAAATTTACATGTCTCACTCACCTGTACAAGATCCTTCTGGAAACCGGAACAATTTCAACCTTCCTTTTCTTCACGTATCAGTTAGAAAGAGTTAGGAAAAGAGTCCAGAGTCAAAAACTTTTGGCTGCTTACGTGCTAAAAAAATAAAAGAACAGCAGATTCCTGTTCAACACGTGGTTTGTAAAACCGGTGTCAAAGCATGCTCAAAAAGATAATCACCAACAAAAATTCATCTAATATATGACTATTTCCTATGATCAACCAAATCCATAGATAATATATTAAACAATTAAGCAATATTTATGAGGATATCAGAGGTAAAAAGGTTCTTCACGCGAAAGCCGTTGGTGTCAAATCACCGCCATTTGCAAAAATCAAAATCCTGCTGTAATTAATCCATTAATCCAAATAAATTATAGCAATCGCTAATCAAAATTGTGCCCACCTTAACTCACTCACACATCCTATCCAAGGAAACTTATGTTCTCAAAATTTTTTCTGGAGAAAAGGGAACGAAAATTCCTCTACAAGAAAACAATGGCTCTCTCGATCAGAATTCGTAAGGAAGAGAGCGAGCCTCCTTGCTTCAACTCTGAAGAAGCTCCTGCTGGTCACCTGACTGATTTTGTTCAATTTCATTGGTCCAACCGGTTCAACGGACATATCCCGTATTACCATTTCGCGAATTAGACTTCACGCAGGAGTCTATGTTATCTATTATTTTAATATATCTATTCATCAATAGAGGTCGATACGGAATATTTGCAGAAATGGTAATTAAAGCGTTCTTTATAATCCTCTATCATTCACTGAATATCACAACAGGCGATTTACAATTCTCAGAGATGACTCTGCTGATATTGTAGTGTTGTGTTGTTATTTACGAAAGATGTTTACTCGAAATCTTGATATTTTGAACAATAAACAGTAAATGATTAATTAAAGATAAACATTGAACATTAACCAGATAGTAACGAATTATATTTCGTTACACAGCAATGTGATGAATTTTGCTAGGAAATTATTCTGAATGGTCATTACTTTTTTATTGAATCAAAGATGGGTTGATGTAGGCAAAATCACACTAGGTACTTTTTTGATGAAAAATAATTCCCTCAGTTCATTACTTATGGAATGTAATTCAAAATTTCATTTCATTACCATATTTTAATTATAATGAAATAGAATAATTTGAAATATGGAGTGTTTAAAAGTGCAGTATATAGATTTTATCTGAAACATTGAATTTCTGCACCACTTAAACAATAATATTTTTTGGAACTCTTAACTTTCAGGTATTTCCTGGCAAGAATTAAAATTCTGCATATGGGGGTTCATATTAATAATAAATATTGATATGAGGCTGACTTTCAAGTTTAAAATTGTCTAATATGATTTTGACTAATATCAAGTACTTATGTCTATCAAATAGGCAAAAAATTACATATATATGATGTGCATTGTCCATTACTTCATAAATGTAATGTAAATGTTGAGACAGCTTGACATTATTGCTATCTGTGGAATTTTTTGTACATACCTTCATAATCTGTGCCTTCATCAATCCTTATGTTTTGTAAGATTTTGATCTTATTGGTTTCATCTTCTTGATCAATCACAGATTTCTCAACTGGAATGAAGATTACTCATTTTACATTTTACATCTGCAAGTTTGAGCTAATCTTCATCATCCAATGACCCACAGTATTGGTCAACACTGAGGTTATTTATTTTGTATCCATCTTGACCAATCATTGAATATTTAGTTGAATTAAATTTGACAGAAATTTGATTTTTTTATTATACTCACCCAATAATTGTGGACTTTCATTATTATTTGAATTCAAAAATATTTCTCCTGGTGTTTCATCTGGAAGTTTGAGCAAATCTTCATTATCCGATGATTCACAGAATTGGTCAATACTGAGGTCAGTGAGGTCCAAGCTGGGGTTTATTTTCCTGGTTTCATCCTCTTGATCAAGAACCCATTTTTTATCTAGAATGTGAAAGATAGGTATTAATGATCATTTAGAAGTTACATATGATACCTACTTGTATTGTCAGAAAAAAAAACAATTCAAGGAATTATACACATAAATTGGTGACTTTTATGACCATTGGTATTCAGAAAATACTCACCCTGCAATATTTTATTCCTGAGGAAATCTTCATAATCATATTTTTTACTAGAAATAACTTCTAATATTTCATAAAATTGATCTAGGCGATTTTTTAGAATTATAATTTCCTCAAGAGGTTTGAATGAACATTCAAACGTATCCTCTGTTTCTTCAGGTATGTCATCTTCATTATTATTCACAAATAATTTTCTTCTCAGTGAACCTCTTGGAAAATATAGTCTTTCAATATGTACTCATATCAATTTGTTATGGATGTCCTCAATCAGTGATGCTAATAATTCCCTATTTTTATGAGAGCACATCAATTTTGCTCCATAACTGGCTCCCTTATGGCGGCATACTACAGCCCCATTGTTTGTGGCCACCACTTTTTTGGTGTCACATACCATCATTCGCTCATTATCAAATTTCACCAAGGAAAACATATCAATACAACTTCCGATAGGTACTGATTTATCACTATGAATCAATATTATGACGACTGGTTTCACGGTGTTCACATCCTATAAATAATTAGGAGAACCAATACTTTGTGGAAAAACCACAGTTGAAAACGCGGCAATCTCTCTTAGCAAATGGCGGATGGAAATTTATTAGTGTGAGAAAAAACTAGTGTGAACCACCGACCTCTAGAAGTCGGTGGTGTGAACTGTGATTTACTGTGAAAACAGCAGAAAAAGATAGCGGCCAACATTTCCGAAGATCGCCGAAGTACCAGTGGCGTCGGATTATTTATAGTTTTTCGAATCATTCATAGATTTATAGTTTTTCATTTCGATTTCCTTCATGCATGATTATAACAGGGGAATTAAAAACATTGATCTTCGGAAATTTTGCCCGCTATCTTTTTCTGCTGTCTTCACACCAGTCTGGAAAAGGTCTAGGCAATTGGCCTTTCTTGTTGTTGGTTCAAGGCAATGATCTAATCTCAGACTAATGAAATATTTTTCTCCACGACTATTTGGATACTAACGGCCGTATTCGCCGTACACTTTTAATCTGAGCTTAAAACTCAAGCCCGCTTAAGAATACGAAATAGTGTGCTTTTAAAGTGAGGTTAAGTTTAAGCTTAGCTTAAAAGTATACGGCGAATACGGCCGTATATCAATTACATATGCGTTATCGATTGACAAATGTAGAGGATTCCTCATACGTGTTGGATCCTTAACATTCTTCAACTGCTGACAACCAATCAGAAACTTGGAATTTCAGGATCCAACAGGCTGAAGCCAATGACGAAGCTGCATCGGAACACATTTTTCGAAAGTGGGTTCTGCTTCCCTGACTCGACTGTCGCGTCATTTTCAATTTGATGAACTGATGTCACACGATATGCGACATAATATTGATGAAATGGGTACCTAATGTTGATTCTGAACGAGTGGCTCATCGTAGGAACACAATTATGCATGGGATCCAAACGCATGGGATCCAAAACGTCACACATGCGCAAACCCAAGTTTTGATCGTGATGGAAGAAGGAATATAATTTGAAAATCACCTATTCATGGTTCGGTGGCTGTTTCATTGGTTGTTTTATCGTTATTATAAATTTTTCCAATTATATTCCTTCCTCCATCACGATCAAATCGTTATTACAAATTTTCAAAAGACGAAAGAACATAAAGCAAAGAGCTCATGAAATACCAGAAATCACATGTTGTGTTGTGGTAAGGTAGCGTCTCGCATAGTTGACAAATTCACGAGTCTTGAACGCGCCTGTTACCATTTAATTTGCCGATTACAGCTCCAAAATAATAAAAAACAAGTCTTATTTAGTTTGATATCGAACAATAATCAGGACGAATTCAGGAATTCATTGAATCCCATGTTTATTGCATATTTTATGAGAAAAAAAATCGAAGTGTGAAAATTCCAATATCAACTATTTAATACACCAATTTGGTATGTAGGTATAAACTACAGGCGCCTGTAGTCTGGTTTCTGATATAAAAAATGGGCGTTTTTCAAACTGTTTACCTATTATTTCTGTTATATCACAGATTATTCTTGTATCCTCCCCTGTTAACCTAAACACTCTGTAGAAAATCTTGATGGGCGGAGCCAACATTCTAGTAACATGTTCAATAATAATAATAATAATAATAATAATAATAATAATAACGTTTATTCAGACAAGGATAAAAATAGGAGAACAATGTTCCTATGTTTGAAATAAAACGTTGGGATGAAAAACCGCGAGCGTTGAGCACTCCCAAGGGAGGAGCACTGAATGCTGTGTGCGGCAAGGTAAACATATTTCAGTTTGACTTCACGAGATTTAAAAATGAGAGGAATATAAAGCACAAAGTTATATGATTACAAAATAAAATACAGGTTATAAATAGAATAATACAAGTTATAAATATAAATAAAATGGTACGAAAAATAAAATACAGTGTATATATATATGGAATGTGAAATATAAATAAAATATAAAACATGAAAAATACAAAATTTCAAAATCAGTAAGATAAGCATATATGAAAATTCTGGAATCAAGGATGAAAACTTTTTCTCAGTTATTTTTAGTGTCAATAATTTTTTCTATTTTCTGTTCTATTTTCAAGTACGAATTTTTTTAGTTTTTTTTTTTTGAATTTATTTGCAGAATATGTATTTATAATTTCGAAAGGAATGGAGTTCATAATTTTGGGACCTAAATAATTTAAACTTCTTTGTCCAATAGTTTTATTCATATGTGGAATAGAGAAGGGAGTTTTCAATCTGGTGTCATACCTCGAGTTGTAAGCAGTTTCAAGATTGTGTTTATTTTTGTATAGGTATATGGCAACATTATAAAAAAATATTTGTCTCGTATTGAATAACTTGGTTTCTTGAAACAATTTTTCCGAAGAATAAGTATGAGGTTTAGTATATATAATTTTGTAAAATCTTTTGAGTAAATTTTCAAGTGAGTGTAGATGGGTTTTCAGTATTCCACCCCATGCAATTATTCCATATGTTAGGTGTGGTGTTACCAGGGCATTATAAAGGGTAGTAAGATCATTTTCCTCAAGAAAATTTCTGGATTTAAAAAATAGGTAGATTAAGGATCGAAGTTTTTTCATGATGAATTCTACATGGGTATTCCATTTCAAGTGACTGTCGATATGTATACCTAAGTATTTCACGCTCGTTGCTGAATTTATGTTGATAGTGTTATGGTTTTCCTTTATATGTAGGGTGTTGAAATTAGGCAATTTATTTTTATACGAGCAGAAAGGAATGAAGAATGTTTTTTTCATAATTTATGGTAAGTAATTTATTTTTGAACCATTTTTCAATCTGAAGAAAATCATTTTCAACTTTAACTTTCATTTTGTCCCAGTCTGCATCGTTGTAATATATAACCGTCTCGTCTGCGAATGTGATAATTTTTTCAGCTGTATCCAAAAGGAATAAATTATTAACGTATACGATGAACAGCATGGGACCTAAAACTGTTCCCTGCGGTACTCCGTATTTTAAAGTTCCTGATGTGCTGAGAGTCCCATTTATGCTCACATATTGGGTTCGTTTCATGAGGTAATTCCGGAAGAGATCAAGTTGTAGACCACGTACTCCAATATCCTCTAAGGATTCAATTAACAGCGGAAAACTCACTGTATAATAATAATAATAATAATAATAATAATTTTATTGCTTCTAAAAAAGGTTTTACAGCAAGAAGTATGTGTGTGTGAGAATACAAATATATAAATATATATATATACGTATAAAGATAATTGATTCAAATAACAAAGTACTAGCAGTGAATTGTAAAAAGTATAATCAAACTAATCATCATTCACTTAATATAAATGAACGTAACCTGAGAATGTTCCAGATATATTCTGAAATTTCCTTGGCTAACGGAATAGTTATATTCTCTAAAGCATGGATAAGTGCATCCAAATTCTGAAGACATTGTTCATTTCGTTTCATAACAGTGTAAATCGGACATTCGAAGATGATATGAAATAAAGTTTCGGCTTTATTACTATTACAAACAGTGCATATTACATCAGGATCGATCGAATAGACAATTCCATTCAATGTGAACTTAATTTTAAAATGATTGGCCATGCGTAACTGCGCAAGAGTGCGGGTAATCTGTATAGGTAACTTTAACAGCAGATATGAGCTTGGTTCTTTAGAGGTACTAAGCGTATTGTACATATACATGAAAGGGTAACGAGATGCCATAGAATCATCTTTGTTGTACAAATAAGTGTAATAATTATTCACTATATTTCTTCTATTTGAATTCAAAGTGTGACCAGTCATACTATTCCAAATTTCCAGAGATCCGCTATCAATAAAAAATTGCTTTACTTGAAGTGCCCAATTATATTTCGGATCAGTCGTATTCATTAATCTTATTTGTTGTTCAAAACAAAGTCTAGGATACCGATCACTCTCCATGGTTAGAATCTTGTACAGCCAGCTTAAGGTTATTTTAAAAATATTATGTGCAAGTTTAACTCGTCCCGTTTCCAAACGTACTATTGCGTCGGGTGTGTTAGTAGGTACTAAAAGAATTCTTTTTAAGAAACTGAGATGCACTCTTTCTATCACTTCCAAATATCTTATGCCCCACGCCGTAACGGAGTTGAACATAACACTCATTGCTAATGATTCAAATAATTTTACTCGTGGATACCAGGTGTCAATTTTAGCTTTAGACAAAATTGGGATTACAGAACCAATAGCCTGTTTTCCCTTAATGCTAGTAACTGATGACATCTCACTGAATAATCCTGAAGAGGTGAAAGTTACTCCCAGATAAACATATTTGTTTGTTACCTCTAGTGGTTGTCCGTTGAAATGAAAAGCAAAATTAGGTTTACGATATCCTCCTCGAGCAAATTGCATAATTTTAGTTTTTTGTAAATTAACGGTCAGCTTATTACATGTAGTATATTTTTCTAGTATCTTCAATTTTTTCACGACATCAATTTCTGAGTGGGCAAGAATCACCAGATCGTCTGCATATAATAGAGCCAACACGTCATTTCTAGCATCAATGTTCACACCCTTAGCCTGGCTATCATAGAAGAATGTTTCTATATCAGCTATAAATAGTGCAAATAGAAGAGGGCTCAGAGGCTCACCTTGAAGAACACCAGTTGTTAATTCAAATAATCTAGAGAAGCCATCAGAACCTTTTATTTGAATAGTTGCATTAGAATACAGCATTTGTATTATCCGAAGTATCTTTGCTGATATCCCCATCTTGATTAATTTATCCCGGAGTAAGTTATGGTTAACAGAATCAAAAGCTCTTCTAAAATCAACGAAAATAGCGAATAGCTTCCGTTTTCTATGTCTAATATGAAAATTTATTACGGAGCTCAGCGTATAAACATTGTCTACACATCCTCGACCTGGGCGAAAACCAGACTGACACTCTGGCAATGATTTGCAATCATCGACCCACTTCGTAAGTCTGTTAAGTATAAGGGTAGTGAATATTTTGAGACAACAATTTACTAAAGCTAATCCTCTATAATTTTCAGGATTGTTCATTGGGCCACCTTTGTGCAACATAGTTATTATAATATTATACCAGCTTCCAGGCATGACAGATGAATCAAAAATTTTATTGAATAAGGTTGTTAAGTAAAGTACCCAATTACTTGGTAAATTCCGATAAAACTCATAAGGTATTCCGTCTGATCCTGGGGATTTATTATTTTTACATTTGTTGAGTACTGAATAAATTTCATCAGTAGAGAAAGGTGTGTCTAAATAAGGGTGGAAAGCGTCTTGAAGATAAAGAGGGGATACCATTCTAGGAGGATATATATTTTCGTAATAGTTATCCCATACTTCGACTGGCAACGATTTAGAAACTGAACTATTTCGAAATTGCTTGATAGCCAACCAAAATTCGGTTTGATTCCTTACGTTTGTAAAACTCACTGTATCAAAAGCCTTCGCCAGATCAAGAAATATAGCTAGCGAGGGTTTCTGATTATCCAGATCATGATAAATATTTTTTATTAGTTGTGCAATTGCGTCTTGAGTTGAAATACCTTCTTGGAATCCATATTGCTTTTCGGATATGATTTTAAATTTTTTTAAATAACACCAGACTCTTTGTTTGATTATTTTTTCAAATATTTTAGTGAAATTTGTTATTAGAGATATAGGTCGGTAATTGGATGTGTCTAATTTATTACCTTTTTTGTATATTAGTTTCACTACTGAGCATTTGAAGATTGACGGAACTTCTCCAGTATCAATAATAAGATTTATGAGAAAAGCCAGTGGTTCTTTGATGAAGTCAACGATTTGTTTTAGGGTTTCTGCTTTTATATTGTCAAAACCGGTTGCTTTTTTATTCTTTAGGTTTTCAATCACTTCTTTTATTTCTTCTTTATTTGTGTGAGAAAGATAAAGAAAATGTGTTTCACGTTTTCTTGGAAGTTTATAATTTGCGTCTGGAGTAATTTTTTTTGCGAGGTTTTCTCCCGTACTAATGAAGTTGTTATTGAACTCATTTGATACGTCCAGAGGGTTTGTTATTTTTTCATTTCTGTCGTTTTTAATCATGGATATACTTGTTTTGTTACTGGATTTTGACTGCAATGCATTTATTGCTTTCCAAATACCAACTTGATTATTTCTATTATCGTTTATTATTTTCCTGTTGTATTCCGTTTTTCTTATCTGAATGAGTTTTTGAGTTTCTTTCTTGTATCTATTATATTCTAATTTGAGCTCTAGGTTATGTGGGTTCAATTTTGTCAAAGAGAATAATTTATTTTTGTGTTTGATTGATTTAACGATTCCTTTTGTTATCCATTCTTTTCTTTTTTGTTCATCATTTGGTATTCGTTTTAAAACTGTACACTTTTCAATGTTCTCGGAAATTATTTTTGAAAACAAATTTGCGCAATCTTCGACTTTATTTTGTTCATAAACGCAATCCCAATTTGTATCGCTTATATTTTTTTTTCAGTTTTTTGTAGTTTATGTAGGACATTTGGTTATGTTTATTATCTGTTTGACAAATTCTGTTGGGGACAATAATTTGAAGGACTACAGCAAAATGGTCTGTTATATCGGTGAGCACCACTAAAGGTAGGATGTATTCTAGGTCCGTTTTTGTTTTTAGGAATATGTGGTCTAAGCATGATTTGGTACCAATTTGGACGCGGGTATATTCGTTTATCATAGATATATATCCAAACTGGTTTAGAATACTCAAGTATTCTGTGGCGTCATCAATTTCTTTGAGTATGTCAATATTCATATCTCCCACAATTATTTCATAATCATACTCTTTGTTTTGTGATTCCAGAAATTCTTGTAAGTGTCTATTAAATTCATATGGGTCTAAAGATGGAGATCTATACAATGCTATCAGATGAATATTTTTTTTGTGGATGTGGATCTCTAGTTTAGTCACTGTGACGTCGCCAAATTTGAAGATACATGAGTTGTGTGGGAGGGAACTCTTCAAGTATATAATAGTACCATCATTTTTGTTGAGGTTAGCTTCATTATGAATGATTTCATAGTCTGCCAGTTTGTATAGATTAATGTTCTCGATTTGATATGTCTCAGTGAAAATGATGCAATCAAAAGTACTGCTTTGTTGGCTCAGGAATACCTTCATTTCATCAAAGTTTCTGTGTATACTTCTAATGTTATTGTGCATTATTTTGAAATTTGCATTATTTTCATTGATTGACAAGATTTGACTACATTGTTCTGAATTGTTTACAGTTTCAGTGTGTATTTCATTGTAACGAAAATCTCTGATATAATTATCCATAATGATAGAAAATAAGTTAGATAATTTTAGCTTTTGGTATAATTGTAAGTTCAATTTTGATATTTTTGATTGAGATAAGTCGGTTAACAACAAAACAGAGTATCTTCACATTGAGAGACAGATGACCTACTTGTTGTTTTGTTGCCGCGTGATTATTTGGCTACTGTAACTCGAAGTGGAGTTCAGTCTTACTTTCGGAGTAATTACTTTCTTCTTCTTTTCATCCACCTTCTTTCCTTCCGTCTTTGTGGAGGTTGTAGGCTCTTCGTTTTTCTTATCTTCTGTTTCTCCTTGTATAGTTTTCTCCACCCTGGCTTCCAATATTTGTTTTTTTATTTGAGTTGGCACCCCTTCTAAGATTTTTTTTCTTTATCTCCATTATTTTCTTCTCGTATTATCTTCTGTTGTATATTTCTTTCTTCAGATGTCTTTGGTGTGTTTAATGAAAATATATGTAAACTGTCTTCAAAATAGGATTGTCCTGGTGTTGGGGTTGATGGAGCGCTGTTTGATTTAATTAAATGTGGAGGTGATGCTTTCGGGTCTGTTTCATTACTTTCATAATATTCAAAATTATTTAGTTGGTCTACCGAGTAAACTTTGTTGTTCACTATCAGATTCCGTCCACGTATCTTGGCAGGGTAGTTTTTTGATTTGGCGAGATTCAGGTGTTTTTTGAGGACTTTCAGTTCCTGTCTATCCTCATAACACAAGTCTTGCACGAATGATATATTTTTTCCTTTTAATTTATGGCAATTTCTGAAAACTAGATTTTTCTTTAGACAAGAGATGAATTCAATTTTGATTGCCACTTCATTTCCAATTTTTATGGAGTATAGATTGTTCAAATCGTCAAGTGATAGGTCGATGTCGAGCAGGTCTTTGATTTTTTTAGGACTGCGGCAATAAGGTCGGTGTTTTCAGGAATTGGGAGTCCAAATATTATTATATTGTTTTTCCTTAGCTGTCTATCTAGGTTAGTACATCTCGATTTAACTTGTTCCACATTACGTTCCACTTTACTTACATCATTCAGGCACTTTTCAATTTTTTTTATAATTTTGTTGTTTTCGGATTTAATTTCCTCCTTCAGTTCCCTTTTGATCTCTTTATTTTCATTTTACCTAGTGGTGAAAATGTTTACCTATCTGGGTCCTGTTTACCTATGATGGGTAAACTGAATTATTTCGTTTACCTATCATTCCCAAAAGATACATATATATATATATATATATATATATATATATATATATATAGTTTTTTTATATTTGGGATATGCAGCAGGCCAAATAAGAGTACTCTGATACACTTGTTCCAAGCTTTCAATAACTTTTTATTATCATCTTCAGGGAAGCTACAATGTGGAAAGACAAACATGAGATTTCGACAAAGAAAAAACAAGGAATAACTTACAGTGTTATGAGGTTATGTGGCGTATATGTTGACAATAATCATAATATCTGGACAGAACTGGGAGTAAAACATCATTTGTAACAAACAAAGAATTAACATAGATGTAAACACATTAAGGATTATACATTTAAAATGGATTTAAAAATTGTTGAAAATATGAAAGCACGTGTTGTCCTTGATGAGGCAAACAACCGCGTTGGAGATTATTATGACCTGAACTGACCAGACATTTGACATAGACAATTGACATCGTCAATTGACACAGACAACTGACACAGCCAACTGCCATATGACACGAAACCACACGGAATCACCACCACAGGGAGTGAGCAGATGACACACAACCTACAGGAGACGTTCCTTGATGGACTTATGTGGAAAAGTAGGATTGGTCTAGAATAGGCGGGAACGGGAACACTATTTATATTTATTTGAAGCACTTCTTGTATGAAACCTTATTTTGACGAATGAATTGAATTTTAATGGGTTAATCTGTGAAGTTATTATTTATTGAGGTAGTCAATTGATTATCTTTAACATTTAATTTGTCTGCAAAAATTAAGTAAGAGTAAATTTCACTCAGGTGATTTACATCTGTTTTTTTATTGAGAACGTTATCCGCTTGTGCAATGTGAACCATTTCCAAAAATAGCCTTTTGGTTGTGTTTTTTTCAGTGGAAAGTATTTTTACCGAATTGTAATCCATACAATGTCCCTCCTTAGAGACATGTTCACTCAGTGCACATCTCTCCGGGTGTAGTCTACTGTCGCTCTTGTGTGAGGCAATGCGGTCCTTAAGTGGTCTGGATGTTTGTCCAATATATTGTTTTTCACAATTATGACATTTTCTACAGTAAACTACATCCGAACAGCTTATGCACGGAGCCTTGTCTTTCAATTTGGAAAAAATTCTTTTAATTGGTAAAACATTTTTGTTTGCTATTTTTATATTTTCTGAAAAATATTTGAATATTCTGGATAGTCCAGGGGTGATATCTCTAATAAAAGGTAACGAGGTATAAATATAACGCATACCAGTGCCTTCTGCAGCCTGTGCATTGACTGGAGATAAATGTAGTGTGTTATTAATATTATTACTATTATTATTAATATGGAAATTCATGTCATCAATGGATGAGGTATTATACAGAATCTTTTTTAGAAAGGAAGCAGGATATGAATTTTGGAGAAAAAGGTTGTAAATAATATCTAAATTTTTCTTATGAAAGGAGGAATCAGATATCTGGATGACCCTTGATTTCATTTGTTTTATCAGGTTGGCTTTCATGCTCTGTTTGTGGTACGACCAATAATTTATATATCGGCCAGAGCTCATTGGTTTCCTATACCAATCAATCAGTACGGTGTTGTCTGGTGTTCTGATAAACAAAGTGTCTAGAAACGGAACGCTGTTATGTTCGTTTTCTTTTTCCATGGTAAACTGTATGTGGGGATCGTAGCTATTAAATACGAACAAGGTATCATCTACAGCATCTGATGGTATTGCAATGATAATGTCGTCTACATATTTCTTGAGGAAAGGTGGATTGAACGGGAGAACATGTGTGACAATGTCTAATAAATCATCCATGACATATGCTGCCAGTATGGGGCTAATTTTTGCACCCATTGGGGTACCAAAAGTCTGTTTATAATATTTCAGGTCATAATAATCTCCAACGCGGTTGTTTGCCTCATCAAGGACAACACGTGCTTTCATATTTTCAACAATTTTCAAATCCATTTTAAATGTATAATCCTTAATGTGTTTACATCTATGTTAATTCTTTGTTTGTTACAAATGATGTTTTACTCCCAGTTCTGTCCAGATATTATGATTATTGTCAACATATACGCCACATAACCTCATAACACTGTAAGTTATTCCTTGTTTTTTCTTTGTCGAAATCGCATGTTTGTCTTTCCACATTGTAGCTTCCCTGAAGATGATAATAAAAAGTTATTGAAAGCTTGGAACAAGTGTATCAGAGTACTCTTATTTGGCCTGCTGCATATCCCAAATATAAAAAAACTCATTTCCTAACTAGTCAGCAAACAAGACTACCCTTTTCTATATATATATATATATATAACTACTAATATTGGGGCTTGCAGCAATGTCAGTGAGTTACTCTTTTATATTAATCAAAGCTTTCGGAAATGTTTATTTCCATCATCAGGGAGACTACAAAAGTTATTAAAATGGTACAATGTAACAGATTAAAATTCATGAAAGTGGTTACTTACAACAAACACGAGATTGACGACAAAATGGTTGTTATAAAATTTTACAGACAGTAAATAACATTGTGGAGAACAATTGTACATGGATAAAATACATCCTAGAATTAGATATAGGCTTGAAAAAACTCAATGTAGAAACATCGAAATTGCAACAAGTGTTATTTCATCATTACGATGTGCACAAATGGAGGGAAAACGACTAACAATGAGGTTAAATGTTCTCTTCTTCCTCTCACTCTCGCCATTCAAACCACGTCAGTACCACAATTCAAAAAGTTGTTAGACTTTATGGTCCAGATGTCATATTCTGACTTAGCAAGAATAAATGAGAATGAGACAGGAAGCGGAGTCCACTGTTAACCTCAGCTCAATTTGGAAACCAAGATCATTCCTGACTTAATGAATTAGGGGGTTGACGATTATTCCTACATTCAACATCCATCATGAGAAGGTAAGAATAAATCTCACTTAAATGTTTAATGTCTGTTTTTTTATTAATGCTATTTTCTTCCTGATAGATAAAGGCCATCTCCAGAAAAGACCTCTTAGTAAAATTCCGTTCTGTTGCTAAAATTCTCACAGATTGGAAATCCATTTTATGGTCAAGACGGTTAACGTGGTCTGCCAGAGCACATCTCTCTGGATGAAGTCTACAATCACTCCTATGCAAGGTAATTCGGTTTTCAATCGATCTTTTGGATTGTCCAATGTATTTTTTATTACAGATTGCACAGGGGATACTGTAGACCACTCCAGAGCGGGACATCAGGGGCACTATGTCTTTAACTTTAGAATAAATGGATTTTATTGATAGAACTGTTTTATTGGCTATTTTAGTGTTTGAAAATCTATTAAATATTCTTTCAAGATTAGGTGTAATTTCCTTGATGTAAGGAAGAGATGTATATAGAGTTTGGAAAACCCTGTAGTTCAGGTAGATATCTTAACTACAACTCTTACCATAACACAAGATGAAAATCAATCTTATCAAGCAAATGAGGAGCAGAGTCTTACAACTTTCTGATATCTCTTTCCAACAAAAAAATTTAAAAATACTACAATCTTTATTTATAAATAATTCATATCCCATTAAATTAGTTAACAAAATTTTGTTTCATACTCCCATGACAGATGATGTTGAACATAGGAGAGTTAACACTCAAAAAATGATCATGAATAATTCCATAACTGATGTTGTTCCAATCCAAACTCTATATACATCTCTTCCTTACATCAAGGAAATTACACCTAATCTTGAAAGAATATTTAATAGATTTTCAAACACTAAAATAGCCAATAAAACAGTTCTATCAATAAAATCCATTTATTCTAAAGTTAAAGACATAGTGCCCCTGATGTCCCGCTCTGGAGTGGTCTACAGTATCCCCTGTGCAAACCGTAATAAAAAATACATTGGACAATCCAAAAGATCGATTGAAAACCGAATTACCTTGCATAGGAGTGATTGTAGACTTCATCCAGAGAGATGTGCTCTGGCAGACCACGTTAACCGTCTTGACCATAAGAATGAGAATTTTAGCAACAGAACGGAATTTTACTAAGAGGTCTTTTCTGGAGATGGCCTTTATCTATCAGGAAGAAAATAGCATTGATAAAAAAACAGACATTAAACATTTAAGTGAGATTTATTCTTACCTTCTCATGATGGATGGTGAATGTAGGAATAATCGTCAACCCCCTAATTCATTAAGTCAGGAATGATCTTGGTTTCCAAATTGAGCTGAGGTTAACAGTGGACTCCGCTTCCTGTCTCATTCTCATTTATTCTTGCTAAGTCAGAATATGACATCTGGACCATAAAGTCTAACAACTTTTTGAATTGTGGTACTGACGTGGTTTGAATGGCGAGAGTGAGAGGAAGAAGAGAACATTTAACCTCATTGTTAGTCGTTTTCCCTCCATTTGTGCACATCGTAATGATGAAATAACACTTGTTGCAATTTCGATGTTTCTACATTGAGTTTTTTCAAGCCTATATCTAATTCTAGGATGTAATTTTATCCATGTACAATTGTTCTCCACAATGTTATTTACTGTCTGTTAAATTTTATAACAACCATTTTGTCGTCAATCTCGTGTTTGTTGTAAGTAACCACTTTCATGAATTTTAATCTGTTACATTGTACCATTTTAATAACTTTTGTAGTCTCCCTGATGATGGAAATAAACATTTCCGAAAGCTTGGATTAATATAAAAGAGTAACTCACTGACATTGCTGCAAGCCCCAATATCAGTAGTTTTGTTCCTCACTGGTCAGCAAAGACTTCCCTCCCATCTATATATATATATATATATATATATATATATATACAACCTACAACCTTTCACTTCATACCCTAGCTCTGTGTTCAATCACAATATCTTTCTTTCTATATATATATATATATATATCAAACTAGGAAATATATTGGGGATATGCAGCATGTAAAAGAGTACTCTTTGAAATTTGTCCAAGCTCTCGGAATTTTTATTTTATTCCATCATCAGGGAAACTGGAAAAAAATGTGACATGATAACAATGTAAAGATAAAAACACATTAAGTAACTTACATCTTCTGTGAGATTGTTCACAAAATTTGTAGTTGAAAATTAAAAACATTGACATGGATAATGGATTAAAGCCATTTCAACCGAAATAACAATTTTGAAATTGTTGGAACATAATAAACTCTGTTCCAATACGCAACACGTTAACCTTGGAGGTTAGAAAGTGAGAGTGAAAAAGGAAGGGAAGAACTTGTTCTTAAATGAGTTAGAACCTTTGCACAAGGTCAAAACCATGATGGTACTGTTGCCCATTGGACCATAAGCCTTACATTATTGCCAACAGATCTGAGTTGGATACATTTTGAAAGAGAATTTGAATTTGAGGAAAAATTTGGATTATCCAACATCAACAAGAAAGAATATATATCACTTAGGTGATTAATATCTGATCTTTTGTTTATGCAGTTATTTTGTTGGTAAATAAATGACATTTCTAAAAAAGTTATCTTGCTAAGCAAAGGTTCAGACATTAATATGCTTACGCCATCATAATTCATACGATGATCTAAGGTATTAACATGCTCTGCAAGGGCACATCTTTCAGGATGAAGTCTAGTAGTGTATCTAGGCGGGTACCATCTCAAGATGGCCGCCATGGGGCAATGACGTCATCCAAGATGCCCGCATTGGGGCAGCTGTCAATTGTCATGTCATCTGTCCTGTCAAATGTCAACTGTCATGTCATCTGTCAACTGTCATGTGTCAACTGTCATATGTCTACTGTCAAGTGTTCCATGCCACTGTATCAACTGTCAAGTGTCCCATAGACTACCCGACCAATCAGAAGCCGTCATAGCCCCACCCACTTTTTTGGCGCGAAATTCAAGTTATTTTTGAGGTTATGTATTCTGCTTGCAACATGGGATAGGATATCGGCCCCTTTGCCCCCCCTCAGGTGCCCCCTTGGCCCCCTTAGGCCTTCGCTGTACCCCCTTGGCCCCCTCAGGTCTTCGCTGTACTCCCTTAGCCCCCTTAGGCCATCGCTGTACCCCCTTGGCCCCCCTCAGGTCTTCGCTGTACCCCCTTGGCCTCCTCAGGCCTTCGCTGTACCCCCTTGGCCCCCCTCAGGTCTTCGCTGTACCCCCTTGAGCCCCCATAAGACTGCGCCCCCTTAGCGCTCCGCATCCGGAAACATCTCATGACGTCATATTTTATTTAAAAAAATCCTTCTATCGGCGGGATTTGAACTCCAGACCAGCGGATTACAAGTCCGATGCGTTCCCACAGAGCTACGACCACTATATAATTTAATTGCAGTCAAAGTCGATGCAACGTTATCGCACAGCGTGACGTAGTCGAGCAGATCCGTCCCAAAGATAAGAGAACGTAGCAACCTCGGCAAGCGGGGAGCAGGGAAACGAACAATGGCTTATTCATTCATTATACATCAGTGTATTGATAGACATAATCGCATTCAAGGTCAGGTTCGCTGCATTCCAATGATGACTCAACATGCAGATCCATGGAGCAGGAAAAGGAACAATGGCTTATTCATTCATTAAACATTAGTGTATTAATAGACATAATCGCATTCAAGGTCAGGTTCGCTGCATTCCATTGATGATTCAACATGATACAATATTTCGCGTAACGTTACAAAGATAAGAGACGACAAAGCGACTGACACTGTTGCCAGACGTTTGAAAAAATGAGGCATTGATGCCAGACGTTTGAAAATATCTGAAGATATCCCATAACGTACCTACCAAAGTAGAATTCGAACCACCACGTGAATACTTGATGGATAACGGGGTGTGGCTGCCCGAAGTTAGGCGTCTGACATCTAACGTTTGGCAGCCAACTATCAAATGTCAAATGTTAAACGTCAGTTCTATGGTTCAGTGACATAAAGTTGAAATATAATGATGAAAGCAGATTCATGTTAGTATCACAATGACTTCAGACGAGTACAGAAGGAAACTAGAAGAATTCGGTGAACGTGTCCGTCAGTTGAGTAGAGATATAACTTTCTACGAAGAGAAAACTAGAGTATTGAAGAAGTTGGAGTATCTGAGTTTGTGGGATAAAGTTTTCAGTTGTGAGAGTAGAAGACCTGTGACTAATATAGATAACTCTAAAAATGTCACGACTATCATTAATCATTCTGACAGCCGTTTTGAATGATGTATTCTATACAAACGTACCTACTGATATCAAGATTTCAAAGATATGCTTCAACGATGAAAGAAAAAACTGCAGTCAATCGTCATGGGCAATAATGAAACATAAAGTAGTGAATAATGGACGACTACCAGTATTTTACAAGGAGATACCACAAGAAAATAACTCATTTTACAAAATGAAATTCCTATTGAATGATGGAACTCAAGAGGAAAGAGAATGGCAAGCTACACCTTTCAAGAAGACAACAACAGATGTCAACATATTAAATGAAATTTATAAAATGTTTTCAATACTATATTTGATATTAGCAACTATAATCATTTCAATAATGAATTTCTTTATGAAAACTATAAAAAAGTATAGATCGTCTTGTAGTACATGAAAAATAAACAATTCAACAGATATACGAGGTGTTTCAATAAAACTCAATAATTAGAATAATAATACATATATTGAGGAAAATATACAATACTTTTCTACATATATTGAGGAAAATATACAATACTTTTCTACTTGGGTAATACAACATATGTAAACCATTGATGTAATTGATCAACGTTTCGTTGGGTGCACATGAATATTCCATTGGCGTGGTTAGGACAATACGTAATGGTGGGCTGGAAGTTTTCCGTAGTCAATGATGAGTCATCATACAGCGTCACATCGTAAATGGTTGGATACACTGCAAGCTCAGCACACTTTGTTTTCAAAAAGTCAGCCTTCTGATTTCCTCTTACATAAATGCACTCAACTGAATGTAGTAGATATTTCTCCAAAATGGCATTCATTTCACTATAGTCAATATCTCCAGAATGATATGATATTCCATGAACAAATTTTTCCAAGTATTGTGTAGTTTTTTTATTTTTTCCATTCACATCAGCATAAGGTGTAGGAGGCTTGAACAAAAAGTTTGATCTTTGACGACCAATCTGAATGGTCAATTCTTTCGGATGAAAGACGCCATCGAGCGTGAAACCTTGAATGTCAACGAATGCGATTCTCATGATGGTCAACGGTGAAATGGCGAGCACGAACGGTACTCGACCACTTATATTATGCTCTTCACAACCTCCGTCAGAGGGAAGTACTCTAGCAGACAATCGTGCACGATGATGCAATAGGCCTTAGTATCAGCAGGAAATCCTTTAGCAGACTCAATCTCCAGCTTTATATCCACTGTCGATGATTTCATGCTATCTTCCTGCTTGGAGCAATCAATCACGAATAATGCATGATCTTTGAATGCTGAGTAGTCCAAAATTGGATGAACTTGTGTGGAATGTGAATAGCTCGAGTAGAAACTGGTATAGTTGTAGTAAGCAGTGACATAATCGTTTCTATCGAAATCCAACTGCATTCTTTCGTTTGGCCAATATTCTCCATTCAATGATAGTCTGATGCTAGATATGTTAATGTTATCAAAGGTAGTGACATCACTGTCGAGTTTATTGCGTATATTCTTCTGGAAACAAACGATGACGTAACGTGGGCGTTCCACTGCGGCGCTGGTTTTAACTGCCCAAATTTCATTCTTTGCACTTTTTGTGAGCGCAGGTAATTCGCTGAGACTCCATTTTCTGAATGGAATCATTATTGGTGTATCATTCTTGATGGGTTGCATCAATTGTAGTTTGATTTCATCGTTGGGAAATATATGCTTGACTTTCAGTACCATACTATCTATCAAAACTTTGACTTTCGTAGCAGTCGTTACACCAGTATTGGTAAGTTCCTTGACAATTACGCTATCTTTATCGTCACGTGCTCGAACTAGACGAATCGTTTGTCTTCCGTAGACAATCGAAGTGTAGTCATTGAATACGTTGAAAATGTGCTTGAGAGGTATCAACAAACTGAACGACTTATCCACAGCATTCAGGAACGGTTTTTCGGGGTACGTCCATCCAGCCGTCGCCAAATGTTTAGAGTCCTCAGGTTTACAGCAGAGGAATCCTCGTACAGTACTAACAATTCCAGGATCTCTGATCACTTCTATCTCTCTGGCACTCTGTACATAAGTGCACGAATCAAAAAGAAACGCTCCACAATTGGGAGCCAATGACACGTTACCAGCTCCGTCAATATCTAATTTTCCTTTGATTTCCAACAAAGATTCATGCATTGCGAAAAATGCATCTGCTTGATTCACATTAATCTCCACCATATCATTGTTATCGAATGATTTCACATACGGGATGTAGGATCGATACTCTTCCTTCCGGATAGTTTCATCATATTGGGGTCGACGGTAAATATCGAAAATTGGGTTCATCCTTATTTGATTGAACGATGCTGCAGATGTTATCGGTGATTGCTCAGAATGAACGTACTTGCGTTTTACCATCTCTAACTTTCAATCCAACAGATTGAAGAAAAATAATATTTTCTGGGGAGAGCTGGTCACGTCGCTTGAAAGAACTCGATGATACTGGTAGGTTTGAAGTGGGTGGCACCCTTTTATGCTGAATTACCAAACCCATTCAACGTTCCTTCAAGTCCAAGTGCAAAGTACTTTTCTCTCCTCGAAAATTCACAGGTCCGAGATCTTGATCCAATACTCTAACACTGATGTTGGTGATCTCTGTCAAGTTACTTCTCACAGGCAAATAGATGGGGGTATTGGGGCGTTCGTTGATTGCGTATCCAGGATCGACTGTAATGGGAAAGCTCAATATAGTATGGGCTGGTCTGTTCCCGTAGAAGGCTCCTTCGGTAATGTTGCAATCGAAATGTAAGCTAGATACTTTAAGAATATTCACTGGTCGATCTGAAGAGTGCACTATACCAGGCTCCAAGATCCTTTTCGAAAATCCTAATAATTCTCCAAAACTATTATCGTTTTCGAAACTGATGGCGTGCAATCGACTATAGATTTCACACTCTAAGGTGTTGTTGTTTGGTTTCAATGAGAAATCTGTATTATTCAAATGCTCCTGAATATAACTTTCAATGTTTTCAATCTCATAACAACCTGTTGGCAGCTTGATTTCCTTCAATATTGAACGATTATTATTTTCGTAGTAGTAAAATTTTTCACCATCGATGTTTGGTATGGAATGGTAAGTATGAAAGCCTAGTACAGCTATGTAATAACTTTTCCTGGGATCTAGTATGATCGGTGTGGAAGGGGTGAAAGAAAACTCGTTGGTAGTACTAGTCAGCGTAAGCAGCTGAGACATGACTGATGACATTACCAGTGGTACAGGAATATTTATAATAAAACCATCATCGACTTAACCTCATATAATTTATTAATAGATTACGGTCCCTCTACATTTTAAAAAATAATTACAACCGTGACAATCGTACTGTGAACTGACAGGTCCATCCACATGTGTTTGAGCATCTGGCCTATTATAATGAATGTAACATGGTAGACGTATTCTCAAATCGAAATTACACTGATAATCGTTTGGTAATTTATGCCAAACATTCAACAGCTCCCATGGTCTAGCATGTTGTATCAAATATTTGATTGGAAATTCTCTCAATTCATCTTCAGTAAAGTCTTGCAACCTCTTCTCACCATGTAGGAATGCTAAAACGGCTTCCATTATTGTACAAAAACTTTAAGCAGAGATGTCCACAGTTGAACTGATTATAGTTTTGAAACTGATCGTTATTGTAGTATAGTTTGATTTTACCCAGATATCGGACAAGTTCTTTCGGTGGTTTCAGACAACCAAATGAATCAAAATACTCAACGACATCATTTATCTTTCTATAAGCTACCCAATGAGTGCCTTGATTCTTCGACACATCTAAATTTAGAATTGCAGTTTCACGTTGACGAGGACCACTGCTTGGCAAATTGTCTCGCATGAAAACGCCTCGAAAATGTGGTATCTTCAAGAATTTCACATACTCTAACAACTCGGTATCGTACAACGGTCTATTGGGTAGCTTCATTGGGAGTTTTTTTGTTTTTTTAAATATAAACCAAAGCCTCCTTTGGCGTTTTTACGCAAGTACAGCCCTTTACCAATAGCTTCCATAGCTTTATTATGTCTATGATCTTCTTCCAATTTCTTTTTCGCATTCCTCGCATCGATAATTGTCTTTGCTATCGCACCACTTCCCCCTGCAATGCTACCGAGAGCACCAAGGGCTGCAAAAATTGGCAATAGTGGTAGAATACCTCCGGATTTTGCATTGAAAGGTATGATGCGTGGTATTCTGATTTTCTTTTTTCCACCAGCTTGCTTGATGGCAAGTCTAGCAGCTTTCAGAGCAATTGAAGCAGTCTTCTTTAGATTGGTCGGGGAATTCTTCTTCAGAGATTTTCCAATTTTACCCACGATATGTCTTTGGAATGAGCATCCCATACCAAGCTTACGTTTAGCTTTCATTCCGGAAGTAACTAATAAGGCTGCAGCTCTCTCACCAAACTTGGCGTCTGTTGATTTCACTCGTTGCCAAGCAGCGTCTTCCAATACTGAATCGGCTTTGTGACGATCTTCCAGAGTCTTGTGCTGCGAGTATGCAATGTCGTGTTGTTTGCATGCAGCGTCTAGAGGATTAATGCCAGTATCTCCACGAGCCAATCGTTTTTGTAGTTTAGTTCCAGCTGTAAAATGAATGAAATATTAGTAATCGTTTGCATCGTCCAGTAATCTGACTTACGTCCACAATACTGATAGCCTCCGGGTAAATGGAGCTCAAAAGGTAACTTGTTTATCAGGAAATTCAAAACACCTTCTCCCTCGTACGAAGACATTGAAACTGATAAAGTGGAACTGTTACACATATATTTATAGGCTAACATAAACGTCAATCATGTCACAAGATGAAGGTCATTCAACAAGAACAGTCGTTACCTATTGAAAATTTAGATTTTCACACATCATCAACGTTCACTTGTAAACATGGTAAATTATTGCCCAATTCATTTCGGGCAATAGTATGTGGGCCAAGTGGTTGTGGTAAGACGAACGTCATGTTGTCAGTAATTTTCAATCCAAATGGTGCGAAATTCGAAAATGTTTACGTGTACTCCAAGTCATTGTATCAACCAAAATATCAACTACTCCAAGAGGTATTGAATGGAGTGAAAGAGGTTGGCTACTTCCCATTCAAGGATAATGATGAGATTATAAGTCCATCAGATGCAAAACCCAACTCTATATTTCTATTCGATGATGTAGCGTGTGATTCCCAACAGAAAATCCGGGAATATTTTTCAATGTGTAGACACAAGGATATTGATGCTGCCTACGTTTGTCAGACCTACTCAAAAATACCTAAACAGCTCATACGAGACAACTGTAACCTGATTGTACTATTCAAACAAGATGAAATCAATTTGAAGCACGTATTTGATGAACACGTATCTCCAGACATGAGTTTCGAAGACTTTAAATGCTTGTGTTCGAAATGTTGGAATGTTGCATATGGTACTCTTGTGATTGTCAAAGATTTCGATATGAATGATGGTAGATATCGTCAAGGGTTTGATAAATATATAAAAATATAAGTATCAAACATCATCAGATCATTCCCCATCATGATGTCATCAAGTCGTGTTGGCACACACAAATACAAAAAGCGCAGCAAACGTGCTGCCTCCCCCACTGATTTGAACATAGACGATCAAATAGCTGCACGCAAACGCAAAATTGCAGAGCTCACCCGTTCAATTAGGAAAAAGTACTTGGCATTGAAACTGGGTAGATCGGAAAAAGATGAATCTCTCATCAAAATGTTTAAACCCATTTCGGAGCCACTACATGAAATTGTCAAATCCTCGAAGATCAATAATGCATTAAGAAGTATCAAAAAAGAAGAATCGCCTGAACTGAAGAAAGAAGAAGAAGAGGAAGGAGAAGAAAAAGAACAAACACAATTTCTCCCAATGGAGGAAGTAGGCAGAATAAGTGCGAACACGAGTGGACGAGATGATGATGATGAAGTATTTCGCGAAAATATACCTGAACAAAATATTTCGAAAAATGTTATGGATGAATATCTAGATCAATATCCAGTCATGTCACATCCATATATCAGAGATCATTGGTCATATAGTGAAAAAATAGATACAATGTATGGACCAACGTATGATCCCCAAACATCAAAATGGTATCTAGGAACGCAAGAACTTGACTTTGATAAAAGGACTGGCTTCATCAAAATTGGAGGTAAACAGATACGAGGAACCCCAGGACTGTATAAGCTCATCTTCTATGATGATCCTACGGATTTTAACGAAGAAGATGTGCAAGCTTACAAGGAGCTATTGAAATTGAGTGATCGATATATCAATAAAGATGGAAGACTTAAAGGTTCTACGAGATGGAAATACACAGAAATCATAAAACCGCTTATAATGGAGTTGCGAAAAGGTAGAAGACGTTCAACGACTGGTAATGGTTTGAAATTAACGTACAATGAAAAACCGGTGGAGTATATTTATTGGGATGATCCGAATGAACTCGTTGATCGTTTGAAGCTGTTGATAGCTTCCAAGGCAGCTGGAAACACCTCACTCGATAATGAAATAGTTTCCATAATCAATGAACTTCGGGAAGCTGGCTATATATACTAATAACACTGGCAATGATGAGTCATTTGAACAATGAGTCTGAACAAGTTCGGACATAGATATGCTCCACATGAAGGTAGCAATAACATTATTGAATTGACTCATTTAAGAAAAAAATTTGTATCACATGATATTATGATAAAGAATTTAACTGATGCATTGAATTTGATTGACAACAAAATAAATAAATTTGAAGAATTCATTTCGAGGAACCCTCCAACGGCTAGTGAACATATGTCAACGAAAAAGTATGTAGATGATGTGATTTCACAAATTAAATTTGATTTCAAGTTGGCCATTGATAATTATACCAAAAAAGTGCGAGGGGTACTCGATGGAAAAGTGAGTAAAGTTGAAATTGATAAGCTCAATACAAAATTGAATGAATTGATTAGTGGTCACGCAAACAGTACTACAAACCGCATTGATGCACTACAAAGTCAAATGACAAATGCCTTGAAAAATATCGAAGGATCAATAAATAGACTCAATAGTAAAAATACCCATTGATAGTATGACTTCAACAGACAAGATTCAACTCGTTGATGAGCTTCATGCGCCTGCCCGTAAGACTTACCCTAGACGACGAACCATCATCAAGGGCTTAGACGATTTATGGCAAATGGATTTGGCCGAAATGAGACCTTATGCACACCAAAATAAAGGTTTCAAAATGATTTTGGTAGTTATCGACTGTTTTTCTAAATACCTATGGACACGCCCACTCAAAACTAAGACGGGTGAAGAGATCACTAAATCTTTTGCGGATATACTGCACCAAGCTAAGCGTATACCAAAAAATCTGCAATCAGATCAAGGAACGGAATTTTTCAATAGCATATTTCAGACCTTGATGAAAAAATATAACATAAACCACTATAATACATTCACTGTGAAAAAGGCTACCATTGCTGAACGGGTAATAAGAACACTCAAAAATAAACTCTACAAGTATTTCAGTCTGAATGGAAAATACAGATGGATTGATGTATTGTCAAAAATTACTAAACAATATAATGACACCAAGCACAGTAGGACTAGATTGAAACCTTCTGAAGTGAACAAGTCCAACGAAAAAGAGATTTTACGTCAGAGATATAGTCATTTGAAAATTGCTGGTCCACGTAAGCTCAAAGTTGGTGATATCGTGCGGATATCCAAGTCTAAACATATTTTCGAAAAAGGGTACACGCCAAATTGGACGACAGAGTTATTCAAAATCACTAAAGTTAAAATAACCAATCCTGTAACATACTTACTCGAAGACATGCATGGTCAGCCAATCAGCGGTGCTTTCTATGAGGAGGAATTGCAGAAAACCAAAAATCCCGACATTTACCTCATTGAAAAAGTATTGAGGAGAAAGGGAAAGAAAATGTACATCAAGTGGCTAGGACTTGACAGAAAACATAACAGTTGGATAGAAGACGTTGATTTAGTATAGAATCTTATGGAAAACACGCACAAAATTCTGCAGTCGTGGGGCCTTTTCATCTCCATCATAAAGAACAGAAATCACAATTCAAGTTCGGATGAGTCTGGGAAAGGAGGGGGATATAAATATCTGCATGAAGTTGATTTCAGTCTCAGTCGAGTTTGTATCCAGCAATGTCGAGTCAAGATAGTGGTTACGCTAGTATGTCAGATGTAAGTGACGTCGAGATGACACCACCACCACCATCACCACCAGCAGCATCATTCAATGAAGAATCTGATGGAGAATTAGACGAGCTGTTGGAAATGTTCGAGAATGCAGCCAAAGATGAGATGTATTACCTACTCCACACATCATTCTCGTCAGGGTGTTTCAATATTGGGGTTGGTTTAAGCCCTGCCAGATCGTTCAGTCCAGCTGTCATTTTAACATGTTCATCATACAGAATATCTTTTGGATTAATGGAGTGGGCTGTATTCACCGATTTGCTGCAAAATCAATTGGAAAAATTTTTCAATGCACCAACTAGCCAAGAGTGTGAAGCCGTCACGTTTCCATGTGGTGATTACTGCAAAGTTACACAGATGGTGTACGGCGAAGTGAAATTTCTAATGGTGAGCAAATTTGGTGTTGACTTCTACATCGACGATAAAGATGCCAACCAAATCCTCGAAGTTCATCGAGGTGTAGTGATTCATCGGGTGGCCATGCTGGAGGACATGAACTTTAGTGCTTATTTTCATAATGTTGTAGATTTAATTAGATCTAGTTTCCATGATGATGAAAATAGTCGTTTAGATGTTTTGTATGCATTTTGTGAGATGTCTAATTGTAGCTTATTAGGTAATGCATTGAGAGAATATTTGTTTTTCTATAAAAGCAGTGCTCTGAAATATTTTGAATAAAGGACAAAGATATATATTTCAAAGTGTTTTATTCAATGAAAGAGATACATTTCAACTGACATGAGCTATACAGAAAACATATTTATGTCAAACTTAAGTAAAGGGGTATAATATATATATTATTTATGGGAATTATGTATACAAGCATCATCTATACAGATGGAAAACAAAAATACATATCATAATAAAACTAAAATTAATATAATAATTGGGTAGGTATAGGTATATCTAACATGGTGGAGTAGATTTCGCATTTTTATTGGTGGAAAATAATGGAAATTGCTTTTCATATGGAAAATTCTTCGTCAGGCAGATCTGACACCATTGGAGTTTGCGTGATGGAGAAATGTCCAAAAGGAAGGGTATCATACGAATTTGGTAGTAAATGTCTTTTACTGTCATAAGGACTCAGCGCAATTTTTGTCTGTTCGATGCTGAATACTTCATGAGCATAGGAACGGATTGTTCGTTGGGTAACGATTTGTTCCTTTGATTCCTTAAGACATGTTACATAATCATCAAAAGTTATCTTATTCTTGACTACATTATGCTTGATCCCTTTAGATTTTTTGGTTACTTTACCTCCCTGCACCTTGTAGGCATACATTTTCGAACGTAAGCCTACAAAGTGTGTAATAATTTTTGAATTTGCTTCATCCTTCATTTTTCCAATTACTTTTTTATTCACTTGCGGAATTCCAAAAATATTGTCTGAAGGATAGTCGGAAGTATCGAATTCATTCAGATTGGTTTTTATAAGTTCCGCGTACACATCATCACAACCGAGTTCGTAAATGAAGCTATCAGTATCTGTGTACAGTAACTTACAATTTTCCACACCCATCGTAGGTAGCATGAAATCATAATGGAAGTTGTACATACGAGTCTTGGATAAGTCCAGAATAGCCATTCCAACATAGAGGGGCTTGTTGAAGACTATTTTGGACTTGCCCAGCTCGATAGCTACCAAGTCATCACTCAATATTGTCCGATTACGGAATTTAGAACTTGCAATCAAATTCCTTGCCCCGTACCGCCCCTCCCACGATCTACATAATTTAACAATGCGATGTTTGCGGATGTTCTCCATGGTCTAACCAAACACCGCATTGTTCATAAGCTTGTACAAATTTTTTTCAAAAGTATTGGTGGCTGCAGTTCTCAATCTAGTGTTGAGATCAATGTAGGGCTGCAACCATGCCGACTGTTTGAATTTTACCACCTTGTGGATTTTCGTTAATTTCAAACCATTGGCTATAGCTTGTTTCAAATTTACGTAATGCAATATGTATTGCTGCTTATGATGTAATGTTGTCATTAATTTTTCCAATTTTGAGCCAGGAGGTTTACGGTGTTCTGAACAGAACGGGAAATCTTTATGTAGATCGTGCAGATGTTCGGGGTACTCTAGGTCAACTTGTAGGATATACCCTTCTGGTGCATCGTCAGGAATAGATGTAACATCTATGTTGGTATCTGTCCATTCAAACCCTCCAAAAGGAAGGGGTCTAGACATTGCCCATCCATACAGATTGTTGACATCCAAATAGAGAAGATGTTTTGAAGGTTTCGTAGGATCGTATGTTGGCACATATTTATGATTAGCCTCGGAATACCTGTTGCTGCAAACTGAAATGCCGCCTCTTATAGCCTTTTCAATGAACATAAGCATATCAACGTCTTTCAAAATTTGTAATTTACATTTCGTGAATTTCAACATACAATCCCACGTAAAGCCAGGAAGGGTGTAATACCATGCGGGATCTAAGCCGTATGTTTTCAAAGCAGCTTCTCTAAAATTTTCCATGACGTCTGCCAGCAGAAGGATATCTGTCTTCATGTAAAGATCGCTATATTGACCTAGAGTCTTGATATTGAATTGTTGCCATACGTTAAGAGCATGAGCGTACTTTTCCTCATCAATATTTTCATCATTCAACTTGTTGTAAAAATGCTCGATGGATGGTAATTCAGTTTCATTCAGTTTATCTACATTATTGATGTAGTCATATGGAAAGACACCTTTCTTTGTGAGCAACTCGAATTTACTATCACTTAAAGTGATGAATTCTTTTTTCAAATTTCGAAAATCGTCTTTATTTAAATTTGATGCCAGCTCATCAAGACTGGCGCCTAAAAATCTTAATGAATCTATAAATCTAAATTTGATTCCAGATTCCTTATCGTGTTGCGTAAAAGAAATGTATTTTCCCATATTTATAGGAAGTACGCTCACCTTCCCACGTTTGGTAATGTCTCTAATGAGAAAATGAGAGTCATAACCACTCAAGTTGTGGAAAACTATAGGTATTACAAAAGACTTTTGATAGTTCAAGTTACAGGCATTGTGTGCCCACCCCCTGAACTGACCCGTGAAGTGACAGTGGTCTTTGACGATTGTTTCGCCAGCCTTGAATGTCTTTTCACAAATGTGACAAGTTGTTACACCGACCTTTTCAGGGAAATCAGTCAGAGGAATGATTGTCTTGATCTTGGACTTTACAAATTTTGCGACCTCTGTCATTTCCGATGCGAACCAATCCATGCATTCAGGTCCTCGATGACTCTTAAAATATGATAAGTTGTCATCGTAGGAGCATTTAAAGTAGTATCCTGCACTGAACGCATTGTGTTTCTGATATTTTTTTGTTTTCGAAGAAATTTCGTGATCATAGTGCTGCAATTCAGATTCAAAGTCAGCATATATGATAAATTCAGCTTTTTGCTTATAAATGGAATTTTTGAACTCGACAAAATCATAATCAGGAAATGAAATTTTGCAATCGTTGATGTTTTCACACACAGCACTATGATCATTTAATTTCGATTCATTGGAAAAATAATTCAAACATCTATCACAAAAATATTTTCTATTTTTATGTTTATTGAGTTGGACCGAAAGAAGTCTTGACATGTCCTTTATCCAACAATAATGATACCGAATTTCTACATCATCATCATCCTCAGGTAGAGCTTCATAATCGTTGGGTTTTGGAAAATATTCACTTTGAACTAAGAGCAAATTGACATGTCTATCCAACTTGTGTTTTGTGAGTCTTACGGGTACTACTTCAAAATACTCTCTACCGTTTGCCTGGATCAGTTCCAAACCATAAACGTTCACCGAAATATCATTCAACTTTTCAAACCTACCAATTTGATTAAACATTAGGGGAGTTTCCAAGCCTGTGGTATTGAGAACTTGGTTGTAATGAGGGTACGAGCTGGGCCTATCTACATTATGATTCGTAGGAGGGTATAAGGCACTGACGACGCTCCAAAAGAAGCAGGCTTCATCAGTGTTTTTAACATTAATACAAGCTTGCTTTTTTGAAATTTGGACAGGCAGACCAATGTATGAGGATCCATTTCCAATTTCTAATTTATTTATGTTTACTTCCAAAGAAATGATGCGATGTAAGGCCCAGCCACTATCTTTTTCTTGAAATTCCGAAAGCTTATTTGAAATGACATCAGTAACATTATCTTGGAACCAAAGGTCTAAATCCGTTCCTATATCTATTGAAGCATTTTTTGTGTTGAAATATTTGAATTCGATTATGTCACCATCTTTAGATTTTTTTATGAATTCTCCACAAACGTTGGTATTGGCCTTGATTAATTGAAAATTATTGAGACAATTTTTGATCTTAATTTTGAAAATATGACAAGCATCGGTCAGAAATTGTGCTACGTCCTTGTGAGAAATATTAATGATGATACCCGTCCTTATTCGGCTTGCAAAAACCGATTGGACATCCCTCCATGCTATCCGGTTTCTCCTAGGACTCGTGAGACCGGATCCAATATGTTTCGTATTTCTAATTAGAGCGTAAAATCTTTTCAAATGTCCCACGTTTGTTTGGAGTTTTCTAAGAATTCCTGATGTCAAATCAGCCTCACGAATTGCTTTATTACAAATTTGAATATGTTTATTGATTGTCTTGATCCAAAAGCTCTTTTCATTGATTGATAATTTTTTTGTTTCTAGTTCCTTGAATTTCCTAATAATTTCATCACTCACAAGACCAATCTCGTTAGCAATTTCCATTGTTTTCACAAATAAAAAGAAACGTTCCACTCACCAAAATCTTAAAACTATTATGGAAGTCCCCGCCGTTCTCTTGTGACCGGTTGACTGGAGGGTTGTAGAGGGACACTGTTGGTTTCTGAAAAAGTTCAGTTTTGTTAAATGTATGCACACTTTAAAGAAGTTGAGGAAATTCATCCTAGACATTACGAAGATTACTCACATTTGATTAATTCTTTACAATTTCGAAGTTGGAGGACAGTCCTGCCAACCCTTTGAAAATAAGGGAGTAGTCGTCAGGGGTGAAGAGGGGGATTTGCAGCTTCACTGCTTCAACCGCTCTCTTCGGTAAGAATACTGTCTTCTCTTCCAATTCAACCACAATTGTTTCTCCGTATCTTGTTTGAACCACCCTAATATCTTTAATCAATTGTGGCTTATTTGGAGGGAGGCTATGGAGTGGCACTGTCGGCTTGAATACAGTAACTCGGGTGGCAGCGTTTATTCCTGAAATATCCATCTATCAAAACAAACAAGAACAAAAAAAATCAAATATACAACAAAACTGTCGAAACATTAAAGAAAAATACTATGGATATACCCTATTTCAGAACATCTGATTGAATACCCTATTTCGAAACTCAAGTTGCATGGTGATAGAGATCAAGAAAAATAAATAAATAAAACTCACCTTAGATTATTGGAATATACACCCACAAAAGAATAATTGTCGAACTACACACCCACGATGATTCACCGTTGATGATCGAAGGCAAACTGAAGCTCCACCCGATATGAAATTGGTTTTATAGCTGATTAGAACAATAGAGTCATTGATGAATGTGTTTTGCACCGAGAAGTGCATAGTTGTATATCGAGCTGTAATAAGAATGCTCATTCAAGGTCAACAAAATCGCTATCTGTGAATAAATAAAATCATGATTCGCCGGCCACGTGTAAACTTATGAATGACCTGTTCATCAATATATTGAATAAAATTCTGAGATAAGCATGACATCATCATCGCTATCTATGGATAATTATGATCGTGATTCATGATATCATCATTGGCCACCTGCAATCTTATCAAAGACCTCATTCATTGTCGATTCATCGGACGAAATGTAGAGACGCGTGGTCTCTTATCTTTGGGACGGATCTGCTCGACTACGTCACGCTGTGCGATAACGTTGCATCGACATTGACTGCAATTAAATTATATAGTGGTCGTTGCTCTGTGGGAACGCATCGGACTTGTAATCCGGTGGTCTGGAGTTCAAATCCCGCCGATAGAAGGATTTTTTTAAATAAAATATGACGTCATGTTTCCGGATGCGGAGCGCTAAGGGGGCGCAGTCTTATGGGGGCTCAAGGGGGTACAGCGAAGACCTGAGGGGGGCCAAGGGGGTACAGCGAAGGCCTGAGGGGGCCAAGGGGGTACAGCGAAGACCTGAGGGGGGCCAAGGGGGTACAGCGATGGCCTAAGGGGGCTAAGGGGGTACAGCGAAGACCTGAGGGGGGCCAAGGGGGTACAGCGAAGGCCTAAGGGGGCCAAGGTGGCACCTGAGGGGGGGCAAAGGGGCCGATATCCTATCCCATGTTGCAAGCAGAATACATAACCTCAAAAATAACTTGAATTTCGCGCCAAAAAAGTGGGTGGGGCTATGACGGCTTCTGATTGGTCGGGTAGTCTATGGGACACTTGACAGTTGATACAGTGGCATGGAACACTTGACAGTAGACATATGACAGTTGACACATGACAGTTGACAGATGACATGACAGTTGACATTTGACAGGACAGATGACATGACAATTGACAGCTGCCCCATGGCGGCCATCTTGGATGACGTCATTGCCCCATGGCGGCCATCTTGAGATGGTACCCGCCTAGGTACACTACTCATCACTTTTATGTGAGATTATTCTGGATGACAATGTGCGTGAAGTTTGACCAACATAATTTCTACCACAATCCTGGCAAGGAATACTGTAAATGAGATTAGATTTTGACATTGGAGGAGTTTTATCTTTTATTATACTGTGAATATTTTTGATGGTAAGTACGGTTGTATTAGCTATTTTTAAATTCGGTATGTCATGAAATAGAAAAGATAATTTGGGTGTGATATCCTTAATGTATGGTAAAGTAGAATATTTGATATTCGGTAGAATTGCAGATCTGTTGGCAATAATGTAAGGCTTATGGTCCAATGGGCAACAGTACCATCATGGTTTTGACCTTGTGCAAAGGTTATAACTTATTTAAGAACAAGTTCTTCCCCTCCTTTTTCACTCTCACTTTCTAACCTCCAAGGTTAACGTGTTGCACGTGTTGCGTATTGGAACAGAGTTTATTATGTTCCAACAATTTCAAAATTGTTATTTCGGTTAAAATTGCTTTAATCCATTATCCATGTCAATGTTTTTAATTTTCAACTACAAATTTTGTAAACAATCTCACAGAAGATGTAAGTTACTTAATGTGTTTTTATCTTTACATTGTTATCATGTCACATTTTTTTCCAGTTTCCCTGATGATGGAATAAAATAAAAATTCCGAAAGCTTGGACAAATTTCAAAGAGTACTCTTTTACATGCTGCATATCCCCAATATATTTCCTAGTTTGATTCCTAACAAGCCATGATACAACTGAAGCTATGGTCCAACACCAAGACCAAATTAGCTAAAGAAACGAACAGAAGAATCTTCCTCCTGAAATGTAGAAGACAATACTTACTTCCTCAACATATACTTGCAACTACGAATCCAATAGAAAGATTATTATATCGACAAGAAGCACAACATAAGATCGATCAACAGACTCACAGGTTAGGGTTCAAACTATTAAATATAGAAATCTCCAGCAACCATAAATTCATTTCAAAATTGGAGTCTTCATTGTCAACAATAAAGAATAAAACTTACCAATGAAACCATTTTTCAGAATTTCAAACATAAACAACAAATTTCATATAATAAACTTTTCCATAAAATTAAATTTAAAAATATCATCAAATTTAATAACTTAAAACAATCACAATTGACAAATAATTTACTCACCAGTCCAAAATGGCTAAAAAACATTTCAAATGTTATCATTCCAAATGATATTTCAAATTTCTTGGCCCCAAATTCAGTATAGAACCTTGCATAGGCAAAGATTTACCAATTAAGAAATTGCTAGCAGACATTGATTACATCACTTCCACCATCACAGACCATACCACGAGAAATACCACTATAGCAAGGGCTACTAACATTATCACCAATTATGTTACATATCCTCATCGACAACCTTCAATTTTCCACAATATTTTCTTAAAATCAAAAAAATTCCTCAAAGAAAACCCAGAATTGATACTTACATCATCAGACAAAGGTAATATAACTGTCCTTATGAATAAACATGAATATTTACAATTATCATATGATATCATACTTAATAATACTTCATACATAGAATTAAAAAAAGATCCCACCTCCTCAATACAAACAAATTCTAACTTATTAATAAAAAAATTAAAAAATAACAATGAAATAGATGAGGCTACAAAGAAAAAATTGACTTGCTATAATGGTACATCCCCTAAGTTCTATGCATTACCAAAAGTACACAAACCCACTTTATCCATGAGACCTATAGTTGCTTCGATTGGAGCTCCTACAGAAGCAGTGGCGTCCTTTTTGACCAACATCTTGACTAATGCATACTCTACTGACAATGAATATTATGTGAAGGATTCGTTTGACATTTCCAATAAATTTAATAAAACCTATTTACCAAATGATTATGTTATAGCTAGTTTGGATATGGTTTCCCTTTTTAGTAACGTTCATCTAGATATTTGTATCACTGCCATTCATTGGGATTGGGACAATATCAGTGATTTCTGCAACATTAGTGAAGAATCATTTATTAATCTTCTAAAATTTCTTTTCAACAATACTTATTTCTCTTTTGACAACAAATTTTATAGACAAACTTTTGGAACCCCAATGGGGGCAAAAATATCTCCTATTTTGGCGGCATATGTCATGGATTTCATTCTTGATACAGTTTTACCAGTTTTATCCTTCGAAGTTCATTTCATTAAAAAGTATGTAGATGACATTATTGTAGCACTACCTAGTGATGGTATAGAAGAGATCCTCTTCACTTTTAATAGCCTTGATCCACACATACAATTTACAATTGAAATGGAAGATGCACTCCAATCCGTACCCTTCTTAGACACCAGGTTCATTCGTACACCTGAAAACCAAATATTGATAGATTGGTACAGGAAACCCTGCAGTTCAGGTAGATACATCAATTTCCATTCTTACCACAGACTTTCTATGAAAATCAATGTGATCAAACAGCTAAAAAACAGAGTGATGAAAATCTCAGATAATAGTTTTCACAAAAAAAATCTAAACATACTGTTGGAACTGTTTCTGGAAAATTCATATCCCCGTTCATTGATTAAACAAATATTATTCAATAACTCTTCACTTCTAGACAATAATATTATTGATATTCCATTACCTTCTCATAATGTTGCAGAGGTTATACTGATGTTGATCCAATTCTACCGAATATCAAATATTCTACTTTACCATACATTCAGGATATCACACCCAAATTATCTTTTCTATTTCATGACATACCGAATTTAAAAATAGCTAATACAACCGTACTTACCATCAAAAATATTCACAGTATAATAAAAGATAAAACTCCTCCAATGTCAAAATCTAATCTCATTTACAGTATTCCTTGCCAGGATTGTGGTAGAAATTATGTTGGTCAAACTTCACGCACATTGTCATCCAGAATAATCTCACATAAAAGTGATGCTAGACTTCATCCTGAAAGATGTGCCCTTGCAGAGCATGTTAATACCTTAGATCATCGTATGAATTATGATGGCGTAAGCATATTAATGTCTGAACCTTTGCTTAGCAAGAGAACTTTTTTAGAAATGTCATTTATTTACCAACAAAATAACTGCATAAACAAAAGATCAGATATTAATCACCTAAGTGAAATATATTCTTTCTTGTTGATGTTGGATAATCCAAATTTTTCCTCAAATTCAAATTCTCTTTCAAATGTATCCAACTCAGATCTGTTGGCAATAATGTAAGGCTTATGGTCCAATGGGCAACAGTACCATCATGGTTTTGACCTTGTGCAAAGGTTCTAACTTATTTAAGAACAAGTTCTTCCCCTCCTTTTTCACTCTCACTTTCTAACCTCCAAGGTTAACGTGTTGCACGTGTTGCGTATTGGAACAGAGTTTATTATGTTCCAACAATTTCAAAATTGTTATTTCGGTTAAAATGGCTTTAATCCATTATCCATGTCAATGTTTTTAATTTTCAACTACAAATTTTGTAAACAATCTCACAGAAGATGTAAGTTACTTAATGTGTTTTTATCTTTACATTGTTATCATGTCACATTTTTTCCAGTTTCCCTGATGATGGAATAAAATAAAAATTCCGAAAGCTTGGACAAATTTCAAAGAGTACTCTTTTACATGCTGCATATCCCCAATATATTTCCTAGTTTGATTCCTAACAAGCCAGCAAAGACTTCCTCTTTCACTAAGTACTTGTACGTGTTTTGTGTCGTTGAATATCTACTATTTTCGATTTATTATCTTCTGATATACCTAATTAACACATAATGTTTGTACTGCAAAAGCATTGGGGTAAGTAGATTCCTGAATTGAGAACGATTGATAAATGACTTTATTATTATATATTTGACTAATCAATTCCTACATCTCTTGGGGCGGGAAGGTCATGGCTCATCATCAAGGATAGGCTCTATTCCATTTCTTCCCCTGGAACTGGAACATCATCTATGTCGTCTTTTGCTGGCAGGGGAACACTTGAGAGATGCTTTCCTGCATCCGCAATTGGTGGTGGCACAGTTTTTTGTGCACCGACAAAAAATCATATTTAATATTTCATTCGGTGCAGCCTGCTGCTCACTGTGCACCGGTGTTAAAAAATCATCGGTGGTTAGCTTCCACCCATACATCTGAGGAGGCAGCCCATGTCCCAACCACTGGTGATATTTCCTAAGAGAATATTGTTTTGCTGCACCCTCAGTTGATGGAAGGCATGATATGTCGGTTCCGATGTTGGCTACCGATTTGATGAAAGATTGTTAGGTAACGGTGAACATTTAGAGATTTCTCTTTAGGTGAGGCACCGTACCACCTCAAAATACACTTTTTCCCAGCTTCCTCTATATCATCCTTAGTTGAAGAAGGGTCTGAGAAAACGGCAGCAGCCCCCTGCACTTCTGGAGACAAATATATTTTGATAAATCCTAGCTTGCTTTTTCGGAAGGCAGCTGAGGTGGTAGCACAACCAGTGAACGCGTGTAAAAATAAGATATCTTGTAGCCCCTTGGTCTGAAGCTCACGTGATATGAGTCGTAACGGATTTTTCAGTTTACAGACATGCAGAAACTAACCACCATTTGAGATTTTCAGAAATATCAACAAAATAAATTTTTCCCGTGTGTATCTAACTTTATGGCGGACACTTTATATACTATTCAAATACTTATAGACGCCTATATTGGTTTATCTATAATTTGAGAGCAGTGGAATATCTAAAGATACGAAAGTCGAGTTTTTTGCGAAATCTAGGAATTTACACATAAAGTTAATATTGATTTTATTGTTGATCTGTTGCAGATAAAATGTTTAATGATCGAGCAGTTGTCCTGCTGGAAGCGCTTCCAGAAGTACTTTTGTACGTCCTACTGGCAGGACGCGCGCTTATCCTTCCAGAACTTCAAAGTGTCCTTCTAGCAGGACGTATTGAAAATCAGTCGCAACAAGTAAGCTAGAGCTTTTGAAAGTCTGAGGATACATTTATTTCTATATGAAACTCAGTGGTGGCACAGACAATGGGATAAACGTCTGCAGAAAGAAATATATTCGGAAGTAATGCAGGGTTTCGTTGATTTTTTTCTGTAGCTCCCTACAAATTGAATGAATGTTATGATTGTCATATTTGGAATACGAATGTTTATGAAGTTAGTTCCTCCATAACTAAAAGAAGGCGAATGAAAAATACCAGTGTGTCAAGATTTCACAAGAATTATCTTCAATTTCCATTGCAATCAAAACTGATATTTCTCTAGACAACTGAAATGAGTTTCAATAAAATTGATTTCATTTTCTCAATATACTCAATATACTGATGTACTTACCTGTAATTTCTCTAAATATAAATTTCGTTGATACTTGAATTAGTGATATTATCTATGATTATATTGTATAAAATAATAGCAGTATTTTGATGCATTTGTTGATAATTACCAGTATATAATATCATAAAAATACATTGTAACATCATTACTAAATTTGACAAGTCAGATAGATGTTCGATATATCGCTTCAATCTATAACATTATGATACTAGATAATTTTTTTTCTATATAAGTATTCAAAGGAGTAATGTTTAAGAGTGCCATTGATTCATTATTATATGCGCTAATATTCCCATTGTTTTGTGACTTGCAGGACCCAGTACTTGCAATGTAAAAATAAATATTTATTTAAATTATATAAAACATGAAAATGAACAAGGGGAAACATGGAACTAAAAATAAAGTATTTGGCTGGTCCGTTTTCTAGGCTGGAATTCCATTCTGGATATGTTAGGCGAAGCAGTTCCTTCCTGTAGCTGGTGAACACATCAATGATCTCTCGCCACAACTGCTGCATCTATTACTATCCTTTTGCTGTCTTTTCTTGACTCGGCTGCATATGATGCATTTCCTTTGCACTCTCTGGCGGTTTTCGCCCCGACTCAATGGAATCAGAGTATGCTCACCTGGCAGAGGTCTAGGAACCGCTTCATTTTGGTTCTGTGGTCTGACGGCATTTTCTTTCTCTCCGCCTACATTCTCCCTTTGTGTTCTCCGAGGATTATTTATTAGTTGCAGCGCTAATGCTTTTGTGAAATCTGAAAGTTTGATGGATTGATCACCTTTGAAATATTTATACGATAAAAAATCATTTGTTTCTATAATGCCAAATATGCTAGAAAACATTATGTGTTCCCATCGTTGGGTATTCCATACATCTTCCAATGCCAAACCACTTTGTCGAATGTGGTTGTGTATATCTATGGCAGGAGCACCATCAAAATACTCCTGTACAAGCTTCGTCCGTGGTACTTCTTCAAAAGTGGTTTTTTCAGAAGCATCCGTTCTCTTTTTTTCGCGGAAGTACCCTCTAGGATAGTACCACAGGTTCCAATAAAAGTGTGTACTTTTTTATCCCTCCAAGCTAGACAAATCAGATCCGTCTCCAATTCATTCATTTTCTCTAAACTCTACAGACATCCCCTCTTATGATTCTCTCAAAGAGTTCATCACACAACAGTGTAATGCCTTAAAAAAAAGGTGCGTCCCAAAAGGTATCTAATAAGGGGCCTCTTTCGATAAGAAAGCTTTTTCTCGACCCTCGTATTTCAACTATCAGAATCCTGTGCGGTCGTCAACGTTTATTTCGATTTCAAACACTGGACATAAAACATATTGTTTCGCTTGTAAAAACTCAGATCACGCCACATATCAAGATTTCTTATCAAAATCTTCGCAGGAAAGAAATTATTTTGTGAGGGCAAACAATTGTTGCTTGAATTGTTTAGGAACAAAACATCACGCACGAAATTGTGCTTCACGAGCCAATTGTCGCATTTGTGGTCGGAAAGGACATCATACCTTGCTGCACATAAATTCGGAAACAAATCAATTGGCTGCTCGCGTAAACAATGAGCCAACGAATGCGCGCGTTTCGAATTTCAGACAGAATCATTCGGAGGCTGGCCCGGCGCCATCCGCGGCTGCAGCTAGTCTAGCGGGACTAGTACACCATGTACAGGGCGTTCTTCTCGCCACCGCACAAATGGAAATTGTAGACTTCTCTAATAATTCGCGGAAAATTAGGGCCTTATTAGATTGCGGAAGCCAAGTTAGCTTCATAACACAAAAATGCGCTAATCAACTAGGATTATCTCGATTGAAATCCTCAATTTCAATCAGTGGAATTGGTAAGATCAAAGTGAACTCCACATCACACTCAATCACTTGTCGCATTCACCCCATTGGTAAAAACCACCCCTCACTTGTTCTTGATGCTACTATTTCACCAAATATTTGTACGGATCTACCTGATTTCAACATTAGCTACAAGTCTTGGTCACACATTCAAGGTTTGCCGTTAGCAGATCCTAATTTTCATACTCCTAGAGTACCTTCATAATCTCCAACAACGGTCCAAATGAACTGATCCCTCCAAACTCATTGTACCTTATACCTTGGTATTAATCAATGACGAAAATGCGTCTCCTCTTAACTGGCAGCTTGTTATATTACATACTGGCAAGGATGGTATCCAAGGTAGTTACTGTTAGAACAAAAAATGGGTTCTTGAAGAGATCGGTAGCAAAGCTATCGCCGCTTTCCCTACCAGATATTTGAATTTAAAATAATAAGTATGTATTTCAAAGGTCGGCGGTATGTCGCGTCATAGTCGACTTTTAAGTTATCTTTCTTTATGTTATTGTAGTTATAAGATAGAATAAGTAATTAAGTCAAGCCACTTGAATACAATAAATATTTCGAATATTAGTATATAATCCCTCCCTGTTGCTTGGTAAAGCTTTATATGCACGAACGCGCATGAACAAGCTGAGAAGAAGAAAAGGACACACACGATTTCGAGATTCGGAATAAACCGGCCAAAATTGCTCGATCTGAGAAACTCAAAGAAAAAAGGTGATCATAATCGCGATCGCGCACCACAAGTGCATCGAGTGACACCCCTAACCTGTGGACAATCCATCTATAACTGGAATTCAAATATCCCGGCTTGACCAGGTATGAAGTGGCAGCAAGTTTTTTTGTTATATATTTTAGATCACTGAATGATTACAGTTCATCAAAATCCTCGATTGAAATCCTCAATTTCAATCAGTGGAATTGGTAAGATCAAAGTGAACTCCACATCACACTCAATCACTTGTCGCATTCACCCCATTGGTAAAAACCACCCCTCACTTGTTCTTGATGCTACTATTTCACCAAATATTTGTACGGATCTACCTGATTTCAACATTAGCTACAAGTCTTGGTCACACATTCAAGGTTTGCCGTTAGCAGATCCTAATTTTCATACTCCTAGGGCTATTGATTTGTTATTAGGAGCAGATATTTTCGCTCAAATACTTCTCAATGATAAAGTGTCAGGGGATAAAACAGAACCAATAGCCCTCTCAACGATTTTTGGTTGGATTCTGATGGGATCGACACCTACTTCAGACAATTCTATGGACACAAATTCTCTCATATGTCTTGTCGATTCATCTCATCATCTGGATAAAACTCTAACCAAATTTTGGCAAATCGAAGAAATTCCCGAAATCACTCAAATGTCTCCCGACGATGAAGCATGCGAAAAACATTATCTGCAGAATTGTTCTCGTACACCCACAGGGCGATACGTAGTGGCTTCACCATTTAGAGATGACTTCATCCCTGATTTTGGCAACACTCGCACCCTCGCTTTACGTAGATTTACTTCGTTGGAGAAAAGATTATTAAATGACCCTGACCTATATGAACAATATTCAGCTTTCATGAACAAGTATTTAGAATCTGGCCACATGGAATAGATCAATGAAACTGCCGTACCCCCAAAGTATGTATTTTATATCCCTCATCATGGTATTTCGAAACCAGAAAGCACTACAACTAAATTACGTGTGGTTCTGGATGCATCAGCACATCTTCCCGGTTATCCATCTCTTAACGTTTTTTTTTTATTGGTCCCAAGTTACAGCAGAATATTGTTTCACTCCTATTGAATTTTCGACTCCCCTCATACGTTTTGTCCGCAGACATAAAACAAATGTACAGACAAATTTTAATCTCACCTGAACACATGAATTTTCAAAGGATAGTTTGGAGATTTTCTCCCAATTACCCCAACAGTGATTATAAATTGAAAACTGTAAGTTTTGGAGTCGCTTCGAGCCCATATCTCGCCCTCCGAACAATATTACTATTATGTAATGACGAAAGAAACAGATTTCCCCGTGCAGCTCACATCTTGAAATCCTGCCTTTATGTTGACGATCTATTATTTGGTAGTGACTCTTTCGATGAAATATTATCTGTACAAAAGGAAATAATAGAATTGTTGGCTTCAGGCGGTTTTCTCTTACGCAAATGGGGGAGTAATAAGCAAAACCTCCTTTCAGATTTACCGTAAGAATTTCTTCAAAATGAATCTCTCTCATGTGATTTTGAAAAGGACCATGTAATCAAAATTCTTGGTTTAAAATGGCATCCCTATTCAGATTCTTTCTGTTATGATGTAAAGAATTAAAACAAGATGGCGAGTGGCGCAAGTCCATCGTTATTTGCTCCCAAAGAAACCGAAACTAATAATTGTAAACATTGTCTGAAAAAAGTTGTTACAAAAGTGCAGTGTGCTAAATGTGGTGAAGTTTTTCATCCAGCCTGTCTTGAGCAAGCAAGTGATCAAAAAAATGCCGAATGCAAACATGAAGCTATCCACGCTACAATGGAAACGAAATCAGCTGAAAAATATTACCTTAATGAAGAGAACAAACTGCTGAAGCAAATGATCGATGACAAGAATACTATAATAGCTGACAAAGAGAAACTGATACAGCTGTTGCAGGAGAAAATTGTGATTCTTGAATCTAAAATAATGCCCGCCAACAGATGTGTCGCAAAAAATGAGGTGTCTACAAATAAGATCACAAAAAGTACGACCTCCAAAATTAGTGGACCCACAAAAAACTCACAGCAAAAAACTAGTTCCCCACTAGATATAGTGAACCGTGATGATGGAAATTCCAATCTACAGGGTGTCCCACTTGTCCCTGTGATTTCAGCTAATCAGCTATCTGCCGAAATACTAAAAATTCCATCCCAACAGAAAACGAATGAAATAATTAATCTGACCAAAACCAAACATGGTGATGATCTGGAAGAACCTTACACCCTCGTAAAAAGGGATAAAAGGAGGAAAAATTACAGAGTAGGAAGTGGTGAAGGAGATGCAGAGTTCCAAGGGAGAGGAGAACAAACTAAGAAAATCTGGCTTTTTGTCTCTAAGGTCCCAGACAGAATTTCATCAGAAAATATAGGAAACTACATTAAAAAGCGCACAAAATCAGAAGACGTTTATGTCAAAAAACTCCCAACTCAGAATGTTCGGTATGACAACCAAGCATTTATGATTGGAGTAGACCCTCAATTCCAGGCCCAAGTATATGAACACAACTTCTGGCCACGTAATATTTATTTCAGTCGCTTCAATTTCCGACAAGGTCAACATTTTTTGAACCAATCTAAGGAACCTCAGTCCAACACGGTGGCAGGGGAAAATTTTCAGAACTCAGCCTCTTTCCTAAACCCAAGCTCCTAGAACCAGGGATATGTGAACTGAAGCTAATGCATGTGAATATCCAAAGCCTTTCAAATAAAATCAACATAATCGAAATGTACTGCGGTAGTGATAATCCAACTTTTTTTTGTGTATCAGAACATTGGATGTGTGATGAAAAGTTAAAAAACTCGAAGGTAGCAGATTATGAATTGGTATCCAGTTTTTGCAGATCTCAAACAATGCATGGTGGTACTGCAATATTTATAAGCAAACGGTTCCTTGATAACAATTGCTGCAAAGCCATTCCACATTTGAATGATTGCTCTCTTGAGTTGCATTTTGAGTGCTCGGCAATAGAGGTAAACAAGGATCTTTGTATAGTAACTGTATATCGTAGCCCATCAAAAAACTCTGACATTCAATTATTTTTAGACCGTTTAGCCTATACGTTAAATTACATATCTACTAAATATATGACAATAATTATGTGTGGGGACCTTAACATAAATTTCATAGGAGACAGATGTCACAAGAAACAACTCTTCGATCTGTTTGAAATGTATCACCTCCAATTACCATACCGAGAGCCAACACGTGTAGCTCAATATGGCAACCGAACGACCATTAGTGGTCTTGACTATATAGTCACCAATGCGACACCTACCTCCTGTGAGATCTCTAATTTGGGAGCCTCAGATCATTTAGCTCAAATAATCACTTGGTCCACAAGAAAGAAAGTTAATATAGCAGATTATTACATTATTACCCGTCAGATTAATGCTAACTCCATAACTGAATTTAAGCTATTGTTGAGAAAATATCAGATACATAATACCTCGCATTATACCCACTATAAAGAAAATATTGATGATATGTTCTCTGACTTCTTCTCGAATCTTCTCTGGTGTTTTAATTTAGCATTCCCTAAGACAAAAGTAAAACAACATAAAGCCATCAAGACAGGTAATAAAGTTCCCTTCTCTAAAGAACTTCATGTAGAACTTGGTAACCTCAAATATCTTAATTGGCTAAGGAAAATTATTAATGATTCTTCTATAAATGAGCAATACAAACAGTCAAAAAAACAACTTGTTAAGAAAATCTCAACTGAGAAAAAAAATTACTACACGAACATTATACACGACTCAAACAATAAAACTAAATCTCTGTGGAAGTTGGTAAACAACAAAATGGGTAGGACAAGGAAGAAACAAAGCATAACCTTGAATCATGGTGGCGAACAAGTGACTGATAAAAGAGAAATCACAAACATCTTAGGTAACTTTTTTACAACCTCTGTTATAGAAAAAATAGAATCACTCAACTTACCCAATGACATGTGCACGAAAAAAGAGGTGAAAGGTCCGAATTCAATGTTTTTTTGCACCTGTTACCGAAAGTGACACTAAACATATCATATTGAACTTGAAAAAGAAATATTCAACTGGCATAGATGAGATTCCGGCCATAATTTTAAAAGAATGTGTTGATGATATATCAAGTATTATGTCTTTGATAATTAACCACTCTGTAACCCAGGGTAAGTTTCCGAAGGAGTTAAAAATTACAAAAACAGTCCCTGTCTATAAAAAAGGTGATCTCCTCTGTGTAGAGAACTACCGGATGATCTGCCTCTTGAGCTGCCTGTCAAAAATAATGGAAACAGCTGTGTACAATCAACTTATTGAATACTTAAATAGTCATAACATTATAACACCATGTCAGCATGGTTTCCGCCCAAACCACTCAATTGAAACAGCTTCGGCCGACTTGGTTCAGTACATATATGATAATATTAATCAAAACAATATGGTAGCGGGAATATTCTTTGACCTCACTCGGGCATTTGATACAATCGATCCTAGCTATTTAACAATCAAACTAGAAGCAATGGGTATTCGAGGACCTATACAAAGCTGGATCAAATCTTATATGACTGGTAGATCACTCAGGGTACAGGTAGAGGAAGAGCAGTCTGATTGTTACGACATTATGATGGGTACCCCACAGGGTGGGGTTCTAGGTCCTCTACTTTTCCTTCTCTATATAAACGATCTACCTGATCATATCAATTACGGTCGTACGTTTATATATGCAGATGACACCACAATTATTGTCACAGCTGAAACTGTAAATGAATTGCAAGGTAGAATCAAGTTAGTTGTAGAGAACTTTACATATTGGTGTGAGATTAATCATCTTATCAATAACACATATAAAGCAGTATTGATAGAATTCACTACTCCTCTCAAATCGTCAACCATTCCTATAATGAATATTTGTGATACAAGCATGCTTGCATCAGAGTCAACAAAATACCTAGGTCTAGAATTAGATCATAAACTAAGTTTTAATGGTCAAGTTGATTCCGTATGCAGAAGGCTCAATAGTATATATTTTGCATTCTCAACTTTAAAATCGAATTTCCTTAATAACTACCTGATCAACATGTATTATGCGCTAGTATATTCGGTCATCAGTTGCAACATAATCGTATGGGGCAGGGCCACGGAAACCCCTAGAGTTTTCATTATCCAAAAGAGATTTATAAGACTCGTGTTTGATCTGGACTATAGAGAGTCCTGTAGAAGCACATTTATCAATAATAGAATCCTTACATTCACCTCTATATATCTATATAAATTATTAATATTCACCTTCAATAATATGGAAAAGCTAAACAAAAATAGGAACTACCATGAATACAATACTAGAAAAAAGAATGATCTTCGTTTGCATTTTCCACTCAGAATGCAGCACAGGAAATCCCCACTTTATGCTGGAGGCCATTTGTTCAATCTGCTACCCAAGAGCATAAAATCTATTCAATGTCCAAAGATATTCAAGGTACACTTGAAAGAATTTCTGATTCGCCATGCATTCTACTCCTTAGATGAGTACAGTGAGATCAAATCTCAAGATTTATAAAATTTCTGTCTCTCATACTCTGTCCTCTTACAGCTCCTGATTTTTAATTTATTGTTTTTATCTATTTAGATGTAGTAATGTACTTATATCCTTTTTGTATTTTTTGACTTGTCTCATGTGAAAATGACCTGTGGAGATTAATAAAGTATCTATCTATCTATCTATCCATCTATCTATCTATCTATCTATCTATCTATCTATCTATCTATCTATCTATCTATCTATCTATCTATCTATCTATCTATCTATCTATCTATCTATCTATCTATCTATCTATCTATCTATCTATCTATCTATCTATCTATCTATCTATCTATCTATCTATCTATCTATCTATCTATCTATCTATCTATCTATCTATCTATCTATCTATCTATCTATCTATCTATCTATCTATCTATCTATCTATCTATCTATCTATCTATCTATCTATCTATCTATCTATCTATCTATCTATCTATCTATCTATCTATCTATCTATCTATCTATCTATCTATCTATCTATCTATCTATCTATCTATCTATCTATCTATCTATCTATCTATCTATCTATCTATCTATCTATCTATCTATCTATCTATCTATCTATCTATCTATCTATCTATCTATCTATCTATCTATCTATCTATCTATCTATCTATCTATCTATCTATCTATCTATCTATCTATCTATCTATCTATCTATCTATCTATCTATCTATCTATCTATCTATCTATCTATCTATCTATCTATCTATCTATCTATCTATCTATCTATCTATCTATCTATCTATCTATCTATCTATCTATCTATCTATCTATCTATCTATCTATCTATCTATCTATCTATCTTTTTTTTTTTTTTTTGTTAGAGGAGGGGAAATCTTGCATAAGACACCTGATGTTAGGTAGTGTCGGATTCCTACCGACTAAAACCCCTCCCCTGTCGTCTCGCTCTTCTCACCGGAATCCGCTTTCGCATTACTTCGGTGTGAAGGCAGTCTTTGTTAGTTTCTGCTATCTCTCTCTTTATTCTCTATGATGTACCGTATAACCACGTATGCTTCTCTCCAGGTTTCTTCTGATTCCATCAGGCTTTCCATCATATTCTGCGCATTGAACGTGTTTTCAGTTATCCTCTGATATTCCATTCTTTTTTCCTCCCATTTGGGACATATAAAGAGTGTGTGTTCCACGTCATCAATCTCTCCGCAATATGTACAGTCACTCGATTCCACTTTTCTTCGATCGAATAAATATTTCCTGAAACACCCATGTCCAGAGAGTGCTTGGGTAAGGAAGTAGTCCACTTCCCCGTAGGGTCTGTCTAGCCATTTCTGAATCACAGGTATCAGTGTCCAGGTCCAGCGCCCGTATGTCCCATTCGCCCACTTATCTTGCCATTTACTGGCTGAGTTTGCTTTCGCGGTTTTCTTGTCCAATCCGTTGTATGTTTCTAGCCTCTCGTCAATTTGGAGTTCTATAGGAGGGATTCCACTGATCACTGCCACTGCTTCTGTTGATATCGTTCTGTATGCACTGCATACCCTGATAGACATAATTCGTTGTATTCTCATGAGTCTTCGTAGAAGTTTCTGGTTTTTGGTCACTGTGTGCCACACCGGTGCTCCATACAGTAACTGCGAGTGTATCACGCTTGACAGTACTCTTCTTTTCGAGGCTCTAGGTCCTCCAATATTTGGCATTATGCTAGAAAGGGCCGTTACAGTTCTTTCAGCTTTTTCTATTGACTTGTTCACGTGTTCGGCGAAAGTCATCTTCGTGTCTAGCCATACTCCGAGATATTTCAGCGCCTTACAGGGAGTCACTGGTGTACCCTGAACATCAAAATGGATCGGCAGTATCTTTCTTTTTGTTGTTAGGAGTACTGCTTCAGTTTTTTGTGGAGCAAGTTGGAGGTTTTTCCTTTCCATCCAATTTGCTACTCGCTGTAGACCTGTATTCACCGTGTTCATGAGAATCTCCTCGTTCCTTGCCATCACAATCATGGCTACGTCGTCTGCGAAACCTATAAGTGTAGTTCCTGCTGGTAGTTCCATTCGAAGTAGATCATCATAAAAGATATTCCACAGAGTTGGGCCAAGCACTGATCCTTGCGGGACTCCACTGTTTATTGACAAATTCTTCCTAGAGTCTTCTGTTTCCAGAATAAGTTCTCTCTCAGATAAATAGGATGCTATGATGCCTATAAGATTTTTATTTATTTTTCTTTTCCCCAAGTCTTCCAAAAGTAGTTGCCAAGATACGCTGTTGAATGCATTTCTGACATCCAGTGTTATCATAACACATAACCTTCGGTGCGCGGCCGAATAGGCTGCTGCATCTTTAGCGACCTCTAGCACTGTTTTCAGGGCATCCACTGTCTGTCGTCCTTCCCTGAATCCATACTGTCTATCTGATAGACCTCCAGTTCTTTCAAGCTCTCTATTCAGCCTGATGAGTATCAACTGTTCGTACAGTTTGCCCTCTACATCTAAAAGACAAATGGGTCTATATGAAGCAGGATCATCTATAGGTTTATCTCCCTTCTTCAATAGAACGAGTTTCGCCTTCTTCCATTCTCTTGGGAAGTTAGCCCTGTTTGCCAAGCTATTATAAATTTTCAACACATACTCAGGTTTCTCCAGGGCTACCTGTTTAACAATTTCAACTGGAACATTACCTGGTCCTGGTGCCTTCTTATTTTTGAGTTTCCTGTAAGCAACACACAATTCATCGAGTGTAAAATCTATAAATATATCTCTATCTAAATCTATATCACAGTCGAATATCACTTGTTGATGTACTGGGAATAAGTGTTGAGCCACTCCTTCCACAGCTTCCATCGAGAGGTTTGGTCTGGGTGGGAACCCTACCATCTGTTTCATCACTATTTTGTAGCCGTCCCCCCAGATATCACAGTCTATATTATCACATAGTTCCTACCTATCTATCTATCTATCTATCTATCTATCTATCTATCTATCTATCTATCTATCTATCTATCTATCTATCTATCTATCTATCTATCTATCTATCTATCTATCTATCTATCTATCTATCTATCTATCTATCTATCTATCTATCTATCTATCTATCTATCTATCTATCTATCTATCTATCTATCTATCTATCTATCTATCTATCTATCTATCTATCTATCTATCTATCTATCTATCTATCTATCTATCTATCTATCTATCTATCTATCTATCTATCTATCTATCTATCTATCTATCTATCTATCTATCTATCTATCTATCTATCTATCTATCTATCTATCTATCTATCTATCTATCTATCTATCTATCTATCTATCTATCTATCTATCTATCTATCTATCTATCTATCTATCTATCTATCTATCTATCTATCTATCTATCTATCTATCTATCTATCTATCTATCTATCTATCTATCTATCTATCTATCTATCTATCTATCTATCTATCTATCTATCTATCTATCTATCTATCTATCTATCTATCTATCTATCTATCTATCTATCTATCTATCTATCTATCTATCTATCTATCTATCTATCTATCTATCTATCTATCTATCTATCTATCTATCTATCTATCTATCTATCTATCTATCTATCTATCTATCTATCTATCTATCTATCTATCTATCTATCTATCTATCTATCTATCTATCTATCTATCTATCTATCTATCTATCTATCTATCTATCTATCTATCTATCTATCTATCTATCTATCTATCTCTTTTTTTTTTTTTTTTTTTTTTTTTTTTTTTTTTTTTTTTTTTTTTTTCACGAGATTCGTTCTGGAACCGCCAGAAGCATTACTTCAGAACGAAACTGTGGGTTATCTCTGCGTCCTCATTTTTTCTGATTCTCCTTTCTTCTTCATTATATTTCTTAGCATTTTTGTTATTATATTCCATGTTTCCTCATCCCGCATTATCAAATCTCCGATGTTTTCTTGTGTTATGACTGTATTGCATTCCATATTCGCTGTTATTCTCGTTTCTGTCCACCTTGCACATTCAAAAAGTGTATGCTGTGCTGTATCAGAGTCATTGCAATACCAGCATTTATCGTTCTCAGCCTTTCCAATCCTATGTAGGTATGCTCCAAAAACCCCATGTCCAGTTATGGCCTGTGTCAGATAATAGTCCACTTCTCCCCATCTTCGTTCTTTCCATTCTCTGACATCTCTTATGAAAATTTTCGACCAGCCCTCGTACCTTTCCCATTCTAGCTGCCATTTCATCATCGCTGTGTCTTCAGCTTCTATGGTATAGTCACTTCCTCTCTCATATATGGTAACTCTTTTTTCCACATTGAGTTTGATTGGCAAAACTCCTGCAATGACGAGCACTGCGGTTGTGGGAACTGTTCTATATGCCGATGTTATTCTAATTGCCATTCTCCTGTTTATTCGCTCTAGCATATTCTCGTACTTTTTGAATTTCAATGCTTCTTGCCATATTGGGGCTCCATATAATATTATTGAGGTGACTGCGGTCATCAGAATCCGCCTTTTGCTTGCTCTAGGGCCACTCACGTTTGCCGTTATTCTTGTCAGATCATTTAGTACTTTGTTGGCCTTCTCGCAAGTTTTTTTAATGTGTGTTGTCATTCTAGCACCTTTATCCAAATATACTCCCATATATTTGAGTCCGCTTCCGATGTTCACCTCTATTCCCCCGACACTTAGTAGAGAGCCATCCATTTTCCTTTCTCCTGCTAGTGCAACAATTTCAGTTTTAGCTACAGCTAACTTCAGTCCTATTGCCTCCAGTCTGTTTGTTATTATGTTCAAGGCGTACTGTGCAGTTTCCTCAGTATTCACTCTATTTTTTTCCGTCACTAGAATGGCTAGGTCATCCGCGTATGCGACCAGCTTCACTCTTTCTCCCAAGTTGATTTTCAATATTTCATTGTAAAAAATGTTCCATAAAATTGGTCCTAACACCGAGCCCTGTGGGACTCCGCATGTGACTCTTTTCAACCTACCATCTTCTAATAGTATGTATCTTTCTTCCAAATATGACTGAATTATTTTTTGTAAATATTCACTTATGCCTGCTTTCTTCATTGCTGTCATTATTCCTCTCCAAGGAGTTGTGTTGAAGGCATTTTCTATATCAACAGTGATCATCACGCAACAGCACTCTTTCCTCCTAGCGTTTTCTCTCACATCTTTCACATTGCTGAGGGCTGTTATAGCAGATTTCCCGGTTCTATACCCATGTTGATTATCAGCTATCTCATTATTTTCTGTGAGTTCAGATTCTAGTCTACCTTTGATGAGTTTCTCTAGAAATTTTCCTGAGCTATCTATGAGACAAATAGGTCTATGCTTTGTTTGGGCTCGTGGATCTTTCTTTGGTTTTGGTATCAAAACCAACCTTGCTATTTTCCATATCTTCGGAAATACACCCATCTATCTATCTATCTATCTATCTATCTATCTATCTATCTATCTATCTATCTATCTATCTATCTATCTATCTATCTATCTATCTATCTATCTATCTATCTATCTATCTATCTATCTATCTATCTATCTATCTATCTATCTATCTATCTATCTATCTATCTATCTATCTATCTATCTATCTATCTATCTATCTATCTATCTATCTATCTATCTATCTATCTATCTATCTATCTATCTATCTATCTATCTATCTATCTATCTATCTATCTATCTATCTATCTATCTATCTATCTATCTATCTATCTATCTATCTATCTATCTATCTATCTATCTATCTATCTATCTATCTATCTATCTATCTATCTATCTATCTATCTATCTATCTATCTATCTATCTATCTATCTATCTATCTATCTATCTATCTATCTATCTATCTATCTATCTATCTATCTATCTATCTATCTATCTATCTATCTATCTATCTATCTATCTATCTATCTATCTATCTATCTATCTATCTATCTATCTATCTATCTATCTATCTATCTATCTATCTATCTATCTATCTATCTATCTATCTATCTATCTATCTATCTATCTATCTATCTATCTATCTATCTATCTATCTATCTATCTATCTATCTATCTATCTATCTATCTATCTATCTATCTATCTATCTATCTATCTATCTATCTATCTATCTATCTATCTATCTATCTATCTATCTATCTATCTATCTATCTATCTATCTATCTATCTATCTATCTATCTATCTATCTATCTATCTATCTATCTATCTATCTATCTATCTATCTATCTATCTATCTATCTATCTATCTATCTATCTATCTATCTATCTATCTATCTATCTATCTATCTATCTATCTATCTATCTATCTATCTATCTATCTATCTATCTATCTATCTATCTATCTATCTATCTATCTATCTATCTATCTATCTATCTATCTATCTATCTATCTATCTATCTATCTATCTATCTATCTATCTATCTATCTCTCAATCGCACGTACATAACGCGTGATACTGTCTGAACTTGCCAGAATATATGATCCATTAGAATTCCTAGCACCATTGACGTTCTATGCAAAATTACTTATACAGAATCTCTGGTCTCTTGGATCATCATGTGACGAAGATCCTCCATCCGAAATTAGGAGAAGTTGGGAACGGTATGTCACTGAACTCCCACTTCTATCTTCATTTCAACTACCCAGCCATATTCTTTCCAATTTGATTGGTTCCTTTTCTCTCCATGGCTTTTGTGATGCCTCGGAACGTGGTTATTCGGCGGTAACCTACCTCCGATTTTGTCCATTTGGCTCCGATAAACCTCAAATTTCTTCAATTTGTGGCAATTCCAAGGTAGCCCCGCTCAAACGCATTTCACTCCCCAGACTGGAATTATGTGCTGCGGTTCTCTTAGCTAAACTCGTAGATTTTGTTCTAGCAAATTACAGAGGTAAGTTTGTGTTAGATGAAATATTCGCGTGGTCAGACTCTATAGCTGCTTTCACATGGATAAAAAACTCACCTCATAAATATAAATCTTTTATTAGTAATAAAAGTTCTTATATTCAGGAAAGAATCCCCCTTTTTAACTGGCGTCACGTGCCCACCAAGTTTAATGCCGCAGATTGTGCTAGTCGTGGTATCTTCCCTTCAGAATTATGCCGTCATACACTATGGTGGTCTGGTCCAGAGTTTCTACTACTGCCACCTGATCGTTGGCCATATCTACCCATTCCAACTTCAGTTCCTGAATGTGAGATGGAAGAGCGTAAATTGACTTTGTTTAATTTTGTAACGTTGGATGCCCTAGACCATTTCTGAATCAGTTCGAAATTCAGGAAGCCCTTTCACTTTTGATGAAAAGAAATCAACAAACTCATTTTTTTGCTGATATTTCCGGGCTCGATAAAAAACAACCTGTTTCCAAACCACTCAGAAAATTGTTTCCGTTTATTGACCCTTCTGGTGTTCTCAGGGTCGGCGGTAGATTGCACTTTTCCCAATTGTCCTACGACAATAAACACCCCGCTTTGTTATCGCGTGTGTCGATTGACTGATCTTGTCATCGAAGAAACACAAAGTTCAAACATGCATCCGGGCGCTCAGGCACTGCATTTTTCAAGTATACAGAATTTCTGGATTTTGTCTGCGAGAAGGGCGATTAGGAAAGTTGTGCATAAATGCATGAAATGTTTTCGTCTAAATCCTACTCACTTCCAACCCCCTATGGGTAATTTGCCATCTTGCAGAATTTCAATTTACTATCAAACTCGGAAAAACGCGAAAATCCTCGGTATCTAAGGCATATATTTGTCTCTTCGTGTGTTTCGTAACTAAGGCACTACACGTTGAACTCGCATCAGATCTATCCACTGAAGCTTTTCTCGCCTTTAGGCGGTTCATATCACGTCGAGGAAGGTGCAGTCAACTGTACAGCGATTGCGGCACAAATTTTGTTGGTGCTCAGCGATATCTCTCTGAAATTATGGTTACCGTTGCATAGTCAGAGTCTATCTCCTGGACTCATCATCCCCCTAGAGGAGCTCATTTCAACGGATTGATTGAAGCGGGAGTTAAATCTATCAAAACCCATTTACGGCGTGTAATTGGGCAGCAGATCCTAAATTACGAAGAATTATATAATATTCTTGTTCAAATCGATGCAGTTCTCAACTCACGTCCTCTCTATGCGTCAAGTAATGATCCACAAGATTTCTCAGTTTTAACTCCCGGTCATTTTCTGACAATCGAAGCGTTGACTTGTGTTCCAGACTCTGATTTGAGTCATTTAAAGATTAATCATTTGACCAGGTGGCAACTTTTAGTGCGTTTACATCAAGACTTTAGGTCTCGTTGGCACAAAGAGTACCTTCATAATCTCCAACAACGGTCCAAATGGACTGATCCCTCCAAACTCATTGTACCTTACACCTTGGTATTAATCAATGACGAAAATGCGTCTCCTCTTAACTGGCAGGTTGGCAGGATTGTTATATTACATACTGGCAAGGATGGTATCCAAGGTAGTTACTGTTAGAACAAAAAATGGGTTCTTGAAGAGATCGGTAGCAAAGCTATCGCCGCTTTCTCTAGCAGATATTTGAATTTAAAATAATAATTATGTATTTCAAAGGTCGGCGGTATGTCGCGTCATAGTCGACTTTTAAGTTATCTTTTTTTATGTTATTGTAGTTATAAGATAGAATAAGTAATTAAGTCAAGCCACTTGAATACAATAAATATTTCGAATATTAGTATATAATCCCTCCCTGTTGCTTGGTAAAGCTTTATATGCACGAACGCGCATGAACAAGCTGAGAAGAAGAAAAGGACACACACGATTTCGAGATTTGGAATAAACCGGCCAAAATTGCTCGATCTGAGAAACTCAAAGAAAAAAGGTGATCATAATCGCGATCGCGCACCACAAGTGCATCGAGTGACACCCCTAACCTGTGGACAATCCATCCATAACTGAAATTCAAATATCCCGGCTTGACCAGGTATGAAGTGGCAGCAAGTTTTTTTTGTTATATATTTTAGATCACTGAATGATTACAGTTCATCAAAATCGCAATCTAATAACAGTCGGGATGTATACATTTTTCAATGTTGGGGTGTTTAAGATGTTTTCGAACGTATAAATCGGGGTAATAATATTGATATAAGCGAAAATAAAATATCCTAGGGGATTTGTACCCAACCTGTCACTTCGTTGTCACATGTTATATATTTGACATTAAAAATTGCGTAACATTTAAAAAAGTTATCAATATTTCCGTTTGACACTCAAAACTTGAATATGTTCATGAGTTTGTTCATTTCAATAATTGATTTTGTGCTGTGAATGATTGAGATTATCCATAAGTAATGTGTATATAGCACAACATACTTTTTATAATGTATGTTTAGACCTAACCTACTTACTGTATAAATCGTATAAATCGGGGTAATAATATTGATATAAGCGAAAATAAAATATCCTACGGGATTTGTACCCAACCTGTCACTTCGTTGTCACATGTTATATATTTGACATTAAAAATTGCGTAAAATTTAAAAAAGTTATCAATATTTCCGTTTGACACTCAAAACTTGAATATGTTCATGAGTTTGTTCATTTCAACAATTGATTTTGTGCTGTGAATGATTGAGATTATCCATAAGTAATGTGTATATAGCACAACATACTTTTTATAATGTATGTTTAGACCTAACCTACTTACTGAAGTGCATACTGCATAAACAAAAAGGGGAACACTTAACAGACCCCTTCTGATTGAACAAATTATCATTACAGAAGATGAAATGACCTGCTTGGATTATGTGATAATATAGGGTACATAATACGTATACCTGCAGAAGTACTGTCCAAATGGAAAGGGACCTTTTCTGAAGATCACAGTCACAGAAGCAAATTACATTTTATTGCCCTTTACCTTGGATATAATCCAAGAGATTGAGCCCATACACATAAGATTGCCTTCTCTTTGAATAATGTGATAATATATACCTATAAAAGATGTTTCATCATAAATATAGATCAGTATTCTGCTTGTGTTCATTGGAAAACATATCATTGTGTTAACAATTGTGAAAATGGTTTACTATTGTGTTTATAAGAACTGCAAACGTAACTCACGGCGAATAAAATCCAGAAAAGTGAAATATTATCCTTTTCCAAAACTAAAGAATAACCTTGTGAACTGTCTGATTTGGATAGACCTTTGTGGAAACAAGAAGATAACCACTGACAAGGTTAGCAAGAATACTTTTGTCTGTCATTTTGTAAGGGGGTTTTCTGATCCCTTGCCCTTTAGTCCAGAGATAGTAAAAGTTGGGGAAATTGTTGAACTGGGCAATGAATCTCATAGTGAAAACTTGGATAGCTTGTATCCCATGGAAAATCCTGAGCATTGTGAAGAGCAAAACTCTTGCACTGTTAGAACTAGACCTGACCCATTTGACTGTAGCCCAAGTGGAAAATGTGAATCTGAAGGTAGTGATGACATGTATTATATATATGATCATCACTATATTGGTAAGCCTGATTGTCTACCAAGTGGAAGTTGTGAACAGTCCAACGAAGAAGACTCTCCAGGTGATGAATAACCTTGTAAACAACCATCTAGTGGATCATTCAAGAAGAATGAATTTTCCCATAAAAATTTGAAGAAAGTCCCAGAGAAATTCAAATATTTCTGTGGATCAGAGATTTATCAGTTTGAAGCTTCATTTAACTTTTTGGATGAATCAGTAATGAGTACTTTGAAATAGTCATAACAAGAGTGAAGCTCATCAGCCAAAATTCCTATGAGACATTTTGATCTGATGATACTTCATATATATTATACTATTTTGAATTTTGGAAACAAAAAATGCTGAAAGCAATTTGAAATTATTATCTTTCAGATACTTGATCTGTTAAATATCAGTTGTCTGAAAATATGAATTCCAAACAAGATTACATCGAATCTATCAACATATATCTGTTTGTTTTTCATATTAATATCTGTTTTTCTTTCCGTTTTTCTTGTTTATTGTTTAATAAATAAATGAATAAGATTATGAATGAACGATGAATTTCAATGGATGAAAATATACAAGATGAAACATATATTACTTATCCAGTTCAATAGCATTTAAATTTCTCACACATCTTATATTGAGAATTTCTGGTACATAAACAGTTTTATGAAAATTTTCACTTGATCTCTTCAACGATTTCTGGAGATTGACTTCTCCTCACACAAATAACTAGAATGTCCTTGGGATTCCAAACTACTAAATTACAAATATTTAAATCAAATATGATCAAGGACATGAATATTTGGTATAAATGAGGATGATTATTTTTAATTACATATTTCATATTCTGTTTTTCTAAGAAAAAATTGTTTTATGGTTAAATATTTATCAAAATTTGACAAATTAGAACATTTCTCTGAAACTTTGGGACATTTTATTTCTATCAAATGATCTACAACCCAATCAAAAGTCATCACAAGCCCATCAACACTTGAAGCAAAAAATGGATAATTCTTATTTACAACCAGCCCTACTTCCTTCAAAATTTGATCTTCGCCAACAAAATACTTCAAGTATGCATTTCTTGCCAGAGGTTCATTCCTTCTACCATATAACATGGCAGCTGTCATAATGGGTGGAGAAGTTCTCCATAAATTTCTAATCAAAAAGTTATTTTTTGAATTCACTGATGTAAGTCTGCTCACAATGTTTGCATTTGAAGATGTTCTCCATCTGTACTGGTCTTCTGAACCTTGAACAGTTCCAGGAATCTCCAGAAGTTTATTCGGGAAGTTATTCAGGAATGTTTTCATATTATTCAGAGACTGTTGTTGAGAACAAATTTCTAATTCTTCTGAGCTATACTGAAAGTCTCCATATTCTACTTCGAAAATTGTTTGAAACATAGACAGTTTTTCTCCTCTTTGTAAATCAACTACCAAACCATTAAAGTCAAACACTCTTGTGTAGTTTGTTGGTCTAGGATCAAATTCGGCTTTTTTTATGGTTTCAGGCGTTTCATGGGATATGTAGATTTTGAACAGGGACCAGGATTTCTGTTTCTGAAACCAATGCCCCATTCTCGTGGTCTACTTGTAGGGGCCACAACTTCAGTTCCATCCTTCTCCACATATTGGCACATGAAAATCAGGAAAGCAGTAATGTGACTGCATTTTCCTAGAGTGGATTGCTTGCACTCACAGGATCCTTTCACCACAACTCCAGAAATCTTATTCAAAATAATTTCAACATTTTACAGGACTTTTTTACGAAATAAAGACTGACACTTGGCTATATAATAGTTACCATTTGAGGAGTCAAATACTTCAGTGATATTGGCTTCCCCTTCTAAATGGTTTCACTGAAGTTACAATATTCTCATCATTAATTTCCATATCAGGGTCTTCATTTTGAACATTTTCACCAATAATGTAAGTATAGATATGACCTTTGTTGTAATAGTCAGGTATAGGGCAAGAGGGAAATCTTCCTCACTTAAGTCTAGCAAATATGAGATGCCATTCATCATGCTGTTTGCTAATTTGGGCATTTTGTTCCAAATTCCTCTTCAAATCAAACCATTTCCCATCATTATGCAGTTATTAACCCTAGAAAATAAATACAATGTATAAGATTCAAATATAACTACATAATTATTAAATTGTGAAAATCATCCATTGTTTCTCAAAGTGGTCCAAGGGGTTTTTAAGAAGGGAAAAACTTAAAAGAAACTCCAAGTCGGTCGACCACACATATAATATAAACCCAAAAATTAATGACCGGTTTCGGCTTACATAGCCATCATCAGATTAAAAAACCTATAAAGTTGTTATTTAGTATAGTGATTAGAAGGAAATTTATATAATACATACCATAATCAAAATAAATTCAAATTGAGAAAACATTGAAATTTAGTTAATTGAAGTTTAAGAGGGACAATACCCCTTCCAAAACATGGTTTTTTTATTGAAAAAACCATTTAAAATTGCCAAAAAATTGGAAAAATTTTTGAGCATCATGTTGTTTGAAGTGAAACAAAATGTCTGACTATGAGAAAGACGGAAACCAATAAGTAGGAAATCTAAATGACAAATGACAATTTGACAATGAAAATGACAATTGAAGTTAAACAATGTCAAAGTTAACAAAGGAAATTAACAATGTTTAATTGATATATGGAAACTATTTTTGAATACATATGAAGAAAATTGATGAATCGGTTGGGTTGAACAATCAAGGAACAATTGTAAAATAATGAGAGAATTCTTTGGAGGCTGGAAAAATTATTAAAAATTTTTGAAGAAGATAATTTGAGGTTAAATAATTATGATTAAAGGTTATGAAACATGTAATGTACGAAAAATCTGGTTTCTGTCAAAATTGGTTTGGTCATTGAGACAAATCACCTGTGGATTGTTAATGCATTTTTGAATCTCCAAAATCTCTAAAATATTCAATCTATGGCCTTTATTACAAATATGTAAAATTTCAAAATCTGACTTAATATTGAAAGAATGATTGGAATCAATGATATGGTTGGCAAAGGAAGACGAAGTAATTGAATTGCCAACCATATCATTGATTCCAATCATTCTTTCAATATTAAGTCAGATTTTGAAATTTTACATATTTGTAATAAAGGCCATAGATTGAATATTTTAGAGATTTTGGAGATTCAAAAATGCATTAACAATCCACAGGTGATTTGTCTCAATGACCAAACCAATTTTGACAGAAACCAGATTTTTCGTACATTACATGTTTCATAACCTTTAATCATAATTATTTAACCTCAAATTATCTTCTTCAAAAATTTTTCATAATTTTTCCAGCCTCCAAAGAATTCTCTCATTATTTTACAATTGTTCCTTGATTGTTCAACCCAACCGATTCATCAATTTTCTTCATATGTATTCAAAAATAGTTTCCATATATCAATTAAACATTGTTAATTTCCTTTGTTAACTTTGACATTGTTTAACTTCAATTGTCATTTTCATTGTCAAATTGTCATTTAGATTTCCTACTTATTGGTTTCCGTCTTTCTCATAGTCAGACATTTTGTTTCCCTTCAAACAACATGATGCTCAAAAATTTTTCCAATTTTTTGGCAATTTTAAATGGTTTTTTCAATAAAAAAACCATGTTTTGGAAGGGGTATTGTCCCTCTTAAACTTCAATTAACTAAATTTCAATGTTTTCTCAATTTGAATTTATTTTGATTATGGTATGTATTATATAAATTTCCTTCTAATCACTATACTAAATAACAACTTTATAGGTTTTTTAATCTGATGATGGCTATGTAAGCCGAAACCGGTCATTAATTTTTGGGTTTATATTATATGTGTGGTCGACCGACTTGGAGTTTCTTTTAAGTTTTTCCCTTCTTAAAAATACATAATTATTATTTAAAAAGAGCATAATATGAGTTGAGCCTAGTTTCATGTTATATCAGGCATCTGTCTGGTACACATTTGTTATTGTATATTTATTTCTTAACCAAAAAGTTAAACTGGATGGATATGTTTATAATGCATATTCAATATAATATATATCTATATGAAACATCAAACATGCACAACATCATAAAATGTAAATAGTGTTATGCATGGTTTTATAATATAACATGGAAATTACCTTTCAATGAGTTGTGATTTCAATTCACTTTATTTGTAGCCCCTTCATTCTAGCCATCTTTGTAGTTCTGCAACTGAATGGTCCTCAATTGGTAAGTTGTCCTTCAATAGGGCTCCTGGAACATCCTCTGGTAATAATAATCGTACAGGAGAAGACATGGTGAAATACTGAAAGTCTTTGCACAACAATGAATCACAAAATACACTACTGACTCTGGAACAATCAATCACATTGACTGAGAATACTGGAGATTTACAAAAGCCTCCAAATTCACAATAATCAACTGTGGCCAAAACTGTCATAAGTTATGTTGTTCCAATGAACCCAAGCAGAAGAATAAACTATATTTATGATAAACTATATTTATGATCTTATATGCTATATATTATCACATTATCCAAGGACAAGGTGATCTAATGTTAATGGGCTCAACCCAGCTTAGCCTCTTGGATTATACCCAAGGTATACTCACTTCTGTAATCTTCAGGAAATGTCCCTTTCCATTCTGCAGGTATACATATTATGTAGGTAACCTATATCATCACATAATCCAAGTAGGTCATTTCATCTTCTGTAAGATAATTTGTTTATGCACTTCAGTAAGTAGGTTAGGTTTAAGGTTCAAACACACATTATAAAAACTGGGTTGTGCTGATATTACTTATGGAAAATCTCAATGATTCACATCACAAAATCAATTATTGAAATTAACAAACTCATAAACACATTCAAGTTTGAGAGTGAAACGGAAATTTTTATAACTTTTTCAAATTTTACGCCATTTTTAATGTCAAATATATAACATGTGACAACGAAGTGACAGGTTGGGTACAAGCAACAAACTTGCAAAAGTCAAATCCCCTAGGATATTTTATTTTCGCTCATATCAATATTATTACCCCGATTTATACGTTCGGGAACATCTTAAACACCCCCAAGTAGAAAAATGTATACATCCCGACTTTGAATCCTGTCAGAAAAGGTCCAGAAAATGTCAGCCATTTTTGACTCGAAAATTTTCAAGTGGTAGCACTGAATGGGGTACTGGAATCTCCCATTGATTTATGTTGTGTACTTTTACAGTTATGGTATTTGATTACTCAACAATTCATATACTCATCCTCATCCTAATTCACTTCCGCACAATTGATCCTTTTGCTCTCATATTGTTTTTTCTTGTGTCCGATCATCCATTTGAAGCATTCAGTGACTGGTGGAATGTACACTTGTGTGTTATGTTGCATATGAAATATTTCTATATACTTTGGCATTATTATACCTTCGAGTTATGAGTTATGAGTATTGTTGTCATAGGAATATATTCATTTTCCCCATCTTCCTTAATTCTTCTACTAATAAACCCAAACGGACAAATAATCTAACCGAAAAATGCATCAACAAACTCAATTAAGGTGGGCGTTCAATGACGAGTATTTTGGCGTCCAGTTGCATTTGAAAACGGTGACAATTTGAGAACCCAAATTTGTTCGCTAAACTCAGAAAGGATTGAAGTATGGATGGAGTATTTTGAGATTAGTTTAATTTCGAAAATATTTTTTTTTGGCGGCGAATGGCTAAATTCAAAATCATAAGGTAAATAGTTTCTACTATCGAACTAATATTATTAGACAAGATTGGGTCACAGAAGCTCTAATGAAATTAATAAAAACAAAAAATCAACTTTTAAAAATATAGGGCAAACCCCGAAGTTTAAGGAGAAGCATTTGAGAATTACCGCAATCGTTCAAATCGTCTGATGGAAATTAAATAAAACTAAACTACTATAAATCCAAAATTGAAAAAAACAAAAAATGTTCGAAACACCTATGAAACACAATAAATAGTATAGAATCTAAGAAGAAAAAATCAACCATCAAAGAAATTATCACAGAAAATGAAATTTTGACAGACGACCTGAAAATTGCAAATGCCTTCAACAAACACTAGTGGAAGTGGGAAAAAAACCTTGCTTCATCTATTCAAAAACCGATTACTGACCCAATAGCTAGAAAAGCTCTGTCACATTCAATGTTTCTGTCACCTGTCGAAGAGAGAGAAATATGTGAGTTCATAAATTCACTGAAACCCAAGAAATCACCAGGAATTGATAAAATTAAATCTGAGACTCTCAAAGAAATTCAAAAAGAGATAGCCAAGCCCATGGCTTATCTTAAGAACAAAATAATGAAATCTGGAGTATGTCCCTCTATACTCAAAGTAGCCGTTATCAAACCATTTCATAGAAGAGGAAAAAATGTATGATTGACAATTAACGGACCCATTTCACTGATATCCAATATCACAAAAATGTTTGAAAAAAACCTCTTAAGAACAGAATGAATAATTATATAAAGAGAAACAACTTGCTATCAGATGAACAGTTAGGGTTCATATAAGGCAAATCTACCCAAGATGCTATAATCAGCTTGACATCCCAAATTTATGAAGCAATAGATAAAGAATAACCTAGTCTATGTATATTTCTAGATCTCTCAAAGGCTTTTGATACTGTGAGCCATACACAGCTACTGGAAGCCTTGGAAGATATTTGAGTCCGAGGAACAACTTATAATCCACTAGAAAGTTATCTATTCTAGAGGAAACTGTAAGGCTCTTTTTTCGGCTAAGAGTTCTACAAAGGGCCTCAGTCTTTTTTCATAAAGTGGTATGCCCCACTTTCTTCCAGAACTAGGAGTTCTTTGGAAGGCCCTAGGGTAGCTTGAGTGAAGAAGGGATACAGAGTAAATCCATAAAATCCATACAATGCATCCCCTTGTGTAAACCAGAGGTCAGTTAGTTAGACTAGAATAACAAACTTCTAAGGTACTTCAAATAGATGTTATTATTTATTTTCTATGAAATTTCACTTCAACAGGTTTTATTGAAAATAACTGAATAAACAAGATCTACAGGCAAAATCAAATCTTACAATTAGGCACAAAATATCGGGTCCGGTTTCAGAAGTGTGGAACACTTTCCAAAATTGACAATTCACAATAGCTGATTAAAATACAACAGGAAGTTCGTGAAAGAATTAGATGACTTAGCACTATCCATTGAACCGAAAATGCATATGAACGTACCAATGGGTAGAGATAGTCGAAAAAATCAGAATAAGACTACATGTCACATTTGTGACAAAAAGTTTAGCGAATAAGACACCATTGTTCGTGACCATGACCACCATACAGGGAGATTCCGCGGATTCAGTCATTCGAAATGTAACCTCAAATATACAAATTCCATTACCGTTCCCATTATCTTTCACAATGTATCATAAAAAAAGATTTGGCAAAACACTCTCGCGTTACTCTACTTCCAATAAATAAGGAGAGATATATTAGTTTCACACAACATAATTCTAGTTCCAACATAAAATTCAGATTTGTTGATTTGTATCGTTTTATGGCACTATTTGGATAGTATTGAAAAACTGCAAAACACTGAATTGCCCAGTAAGAAATCATTTTACAGTAAATTAAATGATAAGCATGTCGAAGATTCGGATTATGAGCATGCACAAAAAGTATAGAGAACATTCCAGATGAAAACATTGGCAGAATACTCTGACCTTTATTTGAAAACAGAAATTATGTTGTTGGTTGACATTTTTGAAAATTTTCGAGAAATGTGTCATACAACTTACGGATTAGATCCCCCTCATTACTATACTTTACCTGGAGACACTTGGGATTGTATGTTGAAATATACAAAGTGTCAATTGGATACAGTTCAGGATGTTGACATATTGATGTTCATAGAAAAGAGAATTCGTGGTGGAATGAGTCAATGTTCAAATTGGTATTCAACTGCAAACAACGAATACATGGAAACTTCCAAAAGTGATGAAGCATCCAAGTACCTTATATACTTTGATGTGAATAATCTTTATGGTTGGGCAATGTCACAACCCCTTCCTTATACAGGATTCGAATGGTTGGAAGATATTGAAAATTTCGATGTCAATTCAGTTTCTGATGAATCACCTTTTGGATACATTCTTGAAGTTGATCTCGAATATCCAGAATCTCTTCATGATCTTCATAAGGACCTACCACTTGCCCCTGAAAATCAAATACTTCCCAAACTGATGACAACATTGTATCGCAAGAAAAAGTACATATTGCATTATAGAAATTTGAAACAATACTTGGGAAATGGACTCATCATTAATAAGATTCACAGAATATTGAAATTCAAACAGTCCAGATGGTTGAAGCCATATATCGATTTGAAAACTATGTTGCGTGCAAATTCAAAAAATGAGTTTGGTATAAAATTTTTCAAATTGATGATCAATGCTGTTTTCGGTGAAACAATGAAAAAAATTAGGAAATACAGAATTGTAAAACTTGTAAGGAGTTGGGAAGGTCGGCATGATGCAAAGAATTCAATATCCAGTCCAAATTTCCATAATATCTTTGATGAAATTTGATGGCCATTAAAATGAAGAAAACTAAATTGGTATTCAATAAACCATTATATATAGGTATGGCAATTTTGGATTTCTCGAAAACTTGTGTTTATGATTTCCATTATGATTACATGTTGAAAAAGTTTGATCCATCGAACTGTAAATTACTCTATACCGATACAGATTCTCTCATTTATGAACTACATTGTGATGATGTTTATGAAGAACTAGTAGAAATGGATATCGATAGATTCGATACTAGTGATTATCCTCCAAATAATCAGTACAATATCCCTTTAGTTAATAAAAAAGTGATCGGTTTGATGAAAGACGAGAATAAAGGATGCATAATTACTGATTTTGTAGGCCTTCGATCGAAACAATACACATATTCAGTTGATAAAAAGAAGCCAACCACTAATGATACTGGAGAAGGGAAAAATGTGTCAAGAAATCCAAAGGTGTTAAATATTACGTGGTCAAGCATAAAATAAGATTTGAAGATTATTTGGAATCTTTGTTGGTGAATAAGGAGAAATACGAGAGTCAGCGGTGGATACAATCAAGTTTTTTCAGTTGAACAGGACAAGAAGATGTCCACATGATGATATAAGATATTTACAAAGGAATTCCCATGACATACCGTGGGGACACTATAGTATTATTCTAGATTATTTTTACTTGATATTGGTATACTAACAGCAGTGTAAATAAATAATACAACAAATATGTTTTGATTATCTTTTATTCAGATCATCCATGATTATATCTGTATAATACAATAAACACTCTCGCGTGCAATAACTCTCTACGCTATTGTTCAAAATATAACAAAATGCTATTATTATCGATTCATTGTGCATTTCAGAATAAACTTGCAATACAAATTTTTTATCAATTTCAATTATATCGTAATAAAAATCAGAGAATGATAAATTCGTGAGCATATTGATTTTATGATTGATGATCAAAGAGTCGAGTTGAATAACTCTTCGAATGACATCTTCTTTCAGATATAATATGGCATAGTCTGTGGTTTCCAGTTTCAATATTTTGATACCCATAAATTGTGCGGTGCTCATTTTCACTTCTTCATCACTATTCAGTGGTGGAATGAGAATATTTTCATCAGTTGTTTCAAAATATTCTGTCAACATCTTTTGCAATATAACAATCAAATTTCTCCATTCTATAACGTTGAAGCATATTCCAGCATTACTGGTATTGTTCTTCAACTTGACTGCAGGTTCGAAACATCTTGCAACGCTCAGGCCGCAGCAGACTGAAAATGGGCTGTCCTGGATGTTGAACGTAGATTCAGTAATGTAGGGTCCCTCATTCTCAATGTTCTTGCGGTATATTTCATTAATTCCATCCATATCACTCCAATAATCACTATCATAACCACTTGTTGTCATCATTGTCGACTCATCTAACATCGGATTTATTTTCTCAACTGACTGAAGTTCAAAATTGCGAACGAATATATAATCACTGAAAAAGTGGAGGGGGAGGAAGTGGTATACTAAACAAGACTACTTTTGGTGATCCAAGAGTTGTGGGATTTATCTAGACCGAGCCATTTCACTTAAATTTTATTTCCTTTAGTTCTCAACACTTTTTCTACAAGGTATATGGATACTTGACTTTTTGTAATTCCTGTTTATAAAAAAAACCTTGAATTGGATTTTCCATGACATTTCCAACAGGTATGTTGTTGGGTCAGTTGTACGAATTTTTCTGTTTTTAAATATCTCATTCGACCAATTCGGTGTATAGCCTTCAGAAAATTCTTCTCGATATTTGCTTATCCGTACGTGATCATTTACTGCAAACTCAGGATTGGGATTGGTAATTTTCAAGTGACTATAAACGGTATTCAGGAGCAATTTTTAATTTTTCTTGTTCACTTCTATTGGTTGTTTCAAACCCGTCGTCGTATGTTTGGTATGTTTATTAATTCCACAAACCCAAATGCCTCTTCAAGGATGATCTGATTTGTATTCTTATATTGAATAAATTCATAATTGTTTCATGTTTCCTAATCAAGTCATTTTAATTGAATAGAAACCCTCAGCAGAATCCCAACAAACCAATGAAAAAAGTCACATACGTGACATTATTATACGTTAAAACTACACCTTTCAGTATGTCAATCCATTTGTAATTACCCTGAAGATTGAATTGTTTCCACATTATGGTTTTCAAAGTTCTGTTCACGCGTTCCACGATGCTAGCCATTATACTTGAAAAAGTGCTATAATGATTCATTTCTCAGTGTACTTTGCATTCGCTTAATCGAAATGTTGTTCTGCAGTTCTTGTGCCCAATCCTTTACACGAAGTGATAACCTGCGGCGCCATCAGAAATTGTCGTGTATAGGGAGTGTTGGTCCATCTGCGGCAAAGAAGTCACGATTAGATAATCTTGGCGCATCATCAACATCAGCGATTGGAAATGTGCAAACATGCACTGTATGTGATAAAACAGTTCCTGCACACATAAGAGGACATTGCACACATAAGAGGACATTGGAGCATCGTACGAATGCTTGTATTAATCAAGGAAATGGCGTATCCGTGATTGAGAGCGCATTCAGATGCCGCATCATCAGTTACAGAGTGGAATGTAGACCTGGAGTATTAGATTATAATACATTTTTTGATGAGGATAGAGCGACTATCATATCATTATTAAACAATATGGTCTCGATTCACCACACCATCAAAGTGAACATGGAAATGTTTGGGAGATATGTAATTGAAAGGATATTCGTGATAATAAATCTTTCATTACACCCAATCATATCATCGATTCTTCCCTCGATCTGGAAGCTTGCATAGATACATTCAAGGAGATGATTGTGAATCTTTCAACGGAATTCGAAGAACGTGATTCTGGTGAGTTCAATTGTAACATTTTAGCTATTTATGCGAACCCATTGAAGAATATTGTCACCTCAATATTTTTCTATTGTTACAGATATTATTCCTCGAGATAAACATCAATAAATATAGCCCGCTGCGAGGATGTTCCTACTTGAAACTCCCCAGATTCATCGAGAACAAGACGGCGGTGGTGAATGTGATTAATAATCAGGACGAATGCTGTTTCGCATGGGCTGTGACATCTGCACTATATCCAGCATACAGCAAGCCGTCTGAAATGTCTTCGTATTCGAATTTTTCAACAGTCCTGGACCTGGTGGAGTTTCCTGTCAAGGTAGCAAGTATACCTAAATTTGATGCCCTAAACGACTGTTCCATAAATGTTTATGGTTTAGAAAGCGTCTTTGAAAATCAGCGGGTTGAGTATCAAGTGGTTGGCCCACTTCATTATGCTAGAAAGAGAATGAGTAAACATGTTAATTTACCATTGATGGCAGATGATTCTGGTAATAGTCACTATTGCTGGATAAAGAACTTGTCTAGATTGGTTTCAAGTCAAATATTTTCGAGAGGTCATAAGAAATATTTCTGTGATGAATGTTTGTTATATTTCTCTGACGAGTCTAAGTTGTTGCGCCATCAACAGAATGATTGTAATCATACTTTTACAATAACACCGTCTACAAAACTGAAAATTGATAAATTTGGTAATGATACACAAGAAAATCTTTTGAAATTTGAGAATTTCGAGAAACAGATGAAGGTACCCTTTGTTATATATGTAGATTTTGAGTCAGTATTGAAGCCGATACATACTTGTGAACCAGATTCGAAGAAATCGTTTACTAATCGAACATTCATTCATGAACCATATTCATTTGCATATGTGATAAAATGCTCATACGATGATTCCATCACGAAATTTGTTTCATTTCGTGGCAAAGGTGTATCAAAGAAATTTGTTTCGAGTTCAGTGAATGATTCAAAAAATATATACAATACATATTTGAAGCATATAGTTCCGATGGAGAAATTGACTCGAGCAGAAGAGCTCGATTTTAACAGAGCAACCGAGTGCGGTATTTGTGATGAACCCTTCGAATATGGTGATGTTAAAGTGATAGATCACTGTCATTTAACTGGTAGGAAGAGATTTGGAGCAGCACACTCAATTTGCAATTTGAATTATAAGATTCAAAATCGATCTTTTCATCAAAGGATTATTTGATCAGAATGAACAAGTAGATTGAGTGGCTCAAACAAAGGAGAAATATATTTCATTCACCAAGCACATCTTGGTTGACAAATATCTGGGAAAAGATGGCCACAATCATGACATATTTCTCAAACTCCGCTTTTTAGATAGCTACAAGTTTCTTCCACAATCCCTTGAAACGTTAGCTAGAAATTTGAAATCGAATCAATTAATTGAAACTATGAAGCATTTCCGAGACCCAATAGTCATGACTAAAAAAGGTATTTTTCCATATAGCTTCATTACTTCAATGGATAAATTGGACGTTCAAGTTTTACCATCAAAAAATGATTTTTATGATGACCTTTCCAACCAACACATTTCGCATGGAGATTATCGGAGAGCTGAGCTTGTCTGGAACCTATTCAAGTGTAAATCTCTCGGAAATAACTCACACATTTACTTGAAATCAGATGTTCTATTACTATGCGATGTTTTCGAAAACTTTCGGAAGGTTTGTTTGAGAACATATAAGTTAGATCCTTGCCAATACTTCACAGCACCCGGTTTATCATGGGATGCTATGTTGAAATATACCAAAGTTGAATTGGAATTACTAACCAACATAGACATGATACATTTCTTCAAAATAGGAATAAGGGGCGGCATTAGCCAGTGCAGTCTCAGATCCCATGTAGCAAATAATAGTTTTCTTCCGAATTTCAATCCAAATAAACCAACATCATTCATTATGTATCTTGATGCAACTAATTTATATGGGCATAGCATGTCGCAACCGCTACCTACTTCTGGTTTCGAGTGGTTATCTTCTGAAGACATTGAAGAATTGGATGTAATGAATGTGGCGGACGATGGTCCATGCGGGTATATCTTTGAAGTAAATGTACACTATCCCGAAGGATTACATGCCGCTCATTCGGATCTTCTATTTCTCGTAGAGTCAATGTCGCCTCCTGCTTCGATATCGAAATTACTGAAATTGATTCCAAATTTGTTCAACAAATCTAAATATATCGTGCATCAAAGAAACCTCGAACAAGCTGTTACGGTCATATTTTACACGGTGAAATCCTTCTTTAGAGTACCAAAATCTCTTGTGTTTGTAGTAATCATATTAGTGGTTCATCTAGTATTCTGTTGATTTTGTAATCTCTAGCTCCGTTATGATATCGTCATTTCGTGTCATACTCACCTTATTCACATATATTTTGCATGATCAATTCCTGTGGTAGTCATTATCAAATGATTACGATCCATTCATTGTTTACATAAAATCCACATAAGTAAATTAATTATGAAATGTCAATAATGAATAATGAGTGATGACAGCTATCAGATGGGATCAATCCAACCACATCACAGAATGCTAGGTGCCCACATGACAACACCTGATAATATCTAAGAACACGGAAGTGATAAAATGCCCGTAACTCTTCTTCTGACGATCGCCACTCAAATGATATTGTGAGAGATGTTCATGGGATAGTTTGTTATGTTCTGATACGAAAATTAGTGCATAGATGGCTTGCGTTCAATCAATGTTATTAGACATTGGATTAGTGTTCTGCTTCGATAAGCAATTAATAGATGGCGTCCGTTCGTTTATGCCAATAATAACTGATTGAATGTGATCAATATCTGCTATAGGGTTGTTCAGACACAACAATTAAACATCCCATGATCATCTCGAACATGAGTTAGGTTCTCGGAATTTTGTCCCTGCACCATGAGTTGACAGTGATCAATCGACGGATGACACTTTGTCTGATTCCTGAAATCGGACATTTGACTTATTTCCGATCTTCGATTATCTTTTTCCTGATTCCTTATCGAAATCAAGTGCATGGCGAGTTGAGAATTTTCCTTCGATTTATCGATCATCATTGGATGGATATGGAAAATTTCAACATTTTATGATTCCTTATTTATCGGACCATTTTTGGATGTTTATATGGTAATGAATCATTTATCTGCTTAGCAGGATTTGCGCGCCATGTAAGTAGGTTATTTTTGAGGTTAAAATTCCGTTTTTAATCTATTTAATAATTTTATAGATTTGATTATTTCGATTACTGGAAATTGAAAATACGGTTCAAACTAGATCTGAACCATATATGATTTGACCCTCCATACATACTCGAGGTGAGTAGAAAGCACAAGTGTCCACCACCTGTGCAACCTGATTGACCACCCGTCGAGTCGTGCTTAAGTCTGTGGTTATTCTTTTTAGGGTCTTATCTCCACCTTCGTCTTTCCACCTTCTTCTTTCCACCTCATTCATTCACTCCTCCAACGGATTAAGACTGGTCAACTCCCTTAGAACATTTTGCTGTACCTGTTCATCTCTAGCAGTATTGAGGTGCCTAGCAAAGAGTTCCCCAGTGTTCAGGGCTGAACACCGAAATTTACCTGGCAGTTTCAAAGTATTCCATGAGCCACAACAACTGTTGACTTGCATCCTACATCTGCAGTCTTGAGAGGCACTGAGTGGTATCAGCAAAGGAGCTCCACGGAGCAGTCAGCTAAGTCATTTGAGAGTGAATAACCTGAATCTACTGATAGATGTTACAATAATAATTATGTTTTATTGAATTGCCCATGTAAGCTTCCCCGTGACGTCACGTGATTGGCCCCTTCAAAAATATCATTTTGTAGAGTATATTTAGGAAATTCCTGCTGTTCATTCTTGGCTCACTGTTTATGTGAATGCTGATAACCCCTCTTGGATACAGTGTTGATACCAATATATTCGTAAATTTCAAGGAGTGTGACTATTATTCTTTAGCTACCTAACCCCAGGGTTCATTCCAGCTTACACTAAAAGTACTTGACTGTGTCTCATTGTATTGATTCTTTAGCGCAGTGTCCTGTCCCTTTCAACTGGGTGGTTTCTGATTTTTCTGGCAAAAAATCAGTGGCGCACCGGAAAATTAAACCCTTATTAATTTCTCCAAAAATTTAAGAAATTTTACATTATTGTAACCGTACCCACGCCCTACTGAGCTGCTGGGAGAGTTAGTGGCGAGTACCTACGAATGCACAGGCACTGCTTAATAAAATCTTGCCCTAACAGATTGGCGCCCAACTTTTATTTTTTTTTTTGTGCAGTACTTAGTGAAAACTGAATATTTTTCTAATACAGAATGCCTTGGGTTAGGTACCTTTGATTTTAAAGGAATATAGTCATCCTGATTATTGTCTTCTGGAGTTGAGTATATTTGAGATGAAGGTAATTATTGTCTATTTTTTATTGACAATTTTAGGAATATATAACTTGGGAAATTTATTTTTTTTTGGCACTGGACTTCTAATATAGAATATTAGTAGAGATTATTTGAGTATAGGTCTATAGATAGAAGGGCTTGTGATTGAGTTGTATTCCCAAGAGAAATCTCAGAACTTGTCGCACTTGAGAACATTTCGGCGGTTTGTCTGTGTTTGTTTGTAATGTTTTACATATTTTGGAGCTAAATAATTTTACAACGTTGCCACGTTTGGTAAATTTTCGGATTTATGATTGAATTTTTATTCAATGGTTTGTGGTAAGTGAACTGTTGGTAACAATTAAGACAATAGTTCAGCTTATTTCACATTTTCGAGTGAACTGTTGGTAACAATTTAGACAATAGTTCAACTAAATTTTTGTTTTTGGTTGGCAACGTTATTTCATTTTTGGGTGAATTGTTGGTAACAATTAAGACAATAGTTCGACCCATTTCACATTTTTAGTCACTGTTGTTTGTTAAGTAAACTGTTGGTAACAATTTTGACAATAGTTTAACTGATTCACGTTTTAGTCAAAGTTTTTTTGGTGAGGGAACTGTTGGTAACAATTTTGACAATAGTTTTGCTCGCAAATTTTCTTAGATATATCGTGACATTTCAGTGACGTACTTGTGATAGATTGTGTTATTTTTTAGCTCCATCTGTGTTTTTTAAAGTTCAGTTATATCGTCTATTAACATCAAATAGAGAAAGAACTTGATAGTACAGCAATTTTGATTTGGTTGTACAGTACAAATTTCAACTTGGGGTAGAAGTTGGCTATCCCTAGCTTACGCTTAAAGATACTTGAACCGAAAAGTTCCCAACTAGTGGTAGTTTTATTCACTTTAAACCACGACAGAAACACCTCTGTTTTGTTACCATGAATTCATTATTGTCACATACTTGAAGCCCGTTCGCCATGTCTTGTTAGTTGTAGTACTTTGAGTCTATGGAAATTTTGATTTGATAACTATCGACTGTGTAGAAATTTTGGTTCTTCTGTGAACTCCTGCTAGTGCTATTTGTTAGTCCAGGGATGTGTTTTCTAGCAGTCGGTTTCGGTGCTGTGCATTTTGGTTGAAAGCTTCGCTTTGTTGCGGATTATGCTGTTCTTGTGAGCATCAGCACTGACATCCTCTTATGAGGGATAATTATGATAGTACTTTCATAATTCTCCATAGATTCTCTTACATGGGATGGTTTCTTGTATATGTTGACACTGAGTTATGGTAAAATAATCTGTTTGATCATCCTTCACCTTTCCACCATGAACATATCCACTTGATAGTCTACTAGGTTTCATTTAATTCAATATTCCGGCGCAACAGCTGTTCAAGGTTTGTGTATTTCAGCATATGCATTGTTGTTTTCTTCGCATTGTGGTTTTCTTTGCTTTGTAGCTTTCTTAGCATTGGGCTTTCTATGCGTTGTAGTTTGATGCGTGCATTGCATTTTCCTGTTGCGTTGTAGTTTTATTGATTATTTCAATTGAATTGTGTGAAGTTTGTGTTTGAGGGGTATATCCACAGATGAAAGTACGACTTGATGGGGTCGGTGGCCACAGCATCATGGTGTAGTGGGTATAGTTTTTCCATTCCGTATCTTTTCATTTGCTAACTCGTGGCTAGCTTTAACTTATCGTCATCAAAGTATATGGAACTTTGATGCCTCCCCGAGTGGAGGGGGGATTTGTTACGGTCATATTTTACACGGTGAAATCCTTCTTTAGAGTACCAAAATCTCTTGTGTTTGTAGTAATCATATTAGTGGTTCATCTAGTATTCTGTTGATTTTGTAATCTCTAGCTCCGTTATGATATCGTCATTTCGTGTCATACTCACCTTATTCACATATATTTTGCATGATCAATTCCTGTGGTAGTCATTATCAAATGATTACGATCCATTCATTGTTTACATAAAATCCACATAAGTAAATTAATTATGAAATGTCAATAATGAATAATGAGTGATGACAGCTATCAGATGGGATCAATCCAACCACATCACAGAATGCTAGGTGCCCACATGACAACACCTGATAATATCTAAGAACACGGAAGTGATAAAATGCCCGTAACTCTTCTTCTGACGATCGCCACTCAAATGATATTGTGAGAGATGTTCATGGGATAGTTTGTTATGTTCTGATACGAAAATTAGTGCATAGATGGCTTGCGTTCAATCAATGTTATTAGACATTGGATTAGTGTTCTGCTTCGATAAGCAATTAATAGATGGCGTCCGTTCGTTTATGCCAATAATAACTGATTGAATGTGATCAATATCTGCTATAGGGTTGTTCAGACACAACAATTAAACATCCCATGATCATCTCGAACATGAGTTAGGTTCTCGGAATTTTGTCCCTGCACCATGGGTTGACAGTGATCAATCGACGGATGACACTTTGTCTGATTCCTGAAATCGGACATTTGACTTATTTCCGATCTTCGATTATCTTTTTCCTGATTCCTTATCGAAATCAAGTGCATGGCGAGTTGAGAATTTTCCTTCGATTTATCGATCATCATTGGATGGATATGGAAAATTTCAACATTTTATGATTCCTTATTTATCGGACCATTTTTGGATGTTTATATGGTAATGAATCATTTATCTGCTTAGCAGGATTTGCGCGCCATGTAAGTAGGTTATTTTTGAGGTTAAAATTCCGTTTTTAATCTATTTAATAATTTTATAGATTTGATTATTTCGATTACTGGAAATTGAAAATACGGTTCAAACTAGATCTGAACCATATATGATTTGACCCTCCATACATACTCGAGGTGAGTAGAAAGCACAAGTGTCCACCACCTGTGCAACCTGATTGACCACCCGTCGAGTCGTGCTTAAGTCTGTGGTTATTCTTTTTAGGGTCTTATCTCCACCTTCGTCTTTCCACCTTCTTCTTTCCACCTCATTCATTCACTCCTCCAACGGATTAAGACTGGTCAACTCCCTTAGAACATTTTGCTGTACCTGTTCATCTCTAGCAGTATTGAGGTGCCTAGCAAAGAGTTCCCCAGTGTTCAGGGCTGAACACCGAAATTTACCTGGCAGTTTCAAAGTATTCCATGAGCCACAACAACTGTTGACTTGCATCCTACATCTGCAGTCTTGAGAGGCACTGAGTGGTATCAGCAAAGGAGCTCCACGGAGCAGTCAGCTAAGTCATTTGAGAGTGAATAACCTGAATCTACTGATAGATGTTACAATAATAATTATGTTTTATTGAATTGCCCATGTAAGCTTCCCCGTGACGTCACGTGATTGGCCCCTTCAAAAATATCATTTTGTAGAGTATATTTAGGAAATTCCTGCTGTTCATTCTTGGCTCACTGTTTATGTGAATGCTGATAACCCCTCTTGGATACAGTGTTGATACCAATATATTCGTAAATTTCAAGGAGTGTGACTATTATTCTTTAGCTACCTAACCCCAGGGTTCATTCCAGCTTACACTAAAAGTACTTGACTGTGTCTCATTGTATTGATTCTTTAGCGCAGTGTCCTGTCCCTTTCAACTGGGTGGTTTCTGATTTTTCTGGCAAAAAATCAGTGGCGCACCGGAAAATTAAACCCTTATTAATTTCTCCAAAAATTTAAGAAATTTTACATTATTGTAACCGTACCCACGCCCTACTGAGCTGCTGGGAGAGTTAGTGGCGAGTACCTACGAATGCACAGGCACTGCTTAATAAAATCTTGCCCTAACAAAGCTTTGATGAATGGGCTGGTATTGGTGAAAACTCATAGAGTTCTTAAATTCAATCAATCAATTAAGTGGCTGAAGAAGTATGTAGACCTCAATACTGAAATGCGTAACAAGAGTACCAATAAGGCGGATACCGATCTGTTTAAAAATATGGTTAACTCAGTTTATGGCAAGACAATGGATAATGTAGATAAAAGAACTGATATCAAACTGGTTACTCATTGGGATAGTGTCAAAAGAAGGATGGGTGCCAATGCATTGATCGCGCAACCAAATTATAAAACCTGTAAAATATTTCATGAGAATTTTGTAGCGATCCATATGGGTAAAGTAAGGGTGCACTATGACAAACCACTTTATTTGGGTTTTTGTATATTAGATGTGTCGAAAGTCGTCATATATAATTTTCTTTATGAATGTATCAAGAAACAAGTTCGCTAGCAAATCACAATTATTATATACTGATACAGATTCCTTGATCCTGAAAATAGAGACAGAAAACTTTTACAATTTCATGAAGGAAAACAGCGTATTTCGACACATCCAATTACCCCGTGAACAATAAAATGGGTATGCCGATTACGAAATCAGTCGTGGGAAATATGAAGGATGAATTTCCAGATGATCCTATTGTGAGTTTCTATGGAACTGGGGTCAAAGCATATTATGTTCGATCTTTAGGTAGTGAATTGAAAAAAGCAAAAAGCAATTCAAGATCTGTGGTTAGAACCCAACTAACACTAGATGATTACAAAAATATTGTACAGAAAGGCGGCTTTATCTTCAGAAAAATGAATTGTTTCCGTGGTGATCATCATGATATTTATACGGAAATGAAAAACAAAGTTGCCCTTTCATATCATGACGATAAACGTTTCATTATACCTACCGTAATCTGGGGTGAAGTTGGACAGTTTTCGTAGTTTTTTGTTGATAAATTTTAAATGCAGTTTACAAAAAATTTCAAAAAAATAATATTAATGCTTCAATATCTCAGAAATGTACTTTAATAACCAAAATAATAAATTTCCAATTGCTTCATATATATATATTTTTTTATATACTGTCCGGATTCACCCCTATGTGTGGGGTGAATATGGACACATCTTTATTTTCCGTTATAATTTATGTTAGCCCATCTATTGATGTGAATCCGGACAAAAATTATAACAAAAAAATTTTTTAAGCAGCAAAAATTGTTTTTTTCTGTTTTTATGTTTTCCCGGAATGATATTTCATATATCTGTGTACATATAATTTTTATTTCATGATATTCTATATATGACGTAGATCTCGAATTTCGAATATTTTGAATCATCCTTACAAAGAAGAAAAAAGTGATGTATTATTTATCATATTATATCCGTTTCGAATTGTATCTTGTGAATTTGAAATGTATAATTATTGAATGTATTCTATGAAAACCCTATTCCTTTCAACATATGAAGATGGAGATGAATATGTGTATGCAAATCTATTCTAGAATAAAACATTTTCGAGCAACAATGCCTATTATTTCTGTGAAACAAACATTCAATAACTTGATAGAGATGGAGTTGAATGGGATATATGTATAAATATATTACTTGGAAGCGGAGGTGGGGTGGGAAGGAGAGATGCATTCGTACACAGTTCGATATTCAAGTGATATACAATAGTTAGTTCACGTCGAGCTGTTGTGGTTGAAGGATGTATAACACTATCGATAAAGGACCCTGCACTTTTCTTATGTAAAGTGGCGACCGGTCAAATTTTCTGAAAGTTTGGTATGTTGTTGTACCCGACTCAGTAACCAAAAGTGTCAATGGGCCCAACCCAATCCTATGGCTAGTTTTCTAAATACGGGGTGTTAAAGTTGAAAATTGCCCAGATTTTCGGATTTATTTTTTATTTATTAAAAGTTAGATTGGATTTCTGTTGCATGCAGACGTTTACTACATGTTCTAGTAATGAAATTAGTGGATACCTATGATTGAAAATATTTATATTTACAAGGTGATTCACGAATGTATGTCGGTAGTTTTTTGCCAAAATTCATTTTTTCTACTGTGACGTCAGGGAGGCGTATTTTTGAAACGTTCTCTTCGATATAGTATTTTGACGAGAAAATATTGCACAGTACACATTTTTTATACAGGGTGTTTCACAGAGAGAACCACTAGACATAATTATTTTTTTTTAGGATTAATTTGAAACCCTGTAGTTATGGATTGATTTTTTGGAAAAGTAATACCACAAACATATGTGTGTCTCTAATCTCCGAAATATTCAAGGTGGTTTATTCATAGGAAGGTATTCTATTTTGGGAAAAGTACAAAAAACATGAACGACCTGTATTAAAAAATTTCCTCGGTCAAATGTAACTATTTTCTCACTATATATTGATTTTCATAACATCTTCAGAGGTATGAATTCTAAATCCGATACTATGACCAGTTTTCGAGATACAGGGCGTTAAAGTGGAGAATTACTGATTTTATCAGTTTTTTCTTCAAATTGAAAAGCCGGATTGATTTTATGTTGCGCCTATGAGTTTAATATGAGTTTCGGTCAGATGTACATGGAAAGGTTCAGCTAAAAATATTTACTGTTACAGGGTTATTCATGAATAAATCGCAATAGCTTTTGCAAATACTCAATAATTCTACAGTTCCGTCACAGAGAAATTATTCCATGAAGTTAATACCTAGTCGTTTACAATTTTGAGTCTGAAATACTTCATTATGATTACTTTTAATACAGGGTGAGCCATACAGCCAACCATACCAAAAATAATTATGCTTTGAAATAATTGAAACAAGAACTTTTTTAGTGAATTTTGAGTAACTGTATAACATTACATCAAGTATGCATAACCGTAAGAATTTTAAATATACAAGGTGATTTAGTTATAATCACCTACCAAAAATATACATCTTTGTCCGATATAAGTAATCGACAAGCTTTTATACACGTGGCAATAAAGATGATAATAAGAAGTTTTTTCATTTATTCAACACTTTATAAAAAAATATAATTTAACATTTAATGATTCTTTTATGATATAGGTACAATATCTACGAAGCATTTTGTTCCTAATCAGCATCAGAGTGCTGGTAACGGAACATTACAATCTTAAGTGTTTTTTACATGAAGCTATAGAATTTTACATACAATATAACAATAATAACTAATGTTGATAAATAATATCAATAATTATGTCCAAAATATTCACAATAATACAGTATTTCGTAGATTTATGTTGGATCCAGGTTTATTTTGAATGAGGAGTAACTATTTTCCTTTTTCATAGGATTTAAAAATGAATTGAATGTTTCTAGACATATGTGTGTAGGATTATTCAGTGCTATATTTGTTCTTTCATTTGAGAAAAATATAAGAACATTTAATAATAATCCATTTTTGTATGTAGGTATTATTCACATACTGGGTACCTATTTCGTATAGGCAGGTAAGTCACAATATACATCTAGAGCGAGTTATATAGTTATAAAACTCATAATAGCTATTTCCTCGCTATTAACTAAATGAATGCACTATTTTTGGGATCATCCACGCAGGCAAGAATTATACCAAAGGTATATTGCAAATACTATCAGAAAAATTAACTGAACCATTAAACTCATTACCACAGAGGTAGAGGTTCCTGTACGTTTCTTTTATAGTGGTTACCCCAATAGGCCTATTCCACGTAATTGAGACATTTTTTTTTGGTAGAAGTGCGTCTTAAATTGAATAGAAGGTTCTATAGGATAGGGAACATAGTAGCGAGCTAACCACTAGAGGTACGTACATACAATGCTTATAACTGATATGAAAATGTGGAGACTAATGAGTGCAGTTACCAGATAGATGAGGAAATGAACAAGTGACGTGAAAAGGCAGAGCAGATCTGATACAGCTTAGGTAGAGTTGATATTTGAAAGATGTGCAAATAAAATGGGTGATGAGTGATTCTACATGAAGACATGTTTTGAAACAGAAGTGGTCAGCTACTGATATTTTAAATCACCTCAGGAGCAATGTGCACCTCTTCTGGCAGATCCCTTTCCCCTGAATCGTCAATACAATTTAAAAGTTTGGTTGAAGGATATTTGATATTTTGCTGATGTCTAGCATATCCTAAAAACCATACAACACTAGCAACATGAGCGCATGTACCCAATGTCCTGGCTCCTGATTTACAGGTACAGTAGTATCCTATTATTGGATCCTCGCGATTCTCATTTACGTTGTTATTATATACAACCCAAAGCGTATGTTTGGCAGCATTCACAAACCTAGAGTATATTCTGAATCTCAACCAATAAGGTTCCTGATTTAATTCGTCGATTTGAATCAAATTGTGGTTTTGTCTTCGAACAGTATCTTGTATGTAAGATGCCGCTAAATAAATATGGTAGGGACCAGTTAATTTTGTTGAATACTCTAAGTTTAATCGAGGAAATTGAAGTACATGTTCGTTGTTCAAACGATTCCACTGACCATTTCGCCGTAAAAGATTTTCATTTTGAACACGAATTTGGACCCTATTATTTTCTTGCAATTTGTCCAGCATTTCATTAGCTATTTCAGGTGTTCCACTTATTTCTATCAAGGGATGATACCTATTTATTAATGCACCAGCAATAAGATAAAATTCTTTCAAATGAGCTGCATGCGACGTGGATATTTTTCCGGAAAAAAATTTAAAAATTGTCTTGAAGTGACCATTTCTAGATTCTACTACCCATCTAGTAGTCGTAATGATTCTGTTTTGGTTAGCCTCAAGAGTAGTGAATTGTTTTTGGTGCGGTGGAAGGAAACTTGGCATATAATATTGAATACCAAGATTTTCAAATGTATCTATGGAATCTCTATAGCCTCTATCGACTATCACGATGTCGCCGTGTTGAAACCAGTTCCTAATTCCATTTAAATCATGTTCTACAGCATGGTTCAAAATCGCTGCATCGTTATTTGATGCATCCGAAAAATATGGTCCACGTACTCCTAATATGTAACCATCGGGAGCTACTATTATTTCTGGTTTCACAAGGTGCTCTTTTTTGTAGAAACAGTAAGATTGACGTAATATTCTAAAGTTACTACTTTTATCTATTTTATTGTAAGTACAATCTATGTACACTATTGCTTTTGGCAGATTGGGAGTAGGATTGTACAACTGATTTATAAATGGAGATACATGTCTAGCTATGAAATTATCTCTTGTAATGGCATTAAAACCAATATTATTCGGTACAAACCGCCTGGAAAGTGATAACCGAACATTAGAAATTGTTAGGCTCACAGCTTGTCTGGAAGGATAGTTAAGAACAATCTTCAAAAATTCATCAGTTATCCCATGTCTCAATTTTATTAAAAATGTAAGCAAATGCTTTCTGTTGATTTTTCGTGCATTGCCATATTGCTCTACATCATCACAAAATGTACATAACTCCTCAAAGTTATTTTTGGATATAGACGTTAAAGTTTTGAATTCGTCTTCGGTAAAACTTTCTGTGCTTTCCCAATTTTTGATTTTGTGATTAGCATTCGCTTGATTCCTTAAACAAGATATAAATCGTTGAAGGTTTGGAACTAAATATGGTTTGTTAACAAAACGTAAACCTTGTATTAAATCTGGTAACACAAAATCATTATTGTCAAGATGATGATCACATATTCTTAAAAAATCAGGTACATAAATGTCAGAAACAACAAACACATTAACTCTACATTCTAGAGACATTCTATGTAGGTTTTCTTGGGCATTACATATTATGCAAGAATGCCTACGAGCTGGGGAAAGCACATTAAAACGTAGACAGTTCGGATTAATTAGTATTTGATTTAGTTCATCTCTCACAGCATTAGAACAATTTAGGCAAATTCTTGTATTTTCACCTACATCTATTGGAGGAAATCCAGCAGCGTGCCTTCTGAAAGAAGCAACTTGCAAAACATCAATATTTTCTTCTTGGTTTAAGCGAATCAACTGTCTAGGTGGAAACGGTCTTTCACATACGTAACACCTTATCCTATTTGCGAACGCCATTTTGTAACAATAACAAATAGAAAAATCTCACCACAATATTGATGAACTCAACGAAAATAACTTTGAAAACCACAAGACTAATGTATTGTCGAAAATATACGAGACAAATGTCGCACAATGTGACACTTTATAAGATGTTTTATGACATAAGCCCACTTCGATATGAACCAAAAATATTTAGATCCAACTCAATGCTGTAAAAATATTGAGTTAGACATCGATTTCAAGGAATTTATCTAATATTTATCACTATATTATATGCATAACTGTGGGGCATACAAGGTGATTTATTTATTATCTTTTTGAATAAAAATATTCAAAATCCACGAGGATCACAACAAATGCTGGACAAACTGCAAGAAAGTAATTGAAACAGGTGCTTTGTTGATGAATACAAATTCTAAATTAATGAATTTGTAATTGATAATGCAACAGTACAGAAATGCACCAGCCTGATGACTTATAATGAACTGTCAGTTTGACAACTTGTTTATTCATTGCGAGCGGCACTTCTTGCTTATTGGAATTGAAATTTTTTTTGGGTTGAATTGTCAGCGGAATCATTTAAGAAAATGGACGCTACCTTACGCATTTAGCGGCATCTTAGATACAAGAAGTTGTTCAAAGACAGGGGCGCCATTTCATTTAAATGGTTTAGTTTAATCAGCAACGTAATTGGTTTAGATTTATGATTTACCATAAGTTTGTATGCTATCAAATAAACGTTGTGGGATGTACTTGGAAAACCACTATAAAAAATACCCATCAAAACATCTACCTTAGTGGTGGTGTGGAAATTAATTAAACGGTTCACTTAATTTTTCTGATAGTTGTTGTGATTTACGTTTGTACCTTTGGTTCAATTCTTGCATGCGCAGATCATCCTAAATAAACATTTTTGTTGCTGAAAAAAAGTATATTTATTAAGTAATAACCGAGGTAATGACTATAATAAGATTTATACTTTTCAATATACCTAGTATATAACTCGCTCTACACGTATATTGTGAAGTACCTACCTATACAAATAGGTTCGAATTATACCTACACAAGAAGATGGATAATTATCATCTTTTTGGGGGTGATAGCGCTGTGAGTAAGCGCGCTCATAAAGTTACTCAAAATTCACTAAAAAAGTTCTTGTTTCAATTATTTCAAAGCATAATTATTTTTGGTATGGTTGGCTGTATGGCTCACCCTGTATTAAAAGTAATCATAATGAAGTATTTCAGACTCAAAATTGTAAACGACTAGGTATTAACTTCATGGAATAATTTCTCTGTGACGGAACTGTAGAATTATTGAGTATTTGCAAAAGCTATTGCGATTTATTCATGAATAACCCTGTAACAGTAAATATTTTTAGCTGAACCTTTCCATGTACATCTGACCGAAACTCATATTAAACTCATAGGCGCAACATAAAATCAATCCGGCTTTTCAATTTGAAGAAAAAACTGATAAAATCAGTAATTCTCCACTTTAACGCCCTGTATCTCGAAAACTGGTCATAGTATCGGATTTAGAATTCATACCTCTGAAGATGTTATGAAAATCAATATATAGTGAGAAAATAGTTACATTTGACCGAGGAAATTTTTTAATACAGGTTGTTCATGTTTTTTGTACTTTTCCCAAAATAGAATACCTTCCTATGAATAAACCACCTTGAATATTTCGGAGATTAGAGACACACATATGTTTGTGGTATTACTTTTCCAAAAAATCAATCCATAACTACAGGGTTTCAAATTAATCCTAAAAAAAAATAATTATGTCTAGTGGTTCTCTCTGTGAAACACCCTGTATAAAAAATGTGTACTGTGCAATATTTTCTCGTCAAAATACTATATCGAAGAGAACGTTTCAAAAATACGCCTCCCTGACGTCACAGTAGAAAAAATGAATTTTGGCAAAAAACTACCGACATACATTCGTGAATCACCTTGTAAATATAAATATTTTCAATCATAGGTATCTACTAATTTCATTACTAGAACATGTAGTAAACGTCTGCATGCAACAGAAATCCAATCTAACTTTTAATAAATAAAAAATAAATCCGAAAATCTGGGCAATTTTCAACTTTAACACCCCGTATTTAGAAAACTAGCCATAGGATTGGGTTGGGCCCATTGACACTTTTGGTTACTGAGTCGGGTACAACAACATACCAAACTTTCAGAAAATTTGACCGGTCGCCACTTTACATAAGAAAAGTGCAGGGTCCTTTGGTCGAAACAAGAAAAAATCGATAAGTTTTTCTCAAGGGCGCCCAGGAATCGGATTCAAATTCGACAACAGTGGAAATTATGATATGCAGGGTAAACGGATAGTGAATATTGGCTATCCAATAAATGATGGGGATAGTGTACCACTGAAATTCCACAATTCTGCCAGAAGGTTCTCACGATGTCACCCGAATTGAATGATTTAATTGTAGCGGTGAATCTCACATCTGAAAGAATAGATGAAACGATATCGAGCTACGACATCAAATTGAAGGAATGTGTTTATAGAATATCTCAATTAGAACGCATGATGAGATTTGTTACTTCCCAACTGAATTAGTAGGTCTCTATCTTGACGTGATTTTATTGTACATTGTCGCCAATAAAAATTATCAATTTTATAAATTGAATTGTATAAAACAATCCCCTATGATCGAAGTTCTTCCCTACCGCGCTGGCTAGGTATTTTTTAAGTTTTTCGGCCCGTGGGGGGTGAAAACTTTAAATATACCTTACCTGCAAGGTTGCTCTCCGCTGGAGCCGCCAAAGGCAGAAATTTTTCCCCCCGGGTGCGGCGAAACCGCCTCCAAAAAAATTTTAAACACAGGTGTGGTACCCCACACCTGTGTCAAAAAGTTTTTTTTTTCGGCGGTTTCTATGCCGCACCCGGGCCGATTTTTTTTTTTTAATTTTTCAATTTTATTCTCTTTTTTTCGATTTTTTTTTAATTTTTCGGATTTTTTTTTTTTGATTTTATCTGTTTTATTTTTGCATATTTTTCCAATTCTGCAACTTTTTTAACTAAATTATCTCGAGTTTTTCGGAACCACTCATATACATTCTATTGCGACCTTGGGCCACTCTGCAACAAGGTCGATTTGCATCAAGTCAAGGTGAATGCTGGAGTAGGAGGTTGTGAATAGGAGGGGGAAGGGTTGAGAGTGGGGAGTGAGTTGACAAAACCGGTGACGCGCACACCAAATCTTCATTCTGTTAGCAGACGCCGTCTACCACCAGAATATTCCTCCTCTTTCGTCAATCGTTATTCCACACTACAGCAGCAAACATGATGAGTAAGTACCTATTTCCATGATTGGCTATTGCCCCATTTGACTTTATTTTATGTATAAAAAATTGGTATCGAATGTGATTTTTATTGTTTCAGATATGTCCGATGTTAGTATATTCAACGACGCCTTCTTCGGGGAAGATGCAGAACAAGCTCTACCCATCTTAAGTGAGTTTATTGTCCTGAAACTGTTCGCTTCAACAATTTTTCATTTTCTACTTTGACTATTACAGATATGGAGAAGAGCTTCAGCGATCTACCAATGGATCCAAAGGACCAGACCGAGTCCCAGCGAGAGTGGCTCAGTGGACAAATACGAGAGTATTTGGAAGGAGATGAAGCATTCACTAACCCATCAGAACAACCTCTCACACTTCCTTCATTAGTTGTTGAGGATGTGCCCCTTTTCTGTCCTAAAGGACCATCTGAAGCCGGCATTAGCGACTCTGGGAGTGGAATGAAGAGACCTTCCAAAGGTTTCAAGAGACCTCCGCCATCGTCGATGCCATCGACATCTAAGGGAGTTGGTGGTGATTATGCTCATGATGACGATGGCGATTTCCAATCAACTAAGAAGGGTAGGAACCTACACCTTTCGAAAAAAAGGAAATCAGCATCATCACCGCTGCTGCCACTATCGTCGTCGTCGCCATCTGCGAAGGAGAAAGCGGGATCTTCATCAGTCCTTCATAAATTCCTCAACCACACGAGCAAGGCAAACCCATACCGAGGAGGCGAGATTTCAAAATGGTACAGGCCCCATAAGAAAGCTACTGCTTCCTCAACGGCTATAGAACGCATGAATGTGATTCGTGTTGATGTTGTACGCCCGGCCAATGAGAATGTACAGCCTGTTGATGATAGCGTGGCAGATACAGCCGACCATAATGCTCGCATTCTCACATCTATTCCACTGCCGCCAAAACAGCTGATCGACTACGTAAAACGATATGATGCTGATTTGAAGCAATGGAATTCTGGTGTGGATGCTAAGATTGCTGCGAGTCAAAAGAAATGTGAATCTATCTCGCAGCAAAGAGACGCACTGCTTCGAAGGATGTGTAGTTGTATTTATATTTGAGGCCAATGTATTTAGTTAGGTTTAAGTGATGTATAATATATAATATTAGGTGTATATGATATGATTTATGTTTGTTTATATACTATACTAAGATATTTTGTAGATATTCTTGAATAAATAATATGTACTAGACGAATTCAGTATCTTCTTCCACCCGTCTCATGTCCCTCTCGACTTATCTATCCCCACCACTGTTTCCGCATAGCCACTCCTATTTTTATCGTATATAAATGCACCGCTCCTCTGAAATCATTCAGTTGAATTTCAACATGAGTTCTCCAAGTGTCATCATTGTACAAGAAGCTGACACCACCACCACTAGGGACGGGAATGAGATGTCATTCACCCGTCGCTTAGCACCACCAGGACCGTGCGATTCGACGACAGCGACGACTGACTTCTCCCTCAACGGGCTCATCGAAGAGGTACAGAATAGACGGGGCGCAGAGGGCGTCATCGGAGAGCACCAAGCAGTAGCCGATATGTTCGATGGAGGAAGACATCGATAACTTCTTCAGGGATTTGGAAGTTGGTGTGGCTGAACTAGACGAGGCGTCAAGAGAACGGCGTCGACGGCAAGAACAAAGGGCTGTACTTCAGAGAGAAGAAGATCGGCGACAAGACCTGAGCGCAGATATGCAGAGACAAGAAGATCGACAACAGAGGCGTCGCCTCCGCCACCAGCGGAGGAATGTATATTATGGAATAGACGACTTCATGCGGCAAGATATGGAGCTTGACAGCGATGACGAAAGAGGGCTGCATGAATTCGTCGAAGATTTCATAAGAGATTGAATATGTATTTAAGTTTTAATAAAATTATTATTCAGTTGAAATGGTGTATGATTTTTCATAATCTGAACTAGTCTTTACATGATGTTTTCGTAATAAACCCTTTCCAACTTTGAATTAATACACAATTTTTTCACCAGACATTTTCATATGTCAGGCGCACAAAATGTTTAGGAGGGGAGGATTCAAGCATTTAAAAGCGGAGGATGTCAGTATTTCCGATCATAGTGTTTCTACTTGCACAAAATAGTCTTCAAGAGGAAGTTAAGTTTTATTCACTCTGGAAATATGTCATACCTCAAATCCTGGGATTCGAAACCAGTGGTAGCTGTGAACCCGGTGAGAGTTAATGATTTCATCATATGCCACAATTGCGACGTTGGTTGGAGAGCCATTGAAATAAACCCCTGCACCGGGGTGTGCCAACACTGCACGTTGGAGAATAGAAGACTACGAGGCCCTCAAGACCCTCCTAGAAATGTGCATCATGAAAATGGGATCGGACCAAAATGCATTAAGTGTTCGAAGTTGCTGCGGAACACGAATATGGGAATATGCAGGAATACTTGCAGAGAATGCAGCATGGTGGATCGGCTGTACTTTCGTCGGTGTTTCAGCTGTAGCACATACCGCAACGATTGTTGGAATGGGGTGTGTGCTGGATGTTCAAGTGTCAGCTACTTCTGCGAGAATGTTGGCTACATATATAGATCTGCTGGCCACCATTTCAGCACATGTTGGTGTTTGCCTTATGAGAGGCGCATGTTTCGACGAAGTCTGAATCAACCTCCACCAGAATCATACTTTGTGCCGGAAGCAGAAACCTCCGACGAAGATTAGTTCCGAAATGTATTTGTTTCCATTTTATACATAATAAAAATATCATTCAATAAGCATATATGACTTTTTTTTTGTTGGGTTAGGGGTGATGTATATATAAATATTCAAACAATCGATCTGAAAATATTTATTGAATTAAAGAAGGTAATATTAAATATTAACACTTCAAATAATTGCGGACTTATCAATCCAAGAGTTGTGTTTGTTGGAAAATCCGAGCCATTTGACATATATTCTCCCGTTTTTCTTCCTCAAGACTTTCTCTACCAAATATGCATCAGGATTGTAAGTTTTTGATAATTCCATTTCATAAAAAGATCCTTCGATTGGTTAACCTTCCATACCCTCAAGTTTGTACGTTCTAGGGTTCGTCATATTTACTTTGGTTATTTTGAATAGTTCTGTGGAGAAATTGGCAGCATATTCTTTTTCAAATGTGCCTTTATATTTATTTATACGAACGACATCACCAGTACAATATTTCGCCTTTGGTGCTATTTTAATGTGGCTATAAGCATGTAGTATTGTAGTAGGTGTCACGTCAGAGGGTTTCATACCAATTGTTCTATGTACTCTGTCATTATACATTTCGGTTAGGTGTGAAAGAAAGTCGCACCACTTATATCCACCTCTCACAGAAAATTCTTTATAAATCCAATTTTTCAATGTTCTTATGACCCTTTCAACGATCGCAGCCTTCATAGTACTATACGTTGAATGATGATTGATTCCATATTTCGCCATCAGAGAAGTGAAGGATTTATTATAGAACTCTTTTCCAAGATCGCTTTGGATATTCTTAGGTGAATATTCAGACTTTTCCAATACCCTTTCCATGGCACGTATCACTTCTGGACCAATTTTGTTTTTTATTGGCTCAGTCCATAGATATTTGGAATAACAATCGATGATAAATAATATGTATCGATAACCGCTATTTTCTTTCGAATATGTTTGCATTTCAGCTAAATCTATTTGCCACTGGTCTGCGAAACCTTATATTATAGTTCTTCTTCTCTCGAAGTTGCGTCTTGCAGGTTTATGCAATTCATTGGCGATTTGCCTCTTTGTCGCACTCATCCCCACGCCAGTGATATGCCAATGCAAAATGCATGTGACCTGTTTGAATAACGTTTATATACTAGTATGATAGCTCCTACGATATGGATATTATATATTTGAAAAATTGTGTATGTGATATTCAGCATACGTTACAGTATCTCAAAAATTCTATTCGCTTTTTCATGTAAACTCGATGGGTTTGTTTTTAGTGATGAAGAATGCCCTTGTATTCGATTGCATTTGCTTTATTTAGTTTGTTGGCATCGCGGATAAGAATGCAGTCTACATAAATTATTATTTCTACCGTTTGAGGCTCTAATACTACAAAATATCCTAGGGACTTCCCAATTTGGTACCATCATATCCGAATGTCCCGGACATGAAATTGTTGTCCATAGGACGTCCCAATCACTACATATTATATCATGTCTCTGTAAAGACGTCCATGAGATGTCCTAGATAATACATTTATCCAAAAATCATAAGTACGACATCCTATGGATGTACCAATAGGTACGTATTATACATTCTCCCTGCGTCAACGTCCCAAGAAAGAATAAAGGAAGATTATAAGAATCCAATTCAACATTATTATTCTACTAAATATGCCGTTGTTCTGATTGCTCAATGAGATCTAGGTCTCGCTTTTATCAACCACTCACGAATTCGATTTATCCTGTCAAAATTCATTACATTAAAAATGTTTGTACCCATGTATTATGACCTCAGGAATCCTAATTTGATATATAATGAAATTATGGAAAAAGCAATACTTTTTCAGATAATCCATAAAAAGTTCTAACGTAATAAATTACTGATATTTATCTTTTTTTTACATGCATTAAAGAGAGAAGGCATGCCACTGTGTGGTTTTGCTATAGGTAACTCATTCATTTACATTCACTGTATTCGCACAGAGTTTCTCAATATGGCTGATGTTTATGTAGGTAGTCTAGATGGTGGAATACGAGAAAAATTATCGAAAAATTCCATATTTATGATGATTTTCTTAGATAAAAAACATAGTAAACCATGGTACATGAATGTTGTATGACCATCAGTGATCTTAAAAGATGCCAAGAACTTGCGAGTTAATGAAGGTGCAAAATTTCGAACTTCGCCATGGATTATCTGGAAAAGTAGTGTCTACGATTTGATTATCAAATTCGGATTCCTGTGGTACCTAGAATAAAAATTTCACTGAAAAATAGATCGTTTGCAATTAATTGAACCTGAAATTTTGTGTGTTCCAATGTTGGCAATGTATTATTCACCTGAGAATAGTTTTATGTTTGAAAGTTAATGCGTTATATTCTCATTTTGTTACTCTTCAATATTTTACATAAACAATATTCAGCTTATACGATTTTATTTCAATTTATTTTGCCACCCCCTGGAGATAGGAAGTTTCGGCGCCTATGAATTTGGTACCAAGTACCGATCAAAGAATGAGTGAAATTTTTATAGATTTATATTTGATAGTCAATAGTCAAAAAATATCGTCTCTCCTTCACAGTCGAGGATATAATCTCTATAATAAGAAATTATTTTGTTTTCAACATTTCTTGTATTTGAACCGTATTGTATTGTACTGCTGTATACTACATGAAATAATTTCTCCAAATCTTCTGCAGTTAAGATTTTCTGATCCAAACACATATGGTTTTTAAACAAATTCGGATATTTAACCATATAGTCATATATACCACATGTTTTTAATCCATCTATGAACTGAGATAAAGCTTCTCTTATTCTGTTGATTGCATAAAATTTCAGTGTTCCTACAGATATTTGAATTCAGTAAATGAAAGAGAAACATCCTCATTGTTACCTTGACTAATATCTGATTTTTCTTCCAACTTTGAGATATAATTATAGCCAGCAATTGAGAACACATTAGTATCTAAAAGAAGGGAAAAACTCAAAAGAAACTCCAAGTCGGTCGACCACACATATAATATAACCAAAATTAATGACCGGTTTCGGCTCACATAGCCATCATCAGATTAAAAAACCTATAATGTTGTTATTTAGTATAGTGATTAGGAGGAAATTTATATAATACATACCATAATCAAAATAAATTCAAACTGAGAAAATATTGAATTGAACTAATTGAAGTTTAAGAGGGACAATACCCCTTCCAAAACATGGTTTTTTTAACGAAAAAACCATTTAAAATTGCCAAAAAATTGGGAAAATTTTTGAACATCATGTTGCTTAAAGTGAAACAAAATGTCTGACTATGAGAAAGACAGAAACCAATAAGTAGGAAATCTAAATGACAAATGACAATTTGGCAATGAAAATGAAAGGGACAATTGAAGTTAAACAGTGTCAAAGTTAACAAAGGAAATTAACAATGTTTAATTGATATATGGAAGCTATTTTTGAATACATATAAAGAAAATTGATGAATCGGTTGGGTTGAACAATCAAGGAAACAATTGTAAAAATAATGAGAGAGTTCTTTGGAGGCTGGAAAAGTTAGAAAAATTGTGAAAAATTTTTTGAAGAAGATAATTTGAGGTTAAATAATTATGATTAAAGGTTATGAATGAGTATACTTCGTCGAAAGGTCCTATCAAGAATCATATTGAGCATAAATGATATGAAAAAATATTTTCAGTTCTTCTATATTTTCGATAATAACGTACAGAAAAATATAATAGATTATCCAAAAATCCTCTTTTTTTATATAACTGAAAAACTATAAATAAGTAACTGAAAATTTACGAAGGCTGTTGGATAAAAATAATTTGAAATTTTTTCGAAGCAGTTATTGAAATGTCCCTCTGAATGCGCAACCATATCTTGGTCACCCTGTATATACCAGTTATTCTAGTATACCTGTTTCAATGGCATATCATTGAAAATTGAAATTCACATGATCTGTCATTCATTTAAGGACCTCTTATTTCAACTAAATGAAAACCGATGGTAATTTCTGGTTTAACTGGAAGGGACTCGAATGACAATATATTCTTTCAGAATTTTGAATTCTACTCCATATTACGCTTACGAGATATATCTGTTACCTATGCATTGTATGTTACATTTGAGAGGGTTGGGAAAAGGACACTTGACTGGACTAGGCACACACATAGAGGGGTTTCTTTCTAGGTATCGATAGAATTTGCTGAAATTTCAAACCCAAAGTATGTTGAGATTAATAATTTCATGCTACGCGACCACTATAGCAATTGCATTAATTGATATGATAGAAAATAGACATTGATTGAATTTCTTGAAATGTGGATCTCTCAATATCCACAAATGCAATTAATTTCTTGGTCACTTAGTATGCAATCATTGATACTACATACCCCAGGCTATTTTCTATCACACCCCGTATATCAACTAATGCAATTGCTATAGTGGCCACAAAGGATACAATTATTGATCTAATATACCGTAGTTGTAACATACAGACATTTTATGAAATTCTATTGATGCCTATGAACCCCCTTACATGTTCTATTACACCTCTAGTAGTGTTGAGCCACCTGTATACAAGGTGTAACAAATTCGTGGATGAGCATGGGGATCTCGCTACCCTCAAGCATGCATGCTATTTAAAAAAAGTAACTGTTGGTTGAACCAGAAGTTACTCCAGATATTCAATTTACTGAAATAAATCGTTATCAAATGAGTAATAGATGGTAAAAATTTCGAATTTTTTATATTCGAAATGGCTGAGATATTTTTTTAGAACAGGTATACGGGAATACCTATAGTATATATCGGCACCAATCATTTTGATTATGACCATTTTGCACATTTATACTAAACCAACTCACCTTCACTTGGATCGATAATTTCATGGGAAATTGTTGAGGCTCGGGTTGAGGCAACATTCTCGTCGGGGGATCGGAGTGAATTGGTTTCACCCAATACAGATTGGTCATCCTATATTTTAATAAAAAAGGAAATAGTACATAACCATCAGCTTAAATCATTATTCAACTTACTTTATCCAAATCAATATCAACTTCAACATGACGGTGACTCTTAGAGTCCGATGCAATATGTTTTGGCTTTGTCGCCTAATAGAAACGCAACTTCTGTACTGCAGTTGCTTTGAATATTGATTCAACGGTGGCACTCTGATCCACTGACTCGTGTTGGGGGTTGAACAAATCTACTTCATGGTCTTCTATTTTCAAATTTCTACAAGCACCATCTGGAAAAAACAAATCGATCGCTCTTTGCATTATCATTTCTTTATCGGCAGTTATTGGTACATAAATCTTCCTTGTACCATCCCCATGTGATTCTCTAACTTAATTATACTTTTTTTCATCCCAACACATGATCCATCCTAAAAAAAATTGTCAGTCCTTTTTTTCTTCGATTTTTATCTAAAATTATATTCTGATCCATGATTTTTCATTTTCAATTTTGATTCTTTCACAAGTTTTTCTTTTCCCAATTTCAGGTTTAAATAATCTCTCAATGCCACCCTGTGTGCATATTTTCGAATGAACCCTTTCATATCAGCTTCATTCATGTCCTTCAGCTGTTTTATTGTGATCTGAAATCAGAATAGATCAGTACATTATACTTGCCCACACCTTTATTCACATACTTGACGGTTTATTTTTTTTTTGAAGTTATTAATATTTTCGCAAAATTTCTTTTTTTTTTCGAATATCTCCGGAAGTAAACAACATTATTGGGATTTCTCAACATCTGTTAATTGGACTCCTCAGTTGCGCAACTTTTCTCCCATTTGACCTACTGTGTAACTCTTAGGGTTATCGAGATCCCCATGCTGTTCATCCTTATCTTGGCCACACTTTATAAACTACCCTTGCGAGAGGGTTGATTCGAATTTTATTCATGGTGGCACTGGAAACGCCCGTTCAACAGAGTTTAATCGAGTATATTGATAATTCCGATAATATCGATATCATCAATAAACCGATAATATCGATACATTCTCAATATTGATAATCGATATTTCCAAATCTTTATCGCCCACCCCTGAGTTTCTGAATACTGTTCCAATATTTTTCCATGTACACAATACATGAAATTAGTCAATTTATTTGGTTTCAACATCAGCTTGTAAGGAATAATCAATAATATCGATAAATTTGGATTATCGACAATCGATATTATGAAATCGTTATCGCCCAACCCTAGTGGGTTAGGAAATTATTCACACTCGTTAACTCGTGATTGGAGACATGAATTATTATTTCTGATTATTATTTGGAGATACTCATGTTTTCGGGAGACTGTCTACTGTAACGGGGTGGGGATATTATCAACAAAAAAAACCCTACTTCAATGGTCTTGTAGACAATTTATTCATAAGTTAGCCCTTTAATTGTGGTAACAACTGTACAGCTAAAACCAAAACGAACCTTTCAATAACTCGCACAAAGTGGACGAATATCAAAAAAAACCACCAAAAGTAATACATTATTTCCTTAAACATGATGTAAAAAAACACTCACCTAAAACAGGTAATGTGCACGAATAGTTTCGATATCACCACGCACCCAAGGATTTCACCTGTTCAGTTATTTACCCCAATATGAATTGAATATATTCTTCCAGGCATGGACAAGTTTTTCGAAATAACAAAAACGCATTAAATTGATACCAATTAGTGAACAGGCATCGACATCTACCTCGAACTACTATAAGTTCATAACTTATGAACTTATAGTAATCTGCTATAGACATATAGGTACAGATTTCGTTACATTCGCCCCCCAACTGGACCTAAAAAAATACAAATTTTTTTTATTTTTTTTTTAGGGCGGTTTGAAATAACGTTTCAAATGCGAAACATGGAAAGTACCTCTTTCTTTGTCCGAGTCAGGAAAAGACAAAATATAAGTGACAGGTCCGAGTTGTTTTTTTATAACATAAGGTCCCTCAAAGAGGAGAAGAAACTTCTTTATTTCTTGAGTGAGAGTGGAAGATACAGGGTTCGCTCTTAACAATACTAACTCACCCACAGCGAAAGGGTGATATGGTCGGCCAGGCCTAGAAACTGACCTTCGATGAGCCCTACCCTGCATTGTCTCCTTGGCTAAAAGTAATTTCTGTTGTTGTTCTAGTTCAACGATATCATGTATAGGATATCTCATGATACTGCGCGCTAAAGAGATTGGACTTTCCCCAAATTGTAATTCGCGAGGAGAAAACCCAGTGGATTCGTGTGTGACAGCATTTAAAAATTCGCCAAATCGCCTAACTTCTACTGCCCAACGCGTATGTTTTTCCGAACAATAAGTACGAAATAACCTCGATAATTCTCGCATATATCGTTCTACAGGGTTGGATTGAGGATGACGAATAGAACTATATACTGACTTCACATCGAATTTAGACAAAGTATCAGACCATAATTTCGCTGTGAATTGGGACCCATGATCCGTTAAAATTCTATCTACTCTTTTATGCTTACTAAAATAGTCGGAAATCAATCTATTCAATATGGAGCGCGTGGTAGCTTTTTTCAGGGGGTACAAAGTTATATATTTGGAATACAAATCAAGTACGACGCAAAGAAACGTAGTACCACCAACAGACGTTGGAAGAGGTCCATATAAATCTAATGATATCACCTCATTTATAGAATTCGGAATTATTGAAAGAAGAGACGGATTCGCCAAGATTGAGACTTTAGTTTTCTGACATATATCACATGATTTTATCACCTGTTTAATAGAGCGAAACATATTTTTCCACCAAAAATCCCTCTTGATTACCACCCAGGTTTTATATACCCCAAAATGTCCAAGTATTTCGTGGTAATTCGAGATACATTCATTAACAAGATTTTCTGGTATACATAATACATACGGCTCATCATCGGATTGTCTACAAAACAATCGATTTTCACATAAAACGAATTTAGAGAGTTTCTCCGAATGTTCATTCTGAGATAAAGCCGTTATTATTGGACCCAGTAGTGGATCAGCTATTTGCTGATTGGACAATCCTTTCAATTTATTCTTAAATTGTTTCGATAATTCTAATGAAGATAATTTGAAACATCTACTATCCGGTACGGTATGACGCATTACCGGATACCTGGAAAGGTTGTCGGCGATTACGTTTTCGGCGGCTTTAATGTACTTTATGGTAAAGCTAAATTCTTGTAGTGCTAGTGCCCACCGTGTGATACGAGGAGTCAATAACCGACAGGTCTGAATATAGCTTAACGCCCTATTATCAGTTAAAATAGTGAAATGTCTACCTAACAAGAAAGTACGCCACTTTTGTAGTGCCCAAATGACAGCTAGGATTTCTTTTTCATTTGACGAATAAAATTGTTCCCTGTTAAGTAACAACCTACTCGCGTAAGCAATGACTTTTCGCTGCCCCTCAATTATCTGGTAGAGTTGGGCCCCCACCGCGTATTGACTCGCATCAGTTTGTACAAATAGTGGTTGGTTGAAATCAGGGTGATATAACAGGGTTGCTCTTTCAAGAAGTGACTTGATACCTTCGAAAGCATTCGCCTGCTCTGGTCCCCAACACCACCTCGTTTTTTTCCTTAACAGTCTGATAAGGGGTTCTGCTAAGCCTGAAAAGTTTTCGCAAAAGGCCCTATCATAATTACATAAACCCAAGAAGGCTTGTAACGATTTTATGTTATGAGGAACGGGAAAATTTTTCACCGTTTCGATCCTCGCAGGATCTGGTTCAATGCTCTCTTGACCCAAAATGTACCCAAGGTAGTTCATCTTTTCCGGAATAAATCGACATTTTCGGAACTTTAAGGTTAAGCCCGCAACTTGTAACCGTTCTAAAACAGCATTTAAATGTATTATATGATCCGCAAAAGTTTTAGAAAACACCAAAATATCATCCAAATATGCTATCGCAAAATCATCGAAATCGGTACCAAAAATATTTGAGACAGCCCTGGAAAATGAGGAAACTGCTGAACTAAGCTCGAAAGGGAGCACTGTGAACTGGTAACTCCTAGTTCCTACCAAGAATCCTGTGTACTTTTTATCCTGTTCTCGTAATGGTATTTGCCAATATCCCGAAGATAAGTCCAAGAGACTCTTAAAAGGCGCGCCTGAAAGGGACTTTAGAATTTCGTCAATAGGTCGCGGTAACTCATGATCCGGTACTAAAACTTTGTTTAAGTGTCTCGCGTCCAAACAAACACGTACTGATCCATCTTTCTTAACGTTTACTACCAACGGACTTATATAAGGTGTGGAAGCCCTTTCAATTACGCCCCATGATTCCATCTTTTCAATTTCCTTGAAAACGGCCTCCCTGTATGCGAACGGTATGGGATACTGTTTTTTCTTGAAAGGTGAATCATCGAATAATTTTATTTTATGTGTATACCAGTTTGTTCGGCCCGGGATATCTGAAAAAACATTCTCGTATTTCAACAGCAAACCTTTTAAGGATTGTTTTTGTTCGCAATCAATTAGGACAAGGTCGTCCAAAAACCTCAAGTTAAAATCGGAATCACAAGTTTTTTGGGCGATGCTGTCCGTTTTTGTGGCTACCAGTCTGATGTCCAAAACTTCATCAGGAGTTTTATATTCATGTTTGGTAGGAATTTCGCCAACTTCCAGAAAAATCCCAAGATTATCTGTCAATCGCAAAACTATTTTTTCTAGATCAATTTTTGCTTTGAAACATTTTAAGAAATCTACTCCTAAAATAATTGGAAAAATAAGGTCACTTATAATGAGGAATTCATGACTAAATGGGTGATTTTTACCTAGAAAAAAAGTCAAAAATAGTTGATGAGTTACTCTACGTTGTTTAGTACGAAAAGCCCCTGTAATGCGTACCCCTGTCACTGGAAAAATAGGTATTTCTGAATAGTGACTACTTAGTTGGGAATAGACATCTCCTGATAAACAAGTAACTTCCGAACCTGTATCTAACAAAGCCGGAAATTCGAAACCAAATATGTCCACCTTGATAACAAATGATTTTTTATGACTTATATCGTGTTGAAATTCACAATTTTCATTTAGCAGATCATCCAACGGATTATTATTAATAATTGTTGCCCTTTTTGTCTGTAAAGCAATCAGTGGGCTTCCTGATTGCCATTTTCCGCGTTTCCCGAACTTGTCAGTTTTTCATCATCATTTTCATATTCCGAAACAAAGTCTACTGCGGAAACATGGCGATTATGACCTTGATGAGGTTTATTATTATGAAAATTAGAATATTTCCTATCATAAGGCCTAGATATTTTTTGTTCCGGAGTACCGTTGAATGACGAAGTCGCTGGTTTATTCGTTTCGAATCTGCTGTAGTAATCGGCTTGCTGAAGTCTCTTAATGGCATCCGTAAAATTCGAGACCCCAATGAGAATACTGGATATGGTGGGGGGGAAATGTCTCGAAATGAAACTTATCAATGTTACATCATCAAATGGAGGGTTGAGATGTCGTGCCCGCGCCACAAATTTGGTAAAATGTTCTACGTATGAACCACTTACATATCGACCCGATTCAATTTCCAATCTGATATGTATTTGTTTCATTTCGTTCCAAAAATGATTCAAAATTTGTAAACGAATTCATAAATGCCTCGCACCAAGATTTTGATATGCCGGTAAACTTTTTTGGGAGCCACAATTTTATCTGATTGAAATTGACGTTATTCATTTCTATCAAAAATCGAATTTGGTTCAAGAAATCTACAGGATGTACGTTGTTACCACCATCAAAATCAGGCAAATTATCTACATTTACAATTTTAACTTCATTGTTAACATTATTATTTTGTCTAGGAAGGTTATGATTATTTAAAGTATTCAATACAGTGTTTTGAATGAGCCGTATTAGGTCCTCCTCAGGGTTATTCTGTTGAGGTCGGCTGTATATCCTGGGTTCTGAAGCGTAACCCGGGGGTAGGTTAGTAAAGTTTGGAAACCTCCTACCTCGGCCTGATGTCTCTGATGTTGGTGTGGGAATATACCCTTCGGGATGCGAAGGAATACCAAAAGCTCCTGATGCATTTGAGAATGGCCCTTGGTTTTCTTGTTGCCTTGGTGCAAATGGGACCTGCTGCTTTGGAATCGCTCCCGTAGAATTTGTAAACCTGGTCCCATTCCCTGGTATTCCCATGTTCGTACTATCCTTGCTATTGTTTTGTTCGTTAGTCCTCGGAGGATGTTCCATAATAGGTGTTCGAGGTAGGTTACTGTAACTTCCCTGCGGTATATTTCGTTCTCTCAAATGTATAGGGCTTCTGACCTCGCTTCTGGCATTATTGTCTTTCTTCGGAGGTGCCATTTTGTTTAGGGTTTTTTGTGCAACTTGTTGGTCGCCAAGTTGTAACGGGGTGGGGATATTATCAACAAAAAAAACCCTACTTCAATGGTCTTGTAGACAATTTATTCATAAGTTAGCCCTTTAATTGTGGTAACAACTGTACAGCTAAAACCAAAACGAACCTTTCAATAACTCGCACAAAGTGGACGAATATCAAAAAAAACCACCAAAAGTAATACATTATTTCCTTAAACATGATGTAAAAAAACACTCACCTAAAACAGGTAATGTGCACGAATAGTTTCGATATCACCACGCACCCAAGGATTTCACCTGTTCAGTTATTTACCCCAATATGAATTGAATATATTCTTCCAGGCATGGACAAGTTTTTCGAAATAACAAAAACGCATTAAATTGATACCAATTAGTGAACAGGCATCGACATCTACCTCGAACTACTATAAGTTCATAACTTATGAACTTATAGTAATCTGTTATAGACATATAGGTACAGATTTCGTTACACTACACACGCCTGCCCTATGATAGAATATAACTATACAACATGTGATACAACTATGAATGCCAAGATCATAGGGAAATTAATGGATTGCATTGTGGTACGAAGAATAAACTAGATACGTATCTTTAACCAACTTCTAATGCACTACCAACCCATAATACCAAGTACTTACCTCGTTTAACTTTAGTTCATTTATTTCACTCTCTGTTACACCCTGTATAGATAAAAAATCGTATATTTCCTCCATATCGCTTTCCATGAGCAACCATAAGGTTGTAACACCACACACCAAATATTATAGAAAATGCACGTCTTATATCAGGACGAGGACCATCAGACTCGCTTATGTGCGGTGGAACAACTGAATTCAACTCGGCTAGTCGGCCGACTCTAAGTCGGCTGTTAGCCGAGATGAATTCGGCTGTTAGCCGAGATAAAGTCGGCTGTTAGCCGAGTTTAAGTCGGCTGTTAGCCGAGTTTAAGTCGGCTGTTAGCCGAGTTTAAGTCGGCTGTTAGCCGAGTTTTAAAAAAAAAGCTCCTATGTGGCCCTTCAGCGCTTCCGTAGTTTCTTGAGTTTAGCTTCCAACAGCCCCAGTAGATATTTCAAGACCTCTGGAAACATCGTGGTATAGCTGAAGAACTCCTCCTCGTCGTTTTCCAGCATGTACTTCACCAGTTTTCCATACTGGCCATGCTTTTTATTATTATTTAGAAAGGGTCTAACACCTTATCGACGTGAACGTTTTCTTTTCTCTCGAGCTGCTACCAGCAATTGCAGGACTACTGCTGATAACAGAAAATCCAGCCCTTTTTCGTCGTGAAAGCCTCATAGTTATCCAGAAAAATAAACTCAGCTTTGGAGAATTTGGAAAATAGAAAATAAACAATAATAAAAATTATGTCACAACTGTCAGCTGTCAAAAATGATCAGGAGGGCCAGATTATGCGCATGCGCAAATTCATAATTATACTAATTTCCTTCCATGAACTGCTTCAATTCATCAGTGAAAATGTAATAAACATATAATTATAACGTAATAAAAATATAATTATATTGCAATAAAAATATAATTATAATGTAATAAAAATATAATTATAATGTAATAAAAATATAATTATAATGTAATAAAAATATAATAATAATGTAATAGAAATGTAATTATAATAAGCGTTGCATGAATCTGCCTCTTATGATATATAACGCATGCAACTACAATGAGTAGAAATTACCAATTTGGAGGCCCAAATAATTTCTGACATAGCTATGACGCGCTATGAATCTGTTTATGCAGCTTCCCGAAAAACCTCTAAAATTATAATTTTTTTTGTAATTGTAGTGAGCTCAAGTGACTATAAAATAAACGAATATTATATTTTTTGTCTCTAAATGGCACTTTTGAGCTAACACAATCAGTAGTAATCAACATTTCATAAGCTAAGAGTCGATTGATGTGAAAACAAACTGAATATTATTATGTAATCTGTTCCTGTAGGTATGTATCTGTAAAACTTGTACTACCCTTGTAGTAGCCCGAAGTAAATAAAAAAATCGAAGAATGTAATATATTTTAAATTAAATTACCTTGTAACTACAATGAATATAAAACGATATCATAGTTGAAATAAATTTTGAAAATTTTTGATTTTCCACCACAATTCGGTTTGGAATTTTCTTATCGAATACCACGCGATGTCAAATTAATATCCGGAAATTCTTTGACCTCTAGTGGTATTATTTATGATAATTCATATTGATATTGAAATAAGTGGAAAACGGCTTGATTACCTATTCACAACTTCCATATCTAATGCTTTTTCAACCTCGTATAGTCAAAGCTGTCAAAATTTAACAGTCCCAAACTAAATATTCAGCATATCAGTATGCCTGGGATGATTATGCATTAACGAATATTCATCTGGTATTTCCTAAACCTTCCAGAATTCTTCCAGCAGTTTTCACCATCTGATGACTTATCGATAAGGTATTGAGGAAAAAAGTTTGACAAACTTTAATTCGACTACATTTCATCTCGAAGTTTGGTAGATTATAAACGAAAGTGCTTTTTCTCCTACTTTCTTGTTGGTGCCCTCCAGATTTAATTGAGATTCGCTCTCTTGCTTTCATCTTGAAATCCACATACTTAGATATGAAACTCCTTTGAAGTGATATATCACCAAGATGCCAGTAGTCATTGAAAATATCTTGACGATTTGTTTCACTCAATTTCGATGAGCATTTCAATCTGCAAGTACTCGCACAAGGAGGTTTCAGATGTCTACCTGGTACAGTTTTGTCTATCCAATTTTCGTATTATTTCCTAGTATTCTTCAAATGTTTAATTACATTTCTTCTCCAGTTATTTGGATCAGCTCTGCTTTCACGTGTATTTCGATTGTTCATAGATATTGGCTCCTCTACCTCATCTATTTTCCTGCTCTGTCTTTCGCAGTACTTTCATCTCTGCCTTCATCTTCTTCTTCCTCGGTTGGGTCATAGTCCGAGTCCTCATCAGTATTATATTTCGCATCAGAAGAAAATTCGGTAGCACTAACAATTTCACTGGTGACTCTTGAACTATTATTGGCCAAAAACGCCAGAAACTGGATCCAAAAAGTAAAAAGGGTATTTTTGTTGGTTATTCTGAAGATACAAAAGGATATAGAATTTGGTACCCCGAAGAAAACAAAGTTCAAGTCAGCAGAGATGTAATTTTCTACAATGAAATCGACTATCCAGTGTTCAAGGATACAGTCGATCAGATAAATGCGAAAGATAACCCAGAATTTGTGGAAATATCTAGGAACATTCTAGAAAAACACCCAGTACATGAACATTTGCAGGAAAATGAAATATCTCACCCTGTGAAAAGTTCCAGAGATGACAAATCTGAAAATGTCATTTTTGAAAATGATGACAGTACGGTAATGAATCCAAATGTCGATGGAATACAGTATCAACTTCGAGATAGATCCCGCATCGTTCCACCATCAAAGTATTGTGATTATTTCATGGCAATGTCTATGGTTGCTGGAGATTGTGAACCAAGGAATTTGGAAGAAGCTTTGAACTCGGAAATGAGCAGTCAATGGAAAAATGCAATCGACGAAGAAGTTAATTCACTTTTGCAGAATGAAACATGGAAGCTAACACATTTTATATGTGGACGATGGAATGATTGCTGCTTCAGAAGAGTCCGAAATTGAAATGTTCCTGTCATATTTGACAGAACAATTTTTAATAAAAGTTTCCGATTTGAAATACTTTATTGGACTTGAATTAAACTACAGGAACGATGGTTCGGTACTTCTTAATCGAACTGGTTACACGATGAAAATTTTGAAAAAAATTGGGATGGAAGATTCCAAAGTGGTGAGTGTTCCAGCTTGTCACGATTCAACTTTAGATTCGAATGAAAGTGAAGAGAAATTTCCATACCGAGAAGCAGTGGGAAGCTTGATTTATTTAGCTGTAGCGACCAGACATATCATATGCAGTAAGTACAGCTAGTCAATTTATGGAAAACCGTACTAGAACTCATTGGACTTCAGTGAAAAGAATCATGAGGTATCTAAAAGGAACAACTGAAGAAGGTATTGTGTATCTGAAAAATGCAAATATCGATTTGAGAGGATATAGCGATGCTGATTATGCAGCAGATACCATAACACGTCGATCTATTTCTGGATATGTTTTTCACCACGATAATGGTCCAATCAGCTGGGGTTCTCAAAAGCAGAAGTCAGTATCACTTTCAACAACAGAATCCGAGTAAATTGCAGCCAGCCAAGCAGTCAAGGAGCTCATATGGTTGAAATTATTACTAGAGGAACTCATTGGGAAAACGAGTCCTATTCCAACATTAAAAAACATTGTTCATGGATAACCAAAGTGCAATTAGATTTGTGAAGAATCCGGAGTTCCACAAGAGGAGTAAACATATAGATGTTAGATTCAACTTCATCAGAGAAAAGTTTCAAGAAAAAATGTTTCGACTAGAATATATTGAAACAGGCAATCAAATTGCCGATATATTCACAAAACCATTGACAAAGTCGAATTTTGAATACCTACGCAGTTTACTAGGTGTTACCTGATAAGAAGTTATTCGGTATCAATTATAAGTTTGAGGAGGAGTGAAGAAGTAAACTTTGTAATTGATCATTTGTTAATTTTGTACACCTTATTTTGTTGTGGTGATAGATGTTCAACTTTTATAACTGGATTGTCAGTGTCATTAAAAAGGTTTTCCAAGAAAGTAGAAATTCAGTTCTTGTATGATATACTATCTTGTTTCAATTATTATCTATTCCGCATGAAATTACCATCAAGGGAACATTACGCAAATCTGTGAGAATTGGCTGTTCTTCGTTGAAAAGATCAGAAGAAGCAAATTCTAGAATGAGAAAGCGAATTAAAACTTATATTCAAAGGAGAAATACTTATTTCTCAACCTGAAAAGTTGATTTCCACATTTCTAGAAATATCTTCAATATTTTGAACACATTCCCTATCGTTTTCTGCATCCTTGTTCAAAAATTCAATTTTCTGCACATTTGGTATATTCTCGTTGAACTCTTTGTCGTTACTAGAATCTGAAATGATCACAAATCAACGAAGTGAAATATAATTTTAAATATTCATAATCCTCACTTGATATATCTACATCTTCATCAGTTTTACTCATCCTCGTAATAAAACACATTTTTCCACCAGGTTTGCCAGAAACTGATAACTTAGGGAAAAATTTCTCCACAAATGCGCAGATACCGATATCGCAGTTTATTTGAAAAAATCATGTAAAAGGTTGAATACATCGAACAAAGTGACTTCAATGTTTCTTTCAATTGATTAGGAGATATTTAAGGTATCTATCGTACCATCTTTATAACCTCAAAGCATACGAGATATTGGGGTAAAAGAATGTACGACATACTATGGAAACTATAACTATACATACCTTGATATGAAGGCAACTCAGTCACTATCTCTTTTATGCCATTATTTGCCATTGTTACAATCCTAGCACTTCTGTTACTCATTTTGTTAGTGAAAAATATAAACCCACAAGAGATTAAAACAATTCCGGCATGAGAACATCATGAAACAGTAATGCACTCCATCGAGCTATAATCGACCAGTGATTTGCTTACTCAATTGAATGCAGAACTATCCTAAGAGAAGTTACAATCGTTCTGCATATCATAAATACATCAATATTTGATAGGATAATTTGAAATTTCAATGAAAAACGGGAATTACTAAAGATGAAGTTAGGATACTTCTGCTGTCGATCAGAAGTATTTCATAGCTTACAATAGGCTAGTAATCGTAAAATCGTCAAATTTGGAGTTGGGATAGTTCTGCATCATAGTTCTGCATTGAGGTAACGATATGTCCAACTAAATTCTTACAGCAATAATTTGGTTTTGAGCTCCCTAGCTCTACTGCTTTCATAGAAAAAGGAAGATATGAACTTGAAAAATGTTCAATAGCATGGTAGAACTTAATATCAAATACAAAATGACCCTTAAAGAGGAAATCAAATCCCTCTTTGATATTATAACCTGCTCTCAGTATGTGTTGATCAAAAACCACATAAAATGTTGCCATTCCGGATTCTTCAGTTCCTACCGCCAGTAGAAACGGTTGGGGTGAAGGTTTGGCCCTCAGAATGTCCTTGAGAGGAACTTGTGTGCTGTACACCTCACTTGTTGATAAGATGTTAAATTATTTTTGGATAGGCCGAGCGGATTTGTCCTATATGTGAGGTGGTAAGCTACAGATGTTTTTAGGGTTCGGTTTTACAGGCGGATGAAATAACTATGGCATCAATTAACGTAATATAAACATGATGTATTTATTCAAAAATTATATATGGTGGTCTACTGACATATAGAAATATTATCAAGATTTATGAGTACTCCTGAAAGAACCATATTAATTCACATAAAAGAATACAAAGTCGAATTTACAATCATACATGTAAATATCCCATCAAGTTCAATACACAAAGCTATTTCATCAGTCACTCTTTTGTAATCAGAAAATCCTACGTCAAATACTTCAATATATTCAAGTACAGCCCTGGCTATACTATCCGACAAACGACACCCTCTGATATGAATGGCATAATTCCCTAACAGGTGCCTTTTAAACTTTTGGGTCAATGATCTGAAATATTTTCCTACGGGCATTTATATAGACTGGTTTTGGGCAACTTACATATTTTGTATCTGGTTCACTTTTCACTTCGTTTGGAAATTCGCGACACTTGTAAACTAACTGGTTTAAACTGAGAAAACTTTCAACTTTACAATTTAATTTTACAAAAAACTATTGAGCTTCACTTTCAGCCTGAAGACTAACTTTTTCAATGTCTAGCGACACCTTGCAAAACGGACAAAGTATGTTCTGATGTCTGTCGACAAAGAATCAGCTACTTGAAAGTTCGTTAGCTTCAACACAAACCGTGGTGACCACGGTATCAAGGAACTTAGCTCCTCCGAGCCATGATTGTGACTGCTGACTACTGACTGCTTTCGATTGACTTTCGGTCATCATTTTTATATAAAAATTCACCCTTCGTTTCTATCAAAGCGGCAATTCGACAAAAGAACACGTGCACCACATTTTGTCATTAAGTTCCAAATTAATGGCATTGTTTTTCTCATCGATATCAGTGATATGCCTTTAATGTCTTTTATGCCCATAAACTACAATGTCTATACGCCCTTATCTGAATTTACTCCTTTTATCAGTGCCCTTTTAGGTCATTTGTACATAATATCCTGTCTTTATCATTCTAGTTGATAAACGAAGTTGACCATAACTTATATTTTCGGCGCTTTTGAGATTCATCTGTTTATGACTTGATATAGGCCACCTGCAGTAATATTTCTTCTTTGGACGTGATTAGTTTATCTGTATTTGACATTTGATCTTTGATTACTTTTCACAATCATGATGCATTATATTCGTGCCCAGCAGCACACTTGAGTATTTTGAAAAACAATTTTTGCTGAGCGCTACTGACGGTTTCCCTTTTCATCAAGTTTTTCTTTCCAGGGGTGGTGAGTATTAGTAACTCTATAAGGATCAATAAGGCTCGGGTATTTCTATTCGAATTAGAAAAAAAAAATTCTGCATAAGTCAGATAATGCAGGATGGAGAAAACACTAATCAAATACCATTTTGATGAATCGTTGCATTATATATACTTACATTCTGGGTCTTTCATCAGGGATTCATTCACTTTGGAAACACATATTGTGTAAACATCGAATATCTTGTCAATATATTCAGGAAACTTCCTTTTGATATCCTCGTCCTTTCCAGTTTTGAGATGGAATTCGTAGGATATCTGAAATGGAATGGGACCAATATAGTAACAGAAACAGAACTGATTCTGTAAGTACCTACTAATCCATCTTTATCCAAAAATCTTGGAAAACCTTCAGGAATTCTCAGTCTGTTTTTATTTCTTATTGTGAAAGTAGATTTGGTCATCTCGAAAATGTAAATCCGATCTCTGATAGGGTCTGCGAATTTATGAAAATTCTTATTTGACTCAAACTCTTCGTCCTCGGTGATTTCATCGAATGAAGCTTCCTATAAAAAAAATAAAAACATTTATAAAAGTAGTGTCACGACCTGGGTTGCTACCCCGTTATCGGACCTTAGTTAAGGGGTTTATGCTTGGCAGCAAGAGGTTAACTGAAAGAAGACATGATAATAGTGATTAAAACAGTTTATCAAATATAAAACGAAGTGGATTTGAAATAAAGTGAACAACATGATAAAAGAACGTGAATAGTGAATACAGTGAATAAAAGCTAGTGATTAGAAAACAGGTGACTTATTATCCAGGAAAACAAGTGAACAATTATCTGGTGAGTTTAAATTGATAAAAATTACATTCCTGGATTATCCATGAATGAATGATTTGGCCAAGCGGCCCAAGAAAAACATGGGGTAAACAAGACGATAAACAAATGTACCTTATTCTTTTTCCGATAATTGTGATTATTCGGTACCATTGAAATGAATATACTGACTGGAAGGAGCACGAATCCCACGAAACAGCAGAAAAGTGTGACCACTTTGTGAGAGACGTGCAGACGCTGAAAGAGTGAATGCTATATCATTCTATCTCACAGTGTTAAAGGTGTCGTAAGTGATATTGTGTACTTTACAATTTATTTTTTCAAAAATCTAGTAAATATGGTCGTTTATTGCTGTGCCTATGGATGAAAAAATGAACGAACTCCTGGAAAGAACATTAAATTCCAAGTAAGTATATGATGATTATATTTGAGTGAATTGAAAAGTCTATTTTTTGTGTGTATGGGTGTGGCAGATTGAATTTCTTCAAAAATTGTAAATCTATATTAATTATGAGGAATGTGATATTTTATTAATTATTTTCGAGTATACCTTACATATGGTACTAAAATTTACAGAATAGATAACATATATATTTTAATTGTTTCATTATCTATAATTGTTTACAAGAGCCTTATGTTTATTCTTCTGTAGATTTCCATTGAAACGACCAGAAGTTCTACAGTTATGGATCCAGTAAGACTGAAGAATTCAAACCCACTGCTAATACTGTAATATGCAGTGACCACTTTACTCAAGATTACTACCTGGAGTCATCGAACAATAGAAAACTATTGAATATAAGGATGCTGTACAGTCTTCAAATTTCCAGAACATCTCCAGATGAAAGCTGCTCAGAGAAAACCTCCAAAACGAAAATGCTCAGACTATACAGACTATACTATATGATGACTGCAAGTACATCTGAGGTAGCAACACATTCAGAATTCTAGATTATCTTTTAATCTGTAGGTAAGAGCAAACTCACATGCATATTCCTTTATTTGAAGAATACCACTAACTTCCCAATGACACAAGATGTTGCAGTCCAAACAAGTTTTCTAAGGAAATCAGTGCCTGAACTCAAAATTTATAGAAGAAAAATCAAAACTCTTCAGCAGAAAGTGTCAAGAAATTCTAATAGAATTAAAACAATGAAATAACTCATCCAACACTTGAAAGAAAACTCAAAAAGTGATAGTGGGATAGAACTATTTTTTTTGTATTTTCCTCAACAATTATAACCTTGTAAGTATATCAATATATACTAGACGAATTATCTTCATTTTATTTGTATACCTGTTCCTATCCTAATAAAACCACGTGAGTTCATCTTTGATTTTTTATTATATTATTTCTATCATATACATGAAATTGACAATTCTAGTTTCAAGTTTTATTTTAATTTTCATTGAAAAAGTGAAAACTATATTTCCTTCTGCATTTGGATCAGTATTTTAGAATTAAATTCGATGGGCTAAGTTAGTCATCAAATTTCCAAGCTTAATTAGTCATTTTCTATGGGCTGTTTTTATTTCAATAATTTCAAATAATCTAGTATATTATGTATGGGATTCGATTTGAATAAATTGCCACTGAATGTGTAAGTGATAGATAAAAGCTATAATCCCGCAAAATATATTTCAATGCTGCTCTCCCGCCATATAAGAATATGTGTTAAACAAGGATGGCTTTCCCTGCCAGAGCAGTCGCACTCTTCTAACAGCCGATCCTCACCGATGCAGCACGGCGTGCTCCTTCCAGTCAGTATATTCATTTCTATGTTCGGTACTTACATTGAGATTATCGCAAACAGGGCTTTCCAGGATGAGGAGATGTGTCGGCTTGAGTTGACCATGGCTGGGGTGGCTTCTCCAGTTGTTTCACTTTTGGATAGTTACCGGTAAATTAACGTAAAAGGGCTGAAGACCTGAACAATGATGCTAGTCAAACGAATGGTGAGATGATCATGAATGCCAAGATCAGAATGACTTCAATGACGAAATCGAAATGAATGTTTATTCTAGCGCGATTAATGTTTATAGGCGATTCTTGCGAGATTGCAGAATCGAAAATTCCATTGTTCATATAACTAGTACGCAGTTGAACTCTATGTTATAGATATTCCGTTTCTGCCGATTTTGAGTTTTCAATAAATAATATGATTTCAACTTGAACTCAGTTTCCTGTCTATGTAACCGACATGAACTGTGTAACCTGAGCTAGGGTTGAATTACACATGAATGATGATTTTCTTGTGGTGAACGATTTTCACAATTATAAAGCAACATTGAATCGTGCAAGATTATTCCTATTCGATGCTCAGAGATTATTTAAAATACTTAATTGGTGTATTTAATTTTTAGAAAATGTTTTGCTAGTAATTGAACCCACGATATTCTAATCATGGCAATCAATCACTGTTCCAAACTTTACATACATACTTTATAGTATTGAAATGAAAAAAAAAATTACATATCCGTCATCTGTTGTGTCTTTCAAGGATGGAAATAAGTTCACGATGGCCGAGGCATAAGCAGCTTTAGTGCCGTACGAAATCTTTCGAGTCCTTGAGCATATGATTGACAACTATGTTAACAAGTTTCTTCCTATTTTTATCGTCAAGATTCTTCGTTGCTCTATATGAAATAACTATTTTTTTCCTCCAGGAGCATCAATTATGTATTATGTTAATTCCTCAAATCATGATAACATTGAAATAATAAGTGCATCGATAGCTCTCTTTTGCAATTTGTTTTTCAATGTACAGAGCCTTCACGTATATTTTGAACCCCCTCCCCCTTAACTTTTTTTATTTATCGTTCTTTTTTTAGTAGAAAAAAAGTTGAAGATCTCAAAAAAAGTTACGGTCATCAAATATATTTCTTGATATATTTTATCACCATTGGATAAAGTAAATTTCTTGATATCAAATATTTATGCATGTATCATGGATCATCATCCAATGGATTTCGAGATATTTGACGTTGAAATTCAGATTTTATACGGATTATTTCAGTTAATCATGACATAGATGTTCAGGGTAGATATGGAAATAATTGAAATATCTCTTGTCAAATTGATGACTGCTATAATATATTCCAGGAAAAAATATAATATACCATCAGTATATTTGAAAAATAATAAAAATACCAAAGCCGCACAACGGGAATATAGTGTTATATGGTCTATAGCGAGTTATGTATGGATAACCGTAGACCCAGTAATAGACAACAATGAGCCACTATCTATGGCTCATGTCAAGTCAGCATCAATAGTTTCTAAGTATAGGATAAATTATTATTATATTTATTCTGCTACCAAGATCTGAACCTTTGCCATTGTACAAGAATAAATGTTTTTAAAAACACGATCCGGTGTACGAGAAACATAACTAGCGCAATCCTGAAGAGAGTTGGGTTTTTCTGCTGGAGAAATAATGAAAATCATGATCAAGCACAATATTTGAAAATCATTGACAAAAAATATTTTTTTTTATTTTTTCAGATCCGAGGGAGAATCCGGATAATATTTCGAAATCTATGACATGCTTTAGTATATTCATCAATTTGACAATAGAAATTTCCATATTAACAACCCTGACTATATATGTTCTAATTTTACCTGAAAGAATCCGGAGAAAATACCAAAACTTTTTTTAGATCTTCAACTTTTTTTCTGATAACATAATTATATGGAATCTATATATCAGACCTCTACACAGTTAACAGAGATATCAAATATAACATCAGAAGATGAAACCGATTCTCGATTATTTAATGAAATATCTTATGTATTATGGGATTTAAAGAATCCTGAGAAACCAACGTAGGTGATCCATTTCTTACAGTGGAGGTAGAAGTTATAGGATAAGGGGATTAACTTACAGTCAAACTCCACCAAAGTGTTTAATATGTAGTCATAGACTTACATTAGGACATGTTTCGAAGGATTAATCCTTCATCATCAGCAATAGTAAAAAGTACATCTATTAAGAGAAAAAACCATGTTGAAAATCTTGACACATCAAAAAAGAAGTACCTGAAAACTTACCAATGGTGACAGTAAAATTCAAACATGAAAATAAACTTAAAATGAAACAAAGGGGGTCGCATTAAGACTGAGCAAGATACAAAGGCTTGCCTGTCTGGGAATCACAGGGGCTATGAAATCAACGCCTACTGCAGCCATGGAGACACTACTGGATCTGCCTCCCCTTCACCTAATGATACAGGGGTAGGCGAGGCTTGGTGCCTTCAGACTACAAAATACACTGGACGATCTTAACATAGGAACAGGGCACATGAATATCGTAAGAACGGTGAACAGGGACACACTTGATATGAGAACAGATCACATTCCCAAACGATATACATTCAATAACCCATTCAGGGTATCCATACCAGATAGAACTGAATGGAGTAATACAGAACTCAGCACCATACTGCAGGGAAAGATCTGGTATACAGACGGATCAAAAACCACAGATGGGTCAGGAGCAGGAGTATTCTCGAAAAACCCGGAGACCAAGCTCAGCTATTCACTGGGAAAACACACCTCCGTTTTTCAAACAGAGGTATATGCAATTCTCCGATGCGCAGAGGAGAATAACAGGAGAGCTATAGAACATGAGCAGATCCAAATAATGTCAGACAGTCAAGCGGCACTCAAGGCAATTATTAGCAAGGAAGTGACGTCGCGACTGGTATTTGATTGCAAGAAGGAACTGAAAACGCTGGCAGACCGGAACAGTGTCAAACTTACCTGGGTGCCAGGACATCAGGGGATTGCTGGCAATGAGAAAGCTGACGAACTTGCAAGAAGAGGGTCAGATAATGAACCAGAACCAGGACAGATTCTAGGAGTACCCAAGCGTGCAGCACGAGCGTCTGTAACAGACTGGATTCGGGAAAAACATAAGAACTACTGGAAAAACATTCCAGGAAATATACATGGGAAACAATACATCAAGGAACCATGCCACAGACGAACTGCAGATCTGCTAAACATGAACAGAGAGCAGATAAAAACTGTTATAGGACTCATGACCGGCCACGCCCCAGTCAAGGAGCACCTTACCAGAATGGGACTGTATAATGGTGACCCAAATTGCAGGCTATGCGGAAAGGAACCAGAAACAGTATCACATATACTATGCAAATGCGAGGCATTGGATCGCAGAAGGCAGACAATTTTTGGGCAACCAGTTGGCGAACCAGAAATATACAACTCACATCCAGTGAAGGACTTGTACAAACTTGTACAAGGCACTGAGATAATAAAGTGGGTACAATGATGATAAATAGGCAAGATACAATGGGCCATTAGGCCTAAGTGTCATCGGAGACTTCGGTCAGACGAGCCTACGAAGGGGGTGGAGTTTTTAGTGGGTAGACCTGGCTGAGATCAGGGAGTCCCACACTATCATATGGGGAATTTGACCCATATGATGTCCATAAAGGATTTCAACCACCTCTGAAAAAAAAAAAAAAAAAAAAAAAAAAAAAAAAAAAAAAATGTGCGAATTCCCAATGTTAAGGGATCTTCAGAAATCTCATAATCAACCAACAATCAAAAATTTTTATATAGGTGAATGTTAAGGAACCATGTCTTATCAATCGAAAGAATGAATTGCAAGTGAAGTGAAATGACAGGTGAAACAAATCATATCAAGCACAGAAAATATGACAAATTATGAATTGACAAATGATTGAAACTATGGATAATGTAGACACCTGACTTCAAGGGGAAAGAATCATAACCACAAGTAACCAAGGTTAGTAAACAGAAAAGAAAAACAGAGAAATTAGAAAATTAAGGAATTAAACAACCTCAAACTGTCAAACTGAGTCTGCTCATTGAGACAAGCTGTCTCAGAATCCTTAATGCATTTATTGATTTCATAAGTTTCAAAAATATTGAGTTTTTTACCCTTATCGCAAAAATGTAGAAATTTCAAACCAGAAGTTTGATCAAAAGTATGTTTATAATTAATAATGTGATTGGAGAAAACAGAATTAGAATTAATGGAATCTTTATCAGAATTATTATTAATTAAACGAATATGTTCTGCAATCCTATGTTTGAATTTTCTGCCTGTTTGACCAATATAGCACATATTGCAATTAGGTTCTGAACAATTCAGTCTATAAACACCAGATTTTTCTAAAGGTGGGATTTTATCTTTGGAGTTAACAAGAGAACATTTTAAATTATTAGAAGTTTTGAAAGAAAAGGAATAATTATGAGAATGATCAGAATTCAATTTATTAATCAGAATATTTTTCAGATCAAGAGAAATGGGACCAAAAAAAGACAAAGAAAAATGTTTAGTAACAACAGGTTGTTCAAAAATTGTGTGAGAAGAAAATCTATTGGCATATCTGTAATACAATCTGTTAATTAAATGTATAGGAAAACCATTATTGATAGCTACTTGTTTAATGATATTAAGTTCTGAGTTGAAATTCTCTTCATTTAGTGGAATAGTGAATAAGCGATGGAATAAAGAATGGAATGATGAAAATTTCTGATTATAAGGGTGACATGAATTATATGGGATGATATCATCAGTACTAGTAGGTTTTCTGTAAATGGAAAATTGTAAGACATCAGATTTATGAATTAAAACGTCTAAAAATGGAAGTTTGTTGTCAGATTCTATTTCCATGGTGAAATTAATTCTGGGATGAACAGTATTAATAAAAGACAAAAAGTTATTAAGATCATTTACAGTACCCTGAAAAAGGGCTAAAACATCATCCACATATCTATGCCAGAAAATGATTTTATTGAAACTTGGGTGGGAAGAAATTATGGTTTCTAAGTGTGACATAAAAATTTCTGCTAAAAGTGGGATGAGGTTTGAACCTCAGCCAACCTTTATAAAAATCTGGTGTTTATAGACTGAATTGTTCAGAACCTAATTGCAATATGTGCTATATTGGTCAAACAGGCAGAAAATTCAAACATAGGATTGCAGAACATATTCGTTTAATTAATAATAATTCTGATAAAGATTCCATTAATTCTAATTCTGTTTTCTCCAATCACATTATTAATTATAAACATACTTTTGATCAAACTTCTGGTTTGAAATTTCTACATTTTTGCGATAAGGGTAAAAAACTCAATATTTTTGAAACTTATGAAATCAATAAATGCATTAAGGATTCTGAGAAAGCTTGTCTCAATGAGCAGACTCAGTTTGACAGTTTGAGGTTGTTTAATTCCTTAATTTTCTAATTTCTCTGTTTTTCTTTTCTGTTTACTAACCTTGGTTACTTGTGGTTATGATTCTTTCCCCTTGAAGTCAGGTGTCTACATTATCCATAGTTTCAATCATTTGTCAATTCATAATTTGTCATATTTTCTGTGCTTGATATGATTTGTTTCACTTGTCATTTCACTTCACTTGCAATTCATTCTTATGATTGATAAGACATGGTTCCTTAACATTCACCTATATAAAAATTTTCGATTGTTGGTTGATTATGAGATTTCTGAAGATCCCTCAACATTGGGAGTTCGCACTTAATGCGACCCCCTTTGTTTCATTTTAAGTTTATTTTCATGTTTGAATTTTACTGTCACCATTGGTAAGTTTTCAGGTACTTATTTTTTGATGTGTCAAGATTTTTAACATGGTTTTTTTCTCTTAATAGATGTACTTTTTACTATTGCTGATGATGAAGGATTAATCCTTCGAAACATGTCCTAATGTAAGTCTATGACTACATATTAAACACTTTGGTAGAGTTTGACTGTAAGTTAATCCCCTTATTCTATAATCCTGAGAAAAATAAAATGACATTTATATACATTCGTCAGATTTTAAAACTACTCAAATGAGTTTTCACAGCGATTGTGAAAGCTACAATTTTCTTTTGAATCCAGTGTGCTGTTAATACTTCAATAATGTCGCTCTAGATCCATCATAATTACCAGAAAACTAATAGAAGAATTTCAATTTATCTAGTACTTTTCGACTAATGATTTGTAAACAAACGGCAAGGAAAGGGTGCTAGTGATTATATCATTGTAATCCAGTATAGGTATATATTGGGAAATTGCATGTTGTATAATGTTGGAAATTTCATCTATGAGTGAAGAATGACTTCAGTTTCTTTTGAATCAGGCGTGCTGTTAAAAATGGTGCGTGATTAAATCATTGTAATCCAGTATATTTATTTGGAAATTGCATATTTTATAATGTTTGGAAATTCAACCTATGAGTTAAGAATGACTTCAGTTTATAAAAATTAATTTCACCAGATTCGTTTACCTTTATATTTCAATAAATTACACCAAACAAAAATAAGAAAGCAGCAAAGAAAATTGTTATTCATGGTGCAATTTCAACTCCAACTTTTTTTCTGATTAAAATTTCGAACTTACATGCAGATTTATTGTTCTATTATTCAGCTCTATTCTTGCTCTCTTTCTAGGCGCAACTTCAAGACTGATATCAGATATGTAGCTCAAATCAGAAGTATCAGAAAATGGAATAGTTCTGATCTCATCTGATTCAGTTATATTGGACTGGATATTGGAAGGGCCTGGAAGATCAGGCGAAATCCCAATTTCTTCATATATATCTGGCAATAATGAAGCACAGTATAAGAACAAACAAGGAAATAAAATCATTGATGAAGCATTATTTCATTATTAGAACAATTCAAAATATACATGAATATCTAAAATTTTCAAATCGAAAAATTGAACATTCTAGGTACTGATTTCTCAACCAAATATGTGATGATCCAAATTCCTCTCTTGAGTAATTCTCCCAAAATTAGTACACATATAGCTCTCTATATATGATTATTTCATATTATTTATTATTCTTTTTCATACTGCATATGATAAGTATATGATTCCAAATCACTACAGAAACAATTGTTCATCGGCAGAGTGGAGCGTATAACATCGAGAAAATATTGAAAAACGGCTTCGACAATGAAAATATCAATATAATTTTGGAAGATAGGACGGTGTTACACATATATATAGGCACTTACTTTTTGTTATCGATATTTCTAAAATAACTCATCTTTCAGAAAATCCCCAAAATGTGGGAAGAAAATCAGGAGAGACAATAGCACCAGCATGTGCTGTTACAGCTGGGTCGTGATGTCAGCTGGGGATTGCCCAGGACAGAATTTACACCCAGTATAGCATATCCGACTTTTTATTTCTCAATTATGTGGAACTTGGTAGGATCACTTTCACAACCATATTGTACATATTACAAAAAAACAATTCTACCAATATTTTTCCTTGTACATTCAACTCACCTGAAAGAGTGACCAAACACCAAATTATATTGGTTTAACATACTTCAACAATTTTTTTCGTTTTTGTGAGTATTATATCTGATTACCTATTTGTTTTCCTATTGATTTTTTTGATAAATTATGGGAAGTCTCTCAAACATACTTATACCCACCTGTTTCAATGACACTTGCATAAGATTGAGCTACTGACACCCATTCCAGTGCCCCTTTGTATCTCAGTCTTATAAAATAATTATTGTTTTCAACCTTACTATTATAGTTCTGGGTAAATTGTTGCAGATGGGGCGTGAATTGATGATGGTCACTGGCACTACTAACGGCAATATCAAAGTGTTCCTAAATAAAAAAATACAGCTTGGTCGGAAAATATGTGACTGTAAAAATATTAGTCATCTAGTAGGTAGGATTCGTTTATTGGACATTTCCTGTACTTGTAATTTTCAGGTTCGAAGGAGGGTTCAAATATACTATTAAACATCAAAAATTGAAATTGAGTCATATGAATTTTTCATGGTCGAATCAAATTCAAATAGCACTGACTTCACTTAATACATGTACACCTTTCAATAAATTTAGCCATTTTCAAAACGTAAACAAAACAACCTTGTCTCACTGATTTTCTGGTTTTCTTTTTATGATGTTGGCATCAACGTGATTGTGTGGTTCGTGGTAAGACTTTGCCAACATTTGAAATAAAAATTACCAGATATTCAGTGAAAAAAGATGTTATGTTTAAGTTTTAAAGAAGGGTGAATTTTTGTAAAAGTAAAATTTTTTTTTGCCAAAAAGTGTTAGGAACAAATAAATGTGATGTAATCTGTACGATTTTCGGATCCAGTGGCAATTTTTAGATCACGCGGGTACTGAAATGCGTAATAACCTGAACAAAGTAAAAAATCTATAATTCTGATTTGTTTTTGAATTAGATAGTAATAATATGAATATATAGAGTACCTAGTAAAGGAAGGTACCTACCTAAGAACTTACCTCCATTGTGATATACAATAAAGTTTAATAATGTGTAAATAAAATATGCCGACACGAAAAGAACCCAATGATCACATTCCAATAGTTCCAACACTTCACCACACTTGACCTCGACACTTTCACACAAGAAGACTAACTTATGAACTGAAATTATTATGTTACCTTAATCGTATCAACGAATGCACCCGGAAATATCCAAAAAGGGCAGATGTTCGTAATACCAAAAAATGTTCCTTCTCTAACTTCAACTGGAACCAAAATATCAACTGTTTGAAGTCAAAACATGAACACAAGTTCGTAAAATCTCATAAGCCTGATGATTTAACAACAATACTATGTAGGTATCTCCACTACACAATTTTTTTTTCACATTCTTCATTTATTATTTGTTGACTAGCTAGACCCTTTTCGCACGTTGTCTAATCTGTGCTAGCGAGTAGCAACACTCAGTCACGACAGGGAGAAATGACTAATGTACCAACTATCCTGAAATACGGATGTGTCTAGTGTTCTGATCGGACACAAAAATAGGTTACTTTCAGCGATTCTTTGACAAACATAATACAAAATTAGAGGCTTGCATAAAATAATGGATTTGTGAAACAAAATTATTCTGTAATGAGAGAATCGACCACTTCAAATGTCCTCAATTCGACAAAATTGGATAATGCTCCTCCACATTCTCTATAGATCAGAAAAATGATCTTAAAGGAACAGATCCCCAACGATTGTAAAAATCTTGGTTGAAATTCGCAGATATCAGCTGATAACTACCTACGACAAATACGGGCTGGGTTGGTTGCTTTTGGCCATTGTCTCACTGCTTGGCTTGTTGCTTGTTACCAATTGCATGAATATAGGTTAGGGCTGTGGCATGATGGACAAACTCAGCCACCGGGTGATTGCTTCCACGTAGCACCGCTGGATATGAAAATAGCAGGATCACTTGTAGCTCTGCTATTTCCTAACCGAATATCACCCCAACGGAGATACCAGGAACCACAGCGTGGAGGAGGGAACCTGTTTCCCGGGGTGCTGGGGGGGGCGATTGGCGCGCCGGGGAGCTGGAACTCCCTGTGGAAACCTGCCTGGTACAAACCGCGCTGATAATGCGTGGGGGCTTGCCTTAACCAGCTGGCTAAGTAGAAGGGAACTACAATAAAAATCTCCCCAAGACAAAGGTGGAACAGCATAAGCCAAAGTCTGCATGGCTAGTGGGAGGACTAGTCGCGATTATGCGAACTCCGGGGTACCTGGCGCCCCCCGGTTTAATCTGCCTTCCTGAGACATGCGGGGCTCTGTCGCAGGTGACCGTTCTTTCCCTAGCTTCTCGTGGGATCATTTATGGACACTGAGGAAAAAAAACAGGGTGAGGAAAACTCGCCAAATAATACAGAGGACGAAATCCTCATAGAAACGGGCAGCATTACACAGGACTTCGAACGTCCTGAACCCGAAGCTGACCTTGTAACGGAAATTCGTTCCATTCTTTACAATTGATCTGAATCAATCAATACTTTTATATTTACGGCCGTTCGGGAATTGATTTTCTATCGCGCCTGGCGCTAGTGTTATTAGCCACTGCTAATAAATTAATAGTTTGTGATTGGTTCTGACAAGGTCGATCGCTAACTCCGCAAAAGCCCTCTCGAAAGGGAAGGACAGAATCAAGTTCAGCGGTGCTGCCAGAAAAAGGTTTAAATACCTCGTTAAACAAGGCCTCCCAATAGAAGAGGCCAGGACGAAAGCGGTTGAACCGTTGAAGGAGTCAACTTCTGACAAAGGGCTGAAACAAGTCTGGTCAGAGGAAAAGACTCCCGATGGTCAACCAAAGAAACGACCTAAAGCGGCAGACAGAGGCAGCAGTGCCTCAGTGCCCACCAAACCTACCTTTAGTCAAGTGACGGAAGGGGTGAGGGTGGGCAATCTGCCGATGAACTATCCAGAAGCTCTCCTGACAACGGAACAAATTGAAGCCGCAAAAGAGGCAATTCTGGATAAAATCATCGAGCTGGAAGAAAAGGCTGCCACAATGCCTTACTTCCACAGCTCCCACAATAGACCTGGCTGGTTAGCCCTGATGTGTGCCGATAACGCCACCGTGCAGTGGTTGAAAGATGCCATTGAGGATATAAAACCCTGTGAGGATGTGCAGCTGAGAGTCGTTGAAGAGGCAGCAATGCCTCACAGCGAGATCTTGGTGGCGTACCTACCAGGCAGCCAGGGATACTCCACGGAGAAAATCCTTGGATTGATAGAGGCTCAGAAAAGCCTCAACGCAACGACCTGGAGGGTACTGAAGGCCCTCTTGAACTTCTCACCATTTCGGTTAATATCCAATCAGCCGAAAGGTTGAGGAAAAAGGGGTTTGTGATCAATTATAAATTTGGTCACACAACCCACAGGGCAAGGGGTGGCAAACCCAAATCGGCCACACTTGACCTCTCAGAACCTGGTACCTCAGGTACCAATGCGGGTGCAGCTAGCACCGAAAAGCACCGAAACGCAGACCGAAAAGGCTGTCAAGAGTGCTGTTGACACTGGAAAGAAGGTGACCAAAGGCAAGACTGTACCTCGGAAACTGGACAGATCCCATGCCGGCGGAGTTAAGGGGAAGGGGAGTCAAAAGCCCCACCTAAACCTCCAGTATGAGCAAAAAGCTCAATTGTCTTCAGATAAACCTCCAACATTCAAAAGCTGCCACGAGTGTGCTTAGAAGGAGGTTTATTGAAGACAACATTCATGTAGGGCTACTCCAAGAGCCCTGGATTAACAGAGGACGTATACAAGGAATCAACATCAAGTCGTGTGAGTTACTTTATTGTTTATCTCACGAAAAACCACGAGCAGCCATATTGCTCGCACCTAATATTGAATTCTTTTCTGTTCCAGAGTTCATCACTGGAGATTTGGCAACCGCGTTAGTGGAAGTGCCAACTGAGGTAGGCAAGAGGCAGGTAGTTATTGCCTCGGCCTACTTTCCAGGGGACTCCGAAACACACCCTCCACCAGAGGAAGTTCAAATCCTCATCGAATGGTGCAAAAAATGTAACAGGCCTTTTATTCTGAGCTGCGATGCAAACGCCCACCACTTAATATGGGAAAGCACAGACACAAATGTACGGGGTGAGTATCTTCTAGAATATTTGTTGGCCAACAATATCGACATTATTAACAGAGGAAATAAATCCACCTTCATAAATGCGATTAGGAAAGAGGTTCTTGATTTAACTCTCGCGGACCCGGATCCGGATGACGAACTATATTCACAACTGGCATGTCTCTGATGATTCTCCAATGTCGGACCACCAGCACATGAGGTTCGACCTGGAGACGTCAGAGACACGCTTCGATGGATACAGGGTACCAAAGTTAACCAACTGGGATGCTTACAAAGAGCATCTCGAAAGGCAGACGGAGGACCAACTAACATCCATCGAATCAATAGAGGAACTTGACACAGCCTCAAGACAACTTCAAAATGCTATAATGAAAGCATATGAACTCAGCTGTCCTGAAAAACAAAAGGCTACTACCAGAGATGTGCCTTGGTGGAATACGGAACTAGCAAAACTTCGACAAAAAGTCAAAAGACTTTTCAATAGAGCTAAAAGTCTGGGAAACTGGGACCACTACAAAACAGCTCTTTCTGAGTACAATAATGAACTCAGAAAATCAAAAAGGAGAACATGGAGGCAAATGTGTGAAGGGATAAAAGAATTAGCCCCAGCACAACGTCTTCAAAAAGTTCTCCCAAAAGAACATTCCAACGGCATCGGCCTTATCAAAAAGCCGAACGGGGGATACACTGATAATCCTAAGGAAAGCTTAAGTGTTCTCCTGCAGACACACTTTCCTGGTTCCGAAACGGTTGTGGAAAACGAACATTAAAGCGCTCACCTGGAAGGGGTTGTCCACAACCCCAACAGATCCAGCAGAAGCCTAGCTGGAAAGATCTTCACAACTCAAAGGATCAAATGGGCTATCAAAAACTTCAAACCATTTAAGTCGCCAGGAAAGGACGGAATATTTCCCGCCTCACTGCAACATGGCCTTGAAAAAATAGAGCCTTCCTTGAAAAGGCTATTCAAGGCCAGCTTTATCTTCGGTTATATACCGCAAGCGTGGAGGGAGGCCGTTGTGGCAATTATACCAAAGACTGGGAGACGTCCAATGGACGAACCAAAGTCTTATCGCCCCATCAGTCTCACATCTTTTCTCCTAAAAGCAATGGAGAAAATAATAGACTTTCACATCAGAAGCGAGCTCCTTGAGCTAAGACCGCTCCACAAGAAACAGTTTGCTTATCAAGCAGGTAAATCCACGATAAATGCTCTACAATGTTCGGTTGAAAGCATTGAAAAGACATACGTCGAAAAAGAAATGGCTCTTTGTGCCTTCATCGACATAGAGGGTGCTTTTGATAACACCTCACATGCTTCCATAACTAGGTCGCTAGAGGAAAGGAATGTAAACGCCTCACTGATTAGATGGATACAAGCAATGCTGAAAAGCAGAATCATTGTGGCGACTCTCGGGGAAGAGACGGTCAGTATGACAGTAGAGAAAGGTTGTCCCCAAGGGGGAGTTCTATCGCCTTCGCTGTGGTCATTGGTTGTCGACAACCTGATAGTTAAGCTTCATGATTCTGGTTATACGACTCAAGGGTACGCCGATGACCTGGTTGTCATCATTAGGGGCAAACATGACGGGATAATTTCCAATCGCATGCAAGTGGCCCTTAACACAATCAAAAGCTGGTGCGCAAAGGAAGGACTCAATGTAAATCCTAGCAAAACAGTGCTGGTTCCATTTACCAAGAGGCAAAAGTATGAACTTAAAGCCCCAACTTTGAATGGAATCTAGCTCAATTTTTCCAAAGAAATTAAATATCTGGGCGTGATAATCGACCAAAAACTGACATGGAACAGCCAACTCAATCACATTCTTTCCAGAGCTATAGCGGCAAGCTGGACATGCCGCAGAGTCTTTGGCAAGACATGGGGTCTGAAACCAAAAATGATCTATTGGTCATACCAAACGATCATCAAACCCATGGTCACCTACGCTTCATTGATATGGTGGCCAAAAATGCAACAAATTTCGGCACAAGTCAAGCTGCAGGAAGTGCGGCGGCTAGCTTGTCTGGGAATCACAGGGGCAATATTCACGTGCCCCACTGCAGCCTTAGAGGTAATGCTGAACCTTCAACCATTGCACCTGTGTGTAATGAGAGAAGCAGCAATAAGTGCCTTCAGGCTGAGCCAGACAATGAACCTCAAATTAGGAAATCGGACTGGACATTTGAAGATTTTGGCAAATATTCCACTGGAATCCATGTCCAAGCCTACAGATATCATGCCAGTTAGGTACGACTTCGAAATGCAGTTATAAACAACCACCAAATTTGCCCAGAGAACGGACCTCAACTGGGAAGGGATGCATCAGTGTGGTATACTGATGGATCCAAGATGGATAAAAGGGCTGGAGTGGTAGTAAGAGCCACATTTCAGGCTCTCAAATTCCCTAGGTAACACCCCAACCATATTTCAAGCAGAAGTAGATGCTATAGAGATATGTGCACAGGAGTGCCTCGAAAGGGACACTCGAAGGGCAGAAATCTATATCCTATCAGATAGCCAAGCACCACTTAAAGCTCTAAAGTCATACACTCGTGATCTTGATAAACTTCGAGAGGAATCATACTAATGAGAGAAAGGAAAATATGGCTGATAACCTGTCCTGTTCTGATTTCATCGACTTTTTCAGCAAAGTGGCAGAAAACATAATTAAATATCTTCCTGAGATCGAAACTGACGACTTACAAAAACTTTCCTTCTCCCTCCTCATCTTTTTTTATGCAACCCGTCACTACTACTGATGTTCATGAAGCTATATTATCACTGAAAAATTCTGCGTGTTTAGATATCCATGATCTTAATAGCAGAATCATAAAAGCAGTGAGTGAGATTATTGTAGAGCCTATAACTGACCTCATAAATACAATTTTTGTAACAGGTATATTTCCGGACATATTTAAATTCTCCAAAATTATCCCGATTTTCAAAAAGGGTGACAAAGCAGATGCTGGGAATTATCGTCTCATCTCGATCATATGTATCTTCTCAAAACTTATTGAGAGCATCTTAAAACATCGACTAACCAAGTACTTTGAAGAAAACAACTTCTTGAACAACTCACAATTTGGCTTTAGGGCAAATCGTTCGACTGCCAAGGCAGCTATGAGTGTGCTCGAGAAAATAATAGAAGGTCTGGAAAAGAACTATCATATGGGAATCACTCTCTTTGACCTATCTAAGGCCTTTGACTGTGTCTCCCATGACATCCTCATTGAAAAACTCAGATACTATGGAATTAGAGGTGTAACTCTCACTCTCATTGAATCATATTTAACGAATCGTTTTCAAGCTGTATATTTCAACAACAAACTATCTGAATTCAGAGGTGTGAGATTTGGTGTTCCACAAGGTTCTGTTTTGGGCCCTTTACTATTCATAATCTACATCAATGACCTATGTCTATCTATGACTCCATACGAGAGTATCCTATTCGCAGATGATACAACACTGATTTATTCTCATGAAGATTATGACTCCTTAATTTCCCTGTCTGACGAAGTAGAAAAAAAAGCCGAACTTTGGTTTATCGAAAACAAACTGAAACTGAACAAGGATAAAACACAGAAACTCTTAATCACTACTACCACATCCTTACAAGAAGAGGGAGTAGTAAAACTTTTGGGTATCACTCTGGACGATAAGCTCAATTGGTCGTGTCACGTTAGGCAATTGAATCTGAAACTATCTAGCTCACTTTTCCTTATGCGACAACTAAGACGCATCACTAACACTAGGTACTACTCTCAGAACGGTATATTTCTCTTTAATTCAGTCTCACCTGAATTACGGAATTTTGGCTTTGGGGTAACTCTTCGGCAGCTTCTACTGTCTTCAGACAACAAAAAAAAGCCATGAGAATCTTGAGCAACGCGAATCATAGGGAATCTTGCAGACCTATTTTCATGAAATTCAAGATCTTGACTCTTCCGTCACTTCTCATCTGGAACACGGTTAATGAAATCCACAAAAAATATCCAATATTAACAACGCATGCAGACGTTCACCACCATGATACCAGAGGGGCGAAAATGATAAGATTACCTAGATATCGGCTCACTAAATCCAAGAAGAATTCAATAAACTATAGCCTATATAATATTCTTTCCACTGAAGTCAAAAACATGAATACATTCAACTTTGAAAAAACAATCAAAACATGTCTGAATGAAAATGCCTTCTATTCTCTTGATGAATATACAAACTTCATCAAAAAAGGTGGACATATACTCAATGAATCGTGAATCAAATCAAACCATTATATATCCAGCGTTTCTCTTATACTAATATTTTTAATCTACCGATGAAATCGTTACCTGTTTTATTTTAATATGTGGTTTTGTAACATTTAGTTAGGAATTCATTTAGGAATTATTATCTATCTATACCATATTTCTTATACTTATGTTTTTATTTTGTGCTCATGTTGTTTTTACTGACATATTTTTTTCTAGCATATGACCTGTCATAAATGTATTTGTATATACATAACATGATCAATAAATCTATCTATCTATCTATCTATCTAAGCTGACTTGGGACTGCAAAAAATCCCTGAGACAACTGGCTGCACACAACCAGGTCACTTTGATGTGGGTTCCTGGTCACAAGGGAGTTAAAGGCAACGAGGAAGCAGACTGCCTTGCCAAAGAAGGGACAAATACACAATTTCCCTTCTGTGGATTCTCCAAGGCCCACTTGAAAGAAGAGGTTCGACGTTGGGAAGCGAATTAAATGAATTCTCACTGAAATAAAGTGCCAGGACAAAGACAAGCGAAAAGGCTAGTGAGCCTATCGCCAAGGAAAGCTAAGCAGCTTCTCGAGTTGGACAAGAAAGACTTGAAACTGGTAACGGGACTTCTCACTGGACACTGCCCTCTGAGGTATCACCTCAAAAAGATGGGCAAAACAGAGAGTGATAGTTGCCGCTACTGCGAGAACTTCTTTGAAGCTGCAGAACATTTGCTTTGCGAATGCCCAGCGCTCTTCTGCAAGAAACCCAAGTTCCTGGAAGGGGCCTTTTTAGAGCCCTCCGATATCAGGAACCTAGCTCCTAGGAAACTGATAAACTTTGCACGAAGTCTCGGAATCCCGGGCTTCGAATAGATTAAGGATTATGCACAAAAGATCTTATAGGTCGAGGTGCAGCCTCTGCACAGCCTTAACAAACCCCCCTACAATCTACAATCTTGAATAATAATAAATGCAGAACAGTCATGGTCAAGTTTGTAACATATAAGAAAAAAAGAAAATATTTAAGGCAAAGCAAACGTTGAAAAAAACAGGAATATATGTGAATGAAGACCTAACGAAACAACAGTATAATCTACTACAGTTGGCAAAACAAAAATATGGGACTAGACAAGTATGGACATCATCGGGGAGAGTATTCGTGAAATCAGAAGATAACATAAGAAGCATAACATCTATAAATGAACTATAAGATTTTCTCAGGGCATAAAAACTAAATATAATTATAGAAAATAGGCTGAACAGGTAATTGATTGAATAGGTAGAAAACAGATATATTTTAATCAGTATGTTTGCATGCAGAATTCATATTAAAAAACAATATTTACTGTTTTGTTTTGTACAGCAAGTTTTATTCGGCAGTCAATCTAGACAGCAAAAACATTTGAAAGAAGTGACACGCTTTTTTCTTCTTTTTTTTTATACGACTGGAATGAAATAAATTAGTTGTGGCTACTGTACCTACCCATCAGCTTCTTTTGTAGATGTTTCAGATAAAGAAGAATAATTATTGTTATTATTATTATAATTTCTTATTTCCTTAGGTCATATGTATAAACTTACCTGTTTCATATTAGCACTATAATAATCTAGTTTGTAATACCTTTTGTTACATGATTTTAATTATAGATTGGGGCTTACTAGAGATGCATCTAGACACTATACATTATACACTAAATGGACACGATATCTATTTACTATCAAAACTGTCGTGGTTTGAGAACTAAAACCCATGAAATTTATTGCAATACATTGGATAAACATTATGATATATTTCTGGCTGTCGAAACATGGCTGCAAGATGATATTTCAGACGGTGAACTTTTCGATTTAACAAAATATGAAGTCGTCAGAGCTGATAGAAATTTGACATATACAGGTGAGAGTACTGGTGGTGGAGTATTGATTAGTGTCAATAAGAAAAATACAAAAATATTGAAAGTTGCAAAATATACCCTGATCTATGAAATGTTGGTAGTGGACTTGAGAATCAAAAATAATAAATTCACCATTGGTATAGTCTACATACCACCGAATACCACAAATGAAACTTATTCTGAAATTTTCAGACATTACAACAAAACATAGGGAACGAAAATACTTATATATTTGGAGACTTTAATATCCCCGAACTGAAAACAGATATTGCAACTTCACAAAATATGGGTCCAAAATTGCACATTTCAAATGATTTCCTGGAATTCAATTCTTTAGAATTATTCAATCATATAAAAAACAGAAATGGAAAATTGCTAGATTGGGTAATGGGAGAGAATATACTACCGAATAGGCGGACTTGTCAGGTCATCAAAGAAGTGCTGCCTATTATTAAAGAAGATGATCATCATCCGTCTCTAGATATTAATGGAATTAATGTGTTGAAAAATAAGAACTATATAAACAAAGAAAAAAATCTATCCTTGAAAATAACTATAACTTTCAGAAAGCAAATTTCGAATCTTTAACCCTTGATATAAGAAAGGCCCAGTGGGACAGGATATTTGAACAAACAGATGTTAACAAGTCTATAAACGAATTTTACAAAGTTTTCTATAATCTGTTAGATGAAAACGTTCCAAAATTTAAATCATATCATAAACATGATAGTTACTCAATTTGGTTCTCTAAAGAAATAAAAGATATTATAAAAGAGAAAAATAAATTTAAAAAATTAAGAAATGTGTCAACACATTATGATGAAAAATATAAAGAAATTAGGAGGCGACTGAAAAATTCAACTAGAGCAGCTTACAGAGTATATATATCAGAAACGGAAGAAAATATTTCGACAAATGTTGATGCATTTTGGACATATGTTAATAAAAAGAAAACTAATAGTACATCACATAACGAACATTTCCATTTGAATGGCACCAAATTATCAAAGGAATCCTGTCAACATTTCGCAGAATATTTTTCATCAGTATACTCAAATGTAAAACCAAACTATTGTGTTGATTTTAATACTACTGACCAATTTACCAACGATATATTCATTTTGAACCAGTTAGATGAATCAGATTTCAAAGCTGGAATTCGGAAATTGAAACCAAAAAAATCCGCCGGAGTAGATAGAATTCCCCCATATATATTGAAAGCATGTGCTGAATGGTTAGAAAAACCGTTGCTGTACATATACAGGGTGTCCCCTCTCAATTGGAAAAAACTTCTGGGGCATATTGAGGAACCATAGACAAGCAGTTTGAGATGAGAGACTGATGTCCGGAAGTGCATGGTTTTCAAAATACAGGGTGTCAAAGTTTTTTTCAAAAAACTTTTTTTTATTAATATTTCAAAGACACGTTAACCGATTTTCTTGAAATTCGCTAGTGATGTGAGCTTTAATAAGACGCTCAGTTAGCACTAATTAAATGTTAATTATGACTTCCAGTGGCGCCCCGGGGGACAGGGTCACGAATAAAAATGACAAAAAATGTACGCTGCTGACTTTTTTGAAAAAATTTATATATTTTTTAGGAAGCTCAGTTAAAAATACAACTTTTTTATCACTTGATATTTTTTCGTATCTCTCTCCGTTTTCGAGAAATTTTTTTTATTAAAAACTTTATTGAAAGGTTCATTATTATTAGAAAGAAAAACAAGGAGGCTTTTTTACAAATAATTCATTATTAATTAGTGGAGCAAATGCTCAAAGTGTCCACCATGCATTTCGATGCATTTTCTGCACCTGTCGAGCCAGGATTCGCGCACCCGAGCAAACACGCCTGGATTGTTCGCGATAAATTCCGCTGCCACCACAACTCTAGCAACTAGGTCCTCCATGGTCGGCACAGGAGTTGCATAGATCAACTGTTCCATTTCGCCCCAAAGAAAAAAGTCCAGGGGGGCCAAGTCCGGCGACCTTGCTGGCCAAGGGACGGGACCACCTCTACCAATCCACCTGTTGTTGTAGGTTTGGTCGAGGTAACCTCTCACGGTGCGCGCAAAATGCGCTGGACAACCATCGTGTTGGAACCAGGCCTCTCTACGCAACTGGAGGGGTACATCTTCCAGCAGCTCGGGCAGAATATCTCGCAAAAATACTAGATAGTTATTCCCGTTGAGGTGATCAGGTAGAACGTACGGCCCAATCAAATGGTCGCCAAGAATACCTGCCCAAACATTAACACTTCTGCTGATATTCTCTGATGTGCGTAGCATGGGGATTTTGTTCGCTCCACTCGTGGTTATTACGAGGATTGAATGTCCCCTCGCGCGAAAATCCTTTTTCATCGCTCGTGAAGATTATACTTAAAAAATCAGCGTTTTCATCCGCTTGACGGAGCAACCACTCGCAGAACTCGAGCCGCCGAGGAGCGTCGTCAGGCAGTAGATGCTGCACCTTTTGCAGTTTAAATGGATAGAGATCGTGGATTTTCAATACTCGATGGACAGTATTTTTGCTGCAATCAAGTTGCGACGCAATCAGACGAGTGCTAGTGTTGGGCTCATTCTGAATGCGTGCCATGACTTCATCCTCAACGGCATCTCTGATCGGAAACTGCCTTGCAAATTCTCGAATAGGCTGCAAAGATAACAAAGCCTCTTAGATTGGCTGTGAAACAGAAACGCGCAAGAAAAAAAAACACAGAAAGTTGCCATTTCTGCAATACTTACCACGAATGAGCCGGTCTCCCGTAGATTTTGATGAATTTTGATAAAAATCTTATGGTTTGGCAATTCACGATTTGGGAACCGCTGCCCGTACAACCGTTGTGCTAACAAAGAATTACCCCGCGCTTCCCCATACAAGAGATGCATATCTGCAAGCTCGGCTAATTCAAACCGATTCATTTTTGCAATTAGTGTAACGTTTGAAGATAATTAAGTACTTAAAAACTGACACTTTTACTAAAGTTTGACATGTTTATGTGTTACCATGACAACATTGTTTTGTTTTAGATTTTCGGATAATGAACCTTTCAATAAAGTTTTTAATAAAAAATTTTTCTCGAAAACGGAGAGAGATACGAAAAAATATCAAGTGACAAAAAAGTTGTATTTTTAACTGAGCTTTCTATAAAATATATAAAATTTTCAAAAAAAGTCAGCAGCGTACATTTTTTGTCATTTTTATTCGTGACACTGTCCCCCGGGGCGCCACTTGAAGTCATAATTAACATTTAATTAGTGCTAACTGAGCGTCTTATTAAAGCTTACATCACTAGCAAATGTCAAGAAAATCGGTGAACGTGTCTTTGAAATATTAATAAAAAAAAGTTTTTTGAAAAAAACTTTGACACCCTGTATTTCGAAAACCATGCACTTCCGGACATCAGTATCTGATCTCAAACTGCTTGTCTATGGTTCCTCAATATGCCCCAGAAGTTTTTTCCAATTGAGAGGGGACACCCTGTATAATTTGGCAATAAAAACTAATACATTTCCCGAATCTTGGAAAACAGCAATTTGTGTTCCTATACATAAATCAGGAGACAAGTCTAACATTGCGAACTATAGAGGTATATCGATACTCTCTTCACCTGCTAAACTATTCGAACATATACTATACACGAAACTCTATAAGCATGTCGAAAATAGCATAAATGAATGTCAACACGGATTTGTAAATAGAAAGTCCATCAATACGAATTTGTTTTCATTCACTAATGAAGTATACAACGCTTTTGAAAATAAAAATCAACTAGATGCAATTTTTACAGATTTCTCAAAGGCTTTTGATAAGATAGATCACGAGAAGTTACTCTTTAAACTGGACAAATTTGGTATTAGACACGGACTCATTATCAGTTATTTGGAAAATAAAAATTTTTTAGTGAAGTATAATGGAAACATCTCAAAAAAATTCGACACAAATTCGGGAGTGCCTCAAGGATCCAATCTCGGACCATTGTTTTTTGTTCTATTTATAAATGATCTTCCTACTGTTATAAAATATTCGAAAGGATTATCATTCGCGGACGACTTCAAATTGTTCAGAGAAATCACTACTGTGAGGGATTGTATAGCACTTCAAAAAGATATTGAGAGTATTTTGGAATGGAGCGTTGCAAATAATCTACATTTCAATATAAACAAATGTTTCATTATGAGTCTCACTTTAAGGAATAATCCTATAATCTTCGAGTATGAAATGAATACAGTAGCGCTCAATAGAAAAACGAAGGTGAAAGATCTTGGAATTCAGTATGATTCAACCTTATCATTCGTACCTCACTTTGAAGATATGACGAAGAAATGTAATAGAAGCTTGGGCTTCATCATCAGAAATTCATATTGTTTCACCCATGTTAATACACTCAAAACTTTATATTATGCACTTGTCAGGACGAGATTAGATTTTGGTAGTATTATTTGGGGTTCACAGTCACAGACTCATCTGAACAGACTCGAAAAGATTCAGAATAAGTTTCTACGGTTCCTCCACTATAAAACACATCATACATGGTTAGATTATCACACTATAAGAACAACAGAGCTGAGGAAAACGTTTCAAATATTATCATTAGACATAAGAAGGAATGTAAATATGTCCATATTTTTGTATAAAATAATTAATAACCATATTTCAGACTCCAACATACTAAGCCTTATAACATTCCATATTCCAACACACACTTCTAGGTTTTCTCGACTTTTCAAAGTACCACACACAAGAACGACTCTTACTTCTCGCTCTCCTCTTTCAGTCATGCTTCGTACAGCTAATGAAATTAACGTATTAAAAGATTTAGATTATTCTCTGTCACAAAATAAATTTTCGAATACTATTATTACTTACTTTTTGGAAACAACGATCCATGTATCTCAGTATCGTATGTATAAGTAGTGTAAGTTGTAATTGTTTAATTGTAGCTCATGAATTTTTGCATATTATCAATGAGTATATATAGGTTTATATTTCCATGTAATTAGGCAAGTTGCCTGTATGGAAAATAAATAAATAAATCAATAAAACCTACGACAAATGCGTAAAATAAGAGCTGGTATCAGCGAAGTGTCATCAACATAAATTGATGAGAGCGCGAGTTTGAATTTCGATGGAATATTCGTATATGTCATGCTACAATATTGACGCGAATTATTCACCAATGATTGCGCAACTCGCTATGATAAGAATGCACAGCATGGGTATATCTTGTTAACGGTAAGAGATACGGATACGGTTGAATGAGAGAAAAGTTGCTCATCCAGAAGGTAATTCCAACAGTCTTAGAAAATTTAAAAAATCATTTGTAGTTTTTCAGATATATCGAAAACAGATCAATTTTTCTAAAAGCCATTTCTTTTTCGACGTCATCTTCGGAGATACATTAAAACTGAAAAAGCTTTTGGTAGATATTGACTTCTGCATGCGACGTTTCGTACCTATTTTTTTATACGGTAATGCTTATGTGTTCTGAAAGCTTTTTAAATTCTGAATACAACCATGTATTATACAAAGTGGTTCGAATCTGTTTCAACATAGTTTCAGCCATCAATAATGTTTTTTCGAAGTTCCAAAGAAAAAATATCATCATCAGTTTCACTCATTTTTGATTATTCAGTTCCGAATATTGATTGACTAGTTATTAAATACTGAATATTAAGCCATGTTAAAAACAATCTGAGTAGGTAGGGATGGGTTTTACCAGAAAATGGTTTTGTTTGAAGAGTTGGAACTCCTCATTTCATGTAAACATCGCTATATCTAATTAGTTTACTCAAATATTTCCACAATTATGAAACAACTACAAATTTTAGTTGAGATATACCTTCTTTGTTGTTAGGAATACCAAGAAATATATATTATTTTACAAGAGTCGATGGATATTTCATCTCCGTTGATAGAAATGTTATCAACTTTAGTTTATATTTCATTTCGTTATTTATATTTTGGAAATGATATTTTGTCTTTTTATCAGTATTGCTAGTTTGTCTTGAAAGTTGAACAATATACAGCTGAATTATCAACAGCAGTTGTTGATCCAACAACTTAATCAATTAACTTCTAGATCAGAAATGTTAGTAGTGAAACTATCACAGAATTAAAAAAGGAAAATAATATCTCAAAGTCATCTCCACAACATTATTAGAATAATCTAACATAACAAGGTAGAAAACGAGCAGAAAACAACTACGTTCCTGGCAAATACCACGTAAAATATTGAATTATATCCACTCGTAGTCTATGCATCAATTCCTATAAATGAATAAAAATACAAATATTTCTTTCTTCGAACATGCGTTTATGCTCCCAACGAGACAAACACGCCTGACAACCTGTAGGCTGGTTTCGGGCTTATTGGCCCTCATCAGTACAGGGTAGTCAACCGTGTAGAGATCCTGAGATCTCCACACGAGGCGAGGTCTGAATCGATGGAAGCATCCACGCATATTTGATAGCAGTGAACCGATCCCCAAGAAGAGAATGAACACGGCGACACCAAGTGGCGAAGAAAGAAACACTCCTTAATAAATTTCCCATATAGAAATATCAGAGTGGCTGGGTTGCTCGACTAGCCGATTGAATCAAAGGGAATAGCCAAAAACTCTAAGTGGAGTGATTGTGTAAAAAAAGAAAATAATATCTCAAAGTCATCTCCACAACATTATTAGAATAATCTAACATAACAAGGTAGAAAACGAGCAGAAAACAACTACGTTCCTGGCAAATACCACGCAAAATATTGAATTATATCCACTCGTAGTCTATGCATCAATTCATATAAATGAATAAAAATACAAATATTTCTTTCTTCGAACATGCGTTTATGCTCCCAATGAGACAAACACGCCTGACAACCTGTAGACCGGTTTCGGGCTTATTGGCCGTCATCAGTACAGGGTAGTCAACCGTGTAGAGATCATGAGATCTCCTTTTTTACACCATCACTCCACTTAGAGTTTTTGGCTATTCCCTTTGATTATCACAGAATTGTTGTGAAATTCAACATCATTTTTTCAACAATATAGGAGGTTGTTGAAATTGACAATTCATTTCCAACAGTGTAGAATCTCAAATATCCTTAATTGCTCCTCTTTGAATTCAAACTCCACATTGTTCTTCAGTAAATCAACTGAGTACTTATTAAGTGTTCTAAAAAGTAGAAAGGAAAAATAATCCTATCGGTAAGCGAGTAACGAGCAAAAAAAATAAGCAGGTAAACACAATAGCTAGCGCAGACAGGCGATTTTTTATGCAAATTTCACTAACCTAAAACTAAAAAAATAATCTACCCAACCACAAACCCTGGAGAAATCTGCCACAGTATAAATTATTTACAGGCTGCGAGAAAAGAGAAAGAAAATAAGAATGCAGCGGAACGGAAAATAAAGTATTACCAACCGGAATTCAACCATGGATAGTGCGTCGCTTGAGCTCAAGCGCATGCGCAAGTTCTAGGGTTATTAATTTCTAAACTTTATCTTCCGCTAACAGAAAGTTACTACCTATATAGAACGTAAGATTGGTGGGTGAAAATGAAGGCGGGGTTTTAGTAACAGAAGCAAATCAAACACTAGACTAAGCGATCATAATTCAATCAAGCAAGGATTAATGGTTATATGTTTTCAACTTGCGTGCCGGAAGGTTCCACCCTCCTGTCCGAGGTACGTTGATTGCCTCCGTAGCGTCCAACTTCCACTCCACTAAGGTTAAGGCAGGCATTACTGTGGGATTTGGCACCAAGGAATAATATAATTCTCGGCGTCAGAGATCAGTCATCCGAACCTCATCGGACACTAGATGGCGCCATAGAGACCCTACCTCCTATCTTTACTTAAAACTTAACTTACGTCTATCTACTACACAATTACGCTGGCATACACTAATGTAATTAGAAATTCAGGCTTACAAAACAACTGGAGGATGGCTTTGAAACTGCCTGAAACAGTTCATATTGGTAGAAAAAATGTTGTCTGTGAAGACCACTTCAATATAAGTATTGTCAGAATCTTTCAATAATTCAGTCCTGTTCAAAATATAATTTACAGCTAGAAGAAGATGCAGCAACTTGAATGTACTATAAAGTTATGGGCAAGAAGTTATTCTTGAGATCAGGAGTGGTACCTCATAAATATATTATAGAAAGTCCATCACCAACTAGTTTGCCTAGTAATTTGAGTGAGTCAGCAAGGAACAGAAAATTGGACTATCATCATCCACCTATGGAACATCCATGGCCATCAACTTCAAAGAATATCATGAAGAAACTGTATTCAAAAAGACCCAAGATATAGTCTGAGGTTCGATCCTTCTCCATCTGGTTCATTTCAAGTGCATCAAACATATTGTGAAAAAATCACATGTTCTGTTGTGGATGTTCAAGTAAACTTGAGAAGTGAAGTGAAAGGTAGAAGTTTCTCAATGAATACCAAAAAAGTGTTTTTCAAAGCTGAGAATATCGTTAATAAAGCAAGTTCTGCCAAATTAGGGGACAAACAAGTGAAATCAAATATTAGTTCTCCTTCATCATAAACAATTTCTTGAAGTTCAAAATCTACAGAGGAATACAAACCTATTTCCTCATCAGATGCTACTTCTGTGGATGAAAGTAATCAAAATAAACTCCTAACTACTACTACTGTTGAAATTTTGAAGAAATAAGAAAAAGGGAAAACAAACTTATAAAATTTATACATTCAATAATAATTATAGCATGTGTGCTCATCAATTTAGAAAAACCACTGCTGCGATAATATTGCTATAAACTCTACAAAAAATGGAATTGTACATTTCATAGGAAGTTAAAATACTTGTTTTGAGAACATATATATAGAAAATAAAATATTGTATTATCTATTGAATATATATCCAAAATTAATTTGTATATTTCATTAGGTAGGTACTTAGGAATATGAGACCTAAATATGTTGATACTTTAGCTTGTCATCACAGTATTACCCTGAAATAAGTTCTCAATAACAATGTTGATTGAAATAAATGATGAGTTTTATTAATATGTGTGATTGGGAGTGAATGAAAACCATTTTATTTAGAATTTATTTATTTAAATTATTAAAACAATGAAAACCATTTCAATATATTTGCAGGTACAACTTTTTAAAGCATTTTATTGTTTCTCAGTATGATAATAATAATCCCCAATGATAACAGAAAACATTTGTAATATTAACATTTCAATGTTTTGATTCAGAATGAATTGAAATATAAGATATTGTCACGACCCCTTACCTAGGGGGTGGTGATCTGGGGGTGAACTCGCTTGGGAGGCCGAGAAAGTAAACGAGTTACGTTTATTAGAGTTTATTTCCTAACAACATTTAGTTTGGTGAATCCATATGGATGTGGTTACAGAGAATGATGAAAAGGTACTCACAAATTGCCCTGCAAGGGGTGGATATGATGGTGCACAGAAAGAACCATAGTGTAGATCGGTTGATCGCAACTAATTCCCAGACTGCTGTTCAGAATGAAATCAGAATTCAAAGTGAGTGTTTGTTTTATCGATTCCGGAGTCTATATTCATAAATCTGCTTACAGTCAGCAGTTTGTTGTATAGAAGCGAGTCTTCGATTTAGCTTCACTGAGCTGCCAACATGAGTGAAATATTATCTGCTGTTTCCTCAAATCGTATGATTCTGAACATGTTATAATTTGGAGAAGATATAAATGATTGAATATTTTTACATATGGTTCCTTTCGTGACAATATTCAGAAAACAAATTAAATATATATTTTATAGCAGCATACATATTATATCAGATAAATAACTGAATGAACATATCAAACAAAAACTGATTAATAATTGAAATCTGGTAGTTATCAATAATAAGGTACTTGATAAAGAATATACAGGTATGTAAAAATCCATCCTGCTGACTTTCGATAATGAAGCACTCTTTCAATAACTGGATCCATAATACAAAAGGAACACCATGTTCACAACCTCCTGAAAACAAAAAATATGAAATTAAATAGGAACTATGATTTTTAAGAATGTGTAAAAATGTATAAGTTCATGTGATTGTCTTCGAGTATGAATAATTTGCTGACCAAAAGATTCGTTCTCCTCTTTTCCATTCATTATCGCCATAACATTGTAGACTTTCTTGTGATTCTTGGGTTCAGGAGGGATGATTTTCGTTCATTCTACATATATCACCATGACTTTTCAACTCAACTTATGATATTGCTTAATCACCATGAGCCTCATTGGTTGATCTGAAACGTAATATTACCTTCAATATCACCCAGAATACTCACAGAAAATATAAAATGGAAACAGGTTTTCATTTCACCACTCTTCTGGAATGTAAACATAAACTAACCTTTATGTTTTCACGTTGAAAACTTCAGCACTAACGAAATTCACATTATTCGTGAAAAAATCACCCATCATGTCAATATCCACCATCGGCAAATTATCCGATGCTGCCTTTTCAAACCCTTCATCTATTTTTTTCATCCTGAACTTGAACACACTTGAAACTTGAAAAAAGTAATCGTTTACAAACAAAACAATCCAGATATTATGTTTGGTTAGGACGCGACGACAGATGGAAAATATAAATACACACACACAGTTGCCAAGTTGATAGTTTAACACACTATCACTTGAACTCTCAAGATAAAATGAAGTTCTTGAATTAGTAGCACCTTATGGAGGGATTATGTATTTCTGCCATTTCTGGATAACCTTCCTTCTGTCTTACTATAATCTTTAATTTTTGATCTGGCAACTCTGTGTGGTACTTAGATCATTAACGTACAACAACGGGACAACCAATCAAAATCGGACGCGCACTGACGTCACATGGCTTCCCTCTTCTTCTGGATCGTTTGAATTCAGTATATTATTTTGACTTTTTCAATAATTTTTTAAGATTGATGAGATAGATAAATTGATGAAAAAAAATCTCAAAAAATGGGTACGAGTTACATGGGAGTCCAATATTTCGAAATATAATTTTTCTGAAAATTACTGGAAATGCCAATTTTTAACCTATTTCTTCAACCTAGAAAATTTCATCAAAATAAAGGTATTCATCCTGAAAATAATCATGCAATGCTGGGGAACACCACAGGTAAGTCATAATGTTTTCCTATTTGAACATCACATTTAATGATCAACAATACCTTCTGACTCGTAACAGGACTTGATTGAATACTTAAAGTATTCTTTGTTTCAGAATCTGTTTACATTGGATCAGCAGAAGCCTGAGGTTCTGTAGTTCTGAAAATCATAGTGGTACTTATTAATCAGAAAGCTTTATGATCATTAAATGTTGTAGTAAGGTTCGTTCTCAGAGGGCCAGGTAGCGTAGTGGTTAGAGCGTCAATCTCTCAATCTCTGCCCTGCCCGTCGTGAGTTTGATTCTCATCGACGGTGGAATTTTTCCGATAGCCCAAGAAAGTGGTATGGAAAGATACAAAAGGCCTCTCAGCTTAAGTGTCGTCGCAAGGTCCTGATTTGCAGGGGCGAGCCATACCACTCGAGGTGGAGTGTTTAGTGGGTATGTCTGAGGATATTCAGTTCAGGACTCAGAAGACTACCCTATGAGAAAAGGGTTTCAACCATCTCGTTAACCAATAAAAAAAAAGGTTCGTTCTCTGATTAACTGATCAGATGTCCTGTAAGTATGTTCCCTATATTGACTGTATTAATAAACCAAAACAACAAAATATTTATTGTAACAATTTTGAATGCTACATCTACCCCTTCGTTTAGAGAAAAAATTAATTGAAAGTTAAATGTAAAACAATTACACTTTTTCCTTTGTTGACAATGACAATCCTTGGGCTTCTAGTCCCCATGTCAACATTATTTGAAACATATCAGCAGGATGCCCACACCCAACCATATGAAGCGTCACCGTCTGTGATGCTTCTATCGGTACCGTTTGTTCTCCGGCCACGTGATGATAGTGCGGCACGGTCGAACACCCCAGACGAATGACACCCCATGAAAGGGAAATGAAGGCAACCCGCCAAGAGATATCCACAAAAGAAAAAAACGAATTGCTTTGTAGCATTCAAAATTGCTACCTTTTGATTTTGTTTTTTATATGGTAAATTTTTCATTTATTGGGCATTGCACTCACAGAGAGCATTCAGTTGTGATACTAAAATCCTGAAAAGAACATTCATTAAAACCACTATTTCAAAACAAACATCACATATAGTTCAAAGGACAGTAATTTACAGGTTTTCAACACTAGGTATTACTCTTGCTTCTGACATTCTTAGGGCTGTTGGAGGTGATGTAACAAACTGCAGGAATCTTATGATTTCTGGCTACCTGTCTGATCCTAGGCCTGGAATTGAAGATAAAAGAGTCAAAAAAGACCTCCTTTCAAAAGTAAACAAGAGACTTACCATTGTGTTCTCTGGTGTGATAAATTCTATGGTACTGATTATTTCAGGGTTTGTGAAAATCGTCTCTTCGATCTGAATGTGATCTAGATCACAGGATTTATACCCTACCAACATTTTTTATATCTCATTCGGGTTATTTCAAGAGGTATAACACCCGGTATAAAAGTATTTATCTTATCGATTTATTCTACAACCACACTGATATGATTCTCGCATTGGTTCATGATATTTTTGCCTTGTCCATTTTGTTGTTTTATTATATTGTAATGGAATTCGACAAAGTCATGAAGAAGTATCGCCGATATCAAAATATCCTCCTGTATTGGACATTCCAGATAGCTCTCGATTGTTCATGAATGATCTAGAACAGAAAAGGATTAAATATCCTGGAAGCTATCAGATGGAGAGAGATGACAGGAAAGTGACAGTTCGAGAAGGTTCTAGAACAACTTAACCACGATATATATACGTTCATAACCTCCATAATAACCTCCATAATAAATAGTTGTTATAAATTAGTCTGTCATAAGTGTTAGTGTTCGTTGAAATAAATTAGTAAGGATAAGATTGCGGCGCAGATAGCGGCTCAGCGTGAAGAGATAACGGCTCAGCAAGATGAGATAGTAGCACAAATTTCGGCTCAGCAAGAGGCTTCGACGCAGATAGGAGCTCAGCAAGACAAGATAGTAGCTCAGATTTCTGCCCAGCATGAAGAGGTTTCAACGCAGATATCAGCTCAGCATGACAAAATGACAGATCTGCAGGATAGGATCGTGGCTCACCAAGACAAGATCGAGGCTCAAATAACTGCTCAGCGTGAAGAAATTTCGGCGCAGATTGCTGACCAGAAGGAAGAAATGAAAGCAATAACAGATAATCTTCAAGATAGATAGAAGAATTGAGGTTGAAACTTGGATATCAAAAACTGGAGAAGTCTGATAATGACGGTCAACAACTCGTGATGGAGAAGAAAATGGAACCAGACACAGTCACTTCTTCAAATCGAATGAAGCCGCCTACGTTTGACGGAAAGACATCTTGGCTGAATTACGTGAAACAGTTTGAAGCAGCTGCCAAAGCAAATGGATGGACATCGAAGGACAAGGCGGTGGCTCTAAACAGTTGCTCTACGAGGTGATGCATTGAACATCTTGCAAGCCATTCCGGAGAGTGAGGCCGACAGTTACAAACATCTCATCAAACGTCTCCACATGCGATATGGCCATGAACATCTGCAGCAGGTATTCCAATCACAGATGAAGAACCGTCGACAGAAAGCCAACGAAAGCCTGCAGGAATTCGAAGTGGACGTAGCCAGGTTGGTTCATTGTGCATACCCATCAGCTCCGGAGTCCCTTATGGAATGTCTAGCTATACAAACATTCGTGGACGGGTTGAGAGATATAGAAATGCAGAGAACGATGCGTCTGACTCGACCCAAGAAACTCACGGATGCACTGGCAGCTGCGCTGGAATTTGAGGCCGCAACAGAAGCCTCACGTGGATCTGCAAGAGTTCGCGCCATGAAGATAACAGAACCCCGAACCATTCGCAGAATTCTCATGAGGGCTTAATTGATGTCATAAAGAGCGAAATGAGGAGTTTCTTTGATGAAACAAAGAGACCAGTCCGGTGCTGGAATTGTGGGGAGCTGGGACACCTCCAGAGAGCTTGTAAGCGAGCCAAGAGGGTTGCTGGGGAAGGATTATCTTCCTCACAGCCGCAGGAAAACTAAAACGGGTCGACCTGAAGGGGGCAGCTTCGACCCGCCATAATAAGTACCCCCTCATCATTGTGGCGTCTCTACAGCGTGACAATGGCAGCATCTATGTAGACGGCCAGATCGACGATAAGAAGTGCGCACTTTTGGTGGTGCAACGAGGACCATCCTTCGTCATGGACTCCTGAAATCATCGAAGAAGCGACTTGTGAGTTCGAGATGGCGTTTACGAACGGCCACGGGCGAAGCTGCTACCGTTCATGGTGAAATAGATGTGGAAATTACAATTGGTAACCTCAAATTTCCACATCGAGCTATCATGGCAGATATCGAGGAAGATGTTATTCTGGGGATGGACGTCATGGGCGCACACGAAATTCAACTGGACTTCGGAAACAGAACAATCAAAGTGGGTGCTGAGGAGATCTTTCTACATTCGCGGAAAGAAATTGCGGCCCGAGTAACATTAGCAGAGGACGTAGTGCTACCAGAAAGAAGCGAGACGATCGTAGCAGCTCGGATCGTTGATACGGTTGAAAAAGGTAGCCTCATCATTATGGAACCTTGGAACCATGACGAAGAGGTCGGCCGTGGTGTGCTAATCGGCAAGGCTTTGCTGACATCACAGGAACTTGTCCCGGTTCGATAGATTAACGTCAACAATCATCCTCTGACAGTTACCAACGGAACGAAGATTGGAATCTGTTCTACAGCGGCGAATACAACCAACAAAGGAGTGTTTGACTTCGAGGAAATGGTCTCTACTGCAAGCGGTGGTCTTAATAGACGTGAAAGGAAGCGGTTAATCGAATTACTGCAACGATACAGGGCCATTTTTGTATCTGCGAATGGAAAAATGGGAAAAACTGACATCGTAAAACATAAAATCGACACAGGAAATGCCAGACCCATTCGCCAGCTCGAAGGTTACCGCAGGCAAAAAGGGAAGTTGCTGACAGGATTATCGAGGACATGGAACGAGAAGAGGTGATCGAGCCATCTAACAGTCCATGGGCTTCACCAGTAGTTTTGGTGAAGAAGAAAGATGGGAGTACTCGATTCTGCGTAGACTATCGCCGACTGAATGATGTGACAAAGAAAGACAGCTATCCATTGCCACGTACTGACGACACACTGGATACATTGGCTGAATCAATGCTATTTTCAACACTGGACCTCAAGAGCGGATATTGGCAGGTGGAGATGGATCAAACAGACAAGGTTAGACAGCATTCACCATTGGCACTGGCTTATGGCAATTCAAGGTGATGCCTTTCGGGCTCTGCAATGCACCTGTCACGTTCGAGCGAATCATGGAAAATGTGTTGAGAGGACTGTCCTGGAAAACATGTCTTGTATATTTGGATGACATCATTGTAGTTGGTGAAAATTCCGAAGATCATCTGGCAAATTTAGAAGGAGTCTTCCGAAGACTACGAACTGCGAACTTGACTCTCAACCTGAAGAAATGTCATCTACTGCGAAAACGAGTTGACTACTTGGGCCAAGTCGTAAGTAGTGAAGGAGTAGAGGTCGACTCCGAGAAGGTACGAGCAGTTAAGCAATGGCCTGTACCAGAAGATAAACATCAGCTCAGAAGTTTCCTTGGACTTTGCACCTATTATCGACGTTACGTCCGGATGTTTTCGGATATCGCAAAGCCACTAACTCGCCTCACCGAAGAGAAACAACCATTATGTTGGGACAAAGAATGTCAGGCTGCCTTTGATGCACTGAAAGAAAATTTGACCACGACACCGATCCTGGGGTATCCACTTCCAGAAGGTCAGTTTGTTCTTGACACAGATGCCAGCAACATCGGCATTGGAGGGGTCCTTTCACAGCATCAGGATGGGCAGGAGCGAGTTATCGGATACTTCAGTAAGGTGTTATCCAAGCCAGAACGAAACTACTGCGTCACCAGGCGGGAACTCTTAGCTGTAGTCAAATCAGTGGAGCACTTTTATAAGTATCTCTACGGTAGGAAATTTATGCTTAGAACAGATCACGCAGCGTTGAAGTGGCTCCTACAATTCAAGAATCCTGAGGGCCAGGTAGCTCGTTGGATTGAGAAGTCATACTTCTAGTCGTATGACTTGGTGATAGAACATCGAGCTGGGACAAGCCACAAGAATGCAGATGCCTTGTCCAGACGACCCTGTCCTCCTGGATGTCCACATTGTAGCCGATTGGAGGTCAAAGAAGAATCCATCAACAGGACTACCGTTGTCAGCGATGATTGGTTGCCTGCAGCTGTCCAACAGGAGCAAGAGAAGGATCCAGAGCTTCGAAAACTCCGGGAATGGAAGGAAGCAGATCGTCGCCCCACTTGGCAAGAAGTAGCCCCATCATCACAAACCTTGATGGCTTACTGGGGTCAGTGGGACTCCCTGATACTGGAAGACGGCCTGTTGAAAAGGAAACTCGAAAGCGAGAACGGGTCAGATCATCGAATGCAGCTAGTGATTCCAAAGAGCCGAGTTCCAGAGGTACTGCGCTACGTACACGATGGGACTTCAGGAGGACATCTAGGAGTGAACAAGACTCTACAGAGGGTCGTGAGCGGTTCTACTGGGTGAACTACAGCGATGACGTCAGAGAATGGTGCCGTAAATGCACCTTCTGTTTCGCAAGTAATGGAACGCATCGAAAACCGAGAGCCCCTATGAGGCAATACAACGTGGGTAGCCCGTTCGAGAGGATTGCCATAGACAATGCTGAGCCATTTCCGATAACCGATGATGGCAATCGATATATTCTGGTTTGCATGGACTACTTCACAAAATGGGTGGAAGCGTATGCGATTCCTAATCAAGAGGCTGTAACCGTCGCTGGTGTACTGATGAAAGAACTCATTAGTCGTTTTGGGGTGCCAATGAAACTTCACTCTGACCAAGGCCCGAAACTTCGAGAGTGAGGTATTTCGGACAATGAGCGAAAGGCTAGGAATCAGGAAGACCAGGACAACACCACTACATCCTCAATCAGATGGAATGGTGGAACGCATGAACCGAACTGTAGGAAAGTACCTCTGCAAAGTCGTGGATCAACATCAACGGGATTGGGATCAACATTTGCCCTTCTTCCTGATGGCCTACCGATCAGCAGTACAAGAATCTACAGGACAGACTCCAGCGAAGGTGCTGTTTGGACGAGAGTAGCGGATTCCATGTGACCTGGTATTTGGATGCAGACCCGGCGAAGACGTGGCAGGTGAAGATTACATAGCGAACCTGAGGAGGAAGATGAACGATATACACGAATTGGTTCGTTCTAATCTTCGAATCTCCAGCGAACGAATGAAGGAACGCTATGATATCAGAGCTAATGGCAATTGCTACGCAGAAGGTGATTTGGTTTGGCTCCACAATCCCCAGAGAAAACGAGGACTATGTCCAAAGTTGCAGAAATCTTGGGAAGGACCCTACCGCGTTAAGAAAAAGATCAATGACGTTATCTACCGCATCAGCAAAGTTTCCAATGGCAAACCAGAAAACGTTCACTTCAACAGACTCGCACCATTCGAGGGAACGCTGGATCAACAAGTGCAGCAAGTAGAACTGCAAGACGAAGAGGAGCTCACTTTCGAAGACTTCATGGAAGTATACAGCGGTTCATCGAAGGCGAGATTTGAAGTCACTAAAGAAGAGCAGCGTGACCTTTTTACCATCCCTGTAGAATATGCACTAGCCCACTGCATAGCCCAGGACCTTCAGATATTCCGAGGAATAGCCAACGAGTTCCGGAAAAGATTCGACAAGCTAGAAGAGCTTCAACAACAAAGCCCATCCATCGGTAGAGCCCTGGAAGTTGAAGGTATCAGTCCTGAAGGAAAAAGATCTTTTAAAAAGCTCTTTTATCTGACAACCAAAGAGAGGCACTTCCAAAAACCATCCTACAAGAACCTCTGGGATGCATTGGTCGACCTGCGAAGCGCTGTATTAGAAGAAGGAATACAGAAAGTAGCTGTTCCAAAGCTGGCTTGCGGTTTGGATGGTCTGAACTGGAGGATTGTTCGAAACATGCTGGAGGTTTTATTCAGATTTACCGGAGTTGAAATTCTGGTATGTTGTTGGAATCCCAAGGCGAATCCAAGAGAGAAGACGGTGTCATGTTATTTCCATCAAACATCATATTGCCGAAATGGACCTTATTGCTCCTATAGTCACCATAACCAGAGTAATGCATTTCAGGAAGAATGCCTTTTAAGGAGGGGGCAATGTAATGGAATTCGGCAAAGTCATGAAGAAGTATCGCCGATATCAAAATATCCTCCTGTATTGGACATTCCAGATAGCTCTCGATTGTTTATGAATGATCTAGAACAGAAAAGGATTAAATATCCTGGAAGCTATCAGATGGAGAGAGATGACAGGAAAGTGACAGTTCGAGAAGGTTCTAGAACAACTCAACCACGATATATATACAGGGCCAGATAATGGCAGAAGTCAGTTGAATACGACTTGCGTTACGTTCATAACCTCCATAATAAATAGTTGTTATAAATTAGTCTGTCATAAGTGTTAGTGTTCGTTGAAATGAATTAGTGTAAGTTTTTTAGTTTTTTAGTATCTGTGACTATTCCTATACAATGTAATGTTGTCAATTAAGGAAAATAAATGATTGATTGATTGATTGAGTTATCAGTTTAAACCCAGTCGTCGTTCACTTCTACCCACGAAGATCGTAACAATATGTACTTGTATGTGATATAGTTTTATTCTTCTATTTGCCCACCCAGATATCTAAGAAAATTTAATTCCATCATTTCAGGTATTGTTTGAAAGTAGGTATTTGGTTTCTCAATTTTCCAAATATATTATATCGTTCTATCAAATTGAGTGGCGCCCTCTATAATCTGAATTTTCAATCTTAGAGCCTTAAACAATTCGAACTCACTTATCTGTTCTCCGGCGAACAGCTGCCGTCAGCACATTGTGTTCTATTTTTTTTGAATTCATTTTTGTGAATATAATAAAGTAGGCCACAGCTTCACTACGGCAGACCGTAAAAGGACTTCCGTGTTGGATGGCCGGAAAAAAAGATTAGAATTTTGAATTTGGGTCATGCCCAGAACTCCCAACAGAGCCCTAGTGCCCTAAAGGACACCATCCTGAAACAGGCTGAACTTGAAAAAAAAAAGATCTGACAAAAAACGTTCGGGAGTATTGCCATTCACGTAGGTCCGGTTGTCTGAACAATCAAATGACCAGATAGCTACAGGAGCCATCTGAATCACCGAAACAATCGCTTCCAGGGTCCCTACAGACAAAAAAATGAAACTGATCCCACAAATTTCTGAATTTGTGCTGAGAGAAGAAACACCTCACAAGCAGGTACGGAGTATCATTCGATATCACCGTGAAAATGAAAGTCATCATCCCCATGAGACTTCATTCACAAGTAGGAACAGTTAACGGACCATCACTGACTATGACTGTCCCCATTATTAGTGGTAATAATAGACAGCGGTGTTGCTGTTGTGACGAATAACAAGTTGGGAACGTGTCCAAGTTCTAGTTTTCCATAAGAATGAATTGAACATTATAGGCACATAACTTTTTTCTTCATTTCAACACCTCAAACGATCTCTACGTTCTCTACCCGACGTTCTACCTTATTCCTAATTTTCTTTCAAAACCCAAGCTTGATAAGCGTCCTGTCTAATGTCAACAGTCATCTCAACCACATACGGCGGGAAATTCAAACTTAAGGAGGTCGATCACAAATTCAAGGGTGTAACGAATGTTTCGTTCCATCTACGGAATTGTTTTTGATTTGAAGAACTTGTATACATTTTTTTCATATCTCCGCTGTATCGTATTAATAGAAACTGCTGAATGCGAATCCTGTGGTCACGCATGATCTTGATAAAAACTAAGGTGACAGCGAGAGAGATGGAAGATGGGTATTTGATGAGGATTGATAGGTTCTTGATTTCGCTCTCTCCTGGTTCGAGCTTCCGAGGTAAACATGTGAATTGATATCTGGTAGGTCTGACCTTTTTCCCTTTTTGAATCTGAAATTTTTTCTGAAATATAGAGGAATCGACGACATTTGGTTGGTTTAAATGATGTTATGAACCATTGAGGTCACGTGTATATTCATTTCGGAAATTGTTCCTTATGAATAACCAGATCACATCAACCAATCGAGTATAAAACTCAATTATTGCTAATTTGCTATTTAATCCCCGCAGCTTGTAGTTTGTGGCTATAGTTTTTTTTCTGTTGATGATCTGCTTTTTGAGTTTTTACCAGTATCTACTTTCTGGATTTGTTAAGTTACACCTATACCCATTGTCTTAGCCATTTGAATTGATGTACAGGATGTTTTGAACTTGAATGCCTGCCTACGGAGCTTGAAGGTCGAGGAGACATTCTGGTGTTTGATCAGCCGGAATCTATCTCAGGTAAGCATTCATTTCTATAATCATACTTGTTTCATTTGTGAAAATTGATTTCCCTCTGGGAAATGAATGCTTCCTGAGATACGGTTATTCTAGTCGGCATTGTCTCATTTGATTTCAAGTTACAGTGGACTTTTATTGGTTTTTCTCTAAGGTCTACCAGATATATGTTCACTGCCCTGTTCACCCTGAAGTGAACTAGGAAGAACTATCGGGCACTAGTTTTTTAATAGGATTAGCCACCCTAATTTTCTATACCTATTAGAAATATCTTTATCTTCAAATAATTCAAGTAAAACTGGAAAAGTATTCACAGCAACATCAAATCAAATCACTTTATTTCTTTTAAGACAACATACATTGTATAAGAAGAAGTCAGTTGTGGGTGTTACCGCGAGATAACACCTCATTTTGAGTAGTACATAACACTCACAAGTTTACATAATAAATATAAACATACACAGTTAGAATAAAATATATGCAACACAGATTTACATTAAAATAACAGTGAAGTTGAAAGTATTCATTAAAAGAATATATACATCTCTCAACCAAATATCTTTTGAGCTTTTTTTTGAAAGTACTTTCATGTTCTATGCTTTTGATGGAAGAAGGTAATTTGTTAAAAATTTTTGCATCAATTCTAGCTGGAGCTTTATATGAAATATTCCGTTTAGAAATTGGTAATCTCAAATCATCCTTATGACGTGTGTTGTATTCGTGAAAAACGTTATTACTGAAAAACAAGTTCCTATTTTTGAACACAAAAGTACAGATTTAAAATACGTAGAGACCTGTACAGGTCAGAATATCAAATCTTTTGAAGATTTCTCGACATGAATAGTCCTTTTTCACACCGGCAATACACCTCATGATTTTTTTTTGAGAAACGAAGACGTTATTTGAACGGCCCCCCATAGGTAGATTCCATACCTCAGTCGACTCTCCACTTGTGCGTAATATAAATTTATCAATTGTTGTTGAGTCAAAACATTTTTGAGATTTCTTAACATATAGTGGATAGACGACACTTTGGAAATCAGGTGATTGCAATGTTCTTTCCAATCTAAATGTGAGACCATATATATTCCTAGGAATTTACAACTGTTATTCATAGGCAAAGGTGTGTTATTCAAAATTATATCTACATCTACCAGTTCTCTCTGATGAGTATGAAATCTCACAATGTTTGTCTTTTCTGCATTGAAATAGAGAGATATTTAGTTAAACCAAGAAACCAGTTGGCATATAGCAGATTCACAGGTTTCTTTCAATTCTGTTTCGTTTTTGTTGGATATCAGTAAAGAAGTTTCATCAGCATAAATAGTTATCTTAATATTCGGAAATGAATTTGTGATTTCAAACCCATCAACGGCGAAATTTGATTTCAATCAATTGCACAGAAAATCCTCTCATACAGATAGGCATTTGAGGGGATTTGACATAAAAATACCAACATCCTGCAAAAAATATGTTTTATTGAAGAAAAATCGCTGTTGCCATATGGTAACACTAGCTGAATATGTAATTTCCAATTCCATGAGAAAAATCATTTTGTATGAAATATTTCATTGCATTCTATGCATAAACCGACATTGCATTTACGACATTGTGTTCTAATAATTGATGAACATCCCTCACCAGCGCATCTTCGTCTCTTCCTAGCTTCAGTAGGTACAAGTAAATGGTTACGGCCATCTTAGCGCAAATCATCTGATATCCTACTCAAAGTTACACTCGAACGTGAAGTTGCGGGCTAACCTCTTCCTTTAGGAGGAACTCCATATCTGACAAGATAGCTCTGTACAATCTGTCTCCTGAACTCAAGTTAAGAAATCGCATTATGATTACTATACATCGTCCATGCATTTACTATTGAGACATCCTACAGCCAAGTGAAAATGGACCACCACCACTTCTTACGTCTGATGCTTATTCTGTATCTGGCAACATTCTCATCCAGTAGATCAGTTCCATCCATGAATCGATTATACCCAGTTATCAGTGATGGACGGCTGATATAAATTATCTTGTTTACTTTTCTAGAAAACCGTTTCACGTTTGTTACTGGCTTACACCATGATAAGTAGAAGCTGCCGTGACGACGTTGTTATCAACCCATTTGACGACAATAATACCATCGTCTCTATCAAGACTTGAACTATATTCTCCTCTCTTCTGTTGTTTCAAGATATCTTTTTTCTTTACCAATGGGCAAGATTTGGGTATTCGGTTTTCCCGAATTGTTCCGGTACCATCATAGCCCAGCTGCTTCAGATAGAATAGAACATTGAAGCCAGTGAACAAATTGTCAAAATAAAATTTGAATGGTAATTTTTTGATACCTTCTGGAAATTCGTGAATCATAGTTATCATCGGCGCGATATTTTTACCGAATTCAGTTTCGAAAGAAGTACTACCTTTTGGATTTTTTCCCTGATATAGATCGAAATTCACCAAATATCCTGTTGGTTCATTCAGACACCACATTTTGTATCCGAACCTAATAGGCTTTCCGCGTATAAATTGTTTACAGGAATGTCTGCCAAAATATTTGATCATTGACTCATCATAATCCAAATGTTCGGGAATCCAATTTTTAATGAACCTCTGTCGAAGCACAATGTAAATATCTTAGTACAAGTCGAAATCTATCTCTGCGCATCGCACCAATGACCATCTGATTTCCCATGTCACCATTAGAGTCCCAATAAAAATCTCCACCAGGCAATTCTGCATATCCTGTCAGGATGAGAATAGCTACCACACATTTCATTTCATCAAGAGTTATCATTGGATTTGCGTCGTTCAAGAATCATGCGTATTTATTGGATTCGTCGACAATGAATTGAAGAATTTCATCATCTACGAAATTTTCAAATAGTTCAGCAGGTGATAAATGTACGTATCGGAAGTGATCTGATTTTGGAAATTGTTTTGGAGATGGAAGAAGGTCTCCCTCTACCCATGTTATCTTGGTCTTACCTGGGCGCTCTGGTATATCAGGTGTAACTGTCATACTAGCAACAGCTTCACCTTGAGTCTCTTCCGTTTCATTATCACCAGGAATCCCATCATTATTGCGAATTTTCAATTCAACACGAGCTGACAATTGTTGCCTGTTGAGATTGTCAATCATGCCTCCTTCATCCTCTTCACCAGAGTCCTCGTCGGTTAGTACATTTGGGCCTGGAGGTTCTATAAAAATCTCTCTCACATCGACGTCATCTTCATAAGCCAAATTCAGCGCCTCTTCAAGAGTAAAACCCTTTCTGAAATGAGAAATATGATATGAACATACTTTGCTCTCGAATCTGACTAGAGTTACCATACGGTAACACAAAAAAATGAGCATTCTATAGAGCGAAACCATGGAATATATTCATTGAGAAACTCATCAGCCATGTAGTTCCAACATTCATGTAGCTTCTTGAACTATCAATACCTAATTAGTGGTAATAATGAAGAAAAATCAGTACTTACTCCAAACAGAAGTCTACACTTTCATCGTTCATTTTGAATCATCAAATTGCACACCTTGTAGCTCGGAATCAAGATGAAATAGCTGCGAACTTATAGAACTGATGTGTTTCAGGACTCTTTGACCAGTGCCCTGCATGACCTCTAAATGTATTCCGTAGTAGAGATGGGCGATAAATCGTTATATAGAGTAGGGTGCACCTGTTACCATAATGTAACGCTAGCCGTTGAAGGGTTTACATAAAATGAAAAGAACTGGGCCCAAGACAGAGCCTTGGGGAACACCTATATTAATATCGGTATTGGCAGATGTAACATTCCGGATTACATTTTTTTCAATATGTTTCAGACTCGCATACTGAGAACGATATTTAATAAATGATTCTAACCATTCCAAACAAATACCTCTAATTCCATAGTCAGACAACTTTGATATCAGGATATCGTGGTCCACACAGTCGAAATCCCGACTCAGGTCACAGAAAATGCCTACTGGGGCCTCTCCTCGATCTATACAGTTTATCAGATTGTCATAAAAATCATAGATTGCACTGGTTGTTGATTTTCCAGGTCGGAACCCGTGCTGGCTGTTTATCAAAATATTATGTTCGTTGAGAAAATTTATCAGCCTGTCCAAAAATCCATATTCGAAAACTTTTGAAAAACTACTAGAAATTGTAATAGGTCTATAGTTTTCCAGGTAATCACATGATTACGTTATGCAAAAACTGGAAATTCGAAAAGGAAAATATTCTCAATTTTCAACGTTTTGACAATGGAACTCAAATCAAAACGAATCTATTTTACCGACCTCGATGGTGTTGCCATCTCTGAATGATTCGAAAAGTGCTCTATTATAGGATCTGTTCCGTGCTACAACGAGCGACACTTATATCACTATACAATTTCTAAATCTTATTTCTGAGAAGAAAATTCAGAAATGGTGAGAATTATTTTGGGGCGCCTTTGGGCTGCTCAGATTGATTCGGTGGGGTGAGTTCGTTAATGGAAATTAAGGTTACAAAAGATGGGCGCCAGACTTGGAAAGAAAACAAGTCAAGATAAGATAAATTGCTATAAAACTTGCTTGAGGGGAAGGCAAAATAATTAGGAATTACCCAATCAAAAATATATTTAATTCTAAAATTCACAAAAGCTGAAGGCTATCAAAATACAGAGCTGAAGGCTATCAAGCAAAATACAGTCAATTTGGATCCATAGGTAATGCTGAAGGCTATAAAAATACAGAGCTGAAGGCTACCAAACCAAATACAGTCAATCTGGATCTTTATAGAAAGCTGAAGGCTGGAAAAATTCAACAATCAACAATGGAAGGTACAAAGGTGATAAAGTGAAAACAATTCAGAAAAGATCAGAGCATATCACTGTACATATAAGAAACTCTAATCTGATTCCAATCAAGAACCTGCACTCGTGGACAGATTATACCTGTGGGTGGCTGGTTTAGAGACCTGGTTCAGTAGTTCATGGATCTAGTGTCCTCCTCAGTTCTCTTCGTAAGCAGTAAAGATTCCTCAGTAGACTAGGACGACAATAGATTTCGAAGGGGACGGTACAGTGCGTAAATGTAAGAAAGGAAATCAGAATAGAAAATCAGAATAGGACGACAATAGATTTCGATGGGGACAAAGGATATTCTTTGAACCGCAAGTTAGTGATTGATCTGATTTTCATTACTATTAAATACAAAAAAAAATACTTTAACATTAGTAAAAACCAACTATTGCATCCCTAAGTTGATTTCAAGTTAAAAAGAAATTATGGCTCTCGAGATTTTCAAAACCACCTGTATATTGTGAATCGGTGTGTTCAAATAGAAAAACTCGATGTATTGGATACGGTAAAATTAAGAACCAAAGATGCTTATGGTACTCAAAGTTGTACCTCAAAAAAAAATGTGATAACAACTTGAACAACAGAAAAAACTTGATAGATAAGAAGTATGAAAATATAAATAAATCACACTTGAAATGATTGTTTTCAGATCAAATATCAAATCACGGAAAAGATATTTAAAAAAATATAGATACGATGATAGAGGATGGCAAGAACTGTCACAAAAAAAATTAAATGCCAGAAAATGCGACTTGAATATCAATCCACGTTAGTAAGAAGCCCGTCACTAGAAAACACTCCGTATCCGGTGATATTCCTAGAAATTAAGTAGAAAAAAAAGTAAATATTCGTTACCGCTGAATACTTACGTGAGAGATTTACCTGTAATCGATAATTAAACGTATTCTACCGAATATCCAAAGAATAATTACAGATTATTTCTAACACGCAATCTCAGAAAAAAATTAATAGGGGAGGCAAGGGAAATAACGGACTAACCTTCCTAATAGTGGAAAAGGGACTGGTATATCTCGAACATCATTAGATCAGGAAAATTGATATCAGTTATGGTTAAGGTAGTTGATATGTGTTTTCGAAAACCACAACCAGAAGATTTCTGATTTCAATAGGAAAAATTTTTCATGAGGGTAAATGTAGACATACCGAATAGTTTCTTTATATACATCGTACATTCCTAGTAGGCAATTGTTGACATGAATGAATAGTCCACTATTGGACGCCATTTGATTTAATTTGATAGCTTTCCATTTGAAAAAGTTATTATCGAAATAATTATGTGTGAATTCAAATTTTAATTGAACACAACACCTTAATGATTTGTTATTGAATGACGATATGAGTAACATAGAATTTGAAGGAATTGAATGAACAAAATAAGAGCTTTTGAAATTAAATTTGGCAAAAAATTAAGTGAAACTTTAAGAACATTGATTCAGAAACATCAACGGTTTGAGCATCACCCTAGTCCATTATTCCAAAGGTATGAATTTCTCTTACAATTAATGGTGCTGGCAATACAGATTTGATCTGATCAAAATCAACCAGACAAATGTCTTCATTTTGAGGGAACACGAAAGAATTCATGTTAATTGTGTGATTCCTCAAACAACTCACTTTGAATTGGTTTCAAAAGTTTGAATCTAGGACTCTGGCAACAAAAGTATTTACAATTTCTTTTTTGTGTTGGGGCTGAAGGTGAAATTGAGTTCTAAGAAATCTCCATTTTCAATGTTAATTGAACCTCGTGTTTCATTCTGGAATGCTAAGGTTCCTTTTTTATCAGTTGAATCTTCCTTTTCCGAAACGTCCACTATTTTCAACAACAATAAATTTTCAGAGGGTAATTAACCTTACTAGGTGTTCACAAGTTTCCATAATAATCTTGTTATTAATAATTTGACTGAGGTTTGTGAGAAATATTTGCTTGAAAGTAGGTCATTTTGAACTTCAAGTCCAGATGTAGACATAATGCAAAATGAAAATATTTTGTAAATTATTAGTACCTACGGTTTTATCGATTGTGGCACGAGATTCACAGTAGACCAAAGTACTGTCGCGACAACATGACCGATGCATGTGCTCTCCTATATATAAAACCCGATATTTATCGAAAATAACTACATGAATTGGTGATTCAATGTATCCTATACGATTTAAATAGAGCAAATAATCTCGATGGGCAGTTATTCCTGTAGAAAATTCAGCAAAATCTCACCCGATACAGACTACAGAGGTGCTATCAACGCGATCGACCTTGGTGGAACCAATTACGAATCATTACCTACTTTATTAGGATGAGGATGTAATCAATCGATCCAAACCATCATTGATAGCATTTTGGGCCAGTTGTTTGTCATTTGGGAAAAAAGAGTAGTATAATTGAGTATCATCTGCATATAAATGTACAGAACAATGCTCCAGACAAGATGTTAAATTGCAATTATAAATTCCAAATAATAGAGGGCCGAGAATGGAACCTCGAGGAACTCCACAAACTGAAAGTTGCCTCGATGATACACCTTTACTAGTTTCTACAAATTGTAGAGATAAGATAATCACTCATTAATGTGATCGCATCCTCAGAAAATCCTACGAAATGTAATATTGATATCAGCAAACTATGATTTGAAGTATCGAATGCTTTTGAATAGTCAAGAAGAACCAAAGCAGTAGTTTTTCCTTGATCTGTTGCTCTTATGATATCATCCGTAATATTCAATAAAGCAGTGGTACAGCTAAAGCCTGGTCTAAAACCTGATTGAGTTTGAGGTAATATTCCATAAATATTCAAATGCTCCCTTATTTGATAATTCATGATTTTTTCAAGAACTTTCGATAGGACTGGTAAAATGCTAACGTAGATCATTCAATGTCGAGGGATCTTTCTTTTTTGGTAGTGTTGAAAACTCTCGATATTTTCCAATTGTCAGGAAAGATATTTTCCAAAATGCAAGAATTTACGGTATCAGTAATGAATGGAAGAATTCTTGAGCAACAGAATCATATCCAAACTTATTTGATCCGCACCAGTGGCTCTAGATGTTATTTCTAATAAATATGTTTTAACAACATCTTCACAAACTGTATGGAAGGAGAATGGTGTAGCGAAATTGGTTTTTTGATTGTATTTATAATAATTTAAAATATCAACATCAGGTGGAGCATTTTGTATCGAAAATTGTAAGAAGTGTTTATTTATATTGTCTGGATTATCAATCTGTGCTGAGTTGCATGAGTTTTTGTATATATATTGTTTTCCATCAGTTTTTTCCAAAGTTCTTTTGGATTGTTGATATTAATATTGACACAGTGCTCTAAATATCTCTTTTTTTCATTATGTAAAACAATATTGGTCTGATTTCTAATCTGCTTATAATAATTGAAGTTAATTTAATTTTTTTGTTTTTACATATTTTTTATACGCTTTTTCTTTTAGTTTTATCATCATTTTTAAATTATCTGTTAACCACCCTGGTTATTTTTTATTTACTTCAAATTCCCTTATTGGAGTTAAAATATCAAATACATCAAGCAGTTATGTGTTTAGATAGTCTACTTTTCCATTAACATCTTGCCAATGAATCAAATTTTCGAACGGTGCATTCTGTAGAAATATTTTCAGAAGATCTCTATCTATATTTTTTCAATTTCGCCCTTTTATTTTACAGTTATTTTTTGGTTCATTTTTATTGAAACTGCAGTATACTAATGAGTGGTCTGAAAATGAGAAGTATCTTTAGTACCACTTGTGAAATTTGTATCATTAATAGGAATTAGTATGACATTCAATAAAGTATCAATATTATTTTTTACACGAGCGGGAACTGTAATTATTTGTTGAAGGTTAAATGACTCTATAATATTATGAAAATTATGGGTATCTTCAATTAAATTGATATTTAGATCACCTCCACACATGATATCATTACAACAATATTCGGCTAGGCGATCTTCGAAAATTTCAATAAAACCGGCAACGTTTCCTTTTGGTGGTCTATATATGGATCCAAAGATATACGGTTTTCTCAGAATTCTTATCTCAACCCATATTTCTTGCAGTTCTGCTTGCATCGTGGTTTCAAGAATTTTGAAAGTTAAATCATCTCTCACATACATACCTATTCCACCTCCTCGTCCATTTCTATCTTTGCGTATGAAATTATATCCTTCAATCTATACCATTTGATCTGAAATATTCGGCGTCAACCATGTTTCCGATATACCAATGACATCAAATTTTTGATCAAGAACTAGATACCCAAAGTCTGTGAAATGCGGAAGAAGTGACCTCACATTCAAGAATGCGACTGTCAGACCTTTTATAGGATAATAAAAAATTTTAATTCGTTAAAAATTATACATATATATATTCAGAAATTGATTATGAATTGAATAAGATTTTCCTTATAATTTCTCGCAGTTCCGGCACTATTGAGCTACTTTTAAATACATCATCTTCGCTTCTTAGGCATATTTTTTTCCATCAACTTAAGTGTAAATTTGACCTTTCATCGTCCAGACCATTTGGAATCCAATTCTTTCTTTCGCAAATAGCAGTAATTCATATCTACTCTTCACGTGGTCCTCAGTCAGTGTTAGTTTGCTTCCTTTGGGTAGTTTTTTAGAATCATAAGCTCTATTACGTTCTTCTATATCATTGAATTTAATAATAACAGTCCTGGGCTTTTTTGCATTCGGCTGTCCTGAACGGAAGCAATATTGTATTTTGGAATTTTGTTATAAAAATATTCTCCAACTTCTGTTTTACGTTTTCACCTTGTTCTTCTTGTAAACCGTACATCCTCAGTTGATTCAATTTAGTCTTCTGTTCCAGCTCCTCAATTTTCATTCTCATGTCTTCATTTTCACCCTGTATGGTACTAAAATTCTTTTCCATCTCACTTATTTTTGTAGTCAGTTCTTCTAGACGATTATTCATTTTATCCGATACTTTCTCAGCTAGTTTATCTGCCAGGCATTTCAAAAAAATTACCCATCAGATCTTGTACAATTTCTTTGGACACTTCTTTTGCTATGTTTTTATATTCGGATTTTTGCCTCTCTGTTAGTCCCATTTTATATTTCTGATATAATTTGATCAATTGTTAGATCGTTGAAATACTCACTGCTATTTCAATAACAGATATCAATAGTTTTCGCACTACACCAAAAACTGTTAAATTTTTAGGTCGAAATTTACAGATTCACACAAGATATCGAGGTAAAATGCCGGAGCTACTATTTTCGTGTCTATTCATTGCGAACAAACATTCGATATATTTCTATAAGCTTCAATAAGCTCCTGCTTTCGAAATCTCTAAGCTTTCAAGGACACTGTTGGTAGAATTTATAATTGGAGTTATCTGTCCACTAGGGTTCTACCGGTTGGGATTATTTTCGTGAGGTTTGTCTGGCGATTCTTTGACGTAAAATCGATAATCGCATATTGAAATCCTCAAGTAGTGATTCGCCTAGCAACATCTCTTTGAAGATGCGTGTCACCTTCCTGAATACAGTCTTCGTCGAAATCCTCTTCTCGACCAATCAGAAGGTCGATTGGCAATTTTAGCACAAATCACGTTCGTCCTTGGCAAATCTCTATATAATACCATTATGCTGGCTCGCCATTGGTCTCTGGCGGATATTGGCAATTTTCGCAAATGATTCTTAAAGACATTTTCGGTTCACTTCACGTTAGTATCGGTTAGTTTTAGTTTTAGTTTTTGGTTAAGTAGAAAATAAAAAATAAAAATTGTTACACCATACATACATAGTACAAAACATCTATGTGTTAATCGAATCATGATACAAATACAAGTAAGAGTCCGGAATCAATTCTCTCAGGGAAGTGCACATATCTTTTTATTTCGGAGGTGGTTGAAATCCTTTATGGACATCATATGGGTCTAATCCTCCATATGATAAGGTGGGAATCCCTGATCTCAGTCAGGTTTACCCACTAAACACTCAACCCTCTACGTAGGCTCGTCTTACTGAATTCTCCGATAACACTTAGGCCTAATGGCCCATTGTATCTTGCCTAGCTATCGTCATTGTACTCACTTTAGTATCTCAGTGCTTTCTACAAGTTTGTACAAGTCCTCCACTGGATGTGAGTTGTATATTTCTGGTTCGCCTATTGGTTGCCCAAAAATCGTCTACCTTCTGCGATCCAATGCCTCGCATTTGCATAATATATCTGATACTGTTTCTGGTTCCTTTCTGCATAGTCTGCAATTTGGGACGCCATCATACAGTCCCATCCTGGTAAGGTGCTCTTTGACTGGCGCGTAGCTGGTTTTTCCCGAATCCAGTCTCTTAAAGACACTCAAGCTTTGATACTCCTAGAATCTGTCCTGGATCTGAATCATCATCTGACCATTTTCTTGAAAGTTCGTCAGCTTTCTCATTGCCAGCAATGAAACGACAGGAATACCAGGGGCGGAGGGGTCTGTATCTATGTAAGGGGCTCCTTCAGAGCAAAAATAATTGAAGATATGGTTGAATATTAATATTGGCAGGAATACATTTTGTTTTGGGATAATTTATTGTCCCCCTAATGCAGAGGTAATGAATTTTTTAGATAGTCTCGAAAACAATATATCTGCGTTATCCCTCAACTATGATAACATTATTTGCGCTGGCGACTTCAATATAAATCTTTTGAACATGAATGCTATTATAAGTATATTCTATTCACTTTTGGACAGTATCGGACTCCAACAAATAGTCCAGGAACCTACCCTACTAGATTTTATTATTTTGAATGATTCTTTATCTCATTGTAGATGCACAGTTTCATATATACTCTCACATTCAGAGATTTCTCCAAATTTAACAGGGAAGGTTTCGAAAATGACGCAAATGACGTACCCTGGACTCTCATATATGATTCTGAAGTTATCAATGAAAAAGTAACCCTATTGAACTCGTTCATACTAGGCCTTTTTGACAAGCATGCTCCTTATAAAACAACTACTTTTAAACAACCACAAAAACCATGGATTACTGATATATGATATAAGAGATAAGGCAATGATTAAATATAGATCAACAAAAAATGATTCACATTGGCGACATTACAAATACTTTGTAACGACCACCCTGTATATCAATGCTTGTGTAAGACTAAACTGGAATACAAGCTACTTTACACAGATGATATTTTCTTTATACAAAATTTTTATTTCAACAGAATTTATTCCACACTTCGCCAGATGTTTCGGAACAATATGAAATAATCAAACAGCCTAAAATCAATAAAAAGAAACAAAAACAGATATTACAGGAAATCCACCACTGAAAGCAAAGGCAATGACAAATCGATCGCACTACTTCAATTTTATCTCGGATTTTACAATCGGGAGATCCGGCGGGTCTTTACGAGTCCGGAAAGCGATTCAGAATTCAGGCTAAGTACAATTCAAAACGGGTGTCCGATAAAGTGCAATTCTTGTTTCTGGTTCAATGAAATTATATTCTGAGGCGTTATATTGATTCTCGTGCAGGATTTTCTGAACTGGATTTAGATATGAAAGTGAAAACTTTGAGTTTCACGTTCTCTATTTGAAGGGAAAAATAATAATGAACAATCAGGAATATTTACACGACTCAATATAACTCAGAATTCTGGCTTACAGGGTGTTACATTTCATTATATCAAGAGAGTAATAATAATATTCATAGATTTGATATAATTATCTATCATCTGTTTTCAGGAATTTATTGTTATTTTCGTGGCCTTCCTCTTCGAAATCAGATTTCTTTTCGAGGGACAGCCTGTATTCGAGATTTCGCAGTAACGAGAGTCTGGTTTATCGATACGTAGGACACTAGGCGCTTATTTTCCCGATCTGGTATAAAAATCAGTTGTTGTCAGATAAGGATGAAATATGAAGGAGTATGTCTTTTATAATATCACCTACTTTTAGAACGTCAGTACCTTTTCAGTACTAACAACTCAATTCCGAATATTCAAACTGTTAACGAGGTTTTTATGAATAGATTTTTCGTACTGAAATGATCTCGATATTATCAATTGGTATGGCAATCCTGAGAACCATCGCTAGTGTAATAATTTTCTTCAAGAGAACACACCTCGTTCCCAAAAAGTTGAGAATTTTGAGGATTTTTGGAGACTCATAAATAGGAGTTTACATACTGAGTTATGTAATTTGTTGTGCTTTATTTTGGGTGTCGATTGTTGAAAATGATTATCGCTCATTGCGGATTTATACACTAGAACTGTGAGTATTCATATCAGGAAAAAAACGCAATTTTCTATGCAGTCAATATATTTCAGTGCTGCTGATATTCTTCATAGTATTGTACTTTTCAAAAATCTATCCAGATACCTGGCATTGCATTTGTGAAAGCAGATCTTTTCTTGAATTGGAACCCTCAACATTCCGAGGTAATATATCTTTCTACTTTCTACTGCAAACTTCAGTTTGGTACTGACTAGTATTTTGACATCATTTTTTTTTTGTTCGTATTTTAGGGTTCTTGTATACGACTACATATTTAGTAGAAATACTATATCGCTGCTGTAAGCTATACAACCCAAATGATATCAATATTAAGGGAAAAACCATACTCGAATGCTCCTGATGCCTGGTAAGAAAATACCTGTCCAATTTTTCTTCTCTCACTGGGGAACTTACTGAACTACCACTATCGCTAGGGATACTCTTATTGCTCAATCCGGAGAATAGAAAATAGTCTTTTATATCGATAGTATATCATATAAATAATATATCTTCGTGTGAACTACATATGAAGGGGTTTTGTTATTGACTGAACTTAATAATTGTAGATAAGATTGCGACATATGTTGTGGTTATATAATCTTCTTCTATATAAACTCGTATTTGATTATGGTTGTTATAATTTTCTAATAAATGAAATATTATAGTTTGTACTTAGTCGTTGATCAGCATGATCTTTCCGTTGGGTAATATTCTCGGTGTCACAGAGTATCTGAACGGGTGGCGCCCTTTTATTTGTTTCCTTTTATTTTTTTGATTTGGTATTGTAAACCTATACCTTCACCACTGAGAAAACTGGCTCACTCTGGCCAAGAATTGAGTACTCACTTGAAATTCATTAGATAATACATACAACCAGCCTTAAAATTGATTTTTTTTGTCTAATTAAATATTCCCTTGATTGATTTATCACCCGTTTCAAGGGTTTGTGGGTGGTAAGCAGCAAAATATACCACCAGTTCAGCTAATCCTATTATCAGGAGCACTTTCACGATACCGGGTGTTTCACAGGTAAAACTGCGACACAAAACTAATCAGCGAAATATACGGAAAGACGGCTACAAGAGTCTTCGATCACGGCACACGTCACGGTAATAACTCAATTCTCACTCACTCAGGTTCTAACTGACTCTGGTTTTAAACCTGACTAACCCCTTCTCATTTTCGTTCAGAGGTATTCATGTACTATTCGGTTTTCCAAAGAATCTGGATAAAAACGGTACAGATTGTCCTTGCTTGACATTGTTTGTCATTGTTTGACCTCTAAAACGGAGCAAGAAATGAACTCAGTTAAAAACAGGTAGCATAGTGTTGGAAAGAATAAAAAAAACCAGGAATAACATTTCTTCTAAATAGGATATATATGAATATTTATAATGAGGAATGTACCAATATCTCCGATTTTCTTGAAAATTCTATATCGAATCATTGCCCATGCTTTTATACAATTCAAACATAAGAATCTTGAAGACAGGAATGAAATATCAGATATAATATTGTACAACAGGTTCTAGCAAAATACTAATGATTCGAATAATATACCAGGGGTTTTATGTATCCAACCTGTAGTAATGAAGGTCGCTGAAAAACACTTCATTACTACTTGTTGTTCGATTCCGAGTATTGATTGCTGCAAACCGATATTTCCCCACGAATCGCCTTTTCCACAAACATCAGCATATCTACATCTTTTATAATTTGTAATTTTCACCCCGTATACTTGAGTATACAACTCAAAGCATGCGAGGGCATCGTTATGTACCATGCTGGATCGAGATGGTATGATTCTCGAAAATTTTCCTAAATATCGGCTAAAAGGAGAATATCGGTACGCATATACAAATCGCTATATTCTTCAAGCGATTTGATGTCGAAATATTCTCAAACCTTTTGAGCGTGAGCGTAATCACTGTCTGAAATATTCGAATCGATTAATATATTGTAAGGCTCTTTTCTCGGTAAAGAGTCCTACAAAGGGCCTCAGGGCTTAGTTCTCTATTTAAGTTAGAGCGGTTGCCTCGAGCGCCAGTTTTTTTTTGTAGTGGTATGCTCCACTTTCTTCCAGAACTAGGAGTTCTTTGGAAGGCCCTAGGGTAGCTACAGTGAAGAAGGGACGCAGAGTTAATCCATACAATGCACCCCCTTGTGTAAACCAGAGGTCAGCTAGTTAGACCAGGATAACAATAAACTTTTAAGAAAATGTAGTCTTTAGTTACACCTCCTTAGACTAGACTGGAATACAAGCTACGTTAAACAGAATTGATGTTATTCAATTTTTATTTCCACAGGTTTTATTCAAAAAAACTAGATAAAAGATCTAAGTACAGGCAAAATCAAATTATACAATCAGGCACAAAATACACACAATGAAAATCGGAACCGGTTTCAGACTATTTATTTCATGAAAAACACTTTCCACACATCGTCAAATCAGGTACAGGTACGATTTTCCGGAAATTAAACAAAACATCAGTCTCAAACAAAGCAACAAAGAAAATCACAATTTACAACAGCTGATTAAAATGCAACAGGAAGTTTACGTCCAATTGTCGCAGAATCGGATACGATCACAAAGTTTCTATTTTCGCGGAACTACCCGAACTCTCAATGACAGGCTTGTTCAGGTCGTTAGTTCAAGTTGAAATAATCAGGTTTACAGGTTATATTAATTATTACAATAAACACCGGACTAAAATGAATCTGAACATAGAAAATCCACCACTAACAGTGAATGCAAGGAAAATGTGACCGTGTTACTTCGATTTTATTATACAGGGCGGTTTGTTAGCTCTGAGTTGTGACAAATCAGCAAATGCAATTCAAAAATTTCAGGGAGAGTGTAATTCAATACAGGTGTCAGGTAAAGTGCAATTCAGATGATATTCTGGTATGGGGCGTTATATTGATTCTCAGGCAGGGTTTTCTGGTCTAGATTTTACGGGTGAAAAGTGAAAACTTTAAATCAACTACTAACGTAAATACTGTCGTCTACAATATTACTTTCCTATACTGTTTAGACGGTTTCCTTTCTTACTGGCGACACCATATGATTCATAAAACCGTAGATGTGAATAGGGCATCCAGTATAAACAACAAAATAATGTGGTGTAACTGGTTTGCGAGTTGATCGTAGTCAGGTACACGTCCAATGTTCGACGATCAATTCACAAGTTCCGTAATGGAAGCCACAGGAAATGAAGGAAAAGAAATATACCGAGTGTACTGGATGTTGTTGGATTTTACTATAACTGGCTTGCGAGTTGATCGTAGTCAGGGACAGGTCCAATATTCTACGATCAATTCGTAAGTTCAAAATTTGAAAGAAAGGCAAGTGAAAAGACAGGAAAATGCGGAACCACACCACGAGATATAGAGAAAGTACTAGCTATCACTGATTTTTACGGTAACGGACTTGCGAGTTGATCGTAGTCAGGTACAGGTCCAATATTCGACGATCAATTCGTAAGTTTAAATTGAAAAGACAGGAAAATGCAAAACCAAACTACGAGATATGGAGCAAGTACTAGCTATTACTGATCTTTACGGTAACAGGCTTGTGAGTTGATCGTAGTCAGGTACAGGTCCAATATTCGACGATCAAATCGCAAGTTATGAATCCGGAAACTGGCACTTTCCTTTCACTTATGAAAATGCAATTGTCGTACTACACGAGTAAACGGAAATGTAAGTGACAACTAGCCCAACGAAACAGTAATCTTAGTTAAATTTGAGTTTCCACGTTTCTCTAGGTTCAACAAAATTTTAACAGGAATATAGAATCAATATAACTCCGAAATATCGCTTACAGTTGTACTGGGGGTGAGCTGGACAGAACACCACGGCACGGCTAATCCAGGGCAGAAGCACTCGCACTGTACAGGGTGTCTGGTTCACTAGGGTTCACAGGTTCACAAGTTCAAAACGGGGCACTCTCGAAAATCGGCAATTTGCACTCCCACGGCTGAACGTTATTCGCGAAGAACTCAAACTCACTCCTTGATCCTTCTGTCTGGGGGTATTTATATGAAATCTGAATTTTCAAAAAAATCAGAGTAAAAACGAGGCATTTTGTCATTGCTTGACCTCTAAAAATGAGCAAGAAAGTAAGCAAAACACTCTCAATAAAAAATACTTTGCAGAGTGTTAGAAATAATATATGAAAAAGACTCGGAATAACATTTCTTTTGACTAGGATACTTAGGAACATTTCCAAAAAGAAAATGCCCAAAATCCATGATTTTCCGGAAAATATTACTTCGGTTCATTGCCAATACTGTTAGTTTAACAAACTTATTGTATAACAGGAATAATAGGTTCTTCTTAACATTATAAATATCCGCCTATAAGACTTATGGAAAGTAACGTGATATAACTGAAAATCAACTTTTTCGCAGTCAGGAATTATACAGGGTGATACTAGACTGGTTGTTACATATTGAACAGGGTTTCTGGTTGTAACGAATACAGGAGTGACAGGGATACGTAATACTTGAATTAATATTATCTGGACTATCCGGAACCTGTAGTAATGAAGTTACTGGCAAAAAAAAACTTCATTACACCCCCCCCCTACTTGCAAAAAAAAATTATTGCTTCAGCTGTAATTTCTGAAACTTAAAAAAAATCCTTTATTTTACCAAAAATGAAAATATACTAGTTGATAAAAATAACAAAAGAGAATAAAAAACTATCGTTGACCACCCTGGTCTTCTGGTGTTAACGGCTAAAGCCGATTCCGGGCTTCCGGCAGGGACACAGGTCGCACTGAGTGGCTCTGTCGGCCACGATGACGGTACTGGTCTGGACCCTCTGGTTAATTTGATTGACCCGCAATCCCGGTGGCAGGGTTCGTCGCTGGGCAGGCTGGCGCTCGGGAGTCAGCCTGGGTAAATGTGCCGGGAACTGGGGCCGCCTAGGTGGGCAGAGACATTCGCAGGACCGCACTCCTATGAGGCCGCATCGGGAGCAGAATAGCCGACTAGGGGCTTGGCAATCCGGTCGTGTGTGGCCGGGATATCCACATCGCCAGCATAGCTGCCGCTCTACCGGCAGGTAGATGTCGGTCGTCAGGCTTCGGTGGACGACGGTGTCCAGGGACAGCGGCGGTAGAGTTGCCGTGGTAGCATCGTCTTGCCTGCGCTGACTAGTGGTTGCAGAGCACGGCCTATTCGCCGGCCGGTCTATCAGGGCACTACTTGGAGTGGTGTCCGTCGGGGTAGACGAGGTGTCTACGGCGGGGTCTGGCAGTTCCTCGGGGTCCTGATGTGTATGCAGAGTCTCGGTGTCTGGCTGCAAGGTCCCGGTGTCCGGGGGCAGGGTCTCGGTGACTAGCGGCAGGGTCTTGATGTCCGGGGGCAGGGTCTTGGTGTCCGGGAGCAGGGTCTCGGTGTCTGGAGAACTCGTGAGTTCCCATCCATCCAGAGAGTTGCCTTCTAGATCTAGGATGTCCTCCATCTAAAACGTAGAACCGCAATGAAATCCTGGTAAACCTCACCTTGGTCTCTCGTGCCTCTTCGATCAGTGCCGGCCTACTCCGGCCGGTATTCGAATCCAGGTATATTTGCCCTCGGGAGTTCTCAGACGTCGGCGATACGGGACGTCGAGGGGGATGTGGACCGGCCTGAGTTGTCCTACCATATAACGCATCAACGTCGTCCACTCGTTGCAGTTGTTATACAGTGGGTATTCGGCCACTACCCACTGTGCAATTCCATCATCCAGCATTGAGTTGCTCGTCAGAGGACTACGAGGAGCAGGGAGAAGCGGCATTACCTCGCCGAGGTTATCCGTTTCAGGGTGGGCAACAGGTTCGGCATCAGGTTCGGCAACAGGTGTGGTATCATTTTTGGTGACTCTCATCTGCCGGTATATTTCAGGGAACCTAGTGGATGGACTGGGGCTCCGGATTGACATACCGAGAGACGTCTCTGTCGAGGGAGAGATGGGCGAGTACTGGGGTGCCTGAGGGACGAAATACAGAGACTGCTCGTATTCATCCAGCAGCTCGTCCAGAGTCGGGGTGGCCATGCCCGGGTTGCTGGCGGACGAAGACAGGTCCAGAGCGTTCATCGCTGACGTCTCTTCGGGGAGGTGCAGGACGGGGTCTTCTCGGGCTGGCTGTATCATCACATCTTGAAGAATTACAATTTTCCGAGCGGGACTGGCGGGGCTATGGGTCGTGGATCGTTTGGACATCTATCGGAATTTATTTCACAGGTTATTGGGGTGAAATGGTTTCAGGTCCTTTATATGAATCCTGCTATAACGTTTTCCTGTGCTACCCTTAAGGTCGTAAACTACTGGGGAAATGACCCGAGTGACAATGAAAGGACCGGAATATTTTGGGGCCAATTTTGCTGCATAGCCACGGATTCCAGAAGAGAGATTATGTTCTCTCTTCATTACCTGATCACCCAGGTGACATCTCCAGTCTCGTCGCCGCAGGTTATAGTAGTGACTCTGGGAGTTGAAAGCACGGGCCAAGTTCATCCTGACTAATTCATGTACTTCCTGGAGTTTCTCCAAATGCTTGATCCAGGTTGATGAAGCGGTGTTTTCGGTCTCGTCTGGTGTCTCTGTCGACTCTGTTCGGGTGATTCGGTGTACAGCCTTCGGTGGTTCCGGTTCTCGTCCGAAAACGAAGAAAGAGGGATTAAACCCAGTTGAGTCATGACGGGCGGTATTCAGGGCGAACTGGAGTTCTGGAAGGTACTGGTCCCATTTACGGTGATCATTATCGCAGGACTGGCCGATCATAGTTTTTACCGTTTTATTGGTTCTCTCGACAGGATTGGCTTGCGGAGTATAGGGAGGTGTTAGGCGGTGTTTTATTCCCAGGTCCCTCAACAGTTCTTCGAACACTTTTCCGGTATACTGGGTGCCATTGTTATTAAGTATTTATCTTGTACCTTAGTATATGTTTGTTTGAATATTTTATTACTTTTTTAAATTAATGATTACATTCAATCTAGCTACTTGCACTCAAGCCCTACGCACAGACTTGTTCTACTGTAGGGTTTTCAATTTATTCCCTCCTCCTTTTATTGTATTTCACTATATGTAATGTAATTCAAGAGGCGTTGTGTGAATAAATTATTATTATTATTATTATTATTATCACTGATGATGGTTTCCGGCCGTCCAAATCTCAAGACGATATCCTCATAAAAAGCTTGGGAAACGGCTCTGGACGTAGCTTTGCGAAGGGCTTTCAATTGTACCCACTTCGTGAAACGGTCCTGGTATACGGCTAGGTAACAGTTTCCCTTACTGGAACGGGGTTACGGACCGACCAAGTCGGTGGAGACAGTATCCCACGGTTTGGTATTCCGGGACGAATGCATTTTTCCAGGAGGTTGTTGTTGAGAACTCTTATATTCCTGGCAGGTTTTACAACTCCGTACATATCTGGCAATTTCTCGAAACATTCCAGGCCAATAGTATTTCTGTGTGATACGAGCGGTGGTCTTTGCAATCCCCATGTGTCCAGCCGTGACGTCATCATGGTTTTCCTGGAGTACTCGTGCACGCAGTGATTTTGGGACACATAGGTTCCAGGGATCGCCCATTTCCAGTTCACACAGATTATTGGCATCCCAGAAATGGCGGAATAACCGGCCGTCCTTGAGGCAGTAATCGGGATGCGTCTCAGGATTTTTCTCGATTTCGGCCTTTCTTCCTTGATACCAGGAACATTTCTGTCTCGCCTCTATTTCGGCGTCGGTAGCACACAGGAGGACATTTAAGTCGGATTCTTCGGTACTGGTATCCGGTAACGGTTGACGGGACAAGGCATCGGCAACTTTGTTCAGAACTCCACGACGGTATTTGACTTCGAAGTCAAACTGTTGCAAGAACATAGCCCATCGGGCTATACGGCCGGCAGGACTCTTTATGGACTGTAACCATTTCAGAGACAAATGATCGGTGAGGACGGTGAAGTGATAGCCTTCCAGGTAGGGTCTGAGCTTTTCTATGCTCCAGACTATCGCCAAGCATTCCTTCTCGGTCACGGAGTAGTTACGTTCTGGTCCGGTTAACATCCTACTCGCGTACGCCACTACCTTTTCCTGACCCTCTATGTCCTGTGTGAGCGCAGCTCCCAGTCCACAATCGGAGGCATCAGTTTGTAGTATGAACGGCTTGGTGAAATCTGGACAGGTCAAAGCAGGAGCTTCGGTAAGCCGAGTTTTCAGAAACTCGAAGGCGGTATCTTCAGTCTCTATCCACTTCCAACGGTTACCTTTTTTCAGAAGCTTCGTCAGTGGTGCCACTATCCCGGAGAAATTCGGTATAAATCTCCTATACCAGGATGCCATTCCTAAGAATTGGCGAAGTTTCTTCAGGGTGTTTGGGGCAGGCCACTGAACTATAGACTCTATTTTGTCTGGATCGGTTTTTATTCCGTCGGCGGTCACTACATGGCCCAGGTATTTCAGCGAGCTCAGGCAGAACTTGCACTTCTCCGGGTTGAGCTGCAGGTTAGCCTGACGTAACTGATGAAACACTCGCTGAAGATTGATCAGGTGTTCGTCAAAGGTCTTGCTTAGCACAATTATGTCGTCTAAGTATGCAAAGGCAAACGGTTCCATTTCGGGTCCTATCAGGGTGTCCATCAATCTCTGGAACGTGGCAGGTGCGGAGTGAAGCCCAAACGGCATTACCTTAAACTGGAATAACCCCCTTCCAGGTACGGTGAAGGCGGTTATCGGTTTGCTATCGGCTGATAGCGGTATTTGCCAATATCCCTGCCTCAGGTCTAGGCTAGAGATAAATTTTGCTTCTCTCAACTTGTCCAGGATAGCATTGATGAACGGCAGCGGATATGCATCTTTTTCGGCTACGTCGTTGACTTTCTGGAAATCGATGCAAAATCGGTGCTTTCCTTCTTTCTTTCTCACAATTACAACAGGGGAACTCCATGAACTACTGGAAGGTTCAATGATGCCATCTGCCAACATCTTATCGACTTCTTCATTGATTACCACTTGCATTTTCGGATTTTGCGGGCGATACCTTTGTTTGATCGGTTCGGTCGTCTTCAAACGAATGCGATGTTCCACTAAAGGTGTAGGTCCTCTAATCCTCTCAAATGCCGGTAATTCCTGGTCCAGGAATCGTTGCAATAAACTGTGTTGTTCCGGTGAAAGATTTCGGCCCGGTGGATCCTCAACTACTATCGGGCTGCAGGTAGTTTCTGGTTCCAGTTGATTTTCCGTTGCTCTGGTTTCGGATGTTCTGCAGTTTTTATGTTTTCTGGCTCTATTTCGTTTTCGAGTTTTTTTACGGTTTTCGGATTTCCTGTCCTTAGGAAATTGTCTGGTTCCGGAAAGCCCCAGAATGTTTTCCTTTTCGGTTTTCCTATTCTCCGGAACAGGTCGGTTTCCGGGAAGACCCGGATTCTCAGTTTCTGGCTGCAGGTTAGGTGTCGGATCTGGAACTAGTTCTGTCTTTCTCTGGGAACCAAGAACTGACACGTTCTTCTGATTCCAATACACAGTGGCGGTTTGTAGATCACTCCCAAAGCCTGGTGTGCAAAGTACATCCATTCCTATCACGATATCTGCGGCCAGGCTGGGAATTATAAGTAACTCACAGGGGATCTCCTCGGTGCCGATCGTCATCACAGGTTTAAAAACTCCGGTTACCTGGATGAGCGAACCATCAGCTTGTCGGGACTGGACTACTGTGTTCGGGTATTCTTTATACCTATGTCGTTTGCAGCAGTTAGCTACTCTGATATTCGCAAACGACCTAGTAGCTCTGGTATCCACTAAAGCGGAGAAGATCGTAACCCCAATAGCTACTGGAATAAACGGCCGGTTATCATCGGGTCGGGATTTCGGTAGATTTTCCGGGATAGTTAACTGCTGGAGCCGGCCTGTCCTTCGAAAGGATTCCATCACGGCCACACCTTGAGCAAAATAACCTAAAGGCATTACGACAATCTGCTCGTTGATGCCCAGACTGTCCACATCTCCAGCAGGTATTTCCTCGGTTGTATACGGGTTCTCCGGATGCTGGTGGTATCGCCGGAGTATTTGAGTTCGGGGGCAGGATAGCCCTCGGCGGCGGTCTACTGGTCAGGGGTTGGCTAGCTGGTAGCGGTCGAGCGATTGGTGGCGGTTCGGGGTAAGACATTCGAACCGGGGGAGCAGAAGGCGGGTTCCGGTAGTACATTCGGCGGATCTCGCCACGTAACTGCTGGAATTCCAAGATTAAGGAAATCAAGGAAGGGACATCGAAGAAATCATTCTTTTTGATGTATTGGCGGTAGTCCGGAAGAAGGTTCCGATATAACCAGGTTAGTTCTTGGGCCGGATCAAGGTTTCCATGACGTCGGATGAGAGTTTGTAAATTTACCACATAATCCATGGCAGGCTCGTTATCTCTTTGAAGTCTTCTACTTATGGCCATTTCCAAGTCATCCTGGTATCCGATGGGAAAATATGATTTTTGGAAAACTCTTTTAAAGGACGACCACGAATTCCAAAATCTTTTATTGCAACGGTACCATAACAGTACTCGTCCTTGCAATAATTCCGGCAATACATCGAGTAGTTGTTCTGGTCGGGCTTTTTCAGCTTGCCCTATTTCTTCGAGTCTTTCCAGGAACGCCACTGGATATCTGATTCCATCAAAGTGAAGATTCCAGTGATGCGTTTTCAGTTTTGTGGGTACAGGGACTGGCAACGGCGGTCGTGGTTGTAACCACTGCGGTGGTGCCATTCCTTGACTGGCAAAGGTCGTTTCCGGATTGCCAGGTGGAATAGTATTCTGCGGGGGGTCCGGGGGGTTTGTTTGGTTTGTCGGGTTATTTACTCCGGGTTGTGTTCCAAAACATCCAGGGGGTACGTTGGGGTTAGTGGTGGCTGTGGATCCCGCCTGCTGATATTTGTATCCAATCAGCTTGGGAAGTTCTTCCCTCAGGAACCACACCAAACGTTTCCGGAGTTCACTCACTGTTCCCTCAGATGACAGGCCATATCTGTTAAGTTCTTCTTCTGAATCAGGTTTCTTCAGGCGATAAACCCACCCTACTCTAGGTTCTAGAGTTGTACCGAAATCTTCGCTATATTCCCGGTCTGGATCAGGAGAAGATGCTCTGCTACTCTGTTTAGAGTGTTCCGGGGGAACGAATAGCTGGTCGGGGTTGTCACAGGGTAGTTTATCTTGAGACATGGCTATCCAATCGGGTATAAATCAAAAACTCAAGGAAAAACTCAACTGGTACACGATGCAAGCAAATTCAGGAAAATCAACAACAGGTTTTCTGGGTGTCTGGTAATTTGATTCAGGTCAGGATATCCAAAAAATTACCACCCAGAGTAGCACTCAGAGAGCAATCCACAAGTTATTATAGAAAGTTTATTATCTGAATTCACTTTCAAGACCAACTGTATTGTTTAAGATTTTGAGAAACAGAGTCCAACTGGTATTTCAGAGTTGTAAGTTGTACTGGGGGTGAATATCCCTCAGGTTTTAGTAATAGCAGTCAGGTATTCTCAAACAAATAGAGAAAATTCCAGGATTCAAACTTAGTGGTGGAAATTATCAAAATCAATTTAATAATCAGGTTATCGCACTCTGTCAGTTCAAAGTTCGGATACCTTCTCTATTAGGTTTTTTAATTATATCCAGGTATAAAAAAAATTCCGAAAAAAGAAATATTTTGGAAAATCAGGAATTTATCTCAATCAGTGTTTTTAAGCCCAGGATTTAACTTAAATTTCCTAACTCCGGTTTTCTATCAGGGTTTGTAATTTAGGTTTTCCAGGAAATGAAAATTCCTGGGAAATGAGACTGCAACAGCTGACAATGTTTATATTAGATAGTGAAATAATAAAAATTGTATTCAGGTTCAGGTGAGAGCTTTCCTTTTTTACTTTGCTTGACTGAAGATTGGTGACTGTGAAAAGCTCGGTGGAAAGTTCAGTGAAAATCAAGAGTGGAATATATTTTCGAAGTGATTTGATTTTACCTAGTAGTGAAAAGAATATTATTGATCGTGTTTTCAAGCAGCAACTACAGAATTATCAGGAATTTTTTTGAAACAGGTCTGGTTACAAAATTTCAAATTCGATTTTTCACAGGTTTTCCTCGGATTTTCTTTCAGGTTTTCCTTACTCAAGTCCCTGCTCGGGCGCCAATTTGTAAGGCTCTTTTCTCGGTAAAGAGTCCTACAAAGGGCCTCAGGGCTTAGTTCTCTATTTAAGTTAGAGCGGTTGCCTCGAGCGCCAGTTTTTTTTTTTGAAGTGGTATGCTCCACTTTCTTCCAGAACTAGGAGTTCTTTGGAAGGCCCTAGGGTAGCTACAGTGAAGAAGGGACGCAGAGTAAATCCATACAATGCACCCCCTTGTGTAAACCAGAGGTCAGCTAGTTAGACCAGGATAACAATAAACTTTTAAGAAAATGTAGTCTTCAGTTACACCTCCTTAGACTAGACTGGAATACAAGCTACGTTGAACAGAATTGATGTTATTTAATTTTTATTTCCACAGGTTTTATTCAAAATAACTAGATAAAAGATCTAGTACAGGCAAAATCAAATTATACAATCAGGCACAAAATACACACAATGAAAATCGGAACCGGTTTCAGACTATTTATTTCATGAAAAACACTTTCCACACATCGTCAAATCAGGTACAGGTACGATTTTTCGGAAATTAAACAAAACATCAGTCTCAAACAAAGCAACAAAGAAAATCACAATTTACAACAGCTGATTAAAATACAACAGGAAGTTTACGTCCAATTGTCGCAGAATCGGATACGATCACAAAGTTTCTATTTTCGCGGAACTACCCGAACTCTCAATGACAGGCTTGTTCAGGTCGTTAGTTCAAGTTGAAATAATCAGGTTTACAGGTTATATTAATTATTACAATAAACACCGGACTAAAATGAATCTGAACATAGAAAATCCACCACTAACAGTGAATGCAAGGAAAATGTGACCGTGTTACTTCGATTTTATTATACAGGGCGGTTTGTTAGCTCTGAGTTGTGACAAATCAGCAAATGCAATTCAAAAATTTCAGGGAGAGTGTAATTCAATACAGGTGTCAGGTAAAGTGCAATTCAGATGATATTCTGGTATGGGGCGTTATATTGATTCTCAGGCAGGGTTTTCTGGTCTAGATTTTACGGGTGAAAAGTGAAAACTTTAAATCAACTACTAACGTAAATACTGTCGTCTACAATATTACTTTCCTATACTGTTTAGACGGTTTCCTTTCTTACTGGCAACACCATATGATTCATAAAACCGTAGATGTGAATAGGGCATCCAGTATAAACAACAAAATAATGTGGTGTAACTGGTTTGCGAGTTGATCGTAGTCAGGTACACGTCCAATGTTCGACGATCAATTCACAAGTTCCGGAATGAAAGCTACAGGAAATGAACTGGCTTGCGAGTTGATCGTAGTCAGGGACAGGTCCAATATTCTACGATCAATTCGTAAGTTCAAAATTTGAAAGAAAGGCAAGTGAAAAGACAGGAAAATGCGGAACCACACTACGAGATATAGAGAAAGTACTAGCTATTACTGATTTTTACGGTAACGGGCTTGCGAGTTGATCGTAGTCAGGTACAGGTCCAATATTCGACGATCAATTCGTAAGTTTAAATTGAAAAGACAGGGAAATGCAAAACCAAACTACGAGATATGGAGCAAGTACTAGCTATTACTGATCTTTACGGTAACAGGCTTGTGAGTTGATCGTAGTCAGGTACAGGTCCAATATTCGACGATCAAATCGCAAGTTATGAATCCGGAAACTGGCACTTTCCTTTCACTTATGAAAATGCAATTGTCGTACTACACAAGTAAACGGAAATGTAAGTGACAACTAGCTCAACGAAACAGTAATCTTAGTTAAATTTGAGTTTCCACGTTTCTCTAGGTTCAACAAAATTTTAACAGGAATATAGAATCAATATAACTCCGAAATCTCGCTTACAGTTGTACTGGGGGTGAGCTGGACAAAACACCACGGCACGGCTAATCCAGGGCAGAAGCACTCGCACTGTACAGGGTGTCTGGTTCACTAGGGTTCACAGGTTCACAAGTTCAAAACGGGGCACTCTCGAAAATCGGCAATTTGCACTCTCACGGCTGAACGTTATTCGCGAAGAACTCAAACTCACTCCTTAATCCTTCTGTCTGGAGGTATTTAGATGAAATCTGAATTTTCAAAAAAATCAGAGTTAAAACGAGGCATTTTGTCATTGCTTGACCTCTAAAAATGAGCAAGAAAGTAAGCAAAACACTCTCAATAAAAAATACTTTGCAGAGTGTTAGAAATAATATATGAAAAAGACTCGGAATAACATTTCTTTTGACTAGGATACTTAGGAACATTTCCTAAAAGAAAATGCCCAAAATCCATGATTTTCCGGAAAATATTATTTCGGTTCATTGCCAATACTGTTAGTTTAACAAACTTATTGTATAACAGGAATAATAGGTTCTTCTTAACATTATAAATATCCGCCTAAGACTTATGGAAAGTAACGTGATATAACTGAAAATCAACTTTTTCGCAGTCAGGAATTATACAGGGTGATACTGGACTGGTTGTTACATATTGAACAGGGTTTCTGGTTGTAACGAATACAGGAGTGACAGGGATACGTAATACTTGAATTTATATTATCTGGACTATCCGGAACCTGTAGTAATGAAGTTACTGGCAAAAAAAAAACTTCATTACAATATTATGGACATTTTTTATGTTCGGTAACTCGGTCTCGTGTAATTTCTCCTCATTATCAATATAATCGTAGGGAAAAACACCTTTTCGCGTTGAAAGATTGAATTGCGCTTCATTTACATCGCTGAATTGTTTCCTCAAAAATTTCAAATAATCTACCTTCAAAGTTGATGCTAGAGTATCGAGAACTGCACCCAAGAAATGCAATGAATCATATTGAGTAAAGGAGATGTATTTTTCTCTATTTATCGGGAGTACGGTCACGTGTCCACGCTTGGAAATATCTCGAATAATATAGTGTGAATCATACCCGGATAGAATGTGGAATGTTATTGGAACAACTATTTTCTAAATCCAAGATTAAATGCTTGGTGCGCATGTCCACGAAATTCGCCGAAAAAATGCGAGTGGTCCCGAACAACAATGTCATTATCTGTGAATTTTTTCTCGCAAATATGACAAATAGTTGCGCCACCGGTATCCGCAATGTTTTTAAATTATTATTCTACAAATTTGGAACATCCGCCATTTCATACGCAAACCATTCCATGCAGTCCCCACCACGATAACTCTTACGCTCCTTTCACACAATACGATTGTGGTCGTCCGGTAAAAAGTCGGACGACCGTTTATCGTAACTACTGACTTTCACACATAACGACATATTATCGTTAGTATTTATCGTGATGTCGGAGAGAGCACAGGGCGTCGCATCAAATCGGGCAATAATTTTGGCATTATGGTTAATTTATCGTCGTAAAAAAAGGCAGAAACGTTGTAACATTTGCAAATTACCTTATAATGCGAAAGGTATCTGCATTTGGTATTTTATAGGCAGCACTCTTCATTTCAAATATTGGTTGAATGAATGATTCTTTTATCTTCCATATCACCTTAGTTCCTCTATTCAATAAGAGATGGCGCTGATTCAATTTCACAACGAATGACAGTAACTAAAGGAAAATATGCTTCCAAATATTTATTCAGTAAATAAATTCTCCAGTTACAATACATATTTTAGTTAAATAATATAAGTGAATATTACCTGCAAAGTTCAGAAGACGATACCATAATCATCATGTAGAGATTAGGAAACTGACACTAAGTATATTATTTTTATCTGTTGATTGATGTATCTAGGAGTTTTGAGAAATCTTACAACAGCCTCTTATACTTGAGGCATCCTTCAAATTGTCTAGTCCATCATATATTTGGTTCCTGAAGATCCTAAAGAATACAGAAATGAATCATTAGAAATCAGCTGAAATATTTAACATAAAAATAAATAAGGAACTTACCTGTTTGAAGTATGTAATGAGTCCTGCAAATGTGTGTGTTCTTGTAGTTTCTATGTCACTGGGGTGTTCTTTCACTTTTCTGAATCTCATAAGTGGGATATTTCCGTTGACTTTCCCAATTTTCAATATTCTGTGATGAATAGTTCAGAATGTAGATGGCAACACCGTCGGTTATCACGGTTCTCGGAGTCCGGTCAGCTATCTTCGAGAGGAGAGGGGAGAAAAGATTAGAAATGGAGCTTCGAGAGTTTGAAAGGGATTCGATTTTGGTGTGAGAAAAGGACAAGAGGTCTTGGCCGAAATTTTCGGGATTTGTAGCAACCTTCTTTTTTCCCACGGTTTTCCAGCATTTGAAGAGGCTGAGGGTTTTCAGGTTTCCATCTTCGTTATGCTTGATGTGGTTTGAATAATTTTGTATGGACCCGAAATATATAGATAAAATTCTTTTGGATAACTGACCACGTGCCGATATATTTTTTTTTGAAAATTGTAAGTAATTTTTGTTTTTTTTTTGGAATTTACAAACAGTAGTTTCATTTTAGTTGTCAAAGGCAACGGAATTCCAAAGTTTTATGGGAAAATCTTTTACATATTTCATGGGGACTTCTCGATCTATTTTTTCTGGTTGTTGTTCTGTTTCTACAAGGCCCTCCTTTTTTTAAAGGGGTGAGTAACCTTACCTTCACGGATATCTGTAGAGTATGGGAAATAACTTTTGTTATTTAGGGTTGTAGGTGAGACCGTAGGAGTCGCCCATTAAATAAACCATCGAGGCACATTCTGATTTCTCAATCAGTTGGGGATGAAACTGGACCAACCATCTGAAGTCCTGTAATCGATTTTTTTTTGTCTTCCCGAGAGTGGTGTTGATTGGAGACCTGTCTTGGAATGCGAGTTTGAAGTCGGACGAGAACTACTAGAACACAGGCCAGATATATATATATACTTTTTTTTTTTTTTTTATCATTTTTTTCTTATTATTATTAATACCACACCTATATCACACCGACAACACTCAATTTTATTCCGGTATCACACTCCATATATTTTCATATTCGTAAGCTTCTGCCCAGTACTGTGCAAATGCTACATTTTATATGATGTTTAATCAATGAGATAATACGTTCATATTCAATAGCCTGAGTCGGATTCAACATGAAATTGTTTTCTATCTAACAACATCAGTTTCAACCAACAAGAATTGTCATTTATTTATTTTTTTTGTAAATATATGTAATTATCTGGGGAATTTCCAGTGACTCTTGCATATTTCCCACCCCTCTAGAAACAAATCATTATGTATTTGACAATATGAAAATGTATAAACAACTAAGTATTTTTTCCTACAGAATATTCATTGAGATCTAGTTTTCTTGACTTGAACTTGATCTTGAAATCTCAATTGAAATAAGTCAAGTGGCGCCAGGGTAGATTCAAATTTTTTTTGTTGTTGTTCAAATTCTACGTATAAAATTTAACGAGATTATATAATTGATAACTCCGACCACCATGCTCTCTAGACAAAAGCTAATGGGATAGTCACCTCTTATTGTTCTTATCAGCTAAGAAATAAGAAAAGGTTACAAGTGGCGCTGCCAACGTGGGGCCCGATTTGTATTGTGTAATCTCATAAAAATTTTCATATTGTCAATTTTGATAAAAATTTGTAGAGGGTGGTGAATTTCAGATATTTATTTCACAGTCAGTAAGTTGGTAAGATAGGTATATAAAAAGAAATTTGGTTCCTCCTTTTTTCTTCTCCAAAACTGATATCGCCTATTATTATTTTTTATGAATAGCTGATTACTTTTTATTCTTTCTGTTTGATTTGAATCGAGTATTTATTATGGATACCTAATCAGATACAGACAGGGTGGACATATAATAACATTTAGATTTCGACAGAAATATTCTTAGCGAACTTTTGTTTTGAACTTTGATATATCTACATTAGATTTGCAGTTTTCTGAGTTTTGCAGTTAATATATTTTTTTTCAAAATGGAAGATACTTTCAAGCCAAACCATTTGTTGTTCGAGGAATTGAATTATGAATTAGCAGTGAGGGGAATGATCACTAATAAAACCCAACTAGAAAAACGTAAAATTTTAGGACGTATGTTAGATAAAGAGAAGGATAGTCCCGGAAAACTGATTGTCATGACACTTTACAATTACGATTTTAATACTGAAAAAACCGCAGTTGATAGCACTCTACAATCAATAACAGCTCTGGTTAATGAATTTGAAGGTAATACTGAGGACTCGTTATACAAACGTGTGATTTCTAGATTAGCTCATGTCAGTGGTCGTGTCAAACGTATGCCGATACCTGAAGATAGAAAAGATGAAGTGACACTTTATAAAAATGAAACCTTAGCATCATGTTTATTGTTAGAAGCTGAATTACATGATAAAATCAGCAATATTACGCCAGATACTGGTCATTCAACTAATAATGCTCCGCCTGTTATCAATATTCCTGCACCGGTAGTTACGTGCAACTCACGTCAAATCCCAATTTCAGACTGGGGATTGAAATTTAGCGGGGATAGTAAAGAACTCTATACTTTTCTCGATAAATTAACTGCATATGCTCAGGCTCGTGGTTTGAATGATTCAGAGTTATTCAAGTCGGCGGCTGAATTATTTTCAGGAGATGCCTTCATGTGGTTTTTGCAAGTGCAGTCTAGTATAAACGATTGGAAAAGTTTAGTCCAAAGATTAAGAGATGACTTTCTACCTCCTCATGCCGAAGACGACATTTGGGATAATATTAAATCACGGAAACAAGGAAAAAATGAACCAATAGTTATATTTGCAGCCGTAATGGACAATTTATTTAGTAGACTCCCTCGTCAACCGCACGAAACAACTAAAGTAAAAATTATGAGACAGAATTTATTAGCCGAACATATTTCTCATTTAGCTCTTTTGGAAATTTCCACTGTTGAGGACTTAGTTAAAATGTGTAAACGATTGGAAGAAGCCAATTATTCAAAAAATAAGTATAATACAAAATCAAAATTCTCAGAAAGCACTTGTTCATGTCAGGCTACAAACAATGCTCTGTCACTCAACACTTCAAGCCCTTCTAGTAGCTCTGGTAGTACGTTCAAAAGAAATTCGTTCAATAATGGAAATAAGAATCAATTTCGTAATAAGAATACAAATTTCAGAAAAACCTCAAATAATTCGAAAGAATCGAAACTTAAAAATCAAAATGCTGGTACACAGGGTGATGCTTCTCCTAGTAATCCGAAAACTTTAATCTGCTGGAATTGTCGATTTCCTAACCATACATATCACGGGTGTACTATGAAAAGAACTGTTTTCTGTTATAAATGTGGATCACCGGGAGTCATGACGAAGTCGTGCAAAAATTGTTCGGGAAACTAAAAGGGAGTGGATGCACTATAGGCCGGCATTCCACCCCGGGAAATGAGAAGGCCACCCCATTGAGTACCTCTGAATCATCGAATCAAAATTCAGCAGATTGGAAAACTTGGTTGGAAAAGGTAAAACTTTTCTATAAATCTCACACAACAGAGATAAGACAAATAGCTCCGGTCTTTGTCAATGTCGATAGAGATAATAGACCGTATATTAAGGTAAAAATAATTGATCAAATGATTACAGCTCTTTTCGACTCCGGTTCTACTGTGAGTATAATTGGAAGTGAAGGTGTGCACTACCTCACACAACTAGGACTAGATGTTTCGTCGCAGAATACGCTCATCAGGCATATCTCTACAGCAGATGGGACTAAGAATACCGTTAAGGGATCAGTAGACTTACCTTTATGCGTAGGGGATTCATGTCGTTTGGTGAGAGCTTTAGTCGTACCTTCGATTCAGCAACAATTTATTCTAGGCAGCGATTTTGCGAAACAGTTTGGCATTATTTTAAATTTCGAAGCAGGTACTTGGAACGTTCATAGCACTAAGAGCAGCGTTGACATAAATACTGTTGGTAATTTTTCTAATTTTGAATCAAATAATGACTTATGTACTCTAGACAATTTAACAAGGAATGAGAGGACCCAAGTCGAGGATATAATAGCTTCTTTTTCAAGAATTAGTGGTGAGGACAGATTAGGGCGTACAAATAAAATAAGCTTGCATATTGATACGGGAGATGCGCGTCCAGTTTGTCAGAGACAGTATCCTCTGTCACCTTATATGATGGAAATATTGAATAAAGAGTTGAATGAAATGATAAGTTTGGGAGTTGTTGAGCCTTCGCAAAGTGACTGGTGTTCACCGGTACTCTTAGTTAAGAAGGGAAACGGAGAAATGCGATTGTGTTTTGATGGGCGGAAACTCAACGAATTAACGAAGCACGATAGTTATCCATTACCTCGCGTAGATAGGATCCTGAGTATGTTGCGCAATGCGAAATATATATCATCTATCGACTTGCGTAAAGCATTTTGGCAAATTCCTCTAGACGTAGCTTCCCGTGAGAAAACTGCATTCAGTGTTGCTGGTAGAGGACTCTTTCATTTCAAAGTGGTTCCTTTCGGTTTGAGGAACTCAGCTCAAACACTTTGTAGATTAATTGATGCTATTTTCGGTCCAAAGTTTGAACCTAATGTATTCACATACTTGGACGATATTATTATAATTTCATCTACATTACAGGAACATCTCAAATTATTGGTCGAAGTTAGGACATGTTTAGAAGAAGCAGGATTAACTGTTAATTTGAAAAAGTGCGAATTCCTCAAACCTTCCCTCAAATACCTAGGTTTTGTTATCGATGAAAGAGGAATACGAACAGATCCAGAAAAAATAACTACCATGGTTAATTACCCTCGGCCTACAACTGCAACCGAAGTAAAACGTTTTATAGGATTATGTTCATGGTATCGCAGATTTGTAAATGATTTTTCAACTCTAATTTCACCTATAAATGCGCTATTGACCGGTAGGAAGAAGAATCAATCCATTTCATGGACTGACGATGCGGAAATTTCATTTATTCGGATTAAGGAAGCTTTAGTTTCAGCTCCAATTTTGTGTAGTCCTGATTTCACAAAACCATTCACCATACAATGTGATGCTAGTGATACTGGAGTAGGCGGTATATTAACACAAAATTTCAACGGTGATGAAAAGGTAATAGCTTATGCTAGTAGATCTCTGACCAAGACTGAAAGGAATTGGACAGTAACCCAGAGAGAACTTATGGCCGTGATATTTTGTATTGAAAAATTCCGATCGTATGTAGAGGGAACCCATTTCACCATAATAACCGATCACTATTCTTTGTTATGGCTCAACAACATGAAAAATCCAACAGGAAAGCTCGCGAGATGGTCCGTTAAATTGAGACAGTATTCCTTTGATCTGAAACACCGGAAAGGTTCATCAAATATAGTACCCGACGCATTATCAAGAATTCCACATGATTCTAATGATATTAATTTGATAAATATAAATTCTGATACACCAGATCCTTGGTATAATTCAATGAGACGAAAAATTTCGAATGAATCCGAACAATATCCTCAATGGAAAGTTGAAAATGAAAGGGTTTTTAAATACATACCATCTTCATTACCATTGAAATCTAATATTCAGGAGTGGAAGCTTTTAGTACCTAAGTCTCAGAGGCAACAAGTCATTAAATCATCACATGACACTGTCACTAGTGGTCATTTTGGATATTTTAAAACTATAGCTCGAGTACAAGAATTGTATTATTGGCCAAAGATGCGGCAAGACGTTTTAAAATATGTGCGTGCTTGCAAAGTATGTGCTTCACAAAAAATAAGCAATTCAGGACGTTTTGGTCTGATGGGCTCGGAGAAATCTGTTGATTTTCCTTGGCAAGTTATCGCTGCGGATATAATGGGACCTTTTCCTCGTTCCAGTAAAGGTAATTCCTATCTTCTGGTTCTTGGCGATTGGTTCAGCAAATACACCATTACTTTTCCGATGCGCAAAGCAACTGCGAAAAATATAGTTCACTTTGTGGAGAATTATGTGTTTCTCGTATTTGGAGTCCCACAATTCATTATGGTCGACAATGGCACCCAGTTTGCTGGTACCGTCTTCAGGAACTTGTGCGAAAAATACCAAGTGCAAAAGATTTGGTACAACGCACGATATCATCCCCAAGTAAACTTTGTGGAGAGGATGAACAAAACTATTGGTACCGCAATAAGATGTTTTATTGATGATCATAAAGATTGGGATTTGCAACTTTCACAAATTGCGCACGCAATTAATACATCTCGCCATGAAGTTACAGGTTATACGCCTTGCTTCTTGAATTTTGCTCGGCATGTCCCTTTATCAGGGAAGTATTACGGTGAAATGCAGTCCACAGATGATTTCGAAGTACTTCCAGGAGATCGAGACTTCTATGCAGCTGAACTTCATTCTCTGAAGGATGTTTTTGAAGAAGTTCGTAGAAATTTGCATCGCTCCTATGAAAAGAACGCCAATAAATATAATCTTCGCAGGCGAGATAAGTCGTTTGAAATAGGAGAAAAGGTATGGAGGAGAAATAAAGTTCTTTCGGATGCCGCCTCCAAGTTTACTGCTAAACTGGCACCTAAATATGTACTTTGTACAATTGTGAAGAAAGTTTCACGACTAGTTTACTCATTGAGAAACGCCAATGGTTCACCAGGGGGTGATTGGCATGTTAAGGATTTAAAGCCTTACCTAGGTTCCAATGAGGACGTGTCAGTTGGGTAAACTCTCTGTTGAAGTAATTACATAATGAACAGTTACAATATTGTAATGAAATGATATTGCGTTGAAATAATCAACTCTTATAAGGTTGGCCACCATAAAGAGTGTTTAGTGTGTTCGCTCTAGTATTCCACTATGTACATAATTTTGATGTAGTTATATGTATTAGTATAGTATTGTAATTATAGAGATATCATTGCATTATTTTAGATCATGTATGTATCATGAATCATATTCGAACCATCTATTTCATGCTATGCATCGACCTTTACCGATATGTGACCCTTCACCGATTTTTGACCCTTTACCGATCTTTGACCCTTTACCAATTTGGACTTTTCCCGGAATAGGCTCCTTAATTGGACGTATGGTACACGTAGTTACTATTTTGCATTTGCAAGAAATGATTTGGTTTGAAATGTTGAATTGAAGAAACAAAAAATTTAGCCTTCACAGTCTAATTTTTTATTTTTTTTGGAAGGGTGTGGTGTAACATTTGCAAATTACCTTATAATGCGAAAGGTATCTGCATTTGGTATTTTATAGGCAGCACTCTTCATTTCAAATATTGGTTGAATGAATGATTCTTTTATCTTCCATATCACCTTAGTTCCTCTATTCAATAAGAGATGGCGCTGATTCAATTTCACAACGAATGACAGTAACTAAAGGAAAATATGCTTCCAAATATTTATTCAGTAAATAAATTCTCCAGTTACAATACATATTTTAGTTAAATAATATAAGTGAATATTACCTGCAAAGTTCAGAAGACGATACCATAATCATCATGTAGAGATTAGGAAACTGACACTAAGTATATTATTTTTATCTGTTGATTGATGTATCTAGGAGTTTTGAGAAATCTTACAACAGCCTCTTATACTTGAGGCATCCTTCAAATTGTCTAGTCCATCATATATTTGGTTCCTGAAGATCCTAAAGAATACAGAAATGAATCATTAGAAATCAGCTGAAATATTTAACATAAAAATAAATAAGGAACTTACCTGTTTGAAGTATGTAATGAGTCCTGCAAATGTGTGTGTTCTTGTAGTTTCTATGTCACTGGGGTGTTCTTTCACTTTTCTGAATCTCATAAGTGGGATATTTCCGTTGACTTTCCCAATTTTCAATATTCTGTGATGAATAGTTCAGAATGTAGATGGCAACACCGTCGGTTATCACGGTTCTCGGAGTCCGGTCAGCTATCTTCGAGAGGAGAGGGGAGAAAAGATGAGAAATGGAGCTTCGAGAGTTTGAAAGGGATTCGATTTTGGTGTGAGAAAAGGACAAGAGGTCTTGGCCGAAATTTTCGGGATTTGTAGCAACCTTCTTTTTTCCCACGGTTTTCCAGCATTTGAAGAGGCTGAGGGTTTTCAGGTTTCCATCTTCGTTATGCTTGATGTGGTTTGAATAATTTTGTATGGACCCGAAATATATAGATAAAATTCTTTTGGATAACTGACCACGTGCCGATATATTTTTTTTTGAAAATTGTAAGTAATTTTTGTTTTTTTTTTTGGAATTTACAAACAGTAGTTTCATTTTAGTTGTCAAAGGCAACGGAATTCCAAAGTTTTATGGGAAAATCTTTTACATATTTCATGGGGACTTCTCGATCTATTTTTTCTGGTTGTTGTTCTGTTTCTACAAGGCCCTCCTTTTTTTAAAGGGGTGAGTAACCTTACCTTCACGGATATCTGTAGAGTATGGGAAATAACTTTTGTTATTTAGGGTTGTAGGTGAGACCGTAGGAGTCGCCCATTAAATAAACCATCGAGGCACATTCTGATTTCTCAATCAGTTGGGGATGAAACTGGACCAACCATCTGAAGTCCTGTAATCGATTTTTTTTTGTCTTCCCGAGAGTGGTGTTGATTGGAGACCTGTCTTGGAATGCGAGTTTGAAGTCGGACGAGAACTACTAGAACACAGGCCAGATATATATATATACTTTTTTTTTTTTTTTTTATCATTTTTTTCTTATTATTATTAATACCACACCTATATCACACCGACAACACTCAATTTTATTCCGGTATCACACTCCATATATTTTCATATTCGTAAGCTTCTGCCCAGTACTGTGCAAATGCTACATTTTATATGATGTTTAATCAATGAGATAATACGTTCATATTCAATAGCCTGAGTCGGATTCAACATGAAATTGTTTTCTATCTAACAACATCAGTTTCAACCAACAAGAATTGTCATTTATTTATTTTTTTTGTAAATATATGTAATTATCTGGGGAATTTCCAGTGACTCTTGCATATTTCCCACCCCTCTAGAAACAAATCATTATGTATTTGACAATATGAAAATGTATAAACAACTAAGTATTTTTTCCTACAGAATATTCATTGAGATCTAGTTTTCTTGACTTGAACTTGATCTTGAAATCTCAATTGAAATAAGTCAAGTGGCGCCAGGGTAGATTCAAATTTTTTTTGTTGTTGTTCAAATTCTACGTATAAAATTTAACGAGATTATATAATTGATAACTCCGACCACCATGCTCTCTAGACAAAAGCTAATGGGATAGTCACCTCTTATTGTTCTTATCAGCTAAGAAATAAGAAAAGGTTACAACGTAATCGACTACATTGGGTGTATCCAATCAATAGAAGGAGAGAAGAAGCAGGTTTATTTCGTATACTCTTTGAAGATTTAAGAAATGACCAAACCAAATTTTTTAATTACTTCCGCATGTCAATGAGTTCCTTCGATGAATTACATGACAAACTGAAGACTGTTCTTCAACGGCGAAATACAAAAATGAGAAATTGTATTCAACCTATAGAAATGTTGGCTGTCACTTTGAGGTAAGTTCTGATACTATTTTACAAACTACGAAATTTTTATTCTATACTCTTAATGATAATCTAAATTTTGGCGTTTTTGTTTTTCATTAAATAAACTCAATCTTATTTTTATGCAAAAACGAGATGTAGAACAAGAAACAAACAATTTATAAATTTTCGTTAAGTCCTCAATTGTTATATTAAATTTATAACAAAGAATTTTATTAAGATCGTTATAATTTCGTATATTTTTTGTTGATATTACTTAAACCGATAGACATAGGCCAGAATTGGTTAAATATTTCTAGCATATTAAAACCATTATTAACACAAGTCATTTATTTTTGCTCTGTAATAACAAAATAAAGAAAATTCCTGAATTTTACAAAGTTTTACAAATGAAGACATTAGAGGGAAGTAAAATCTACACTATCAACTGTGCTGAAGTCCTGAGAGAGCGGAGTGGAACTGTCCCTGGGATCTGTCATTGGAGATGTCATTCCAGATGATGCCCCGCAATCTTGATAATACTGACGTGTTGATTGTATTTGGTAATCATTAGTTGAAGAAGATTGAGTGGGAAAAAGTTGAGTAAATAATGGTGTAGATGATTGGGACTGAGTAAGTTGCGAATGTTGAGGAAAAGAAGGAGCAAGCTGGAACGCAAACTGCTGCGAGTGAGAGTGTGTAGGAATAGATTGAGGAAAAGGAGGAGGGACCTGAGGAACCATCTTCTTTTTTTCATTGATGTTTGCAATCACTTGCAAAACGCCCATTTGGAACTGAAGTAATTCATTTTCATCAAATCTATCAAGGTGGGGCAAAGAACTCTGGAAGAAAGACATTTTACTATTTTGTTTTTCAGGCTCTAATGCCTTCAAAATTTTTAATTCCACCTCATCAGGTTTGCGATGTTTCCTATTTCTCGTACGTTTATTTATTGTTTCGTCAATCGTGAAACTAGCATTTGCCTCAACCTCTATGTGTTCCGAATTGTTTTCAGTTCCGTGCCTGGTTTCGTCATTCAAATTATCAACTGTCTCTCCAACTTCGTACAGTTTGTTTAAAAATTGAAGCTGATCATTATATACATATTTCTTGTTTTTTTTTTGCATCTGTTCCACTTCTCTTGCTGTCTTTCATTTTTCTTTTAGACCTAGCGAACGCATCTCGAAGATTAGTCCACCGTCTTATAACGTCCTTACCAAAAATATAAATGAAATAACAAATACTAATATTTATTTATTCATTTTTAAGAAATATGAAGATACGTGATTCTTTTCAGATACCTGGCAAGTGGCTGTACCTTCACTGAGCTACATTATACTTATCGAATTGGAATTTCTACTGCGAGTAAGATAGTAAAGGAGGTATGCAAAGCAATCTGGATGGTTCTGCGAGTGGAGTGTATACCAACACCTACAAGGGAAATGTGGAAATCTATCGCTTCAGACTTTGAAACCATTGCAAACTTTCCCCATTGTATAGGAGCAGTAGACGGCAAGCACATACGTCTTACTTGTCCATTTCGCAGTGGGTCAATGTATTTCAACTATAAAGATTATTATTCTGTAGTTTTAATGGCAGTTGCCGACTGCAGATACAAATTTGTGTTTGTAGACGTTGGAAGTTATGGTAAAGATTGTGACTCTTCAATATTTAAAAGGTTCAGTTTATGGCAGTCGATAGAATCAAACACACAACCACTACCAGAAGAAAAGTGTCTACCGGGAACTGAAAGCCCCAAAGTTCCATACTTCTTCGTAGGAGATGAAGCATTTGGATTGCATCGACATTTACTGCGACCGTTTGGGGGAACACATTTAACTGTTGAAAAAAGGATTTTTAACTATCGCTTGTGTCGAGCTCGACGGTATGTCGAATGTGCTCTTGGCATCCTTAGCAATAAATGGCGAATATTTCATAGACTTCTAAATGTAGAGCCAAATTTTGCTGTGGATATTATTAAAGCTTGCACCGTATTACATAATTTTGTACGTGACAGAGATGGTTTTTTGATAGATGATACTGCTACAATAACAGGTTTGGACGATTTACCACAAGAACATGTAATACGAGGAGGTATATCCGCAAATACTATTAGAACGATATTTTGTACATATTTCGCCTCCGATGTTGGAAGCGTGCCTTGGCAAATGTCAAAAATATAAATAATTATATTTCATTTCATATCGATTTGTACAATTATTATTCCTATTTAAAATAAATAAATACACTAAGTTGTATTAATAGTCGAATTATATTCTAGTAAAAAATTATTTTTTAAGTTTGCCTTTAAATAACAAATTTACTTGTTACGTTTCGGTTTATTATTTCGTTAAATAATCTTCACATATTTTTCTGACTAAACATAATTATACGATAATAAAAAAAAATTCAATTCATAAAAATATGAGATTAACTCAAAAATATTTTTTATTTGACTTTACTTACTGTACGAATTTTAAATTGTTATAATGTGACTTCAAATTCAAAACAGAATTATGTGTAATTGTTTTATAACTGTTTATAATATAACCGAGGGATTTTTGTGTCAATACGGCAACGACGCTTTTGGTCAGAACGACAAGCCCTCTGACGAAGTTCCTTTCTCGTTGTATCAATTCAAAAAGCACATTCAGTGGCATATGTTTTTTGTACCGTTGCGATTGTTAAGTTTGATGTGTCTTTTAATTAAAATAAAAGGAGTACTCAAATAATCGTTTTTCGTTTTACTTAATTGATTCAAAGATAAAGGTGATGTTTATAAACAAACATCAACTATTTTAAAACTGAAACACCCTGAAAATATTTTTAATTTACTCTAACGTACACAAAAATTATCCTCCAGCTCTTCAAAATCTGGTTTTACCTCCAGGAGAATTTTACGCCACGCATTTTTAGTTACATTTCTATCTTTGTAACTTTGTAACTAAGGGTTTTATCCCAGAGTACTGGTCTATTTCAACTAGTGAAATTAGAAATTCCACATCGATATTTTCAGCCATTTTACTACGTGCCACTGGATTCAATTGATACGGCAGATATCACACGACTAACAATCGTATTGTGTACAAACATTCATTTGATGCCGTTTGTCACTGTTATCAGAGAACGGCACGACCGTCGTCCATTGCAGTGGCAGTGGACGACAGCTGTACGACCACGACACGACAAAAAGTCGTCGTCCTGTGTGAAACATTTCGTATATTTCCGTATTTAACTAATGGAATGTGGTCGTCCGACTTTTTACCGGACGACCACAATCGTATTGTGTGAAGAGAGCGTTATAAAATTAAAGTGAGTCGTCGTATGAACATTTGAAGTAAGAAAGAAAAACTGGTTTTTGTATTTCGTGCAAAAAATTTTTTTGTTTATTGTAAATCGTAGCTGAGCGCTTTCGGCATTCAAGCCATCATGTGCTTACCTGTAAGCAAGTAATATTGATTGTAGATTATTCTTACTATTGAAATCTATGAAATATCAATGAAAAATCGAGATTTAACTAATAAATGTTACTTACTCGTCAGGTAATGCAAGAGTTCCATAAAGTTTTCCATTGTAAAAAGGGAGAAAATCATTCCCATGAATTATTTAACATACATATTAGAAAGTTTCAAAAAATCCTTTGTATATAGGATACAGAAAATTACATTTTTAATTTCACCTACGCTGTGTCATGAAGTGGAGATGACTGAATAAAAAAATGACAATGTAGACAAGATATGTCACTTAATCATATGATCATAAAACAAGTGGTATCAATGACAACCGTAACCCAAATCAAATCAATGTGATCTGTTTTAAGGGGTCCTATTCAGAATCACTGAAATAAGACTTGGCACCTGGTAGTCAATGATGTTTTATCCGTTTCAATTAGAATTTGATTTATATTTTCCATGTCTTATCAAGGGGTAATTTTTTGAGAATAAAAATGTTACCCACGTTTAGTTTTTGATTATTTCAAAAGATGCCGCCGGGTGTGGCTTTCCGACTGCGATCAAGCCTTTGAATATTAATGAATATCCACCAGTTGAGAGCTCCTTTGTGTGAGCGGCGTATGCTTCTGTCACTCTTGAAGGAAGGAAGACTACAGCGTTCTGAAGTTCTAGTAGGATGGATTTCCAATAGTTGGCCTCAACTACCTTCGCTGAGATGATCGATTGGGGTTCTTCAATATGTAGATCGCCAATCTTCATTATGGGTTTCCTTTCTGAAATCGATGATACTGCGTTAAGTCCATCTGGAATTCATTATAAAATTGTGTATTAATAAACGAGCATTTTGAAATTTATAGAAAAAAATGGAAAATGCCTACCTGAAAATCGTTCATGGAAAGGAAACTAAGATTGATATTAAAGAAATAATTCTGAGAGAAACAAAAAAAATACTCACTGTTATTAGTTGGCTGATGAGGTGCACACACATAGGATGATTATTTACTGATGTCTTCGAGGTGTAGCAGGAATAATGATTTTTGGTGTTGGTGATTCGGTTATATAGCACACAAGGAAAACATTGAAATTTGGTAACCGCAGGAAAATAGATAATTATTTGTTCAGCTCAAAAATATTGTTGAAAACAAAAATTGAGATTTTTCTTCAAAGGTAAAAATATTTTTTACCCATCATGCTAATCTATAATAATGGCCTTATATACACAATATAGATTATAATTTATTTGGAGAAACAACGAATATTGATTACAATTATTATAATGTGAAACACAGAATAATTTGCGATAGATTGTTTGATGGCTCAAATGGTTTTTTATGCTTCATTGTCGTCTGAGGTCGGGGTGGTTCCGAGGATGCTGTATGCTGTTCTGAATATTTATAGGTTTTATCGTTAAGAATCCGTCGAATTCTATATTTAGGCATGATCTAGGGTACTTGTATTAGGATTCCATCTGAGTATTGTCGAATTTTCGCAATATTGTGTGCAGTTCTGATGAAAAATATGATATTTTAATATAACCATAGTTTTTCACAGTTGGCGCTGATACTGGTATGCTTCGGGTGGCGATTACTATTTCCAATAAAGATATTCTCGAAAAATGTTGGGTCATCAGCTGTTTATCTTCATAATGTTTTATTGCATGGCTGAGTTCCTCTATTTTATTTTGGAATTCTTCCAGCTGATGTTTGTACTCTATTGACGACATTTGAAAACTGTTTGAAAAACATTCGTCTATAAAATTTTTATGTAGGTACTATATGCACATACTGAAGATAGGATCAGGTGAGCTATGGAACATTGGGGAGGTGTATGGGGTTTCATCGGTCATTGGGGAGGTTTATCGGTCATTGGGGAGGTTTAGGGTGGGTCATCGGTCATTGGGGAGGTTTAGGGTGAGTCGGTGCACCCCCGAAAATATTTAGGGAAGTTCGTACGACCCTGGTGGAGCTATTAGATAGGTTAGGTACGCCCCTGGTGGAGCTATTTTAGATAGGTTAGGTACGCTCCTGGCTATACTTATTAAGGTAGGTTAGGCGCACTTCGACTGTGTTACAATCTCTCTTGTTTTACTACTTAAAAGATAGGTATACTGCTGTGGCCTACTTTATATTCCAAAATTGAAATTAATAAAAAATAGAAACACATTTGCTGACGGCAGAGAACAGATAAGTGAGTTTGGATTATTTGCGGCTCTAAGAATGATTATTCGAAATCAAGAGGGCGCGACTCAATAAAAATATATTATATTTGGAAAATTGAGGAACCAAGTACCTACCTTAAAACAATACCTGAAATGTCAATTGAATCAAATTCTCTTAGACATCTGGGTTGGGCAAATAGATGAATAAAACCACATCACATATAAGTATTCAATAAAATACACCAAAATATACAAGGCAGAAAAGATATGGACATGATCAAAGATTATGGTGAATTGGATCAATAAAAAATCATATAAATTGTAATGTTTAGGACATATCAGATAGTATAACGGGAATAACAAAACTCAATATTCATAGCTATTATCATCACATGAAATAACTGAATCCGCTCTCGCATAGTACTATGTGAGAACTTCACAAAAGCTCTATGGGTTGTTATTTCTATAGATAAGAATGATATTCATAATATTCCAATATGGTGATATATATGGTGTTCTAAATTCCAAAAAAATATTACACTGAAGGTGTTTAAAAAATCCTGATATTTATCATTGGTCCATGTTGCCCCTATCGAAGGTCCATAGCTGTAATGGTGCAGTGCAGGAAGGCTACTTCAAAGACCAAAGACATTTAAACACTAGAGACTTCATCATATACGTTTTTGCGCGATCAGTCATCGTTCGATCCTTCTTTTCTGCCTCTTTTCCTCCAATTACATGTTTGCCAGATTATACGATTTATGCAATCTTGCAGCAAATTGATAAATTCACACAAAACAATAACTATACTTTACTGAAGCATAATTGTTCAATTTCCTTTCTATGAATCGGAGTTATCATCGAATCATAGTGTTTTTGATTTAATGATGTACATTCTGATGAAATCAATTCGTCTTTTATCACTTTTCACCATACAAATCAGCACTTTCGGCAACGCCGCACTAGAACATTCGACTATTTTTACAAGTTTGACGCTTGCGAGGTTGCAGAATTGCCCTCTCATTTCGTTGATACCGATTTGAGTTATTTTGACCGTTTTACTTTTTTGTGAGTTTCAGAAACAATATTTGTGTGCGAATATGGTGCATTTGTGTGTTGTGTGTAAAAGGGTGGATCATTTTTACTTAAATTGGACTTTTCACAGTAGAACCAAAATAGAGGTTATGTTTATTAGACAGGGGCGTCCGGTCCAAAAGTAGGTGCCAGATTCGAAATATCCTGCTCTGAAATGTAACGTTGATATTTCAAAAAAATTGACAATGAGCACACATATTATGACTGCTTATTAGGTATTCTTAAACCTCCAGTCGAAGCCTCACGAATCACATGAGATGATCTCAATCGCACAATGTGAACTGGAAGCACTGGCACATAACATCTCATCCCTCTGAAAATGTTCTCTTCAGTATTGAGGAAGTACAATCTCATGTACCTACATGCTTAAAGGTGAGTGCTATTTTCCAATATATGGCAAGATATTCAAAAGTGGAGTATTCACCAATGCAGTATTCTTGCATTTAGCAGCATAGTTTCAATGCAGCAAACACTGTTTCAAACTCTGTTTATCCAATAATAATGTTCCTGAATTCTATACCTTTAGGTCTCACCACTCTTTAACAGAACGTTGGGTAATCTAACTATATATACCTATCTATTATATGAATATATTTAGTAGTTACTATAAAAAACTGAAATGGACTTAAGTTTCATCGATATACTTCCTTCCTTATGATTTGGATATCATTCACTACCTCATTTTGTACGTTCAGTATCAGTAGTATGTATAGATATATTTTTATTTCAGATGAGCAGTGATGAAATGATGAAAATTATCATAAAGGTAGCTACACCTGATGATGTGTATGGAACAGTTCAATGATCATTTATTATGGTAAGTTGTTTGAATGTTTCACAAAACTACCATGGTTTCGCTAGTTTTCTTCCTTCTATTTTCAGATATAATCAATATCATGTTATTTTTCAGTGTGATTAGCACCCAATTTTTGATGTAGCCAAGGTACATACACTATGCTCTTCTACTTACTACCACAGTTGTGTCCAGGGAATCTTTAAATTTCACATTTGCTCATGCTAAGAACTTTTTTGAAACATTTTTTGGTAAGTACTTGAGCAATGTGAATGCATACATACAACATAAAAGGCATTTAGATTCTGATGCAAACAAGAAACTCAATTCATATTTTTTATTTACCTCAGCTTATTGTAATGAAATTTCCGAAATCTTTATTTTGAAATTAGTTTCCTTCCCTCGGTCCTTCCTTATTATTTTCTATTGATATAAAATGAATCAACATTATTCAATCTGCTGTTTTCTTCTATAGGTTTTTGGCTTTCAAACTGTTATTTTTTATTTTCTATAACATTTTTTAGATACTGCTCAGTAGCCTCGAATGTTTCTAATTGTTTCAGAGTGAAAATGTATCTCTTTTCAATATTATATTGGGACTTGATACCTGTGAATACTCATGAAGAACTGGATGGGGTTCAAAGGATGGTTTCAACTTCACAAGTAGTCAAAAGAATCTACAAATATAGAAATAAACATCAAGAAAAATTATTTTCAACCTTTATTCATTTATTTTTTCACTCTATTTGAAAGGACCTACTTCAAATAAGACCAATTTGTTTCATTTTTTCAAGTACATCACAAGAAACTTCACATTCACCACTGAAGATTCATCTAGTTTGATTCTTCAAAAAACTTGTTTGCATTCCTCTCATTGATGGTAGCCTCAAATAGCAAATTGAAAGTTTCGACACTGTTGTAAACCTGGTTTCATCTGAAAAAAAGGAGATTTTTTAACTTAATAAATTTGTTTAAATATGGAGTACAAAAAATAGTTTATTGAGATTGTATTCATTAAATATTGTTTTATAATTGTTTTTGTACATGTATATATACTATACAAGATATAATAAATATTATATAATTTAGTTTATGTTGATATTTATTTATACTTATAGGTACTTCTATGTATAAATTTTCATGTATTGTGCATAATTATAGTATGATTTATGTGTAGATATATTGAAGCTTGATAAATTTTCACTATGCAATCATATTTTTCAAACTTATATGATTGCTTTGAGAAAACCGGATTACCACATCATATATTTGTTATTTTAAAAATGAATAAATATTCATGTCCTAGGTATTAAAAATTCAATCTTATTCTGTATTTCTTTTGTTGAAACTTGAACATTCATGCTATTCTAAATGAATGGATGGAAAGCTGGAAAAATTACACATACCTGTTATAAATGAGTGAAATCAGTTGCTCAGTTCAAAAGGTATAGTTAAATAGAGAACACTTCATGAAAGATCATGCATGGTTTTGAACATTCTTCCTCTGGACTAGTCTGGACATACATAGTTGGCATCATCAAATCATCAGCTGGTTCCTACAAAATCAAATCAAAAATAAGAAATATTTATTAAAGGAATGTAAAATACTTTGAATACCCTAGAAACTGATATGAGAATATGTATATCTGCACATCTGAGATCAGCTCTTAATAAGTATAATTTAAAGTGTGGAGTAAATATTTGAGGAAATATCAAGAAGATTGTAATTAATGTAGTAGCAATCATATATATTTAGGTAAAATGTTGTCAAATAATATATATATATATATATATGTAAACATAATCAAGGACTATACATAATATGTTATTTTCAAGGGTATAATCAACATCAGTTCATCACCAGTCCAAGATTCCTTGCAGCAGGGGTTTCAAAAAGCAAAAATACTACTTATTATAATATCTATATTATACAAGGATGAAAAAAATAGAAGAGAAAACACTCGAGAAATCAGTTCACTACCCAATACAGTACAGAAAGACTTACCTTGAACCTTTTTAAGGTATATGTTTTCCCATTTCCAGTATCAAAATGGTTAGCACAAGTGCCACAATATTCAGCAGTGATATCTGTAGATATTCTGATGCTAAAATGAATCATGTTACCACAAAGATTCTCCAAACAAACTATATTAGTATATTTTCTTACCCATGCTTTCCAAAATTGTAGTCAACCATGTCTGGTGTGAAGAATAGTCACTGGCGAATTCATGTGATGAAATCCTATCACTTTATATTGTCTCTGTGGTTTAGTTTCAGTAGTAGGTTCATAATGGGACGGCTCAAAGTCGTGGATGCATTTTCGCGGAAATATAAAAGTATGAAAGAATGAAAGAAACAAGAAGTATTTTGAAGGAAAAAAATACAGATGTGACATTTACATGACTCATGACTGACACGCCAGCACGCCACTGACGATGATGAGAAGCTTCAAACATACATTGTTGCCAAGGCGCCCCGTTCGTATATTTGTCTCTCTTGCACTCGTTGCAAACATCCAAACAATGACTGATCGGCTTGGAAAGCGATTTAACAATGGAACGTTTAGTCTCCTGTATTTGAATGTCTTTGGCAAAGACGAAAACAGGAAAGATGAAAGAGGAAGAAGTGCCTCCACGAGTCCACGGTCAGCAAAGGGCTCAGTGGTGCAGCTCAGCTGGTCGTCAGTCTCTACCAGCTACTACTGGTCCTCATCTGGTTATCTGTCGACTCTGGCCAAGATTTAAAAACGACTCGGTGGCCCTCGTGGGAATCTTAACCAAGGTCGAGAGTTGCCACAAGAGCAGTTCAATGCCAGGAGTCTGAAGATGAGGGCTAAGCTGTACCCTTACACCCTAACAAAAAATAGCCTCGTGTGAGGACACGTGCAAATAAAAGAACTCGAAGAAAAATATTGGATAGGTATATTCTCAACCTGTCGATATCATTGCTGGCTCAAAACTTACCTTCTGAGAAGCAATGACGGCTTCCACTCTCCGCATGGCAGTTTCCAGGTGGTCAGAACAAATCCCAAAAAATAAGGATGCATAATCCACCAAATGATGGGTGCGCCTTCAGCTCAGAAAACGGCTCCAATACAAATTCCCCAAAAGGGTTAATTAAACGGTTAGCTCACCAAGATAAGAATCACAAATTTGAGTCAAGTGCACCCAATCATAGCCACCTGGAAAAAAGCCGCGAGGTAGCTGCTAGAGGACGGATAACATCTCCTATTCCCAAAATTTGACAAAAAACTGCACATCCTGTTTGAAATTGGAACCAATTTTGATTTCTGAGCTTCCTATTGGTCAAAACGATAAACATTGTCTATCCCATTTGACAAAACAAAAGATTATATTAGATTAGATTGTATTCTGAAGAATAAATAGAGTAATCACCCCAAATCATACTCAGATGAAACAGACTTCCTTCACAAACGATGAAATAACTTCAGCAACATATGATTCATCACACTGGAGAACACAACGGTAGATTGTTTGTTTACCTTTGAATGGATAACATTATTTACAAAGATCATAACATCCTAAGATTCCTGCAATTTATTACATCACTTCCAAAGCACTAAGAATGTCAGAAGCAAGAGTACTTACTATCTACTGGTGTTTTATCTGTGATATGATATCATTCAAAACTATGTGTGATAAAGTAAATGAAAGTATTTTATTATCAAGGATTATTTGAAGTGTCAGGCTGAATGCTTTCTGTGAGTATGACTTTCATTCACAAAAAAACAAAAAACTGAAACTGTATTTTGGTACCAAGTGCAGTTGTTTATCTAACTGCTACCAATTCTATTCGAAAATAAAATTGTAGCAATTTAAATGCTACACTGCCGTCAGTAGGCGAAGTACCATAACTTCACGAGTGATAGTTTTGAGATAAAGGGGAAAGTGTTTATGATACTCTGCCACATTGAAAAAATATAGTAGCAATGATTTAACTTGTGTCTATGCCTCAGTAAATAATTTGATTGATATATTCAAGTAACAATTAGTGTTTTTATTATTCGAATATCACTTATGGTCTGTCAACTCCCTAATATTAAGGTCAGCGATGCTCGATTTTCCTTCATGGTCATTCTGGAATTTGGTTCTGATAGGTGGCATGAGCGGACAGGGTTTTTTCAGAATCGTGAATCATTGTAATAGTCGAAGGTATGCTCGCCTTGTTTGAATTTCACCATCACCATTTTGTAGAGCTCAGTTCTTGGTTCATTCTTCCTCAATTTGTATGAAAACTGGGGGTAAAACTTGCAGTCTATCTCCACCAAAATTATTAATTTTATTAGTCAACAGACTTACATTAGAACGAAGGACATGTTTCGAGGAATTAATTCCTCATCATCAGCTTATAACAAGAATACATCTAGAGAGGAAGAAAAATTACATATTTTTTATAATAGACTAGTCAACTAGACATTTTTCAGTTATAGTCGTAGAAAAAGCATAGTCTTCTACTCGCGTTCAATGGCTATCCTTCTCTCGGATGATTTTCAAACCCACCTTCGGCTCATTTGGAAATTTTCATCCTCGAGAATTATAGCCATTATACGCTCGTTGAAGAATATACTATTATTTCCTGTGAAGGTTTATGACTGACCCGCTCACATATAGCCTCCCCAGCTAGTTAAAGTAAGTAACCTCTCAACACAATGACAAATCTTGAATCTTCACAAATCGAAATCTATATAGCATTTGACAAACAATCGCTTGTGGTTATTCCATAGAACATGTAATTACCTAGGCAGGATTGCCAATTCAACGCATGTGATATGCATTCCTAAATAGAACATCTAAAGTTTTTCCTAAAACTAAGATATAACATAATCCTCAAACTTAATTGGTATATTTCTAATTCGTTTCCTAGACTCTATCTGATTTGCACAAACATTTCTTGTTTTTTCACAAGGCTCTCTCTACCTGGGCGAGAAAGACAGTGGACTGTAATTTTGATTCGACCTTATGATTTTGATTTTGTCGCCTGACAAGTATGGATTATCATGGCCACTCACCTATTGAATCGGCGTGAATCAGAATTTGCCTCGATTTGAGATTTGAAGCTGATGGCGGCCGCCTAGAAACTGCTGCATTTACTGCACCTCACGGACTTATGATGGGAAGCACTTTTTCTGAGCGTTCATGTAACTTTTATGACGAGAATTATTATTATTGGGTGAGAAATCTTTTCATCGAAGTAGAGCGAACAATTCTGCTACTATCATCAAGTGGTCACACTTCGCAGCTTCTTTTTCACTTGCGCACAGCGCACCATAGGAAGGGGTGACCAAATGAAACTTCTTGTCAGGAACCCGCGAAAATATTATTAAAACTATAATTATGAATTACCATACAAATTAGGAATTGATTGACAATCAAATATGCGAAAACGGAACATCTAAAATGAATATTTTAAGACTGACCCAAACAAAAAATATATTGATTGATATCACTTATATAAAATTTTAGAAAAAAAATACTTATTATTAGGAGGACATATTTGGTAGAGGGCAAACCTTAGTCACAGGACGCTGAAAAGTACCCTTTTGCGTACGTACTGTGACAACCCTTACAATACCGTCACTTCCGGGATGAATTTTCTCTACCCTACCCAGACTCCACCGTAGGGGTGGAGAAAGATCATCTTTCAACAGGACAAGGGTGTTGAGTTCGATAGAGGTAGAAGGTTGCGTCCATTTGCTCCGTTGCATAAGATTATGTAGGTATTCTCTATGCCAGCGGTCCCAAAATGAACGGTGAAGCTGCTGCACCAGCTGCCAACGAGAGAGAGTTGATAACTTTAGATGACCCAAGTCGGGGTCTGGAATAGAGTTCAAGGGCTCGAGGGTAAGAAAGTGTCCGGGGGTCAGAGCCTGCAGATCATTAGGATCAGTACAATCACACAATGGCCGAGAGTTTGATATGGCTTCTATCTGAACTAGAATTGTGTTCAATTCTTCGTACGTAAGTATCTGATTTCCTATAACCCGAAATAAATGAGTTTTTATGCAGTTTATCTGAGATTCCCATAGTCCACCAAAGTTGGGGCTTTTTGGGCTATTGAAATGGAATCGAATCTGTTCCTCTGCGGCAACAGATTTCATTATAGAGGATATATAATTAGCAGAACCTCGGAAATTAGTACCACAGTCCGAATAAACGACATCTGTAGAAAGATCTGAGCATAGCTCTATATGCGTGGCTTTGGTAGCCATGCACACTAAAACACAGATATAAGCCTTGTAGCTTTTTGCGCCACGAATTCGTTTGAGGGTAATAGGAACGGGTCCAGCCATATCTACTCCCACATGTGCAAAAGTCTTGGCCTGAGACACACGAGGAACCGGTAAGTTACCCATGAGTGGCTGCGGAGATCGGGGGTTGAGCTTAAAACATCGAAGGCATCTGGAGAGTACTGAACGAATTGTTCTTTTCGGTGCGAGAATCCAATAACGTTGAATGATCAAATTATGGAGTGTTTGAAGTCCAGGGTGCAAATATTTTCTATGAATATGTTCTATCAGTAGCTGAGTAAATCTATGGAAGCTAGGAAGAAGCATGGGGTGTTTTGTTTCATATGATAGTTGTGAGTGAACCAATCTGCCGCCCACCCTGATCATACCTGAGGTATCTAAAAAAGGTGTGAGTTTCTGAAGTGGCTTGGAAAGTAATTTCTGTGATTTGAGTTTTTGAATTTCGCATGGAAAACTCTCTGATTGAGTGAATTTGACGAGAACAATGAGTGCATCTTCCATCTCAATAAAAGAAATTGGTTCAACTTTACGATGTGTGCGATTACGAACATTATGTAGAAACCGAAGTATATATGAAACTAATCGTTGAATTTTAGGGAGAGAGCTATAGCGAGAAAGAAGATGAGAGAGTGGATGTATGTCAACCGTGGCAGCAAGCACTACTTTCCTTTTATCTTCCTCAGTTTCAGTTAAACTGTCAAGGGGCACTCCTAGATCAGAAGGCCACATTTCAGGGGGAAGTGAAAGCCATTCGGGCCCCGCCCACCATGACTTGCATTTGAACAACTCTAGAGGAAGAAGGCCTCTAGAGGCAGGGTCAGCAGGGTTGTACTGCGACCTACCATGTCTCCATTTGGAAGACGGGAGATTATTTTGAATAGCAGTAACACGGTTACACACAAAAGTAGCATATTTGTGTGGAGAAGAACATACCCATGACAATACTATCGTTGAATGTGTCCATCCATCGATTTCAATTTTATTTTTTAGTGTTTGAATAACATATTGAGTTAAATTAGATAAGAGATGGGCGCCACAAAGCTCTAAACGCGGTATTGACAAAGTCTTTAAAGGGGCAACTCGCAATTTTGCACATACTAGGTGCACCGAGATAATCTTGAAACTATCAATACAGACAAGATAAGATAAATGACTCCAGCGTATCCTGATTTACAAGCATCTGAAAAACCGTGGAGTGAGCAAGATATAATATTCTGAGGGTGAATTAAACGAGGAACGGCTAGAGATGATATGGAATGCAACTCTTTTTGAAACTGGTTCCAAGAAGTCGCATATGAGACCGGGGGAGAATCATCCCAGCTTATACCAAGCGTCCAAAGCCTTTGCAAAAGTATTTTGAGTTGCAATATGAGAGGGGTGAGAAAGCCTAACGGATCAAAGATACGAGCTACCTGTGAGAGGACATTTCGCTTAGTACAAGGATTATCGAGAGGGAGTACTTTGTAGAAAAATGCATCAGTAGATGGGTTCCACTGAAGGCCTAGTATTTTGATCGTATATTCATCGTTCGAGTCAAAAGTGAGAGAGTTGAATAGAATATCAGAGGGTGGCAAGTGATCAAGAAGAGTGGGATCATTGCTTGCCCACTTCCGCAATTCAAATCCACCTTTTGCGAGAAGTTTGATTAGCTGAGTTTGACATTCACGCGCTTCCTGGGAAGTATTCGCACCAGTAACTACGTCATCAACGTACACATCATACTCCATGATGGACGCGGCTAATGGAAGTTCTGTTTTATGGTCATCAGCGAGTTGAAGTAGAACCCTGATAGCATGAAAGGGTGAGGAACTTACACCATAAGTAACAGTATTGAGTTGAATATCTTTCAGAGGTTCATCTTCAGAGAATCGCCAAAGAATTCTCTGAAAATGACGATGTTTTGGAGACACGAGAATCTGCCGGAACATCTGCTTCACATCTGCCGTGAATACCACAGCATGTAGTCGGAAACGCAAGAGGATAGAAACAATATCTTGTTGTAGCTTTTGACCAGTGAGCAATGTATCATTCAAAAAAATTGAATTTTTATCACGAGTACTCGCATCGAACACCACTCTCAATTTAGTAGTGGCACTTTCTGGACGAAGTATGCTGAAATGGGGAATGTAATAACCGGTATTACAAAACTGATCGGGAGAAACAACAGTCATATGCCGAGATGTTAAATAATCATGCATAAACTCTTTATACAGGGTGTATAGGTCAGGATTATTCAGAAGCCTTCGCTCTAACGAGAAAAATCTGCGCAATGCGATGTCTCGAGAGCCATGAAACTGTGGCTCGGTGTCACGAAAGGGCAAACATATTTCAAAGCGGCCTGAATCAGTACGAGTATACGTATTCTTGAATTTTCTTTCAGCAAGAACATCGTCACTAGAAAGAGGGGGAACATTTGGGACTTGGTCTAACTCCCAAAAGCGTTTGATTGAATTGTCTAATGAAAACTCCGTTGAAGTCTCGGTTGACGTGAAAAGGGCGTGGACTCTAGGGCTATGTGCAGCGGAACAATCAACCCTTCCCATAATCACCCAAGCAAATATGGTCTCCAAGGCGACGGGTTCATTTATTGATGTAGATATGCTATTTCCAGTGAGAAGAAATCCAAAGATATCTGCTCCCAATAGCATGTCTATAGGCAAAGATTCATTGAAGTGTGGGTCGGCTAACTTCAAATATGAAAACTCCGAAAAGTGCTGATCCGAAATTGTTTCACTTGGTAGAGGAGAACAAATTGTAGGAATTATTACAAAATCTAGAGTAAATGTGGGTTGACAGGAATCAATTGGCTTGATGTTGCATGAAACACCTTGATGAGATTGGGAATTGAGCTGTCCAATTCCGCAAATCGATACCCTGAAATTCGATCGAGATAGACCCAGACGATTGGCACATTTGCTTGATATGAAATTAGACATACTAGCACTATCGAGAACGGCTCTGACCTGTTGAAAACGTGAATCGTCGCCCTGAACTTCCACGAGAGCAGTACATAACAAAACGGTACTATGTGCTTGAGTTAATAAAGTCACCGAGGAGGAATTCTGTGGGTTTTGAAAGCGATTTGTCTGATGGACGTTATGTGTAGGTGGATTTTGAGTGTGGTGGGCAGTCTGAGAACTGTGAGAATTCGGTGTATTATTATTATTCCGTGTTGTAGAGGGACTTGAGGATCTGTCAAAATGCAGAAGAGTATGATGCCTTCCTGAACATCGTTTACACGATATCGAGGAAGAGCACTGAGAGGAAGAGTGTCTAGACCCTAGACAGTTGGAACACCATTTATTTGTCTTAACTAGATTGTACCGATCATTTGGAGACTTTGACAGGAAATTCTGACAGTTATAAGTAGTGCACCTAGGGGGCTATAATCCCAAGATGGCCGCCATGGGGCAATGACGTCATCCAAGATGGCCGCCATGGGGCAGCTGTCAACTGTCATGTCATCTGTCAAATGTCAACTGTCATGTCAACTGTTATGCCATCTGTCAAATGTCAACTGTCATGTCAAATGTCATCTGTCATTTCAACTGTCAAATATTCCATGTCATCTGTCAATCAGAAAATGTTCTATGCCTATTACGTCAGAGAGTGGGCTTGATGTCACCATCTTTAGATTTTTTTATGAATTCTCCACAAAAGTTGGTATTGGCCTTGATTAATTGAAAATTATTGAAACATTTTTTGATCTTAATTTTGAAAATATGACAAGAATCGGTCAGAAATTGTGCTACGTCCTTGTGAGAAATATTAATGATGATACCAGTCCTTATTCGACTTGCAAAAACCGATTGGACATCCCTCCATGCTATCCGGTTTCTCCTAGGACACGTGAGACCGGATCCAATATGTTTGGAATTTTTAATTAGAGCGTAAAATCTTTTCAAATGTCCCACGTTCGTTTGGAGTTTTCTAAGAATTCCTGATGTCAAATCAGCCTCACGAATTGCTTTATTACAGATTTGAATATGTGTTTTGATTTTCTTTATCCAAAAGCTCTTTTCATTGATTTCTAAATTTTTTGTTTCTAGTTCCTTGAATTTCCTAATAATTTCATCAGTCACAAGACCAATTTCGTTAGCATTTTCCATTGTTTTCACAGATAAAAAGAAACGTTCCACTCACAAAAATCTTAAAACTATGATGGAAGTCTCCGCCGTTCTCTTGTGACCGGTTGACTGGAGGGTTGTGGAGGGGCACTGTTGGTTTCTGAAAGAAGTTCAGTTTTGTTAAATGTATGCACACTTTGAAGAAGTTGAGGAAATTCATTCTAGACATTAAGCAGATTACTCACATTTGATTATTTCTTCACAATTTCAAAGTTGGAGGACAGTCCTGCCAACCCTTTGAAAATGAGAGAGTAGTCGTCAGGGTTGAAGAGTGGAATTTGCAGCTTCACTGCTTCAACCGCTCCCTTCGAAAAAAAAAAGATCATTATTTCAGAACATATTATTTAATACCCTGGAAAAATAATCCTTATTTCAGAACATCCAATTCAATACCATATTTCGAAACTCAAGTTGCATGGTGATAGAGATCGAGAGAAATTAATGAATAACACTCACCTTAGATTATTGAAATATACACCCACGAAATAATAATTGTCGAACTACACACCCACGATGATTCACCGTCACTTGTTTATCTGTTCATGATCGAAGGCAAACTGAAGCTCCACCCGATGTGAGATTGGTTTTATAACAGATAAGAACAACAATAATCTTTCATGAATGTGTTTTGCACCAAGAAATGCATAGTTGCATATCAAGCTGTAATAAGAATGCTGATTCAAGGTCAACAAAATCGCAATCTGTAAACAATTAAAGTCATGATTCATGATTTCATCGCCGACCACGTGTTAACTTATGAATGACCTCTTTGTTCATCAATGTGTTGACGAAAATGCTTGGATAGGTATGACATCATCATCGCTATCTATGGATAATTATGATCGTGATTCATGATATCATCATCGGCCACCTGCAATCTTATCAAAGACCTCATTCATTGTCGATTCATCTTATCTTTGGGACGGATCTGCTCGACTACGTCACGCTGTGCGATAACGTTGCATCGACATTGACTGCAACTAAATTATATAGTGGTCGTAGCTCTGTGGGAACGCATCGGACTCGTAATCCGGTGGTCTGGGGTTCGAATCCTGCCGATAGAAGAACTTTTTTAAATAAAATATGACGTCATGAGATATTTCCGGATGCGGAGCGCTAAGGGGGCGCAGTCTTAAGGGGGTCAAGGGGGTATAGCAAAAACCTAAGAAGCTAAGGGGGTACAGCGAAGACCTGAGGGGGGCCAAGGGGGTACAGCGGAGGCCTGAGGGGGCCAAGGGGGTACAGCGGAGGCCTAAGGGGGCCAAGGGGGCACCTGTGGGGGCCACAGGGGCCGATATCCTATCCCATGTTGCAATCAGAATACATAACCTCAAAAATAACTTGAATTTCGCGCCAAAAAAGTGGGTAGGGCTATGACGGCTTCTGATTGGTCTATGACGCGTCGCGTTCTCAAGCCCACTCTCTGACGTAATAGGCATAGAACATTTTCTGATTGACAGATGACATGGAATATTTGACAGTTGAAATGACAGATGACATTTGACATGACAGTTGACATTTGACAGATGGCATAACAGTTGACATGACAGTTGACATTTGACAGATGACATGACAGTTGACAGCTGCCCCATGGCGGCCATCTTGGATGACGTCATTGCCCCATGGCGGCCATCTTGGGATGATAGCCCCCTAGGTGCACTACTGTTATAAATCATGTGATCACCGTGACATAATTGACACTCTATTTTATGAGCATTAGCGACAAATGATGAGGACGTTCTAGGTCTAGAGTGATAAAATCATATGAATGTGATACTGTCACTTTGAGTTTTGTGAGAGACTTTTTATTATTGGAACAATCGAAATTAACAGTATCGATAGCATCACAATGTTTTCTATTAAATTCATTGTTGATCAAAAATGTAAAGGGAGTAAATTTTTGGTTGCAAGTGAAATCAAAAAATATGTGAATAGCAAAAGCTATTATATCAATAATATAGTTTTGAAAACAATTAAAACTATAGAAAATTATTCACCTCCGGTGGAAACAAACATACGGGAACAAACACAATTTGTATATAGTACTCTTACTGAGTGTCAATACGAGGAGTCCTCTTTTTTAGAAAATGTCCAAAAGTTACATTCACCACATTGAAATCACTGGCTTGTATTTCATTTTTATTAATCAATATCAGATCACTTCGTAACAAAATTGATGACATTATTTTATTGACTAAGAGCACAGAAAAGCCAAATTTAATGCTGATAACTGAACACTGATTAGAATCGGGAGAGCCAGTAGCATTGCCTGGTTATATTGTTGGTGCGAAATACTGTAGGAATAATTCCGAACATGGTGGTACCCTGATTCTATTAAACGAAAAGAGTGCCCATATAACACTTGTTGAGGTAAGCAAATATGACGAGCTACTGATAGAACAAGAATTTGAATTATCTATAGTGTTTATACGAAAAATTGATATATATATATATAATTTGCATTTATAGCCACCCAAATAATAACAAGACAACATTTCTGAATAACCTTGAAATATTGCTGAATAACTTTCCTCCAAATACCAATATTATGCTAGCTGGAGATTTCAATATAAACTTTGATGACAATGAATCAATGGCCACAAAAATATTGAAAAACCTCTTAACATCATTCAATCTGAAAATGCATATCAATCAACCAACACGTATCGGCTACCACAATAGATTACATTTGTACTAACCTCGCTGAGGAGAACATTAGGAGCTCGGTAATACCAGTTGGTTTTTCTGACCATGAAGCATTGATTTTAAAATATGATTTTAAAGAGAACGTACAGAATAAACATGCGAACGAAGGAAAAATTTATAATCTCAAAAACTTCAACAAATTTAAACAATTGTCTAGAGAGATCAGATGGAATACAGTGTTGAGTTCTGACAACCCTCTGTGTTTATTTCATGAAAAGCTGATAGACACCTTCAATGCATGTTTTCCAATTTGTAGAATTAGAAAAAGAAATAAACCTAAGAAATCTTGGATCACGAAAGGTATAAAAAATTCAGCAAAAATTTGAGATCTTTACTAGTCCTGAAAAAATTTACACAAAATGAATCATTTCTTAATTATGTCAATAAGTATAAAACAACTTATAGGAGAGTAATAAAACTGTCAAAAAGAATATACTATTCAAAAATGCTATCAGAAGCAAAAAATCAGAGTAAAGAGAACTGGGCAGATACTAGCACTAATAATACTTGTGAATCAATGGATCAACAACCTACTCCTGGAGATGGAACTAAAGTGAAATCTTTGTTTTTGGATGCTGGTAATGTCAATTTTGGGGAGGTTTAAATAGATAAATAGTCTGAGGGGTAAATCTGGCCATACTCCCACTCAGCTAACTATGGATCCAAATTTGCTTAATGATTATTATTGCTCAGTAGCTGAAAAAATAACCTCCACTTTGGAACCACAAAATGACCCAATGTCATATATGTCAGAAATTTTTATTCCGGAGACATTTTGCTTTCTACCAATAAATCGGCATGATTTACAAGATACGTTCAAAGATATCAAAAAGAAAAAATCGTGTGGTGAGGATGAAATATCACTAAATATACTGATAAATCTGCCGGTAGAGGCTCTTGATACCCTTTCAGAGGCAATAAATATTTCATTATCTATAGGTGAATTTCCCTCTAGTCTGTAGTTATCAGTTGTAATTCCACTATTCAAAGGAGGAGACCCATCAAATCCGGCAAACTTTCGCCCAATCTCTCTCTTATCCACACTTTCAAAGGTAATTGAAAAATTAGTGAAAAAACAAATCTGCAGCTTTCTAAGCAAACATAATATTTTGTCACCATGCCAATTTGGCTTTCAGAATTCTAAAAGTACGAATGATGCTATTTTCACATTTTAAGAAAATCTTTATTTGAAGCTTAATACTGGGCATGCAGCTGCAGCAGTATTTTGTGATTTTTCAAAAGCTTTTGACTGCGTCAATCATGAATTGCTTTTGAAAAAAATGAATAGGTATGGTTTTAGGGGTATCGCTTGGGATTGGTTCAATTCATATTTGACAGGCCGTTATCAAATTGTATGCAGTGATGGGAAATACTCGGAGACTGGTGGCATAATCCATTAAGTACCTCAGGGTTCGGTTTATTTTTGCTTTACATTAATGATTTAACTACAATAAATATAAATGGCAACTTTACTATTTTTGCCGACGACACTACGTTGTTGTGGAGTGGGAAGGATATAGACATCCTGAAAAATAATATTACCCTTGATATCGATAAAGTAAAGCAATGGTGTGATGCCAACTTTATGTGTTTTAATATATCTAAAACCAAAATATTATCTTTCAGATTTGGTTTTGATAATCTGGCCTTAGGTAACCAGGTAATAATAAATAGTGAATGCAGTAAATATCTAGGACTACTAATAGATCATAAATTGAAATACATGGACCACATATCAAATCTGAACAAAAAAATAGCATCAGGCTGTTTTGCTGTTCGAGTGATATTTCATGATATAGCAAAAATTACATATTCAGCACTTGTAGAATCCCATATAAGATATGGTATCGCATTTTGGGGATTCTGTAGCTTTCAGTTGTTCAATTCAGTCTTTGTCCTACAAAAAAGAGCGCTCCGTCATATGTGTGGTGCAAAACCGAGAGATCACTGTAGAGTACTATTTAAGAATGAAAGAATACTGACAGTTACTTGCCTTTTTGTGCTCGAGACTGCTTGTTTAGTTCATAAAAAATATAAAAATACAATGAATTATAATCAAAGACATTCAAATACAGGAGACTTAACGTTCCATTGTTAAATCGGTTTCCAAGCCGATCAGTCATTGTATGGATGTTTGCAACGAGTGCAAGAGAGAAAAATATACGCACAGGGCGCCTCGGCAACAATGTATGTTTGAAGGTTCTCATCATCGTCAGTGGCATGCTGGCGTGTCAGTCATGAGTCATGTAAATGTTACATCTGTATTTTTTTCCTTCAAAATACTTCTTGTTTCTTTCATACTTTTATATTTCCACGAAAATGCATCCACGACTTTGTACCGTTCCATTATCTACCTACTACTAAAACTGAACAATATAAAGTGATAGGATTTCATTTCTTCACACCAGACATGGTTGACTACAATTTTGGAAAGCATGGGTAAGAAAATATACTAATATAGTTTGTTTGAAGAATCTTTGTGGTAACATGATTCATTTTAGCATCAGAATATCTACAGAGATCACTGCTGAATATTGTGGCACTTGTGCTAACCATTTTGATACTGGAAATGGGAAAACATATACCTACCTTAAAAAGGTTCGAGGTAAGTCTTTCTGTACTGTATTGGGTAGTGAACTGATTTCTCGAGTGTTTTCTCTTCTATTTTTTCATCCTTGTATGATATAGATATTATAATGAGCAGTATTTTTGCTTTTTGAAACCCCTGCTGTGAGGAATCTTGGACTGGTGATAAACTGATGTTGATTATACCCTTGAAAATAACATATTATGTATAGCCCTTGATTATGTTTACATAGATATATTATTATTTGACAACATTTCACCTAAATGTATATGATTGCTACTACATTAATTACAATCTTCTTGATATTTCCTCAAATATTTACTCCACACTTTAATTTATACCTATTAAGAGCTGATCTCAGATGTGCAGATATTATACATATTCTCATATCAGTTTTTAGGGTATTCAAAGTATTTTATATTCCTTCAATAAATATTTCTTATTTTTAATATGATTTTGTAGAAACCAGCTGATGATTTGATGATGCCAACTATGTATGTCCAGACCAGTCCAGAGGAAGAATGTTCAAAACCATGCATAATCTTTCATGAAGTGTTCTAATTTCATAATCATTTGGATAAGTTACCTATTAACCATACCTTTTGAACTGAGCAACTGATTTCACTCATTTATAACAGGTATGTGTAATTTTTCCAGCTTTCCATCCATTCATTTAGAATAGCATGAAATTTCAACCTGTTTTTCCAGTTCTCACTCTTAATCCAGATTGAAATAAGTTTCAACAAAATAAATACAGAATAAGATTGAATTTTTAGTACCTACGATATATAATAACAAATATGATGTGTTAATCCGGTTTTTTCAAAGCAATCATATAAGTTTGAAAAATATGATTGCATAGTGAAAAATTATCAAGCTTCAATATATCTACACATAAATCATACTATAATTATGCACAATACATGAAAATTTATACATAGAAGTACATAACATAAATCAACATAAACTAAATTACATAATAATGTATATTTATTATATCTTGTATAGTATATACATGTATAAAAACAATTATAAAACAATATGTAATGAATATAATTTCAATCAACTATTTTTTGTACTCAATATTTAAACAGATTTATGAAGAGTTACAAAATCTCTTTTTTTTTCAGATGAAACCAGGTTTACAAAAGTGTTGAAAACACTTTCAATTTGCTATTTGAGGCTACCATCAATGAGAGGAATGCAAACAAGTTTTTTGAAGAATCAAATTATAGATGAATCTTCAGTGGTGAATGTGAAGTTTTTTGTGATGTACTTGAAAAAATAAAACAAATTGGTCTTATTTGAAGTAGGTCCTTTCAAATAGAGTAAAAAATAAATGAATAAAGGTTGAAAATAATTTTTCTTGATGTTTATTTCTATATTTGTAGATTCCTTTGACTACTTCTAAAGTTGAAACCATCCTTTGAACCCCATCCAGTTCTCCATGAATATTCACAGGTATCAAGTCCCAATATAATATTGAAAACAGATACATTTTCACTCCGAAACAAATAAAAACATTCGAGGCTACTGAGCAGTATCTAAAAAATGTTATAGAAAATAAAAAATAACAGTTTGAAAGCCAAAATTCTATAGAGGAAAATAGCAGATTGAATGATTTTGATTCATTTTCTATTAATAGAAAATAATAAGGAAGGACCGAGGGAAGGACACTAATTTCGAAATGAAGATTTCGGAAATTTCATTACAATAAGCTGAGGTATTAATATATATAAATACAAAATATTAATTAAGTTTCTTGTTCACATCAGAATCTAAATGTTGTATGTATGCATTCACATTGCTCAAGTACTTAACAAAAAATGTTTCACAAAAGTTCTTAGCATAAGCAAATGTGAAATTCAAAGGTTCCCTGGACACAACTGTAGTGGTAAGTATTAGAGCATAGTGTGTATACCTTGGCTACATCAAAAATTAGGTGCTAATCACACTGAAAAACAACATGATATTGATTATATCTGAAAATAGAAGGAATAAAACTAGCGAAACCATAGTGGTTTTGTGAAACATTCAAACAACTTACCAAAATAAATGATCATTGAACTGTTCCATACACATCATCAGGTGTAAAGGTACCTTTATGATTAATTTTCATCATTTCATCACTGCTCATCTGAAATAAAAATATATCTATACATACTACTGATACTGAAGGTACACAATGAGGAAGTGAATGATATAGATGAAACTTAAGTCCATTTCAGTTTTTTATAGTAACTACTAAATATATTCATATAATAGGTAAGTATATAGTTAGATTACCCAACGTTCTTTCTGTTAAAGAGTGGTGAGACCAAAAGATGTAGAATTCAGGAACATTATTATTGGATGAACAGAGTATTTAGAACGGTGTTTGTTGCATTGAAACTATGCTGCATGGACGTATAAACACAGATGGACACAGCACGCCTATACCTTCATCGCACATTGTTTTGAAGGCTGAGAGTTCGTAGGCAGTCGGGTTGAAGGGAAGAGAGTTGGAAACGATAGACTGTGATTGTTCCCTCCGCTACAGTGGCGTACGTGATTAACGTATCGAGAAGTTTTATTTCGTTGTCAATAAAATTCAATGGACGATTCAAAACTAAATACACATTCAAATATGAGCTAATCACTGAATTAGTAGCTATAGGTATATAGAATGAATAAAAATAAATAATATCAGTTATTTTGACAACCCTTATAATCTATCGAACATCTAACGGCAGAAGTATCCTAAGTTGAATAAATAACATGATATTAAACCCCTGTGATAATTTTATTGTTCTTTATAGGTAGGTAACTCAAAGTTAATGTAGAAAGATAATATGATGTAACAAAACAAAGTTTTATATTAAGGTTACTTTAATAATTTTGTAGATACAGTGACTGACATAGAATTGCGATTTCTGAAACAGGCCCTCAATGTGACTATTGATTTCTGAACAGAATAGTCTTCGTAAAACACTCCGTAATCTGACAGTTGATGAATCTAATTTATTCATCGTTTCGTAGTGTATTCTTATTTTGAAATATTTATGAAGGATAAGTTTCAAAAATTGTACAGGGTGGCCATCAATATTATCTCCATCATAGAAAGTGGTCACCAAAATGTTGGTATAATTCCTTCGGAATATTTTGTAATGTTTTACTCACCAAAATATTCATAAGGTTATTAACTCTTTTATTATAAATGTTATTTTATAAAAAAATCTAAAGTATTTCTCAGCCTCTTTACGAATTCCAATGACTAATTTAGATGCTTTTGTAAGGTTTTCATGCTCTTTTCTTTTCTGTAGCTTGAAAAGAGTTTCCTCATTTTCATCCGTCAAAAACTTCTTACATCTGGAGCAAGTGACAATAGAATTCAGACTCCTTGATATGAAACCTGCTATATAACTAACAATATCATTGGAATACTATTATGATCATGATAGATAAATGAACCCATTGTTACGCCTATGTTACTCAGATTCGATAATGTAAACATATAGTATTTACGAATGAAATGGCAGATCTGGGTGTAAAAACTTAGTTTTTCTGCATAACCAGCACTGCTTCACCATTTTTACTGTCTATGTTCAAAGTATTTCACAAAATAAGTCGATAAAACACTATTAATCACTCAAACAAAGTTTGGTAAACAAAGACTTGCTCCAAGCGAATGTCAAACGAGACTGATTTGAAGCAATGTTGCCAGTTGTACATAACCTCTGTTGGCTCTGTTACTTCCGCAGGAGTAATACCACGTAATACTACCTCGATTACGAGCGATTTTCATTTTATTGTGTTGATCCCATCTGTTTCAGGAACTTTCTGAATTTATTACGATGGGATTGGAAAATTAAAATATCCCAAATGAACAGAATATGATCTTGGACTAAAATTAGGATTTATCAATGACAAGACGTGACAACATCTAATTCAATGGCAGGTGTACAGAATGTGACCATGTCACTGAATTTCTCGGCTTCACATTATAACGTAAACAACTGAGTCCATCTGTGTTTATACGTCCATGCTATGCTGCTAAATGCAAGAATACTGCATTGTGAATTCTCAACTGTTGAATATCTTGCCATATGTTGGAAAATAGCACTCACCTTTAAGCATGTAGGTACTTGAGATTGTACTTCCTCAATACTGAAAAGAACATTTTCAGAGGGATGAAATGTTATGTGCCAGTGCTTCCAGTTTACATTGTGGGATTGAGATCATCTCATGTGATTCGTGAGGTTTCGACTGGAGGTCTAAGAATACCTTCATAATATGTGTGCTCATTGTCAATATTTTTGAAATATCAACGTTACGTTACCGTCAGAGCAGGATATTTCGAATCTGGCACCTACTCTTGGACCGGACGCCTCTGTCTAATAAACATAACCTCTATTTTGGTTCTACCGTGAGAAGTCCAATTTAAGTAAAAATAATCCACCCTTTTACACACAACACACAAATGCACCATATTCGCACACAAATATTGTTTCTGAAACTCACAAAAAAGTAATACGGCCAAAATAACTCAAATCGGTATCAACGAAATGAGAAGGCAATTCTGCAACCTCGCAAGCGTCAAACTTGTAAAAATAGTCGAATGTTCTAGTGCGGCGTTGCCGAAAGTGCTGATTTGTATGGTGAAATGTGATAAAAGACGAATTGATTTCATCAGAATGTACATCATTGAATCAAAAACACTTTGATTCGATGATAACTCCGATTCATAGAAAGGAAATGAAACAATTATGCTTCAGTAAAGTATAGTTATTGTTTTGTGTGAATTAATCAATTTACTGCAAGATTGCATAAATCGTATAATCTGGCAAACATGTAATTGGAGGAAATGAGACAGAAAAGAAGGATCAAACGATGACTGATCGTGCAAAAACGTAGATGATGAAGTCTCTAGTGTTTAAATGTCTTTGATTATAATAGATACAACACGCGAAATGGTTTTCATCTGCGCTTACCTATTCCAAGAACATCACTGACGCAAAATTCTCTAATATACTGTCGCGTATAGGGTTCCTTGAAGAGATAACCCTCTGTCGCTTGGGACGTCCTCAGGGAATAAAAAAGCCAATAACGCTCAACTAATACGACTCTGGATGAGGTCGTACTACCTTATTCAGGATACTCACTACACAATTAAACAATCAAAGGTTTTTATAACAAAAATATGTATATTCTCAATATCTACAGAATGAACCAACAAATGCGAGACACCTATCACCCTCGATACAATACTCATAAAAATATCGCTTACCTTATTACACACAATAAACTGACGGCCATAACCACTCGAGGAGTTTGCTTTTTACCCTAAACGCACAATTCGCGGATTCCGAACGAACTCTCTGTGTCGCCCCTGTCGACTGTTTTCGTCACCCTCTTTGATGATCTTTTATCATCTCGCCCAGAACCGATCATATTGAATCAGCACTTTTCAACGAATTGCCACAATAGGCGAGCTAGTTTTCTTAGTTTCGACAATGACCTACTTTTGTATATTATTTATTATTTGATTTGTGCTGACCCATATTCATCATATGGTTGAAGGCTGAAGGTGGTATATTGATAAAATATATTTGATCATGGAAATTGAATTTGGAATATGATAATACTTGGTGTTTTGTTGAATTGAATGTTGGAAAAAGCCCTTCTTGACATATGCCCCCTCCTCGAGAAAGCTGGCCCCCAGCTTTAAAAAGATTCATATACCTATTCAAAATTATCATAAATGAAAATCTCCATACACTACACCTTCTTTCCCTCAACACTCATAATATTTAAAGTCTGGTACACACATTGGTTTGGATCCGATCCTGGCTTTCGGGTTCTCCCTGATGCCGGTCCTGGCCGGTGTAGGATCGGGCAGAACTTGGCAGAACCAACTAGAACTCATGGAACTGGTGAAGGATTGGTTGATTGGTGGTCTGTGGAACTTTAATCATTGTCAATGTCAACTCTGGTTTCTCCTTTTCATATGCACATATGCACGGACCAAGGTTGGTTGAAATATACCCTTGTGCACGGACTACACAGAGATTGATAGATATCGATTAAATCCTGGGCAATTCTATGTGTCTATTTTCCAATGACTGATATATGAACATTATTGGAACTAAACGTGTCGTTCAGTTCACGCCAGCGCCTCTATTGTCGAAATGGAAGATTTGAAATTCGATTGTTTCGAGTCAAGGAGTTGTTGGGATACTTGTATCTATGGCTCCGTAATATGGCGTCAACTACCCCAAGGATTAACCTGGCCTCATTTTCAACTAACGTGTCAAACGTCGACTGTTCCTAGGTTTCTGCACTGAACTCAATTTCTTGTTTGAGTTCAGTGGGTTTCTGTTATTTGAGTTCAGTGGGTTTCTGTTTGTTTTCTGTGGTTTTGTGTTCTATGGTCTTGTATCTGATGCTTTTCGTCGCATTTCCGTTCATTGGCCTCGGCGGGTGTTGGCGGTTTCCAATTTCAAATCAGTCAGCACATTCCCGAGGATTTGCTCGCTCCAATGCATAATGCTTCGATATGGGCTTTTTGCCTTTCTCGACTTAGTGAGTGATTGGTGAGTACCAAATCGATTACTTTATGCTTCCCAGTTTCAATTCTCACATATATATATATATATTCCAGGTTACATGAATGGAACGACTGAACTACTCAATTCATCCAGCATGGTTCTCCAGTCGTGTCCTGGAATAGTGATATCTGCCTTGAAGTTACCAGAGTTCAGCGAGAACATTGACGTCCCATTTCACCTTCTTGGCCGCATTCGGCTCTACCCCTTTATTGTGTGGTCACGGATCCTTGTCAACGACGTCTATTGGTTGTGTGTGTACCATTACATGAAAAGAAAAAAAACAAAGGTAGTACATTCTAATATATATCTATGATATACAATTTTCATATGCAGTAGAAGTTTATGATGTCGTGGACTTTTTTTTTTACATACGTATTTTATCTTATGAGGCATGATGATATTTACAGCTTGATTTTTTTTTATATACTAGACATTATTATACGACATGGGAATAATTCTTGAGTAAAGTATTATAAAATAAAATACAATTATGGAATATATGCGTCTGGTTGGCTGCATGTCTCTGCCGCTCTGTGCCAGCTGATCCTTAGGAGTCCGTGCTCTGTTGAGGTTTTCTGACTTGTGACATACCGGCTCCACATGACATTTATTGTCCCGTCAATGGTTTGTTCCATGGTCCGCATGCGATCCATAGCACCGATCGTCGACCTCGCGGCATTTATGAATTTGCCGAATCGGCATTTTCTTCGAGGCAGTTCATGACCGATTCTCTGATGCTTCCGGCTTTACATGTATCGAATTTCTTCTACGTTTGACGATTTTATTCGAGTACATTTGTTCGGTTCGGTAAAAAAATGCGTGTGTGATAAAGGACATACCTGGGATTATAATTTTCTTCTCGGTGCAACTCCTTCCATAACTGTATATTTTTCCCGGTAAGTGAGATAATGCTCTCGTGGCATTTAACCCAAAAAAATATCTCCTTCCTAGGTAGCTTCTCGTGGACATTCTGCCACGACTCTGCTGAGTTACTTTGGTGCCTTCGAAGCCGATTCTGTATCATTTGTACAAGTATACAGATCTTGGGAAATCCTGGTAAGTCATGCTGCTGTACCTTCTTTTTCTGAGTCCTTATCACTTATCGCCCACACTTATCTTGAAATTACTTTTTAGGTGCCATCGTATGTCTCAGTCATCAGCCTTCAGAGCTTTCAGTCTCCTTTCCTTTAGACGACATCACTTGTGAAACCTCTCCCTCATGGATGATGCTCTAGGTGCAGATCTGCTAGTGCTTTGCTCTGATGTGTGGTCTTTGGCTCACATGAAACAGGAAGAAAAAAATATACCGCAGTGAGTATTATCACAAAAATATTCTAATATAATACATTGTCCCCTTAAAAGTTTCCTTATAGATTAATGATCTCTACTAATGTTTTTGAATCTAAAACTATATATACAAATGTATCATCATTGAAACTTATTCTTCACCGTTATTTTCATTATTATTATTTTTATACTCAAAACTCTTGATATCCCAATTTTTTCATAATGATTATCTCCCCTATTATTTAATGATGTTTCCCTGAAATGATAAATTATACGAACTTTTTAATTTTCTCAATTAATTTGATGATTATTCCCTACTCTCCACCACAAATATTTATCACATTATCAACTTTAATTATTTTTATTTTCAACTTAGACCATTATATTGTCATTCATAACGACTACTTATTTAATTTTTATTTGAATAATGCCTCATGTTCTCAAATTCAATTCTTCTAGGTAATTGACAACTAGATTCCTTATTCTCTCATATCACCTCATCAAAACTCATATATACTCCATAGTACCATTATATACTCATACTCATCATAAATTTATGACAAATAACATGTGGCACTAAAATCATTACTGCCATTATTTCTCTCATATTATACATATACCTCTCACATTATACATATACCTCTGCTAAATAAAGGGTGAGCATTCACTGAATTATCAGCATCTTCCATGCTCTCCTTACACAGGGTTCCAATAATTCTCGACATATTTCATCTTATGTCCTCTTTGTGACATCCTTATTGTGTCATTGTACTTTCAAAATATCATTTATAAATAAGGCTGACGTTCTCTATTACCTAGATTTCCTAGGTTGATTTTCTTTTTATCTCTTCATCCCATGAGGCATTCAATTTAATTAATGAAAAAATTACATATCTCAAACTGATGAGTCGTCTTGGATTATCACAATATACTTTATTAACTTCCTTCACATTTCTATTGAAAACAAATTTTTCTCTTCGTATACTCTCATTCATGAAAAAATTCAAAATACCGGGAGAGTAGGGGATTTCTAAATGACTCTAAAATTTTATTCCTGAGGTTCTTCTTCAGAATCCTCATATTTGTGCAAAAAATCAACAAATAAATGAATATTAATAGAAGAGTTTTGGGAAAAAACGTATTTACATTTTATTTTCAAGTGAATATATTATCCTGGTCCTAATTCGAAAAACTCAATTTTTCTTCACACTAGACGACTCAGATGAAAATTTTCGATCAATATAAAATCAACACATCTGCGGAAAAAATACCAAAACTCGACTACCTCATAACATACGACTTGTGACAATTTTTGGTAATAAATTTTCAGATTATTCTTAAGAATGTCAGAATCTTCTGAAACCAAGTTATTTTTTTTTTACGTGACTAATTGGCAGCATCCTACAAATATTTCCTTTTGTCTGATGAGTCCTATCTTTAGAATAAGAGTTGTGCTTGTAAGATGTATTGTTGCTATTTTGAGTATTATTTGTACATCTTATTGGTTATTCAATTGGTATTCATCAATCACTTATTTTTTTATACTCAGGTGATTCAAAAACAGATCGTTATCAATTGCACTTTTTTAAATTTAATTTTCAATACTTTTCAATATTTTTTTATTATATATCTACATGCATGAATCTCATATATTATCGACACTCGTATTATTTTCAATCAATCTATCCATTATCAAAAACTAATCTTGTTCATTTGAGTATCTAAACACCAGAATACATATCATTATTTCATATTGTTGACCATTTTATGAAAAAACAAACAAAATTCTCATTACGCAGTAATTATATCATCTTATTGGCATATTTTCTTTTCTCCCTCGTAACTTCCAGACTATACTTCCATATATTTCATCATTATCATATTATATATCACATCATTTCGTGATAATATTCTCAATAAACACAAATCGGGGGCAGACGTTAAATCAATATTTTTGATCATCTTCCACGTCTCCCTCCTAAAAACTCGCCTATACCACACAGGCAATTCATCAATAATAATATACACCTCAAACTCATCTACGGACAATGAAACTTCAAAGGCAAACGTTCAACCTATACTCAGAGGTCATCTTCCACGTTCCCCTAGGATAACTCGTCCATATAACATAAATGGGTAACTTTAAAAAACATGCCATGTAATGCAAAATATTTACAGCATTATTCAAACTTGGTTTTAATCTCCTCAAATCATTTGTTCTCAAATCAATAAGCTCATCGCAGCATTCAATTCAACTAGTAATTATTAAGCCAACTAGCCCAAATAAATCCATAAAAGTTATTCGAATATGTATTCTGGCAAATATTAAACTCAAACTCAAAAATGTTTTTATACTACCTCGTATCTACCTATTCCAAAACAATGGAAATCCATACTAATTTTATAAATTTCGATATGATACCTCTCATTCAAGAAATAACAACTGAATAACCAATATTTTCTTTGTTGGAAATCATTTAAAAAACGAATTGAAGCACGATTTTCTATTTCACATTAAGAAACATTTCATGATCATGTCTAATTTCCTCTCAACTTTTTACTTCATTCGTTTCTAATCCTTCATTCATTCATTTTGATGAAATAACATATAGTACTTATATTATTATTAGTAAATATTTTGAATCGTAGAAACAATCAGATGTAGGTGCGCCAAGCTATACGAACTCACGGAATCATATTACGGTACCGAGCAAAACTATATGTCAGCGAATTCAAAATTCTTTAATAGTGACAAGGTCGTGCGGATTAGTTGTTGTCGTATTTTTATAATCATAATATTGCAATATGATACTGAAGGAATAATTATTTTTTTCTGATTTGTCAGCCATGAATAAGTGGATCAATTTCGAAGAAAGTTTCTATTCAATATATTTCAATATGGAAAATGTTAATTCATCGAATTCAAAAAACACTTCACTCACGAAAGAAATTTCAGGTAAAAATTAGATAATTGAATCTCGAAATCAACTTGTATATGTTTGGCCGAAATATTTTACTGGAATACTAGTTATTGAAAATTATATGATTGAATCTTCAAAATAATGGGCACTAAGCAATCTGAAAAAGATTTCGATTAGGATTAATTATATAACTATATATTTAGGTGCAGAAAATTGAAACAAGTCATGAAAAGAAGAAAATGATTTTCAAGAGCATTATTTCCTCTTTAAAACACCCTAGCCTGAATTTCTTCATATTCAGGGGAGAAAAAACTAGCGTACTAAAAATTATCATCATTATTTTGTTAAATCCAGGGATGTGCATGATATATAACTATCTACAGTATACAAGAACAATGACAAATATTGATATATGAAATTATGTTCTAAGATTCAAAAACCAAAATTTCAATATTCTTCAAATGAAACTTGAATTTTGACTGCATATATCCTTTAAACATCTTAGTTTTGATTTCTAAAGTTTTCCTGGCTTTTTCCGTATCATTTTGAGAATAACACTATAAAAAATATCGAATTTATTCAGAGAGGAAGAAGAAAATTCAATATTAATTCGATCTACGTATTTCTCCACTTAAAACGTATATTATATCCGATATCCTGCTCCAGGAAGACAAAAAATCAGCCTGCAGTGTGTTCTGACATTTGTTAACCATTAACTCAATAGGAGGAGTTGGATAGGTAACCAATCATAAACAGCACAAGCACATATTTTTTTCTCTACCTTTCGCACGGTTTGTTTAGGAAAAAACCGACAAAAATAAACCTGATATTCTAAAATGACTTTTGCTGATTATTAACCCTATCGTGGAGTTGAATAAACAGCCCGTCAACTAAAGCACAAGCACTTATTTTATGCCAGTTTCTCAAAACACCCTATATAGATTAATCTTTGTACTCATTTAACTAATTACAGATTTATGAAGAACGAAGATTTTTGGATAAATTCTATATAAAATACCTTTCTGATCAATTAAAAAATCAACTATAAACTTAATAAATTGTGTAGAAATATCTTCACATCATTTAAATTGGAAATGAAATTTACTTTATGAAAGAATAGAAAATTATTTTGGTCAAGAACTAATGAATTTGAATTTACTTTTCTCCTTTTAGATACATTATGAAGAATGTAACCTAGGGCAATCGAGACGAGGCGCCTCCACCATATGTCGCGTATAGGGTTTCTTGAAGAGATAACCCTCTGTCGCTTGGGACGTCCTCAGGGAATAAAAAAGCCAATAACGCTCAACTAATACGACTCTGGATGAGGTCGTACTACCTTATTCAGGATACTCACTACACAATTAAACAATCAAAGGTTTTTATAACAAAAATATGTATATTCTCAATATCTACAGAATGAACCAACAAATGCGAGACACCTATCACCCTCGATACAATACTCATAAAAATATCGCTTACCTTATTACACACAATAAACTGACGGCCATAACCACTCGAGGAGTTTGCTTTTTACCCTAAACGCACAATTCGCGGATTCCGAACGAACTCTCTGTGTCGCCCCTGTCGACTGTTTTCGTCACCCTCTTTGATGATCTTTTATCATCTCGCCCAGAACCGATCATATTGAATCAGCACTTTTCAACGAATTGCCACAATAGGCGAGCTAGTTTTCTTAGTTTCGACAATGACCTACTTTTGTATATTATTTATTATTTGATTTGTGCTGACCCATATTCATCATATGGTTGAAGGCTGAAGGTGGTATATTGATAAAATATATTTGATCATGGAAATTGAATTTGGAATATGATAATACTTGGTGTTTTGTTGAATTCAATGTTGGAAAAAGCCCTTCTTGACAATATGAAAACTTGAAGATATATAATCACCTACCGGATCATATCAAAAATATCTGTGATAATAAACAATTCAGGAAAGCACTGAAAAGTATGCTTGCCACTAAAGCGTATTATAATTTAAGAGAATTTTATTGGGATTGTTCATAGCCCCTAAATTTTTGATCAAATCGTCCTTATTGACCTTTCTCTATTTTATCTATACAATCATTTTATATTAATTTTATTTTTATTATTGATATACATTTATGTAATTTGTATCAAATTTTAATTTTACAATTGTGACACTGTGTATATACTTACATCTATGTTATTTATATTCTGTATTGTGTATCATCGTATTGTGACGAAAAAAGCCTATGCCGCCCTTTGATTTAACATATATTATGTGTATTGTTAAGTATTAAGCATATATAATATATAGGTTTACATTTACACAGGCTTTGTCAATAAGAATTATGTTCTTCGACAATAAAGCATATTTTGATTTGATTTGATTTGAATACCCTCTGGGATATTTCGGCGATTTTCACTAGCTATCCTCAAAGACTGGTCCTGATAGTTATCAGAATCAAAAATCTTCGAGGACAGCACTTTTTTTACTTTGTTGAATTCGCGAAAGTGACGAAAATCATCAAACAGGACTTCTTTGATCATCAGCGACAGGTAATGCTTACTCTGAGTGGAATGACAGGATCAAATGCGGCTACTGGCTGGAACACTCACTTCACGCGGTACGCGGTTCACTTTCAGGTTAATCAAGTTGTTGAGAAAAATGAAAACAATAAATGATAGTGAATAGTTCTGGAAAATGATAAGAATGGAAATATAAAGGAAAGAAATTCAAGTCCGGCTGATAGAAATCAATAAACTCGAAAACGTTGGTTTATCAAATCGGAAATAAAAAAAATAGTTAACTACAAACTGGTAGCACGGTGGAAACACTTCTCAAAATCGAAAAAATCAGTGAACAATGATTTTCACGAACTGCTGGCTCACGAACTGGTGTCTCACGAGAATTTATAACCTCTGGAAGACATTATCAAGGACTCGCCTCTGATTGGTCCAAACGGGTCAAGTGATATTCGTCCTTCCACAATTCTGTCGGTGTTAGCAAAAAACTGGAAAGTGTGGGAGATCTATCAAACGCGGAGAAAATAGGTTTTCCTACAAATCGGATGAATAGAAATGATGCTCTGGTTCCACTTATGCTGCTGAATAAGTTTCATGCAGAAATATTCCGAATTACAAGAGTTATCTACAGGTAAACACATCTATGATTTCAAGGCCATCTCCTATTTCCTAAAAATGCATCTATTTCGATAATTTTTTCCAACAGAGTCTTTTCAATTCCCCCAGAAGTCCTTGTGGGTATCATCCAACCTTTCTGAAGTGGAAAACTAGTATAATGATACTCTAGAGATACTCAAAAGACTTGTCAGGTTCTGGAATTGTAAACTCGGGTTACAGATTGTCTTGGGGCTGTTATGAACTCAATTTTTCTGAAATCTGGGGAATCTTCGGGGACATGGTTTGCAGTATACAGGGTGTGTAATTAGCTAACTCACGGGTACTCTAGAATCAAAGCGGAATAACAGGATATTTCTTTTCAAGGGACAGGATTGGCCCATATAACTAGTACTTGTTTATACAATCAGCCTGGTCTGGTGTTCTATTGTATTGTTTGAATAATCCGGTAATATAACCGTTTAGTAAAGAAGCTGGCAAAAAGCGCTTCGTTATCCATCGCATTTACATCAAAAAAACAAGTTTCGCGTGAAATAGGGTGATGGGAAAGGGGGTTCAGCTGAATCTCGGGTGTCGGAAAATAGACGAAAACGCCTCACGTAATATACCTTAACGATTTATATATGGTCTTATTTCTTACATGTCTCAAACTTTCGAGATTTGCTTTGCAGCTAATAAGTTGGCGGTTAAAGCACTTTTAACATAATTCTATGAAACCTCTCAAAAACTATCAATCGGGAGAAATGTAGGATTGGTTGAATATCTTTCAACTCATTGATAACTCGTTAGTCGTTCATCAGATTCTGAAAAAATAAATCTGAATTCGTATCTGAGAGTTCTTCTGCTCAACGCCATTTTATCTATAGAACCAAAATGTTCATAAAAACATTTAATAGATAGAAAACCAGATAATCCGTTGTTTCACCTTGTTTATTCAAATTTCAAATTCAAAAATTGTATAGCTCATTTTATTCTTCATTTTTTTTTCTTCTATGTTTCATTGAATTAGGTCAGGTAAGTCTCATTGGATAAATATATCGCGATATCACGTTCAAATTATCTTTTTTTTTAAATAAAATTGTCCTTCAATAATTTACTGATAGTAGTGATCCCTGTCCTCACTGATAGGTTTAATATACGTTTCAGAGATAAGTAAGGTACCCTTACTAATCTCTGGTACGTTTGATCATTCGGTCAATTCCGCTCTTATTTGTGATTGATGATTTCGAATAACGATGCTTGTACTCATGTGGATTCGAATTCTTGCGCAGTTGCGCACACGGTTTCCGAACATGTATTCCGAAGTATATTGTCACAACTAGGGGGAAGCTTTGGGGTAAAGCCTCCCTCATGTCGTGATCGGGGGGTCACCACAGAGGGTAGCAAGAGGTATTTAATTGATACAGGCACTAATAGTTTTGTGGTACTTGGAAATATTTGAAACATAACATTTATTCAAATATAAGAATAACAAGAGTAACATAGGGTTATGAATATGAATATACAAGATGAAGATGATCTCAAAACGAACTTATATTACGATGATGTGGTGTCACGAGTAGCCCCAGACCAGACTTACTTCAGAACCCAGCTTTTACTATTTATAAGAAATACAAGTTCGTGTAGTCACGTTCCTGCATGGGTTCCTCAGTTAGCACGTTTAGTTCAATGTCAGTCATTCTAAATGAAATAATTATTCATAAAACTATGAAATATCAATTTGGAATATACTCTAATATACTGAATGTTCTACTCGTGACATTACTCCCCTCTCCAGAAAAGCTGGACCCCAGCTTTTTAAATTGATACCCTAAAAATATTATGAAATGATATCCCAAAAAATATTCCCAACTGATATTCAAAAACTATCCTATAACTAAAAAATGAATATGAAAGTAAATATATATATACACGAAGATAATACTAATTAAATAAAAATTTCTAGAATAAATGGGGTCCACAATCGCTCTATACTATTAGAGTCCACAATGCACATCACCAATAATTGTTTCAAGTCAGGCACTCACTCAACACTTGTCCATTATCAGACATCTTCACGGTAGGAGTCCTGGAATTTCAGGTATGGGCGTATTCCTGATTTCCAGACGCATGGATAGAACAGCTGAACTACTCAGTCCATCCAGTTTGGTTCTCTATCCATGTTCTGGACTAGTTCGATAAATATCCAGGGTTGATCAGACATCTCTGATTCTGGCCATCATCAGCATGTTGTTGAATATGTTGAACTTGACCTCGACTCAACTGCAGTGATGCTTCGTCAGCCTCGTTCCATGCACATTACCCAGAGTCTATTTCGAAAAAAAACATCATGCATGACTTTTAATAACAAAATCTATAACTCGTTGAAGAATAAATATTCGAAATCATCGCCTTACTTCAAATTAATCAGCCCTGAGTAAACACCTTGCTGCGAAAACACCTTGCTGCGATATTATACATCTTGCAATGTTTATTACAAAATGAAGTTATTTCTTTGAATTCAATAGTTGAGAAATATCGTGTATATATAGTTATTCATTTATTGCATCGATTAAAAACTATTTTTTCCATTTCCTCGTTACAAATCATGATTCGAAACATTGTTCGAAAAAATGTTTCCCTCCACGGAAAAATCTATATTCCCAGGGATAAATATGATCATAATCATCTCATATGAGCTCAACATCTAATAAAATATCAATTCATGTCCTTCCACTCGAGGACAAAATATCATCAGTAAGGTATATCCTTCATGCCGTACTGTGGCACATCTTCCAGGATTCCCTCCTCTATTATCCACAATATACCGCACACTTGGGTTCTCCTTGGAACCAAGTAAAATCTCCTCTCTCCATAGAGAGGCAACAATAAACATTATACAACCTCATAATACTTGAGCTCGAAATATTACATTATATATCCATTTTCATCCCTTAACTAATACCAATTTTGAATCAAGAGGAATGGCGAAAAATTCTTCAATGTTTAAACCATAATTCTTTTCATTTTAGATCGTGATATTCTCAACTATTGTTTTGATTCACTCAATTATTATGGTAATTTGAGCATTACGATGATTTGTTATTGTTATAATATCTAAAGTGAAACACAAAACATGTTAATAACTCATAAATTCTGCTTCGATTGATATTATATAAATACTGTATTCTAGACAGTATTTTTCAATAAATCGTTTATCATATATGAATAAATTTAAAGTTCAGAAGAAAAAAGATCAGAAAAAGTTAAAATCATTGATTGAAACATTGTTAAACTTATGATGCAGTTAAAAAAAAAACGAAGTCTGGGGAGTGACTTTGTGAGTCTGATCTGGTGCTATGAATTTTCAAATTGAACTTTGTTCATTGCCTATTAGATACCTTTACTTGAATTTTATTATTTGCAACACTAAGACTGATGAAAAATTTAACTTCCGCCGTGACTAACCAACTTCAATATTCATAAGCTATGTTACTCTACTGAATGACTTTCAAACACTCTTTCTATTGATGCCTTCGAAAATTAATTGCAAAAGTAGTTGAAAATCAAAAGAGTCCATTATGAAGAATGGAACTCGAGGAATAAAGCCTAAGGCGCCTCCACCATATGTCACAACTAGGGGGAAGTTTTGGGGTAAAGCCTCCCTCATGTCGTGATCGGGAGAGGAATTGACCCTTCCTAGAATAAAAAGTTATCATGGCGGATTTTTTAAACACGAGACAAAAACTTAACTTCCATATTCCGTACTGTAAGTACAAAATTACATCAAATTCTCATCTGTGATGGGATAAATTATTTTTAATAAACTGCCAATGCATAAAGAGGATTCCCAAAATTTCATTAAATTTAGTAGTTTTTAACACAAGGATGTTTTTATACTTTGGAGGAATTTTTTGATTCGTAAAGTCTGTGAATGTCTTCAACTGAGTGTTTGATACTTTTTATTTATATTTTAAGTATATGAATTTTATATATAGATGAATATTTACATAACTTATATTTCAGTATATAAGTGTTCCTGATGTACGTGTTTTGTGTGTGTGCAATATTCGCCGAATCCTATACATTTATATATGTCTACTGGAAAATAAAGATAATTTATTTATTTATTTTGATATTTCACAGATTTAGGGGAAAATCTAGGGAAAAAATTTACACTGAACAAAATAAGTGTTTCATGTCAAAACTGACTTGAAATGTGAACGAATTCGAATTCCAGAATAATATCGATATAGATATCTCTCAGAATCAAAAGGCAAAAAGAAAAAGAATATTATTCTAGAATTTGGATTTGTTCACATTTCAATTCAATTTCGACATGGAAAACTTATTTTGTCAAGTGTCAAATTTTTTCCTAGATTTTTTCCTAAATTTGACAAGTGTCAAAATCCGCCATGATAACTTTCTATTCTGGAAAGGGTCAATTCTACTAAACCAGAGATTTAATGATGAGAACTGAAAATTAAGGTGGTAGTCGCAACGGAAAATAATTCTGAACCGTTTAATCAGGGGCTCGCTTATTTTCAATAAATTTTGGAACGCATTTTCAAAATTATCATTCTTTGTTTCGAAGTGGGTCAAAATATACAAATTTCTGAACCAGGCACAAAAAATTTCTTAATCATTGATATTATATGCTGAGGCTGAAATTTCCTTCATATGACGTTTAACTGTTCTATCTTGAAAGTTATTATCAATATCGCGAACAATTAGTTTAAACATGTGGAAACAACATATGTGTAATTGAATTTCATTAGATGGAATTTGTTCATTGGCATGAACATACTGAAAAGTCCAATTTATGTATTCTCTCAACTCTAACCTATTGAACGATAGTGAAACAGCATTCAAAAGTGCAAAACTAAAATCAGTGACAACTTTTTGAAACACAGGCCATTTCTTGTGTACTGTACAGAAGGAACGATATTTTATAAGCCAGGCGGATATGCTGCGCATTGTGTACACCGCTTATGGTGGCTCTTGTTGGGATCCTTCAGATTAGGAATCTTATCTGGAAAGTGCATGTTCTGTGGATTTTGTTGTTCGTCATCCAAATCAAATTGAAACCTAAAACGTTTATAACAACCACGTACTGGTCCTGAACATACAAGCATTCTGCCATCTTTCATATCTTGAGGTATTTCGAGAAACTCTTTCACTAACTCTTCACGAATTCCAAGCAAAGTTTGCTTAGACTTGAATTTTCGCTGTATGTAGAACGAATTCCAGATCGCTACATCTAATAGATGAAACATGACATTCTTGTACCAACGTATACTTTTACGAGGAGATAATGATAATTGACCATTTGGTCATTTCTATCGATTCCTGACATATTCTCGTTGTAATGCGACACTTCCTTTGGTTTAATTTTTTCTTTTCCGAATCGGTTTTTGACTGAAATAAGCTCAGGATGGTATTTCGTTGTCAGACACAGAACTTCACGACGATCCCTTCACTAGGACACGTATACTTTTCCACACCTTTTCCATTTATGCTCTCTCTTTTTTAGTTTCAATTTCATCAATTCTTTTGGATTATCTCCTCTGTTTACACGGAGGGTTCTCGTTGTGTGCGTTTTTCTTTTCAGTAGCTTTTCAGACAATCCTAAACTATTGTAGAAATTGTCCATGAATATATGATATCCGCGATCCAGGTAAGGTTCCAATAAAGATGTAACCAAGGTTTCAATTTTTGTGAGTCCTGTATCTTCTTCGCTTTTTCCAGAATAAATCTGCATATTCGAAACGTAACCATCTGTTGTACACACACTGTAAAATTTTATTCCATAACGACCCCTTTTATTTTTTATATATTGCCTGAAGCTCAAGCGGCCACGAAATAGTAATAGATACTCATCCAGTGACAAGTTTTCAGTGGGATGGTAGGCATGTCTGAATTAATCAAGAAATTTCTCCAATAACGGGCTTATTTTGTTCAGTTTATCTCTAGGATTGATTTCTTGACCGTAAGAACAACTAAAACATCTTAGTAAATGTTCAAACCGTCTTCCCGACATTTTATAATGAAATGCGGGACAATAATAAAGCTGGTCCATACTGAACATTTTTCTTATCGAGGGAAACTTATTATTACCCTGGAGAATGCACAGTGCCAGAAACTGCTTCAACTCCTGCATGGTGATTGGCTTGATTGATGAAAAACGACAATGTTTTGTCTGAGGCCTATCTATAGTACCCAAAATTTATGAATAAGAGTTCATGGATATCAGTATCATATTCATTATGTCATCATCCCACATTTTTTCAAAACACTCTATGGCGGTAGGGGTAGTTTGAAATTGAAAGTTTACTCCAGTTCCAGAGTTGTCAAAATCAAAATCTAGTATATCTTCGATATCGTCATGCCATTCGTCGTCACTCAACTCATCATGTTCTGCCATAGGACCCGCCACACGATTATCATTTCGGGAAGAAGGATTGTCTATAATATCACGTTCATCTGACTCATCTGAAATATTTCCAGCAGACTCATTTTCTGAGTTATAAGTTGGATCAGCAATATCATCATCTGCACTGAATGGTTCGGATTAAGAAGATTCTTCAGGGGTGCTCACTTCTTCCATGAGTTGAAGAAGTTTTTGAGTTTCTGTCGGATCCATTATGACATCATTTTTTTAAGTGATATATTACAGCCTGACAGCTCTTCATCGGTGGCAAAGGGGTGGTTTCTAGAAGATGCTACTTACCTTCTGTTTTATACCTGCTCATTCATTGCTAAGGGCGCCATTGAATATATTTCCCAGGAGAAATTCGAAAGACCTGTTTGATTTCAGAGATGTCATCAGTGAAATGAAACTATGACTTCCCAGAAATAATCACGAAATACTAAAAAATACCTACCACAAACACCTGTTCAATTCCAACAGTGAAATGTGTGATTTTAATTCATTACAATACCAAAATATCAGCAGAGTGATCAGTTTAAATCCTCAAAAAAACATCCGTTATGATATCTAATTCATTCAGAGAACATAAGTAGATACATGAGTAATAATTCAATGATATGTGAAAGGATTTCATTCCAATCTCAATCAATACCTGATTGAAATATAACTGTTATACATTTGCATAGAAAAACTCATGAGTTTCACTTTCACAAGTGGTATATGCAGTTTCAAAAAAAATGTAATGAATGATATACGCAAAATAAATGATCAAGTTAACATGTGGGGAATAATAAGAGTCAACATTATTTTATTCATGAAAAACCTGATTCCTGACGAATCCTGCAGAGTGGAGGGTAGATTCAGCCTTCTCAAGCTGAGGTAGGCTTCATGCCTGACCTCATATTCGCGATCATATCGCGATTCATATCCAAAAGATCTGCTAAAGACCTCAATAACAAAATGGCGGGTTGCCACATCTAAACATGCCATCATCTCGGCGAAACCATAAGGGAGGATCAAGGAAATTGCAATTTTCAGCCACTCTCCTGACTGGACTATAAAACCCTGGAATTGTGTTTCGTAAAGACCTACCTAGTACCCACATAGAAAAAAGATAGACTGACCCCTGTTTTCAGGAGGTCACTTTCAAAAATAATGGCGACCATTGCGTTAGTTAACGGCCAGGAATTTCTCTGGGACAGCCCCCAGTAGGCGATGAACAAAATCAAAAAAAGGATATAGAGAACAAACCCCACGGTATGTCTCTCTGGCTTTAAATTCCACCAAAACATCAATGATAATTATAATCCTTAAAAGGAATTTTAGACGACATGCGGACATAAACATCTGCCATCTCTCTGTGAAATCTGACAGGACAGAAATCAGTTTTGCGTCAGCAGGAAATCGTCATGACTTATTGCAGGACATCTTCTTTTTTTTTGAGAAAGAAACCCCTATGGAATCGAACCAGCTTGTTTATTTGATCAACCATCGCAAAAGGAATGAACCCATGTTTGTGTAAAAAAAATGAACAGTTTTGAGGACCTAAAAAAACTTTAAACAAAAATATTATTTTGTGGTTGCTGCCAATAATGTCGACCATGTTCGTTGTAATCGAAATGATATGTACGAGAGTGTAGTGTAGTGTCGGCTGCATACATTCAGTTGTAGATGAATTTTATATTAATCTCATCAGTAGCGTTTCACGAAAGATATCAGTGGGAAAAGAAAATGCTACACTATTCTCACAGTAGCGTTTTCTTGAAATATATCAGTGGGAAAAAATGATGCATTATTATCACAGTAGCGTTTTTTTGAAATATATCAGTGGGAAAAGAAAGTGCTACACTACCCCCCTCGTAAAAGGAAAAATAGGTTGTCCTGACAGCCTATTTTTACATTCACAATTATTTATGAGCTTAAGGCTGAATAGGAACTTAAATGACGGTGTATTATATAATAAAACTAATTCCTATTAAACAATTCCTATTAAACAATATGAGGGTAATTCCAGTATGAAAAACATTACATTAGGTAATGTTAGTTCAAATGATATGGGAAATTTCGTTAGTTTGTGCCGCTTAGGTTTGTTTTTGATTTGATACCTAACGCGTATCACACGTCCTTTAAAGGAGACACAATTGATTTAGGTCAAATTCTAGTTATCTCAATAATGGGGAAAATGTCAAAAAATCGGTAAGTGTCTTTCAAAACGAACACTAACACAACAAAAAACAACTTGGCAGGGATTAATTCTTGTTTTTTATTATTTAAAAAATGAGGACAAAAAAAATTTTGGGGCATTGGAGAAGGGGCGTCTAGACGTTACTTTGGCCAAAGTATGGGGTATGAAATTTGAAAAAAATATATAGTCAATGATGCATCTCTATCATGCTTATCATTAGACTTGATTTCAAGAGAAATGAATATCTGGGTTGATATTCAATGAAAAATAAATTTACTTACTACGGTACAAAAAAAATTCAATCCGAGGAAATAACAGATTCGTAACCATCCGAATCAAAAATGTCATCTGGGCCTTGGTAGGCTTTCAAATCCTTGATATGCCATTTGCCAACCTTGGCACCTGAGGCTATATCAGAGAGGCCATAGACCAGACTAGAATATTTTGTGTGAATGGTAGATAAAATGAATCGCGACACTAATTTTGCCGAGAATCTATCGACTGCTTTCGACTTGGCTTGGTTTCTACACCATACCATGTCACCAACACCGAACGAGAAGTCTCTCTTCCGGAGGTTATAAGATTTTCGATTTCGTTCATATACAGAATGAAGCCTCTCTCTTACATCCGCAAACACCGCGCGTAGACCTTCAAGGTTTTTTGCATATGAACTCCTGTCACCCGGAAGATTCTCAAAGTCAAGAGTTTTACTGGAATCATCATCCTTATAGAATTGTCCTGAAATGGGAACATGCCTACCAAAAAAGCAGGGGTGAAACCTGTGCTTTCATGTTTTGCTGTGTTTATAGCTTGTTGTATTTTATGAACTTCTAAATCCCATTTCTGGTGTTCATCAACATAACAGCGTATGAAAGTTTCTATAGTCCTATTATTTCTTTCAACCAATGTGCATTGTGGTGAGTAGACAGCATTTCATTCTCCAAGATTTTTTTCACTTTGTCTGCCTTGGAATCTTTTAGAGGTAACAAAAAACTATATTTAGAAAAAAATCTGATATTACCAGAAGCCATCTATTCCTTTTCTTTGAAAGAGGCAATGGACCAACAAAGTCCAAACCGATGATTTGAAACGGCCAATGAACTATTTTTTCATTGCCCATTATTCCCATACTCTTCATATTGGACATTTTCTGGGAACCGCAGATACGCTCTAACATATCTTAATATATCTTGGCATTTTTGGCCAGTAAAAATATTCCTTAATGCGATTGAAAGTTTTGTAGTAACCAAAATGTGAGGCAAGAGGAGGGTCGTGAAATGATTTAATCACCTCAGCCCTTTGAGGCTTTGGAACAAGATGTTTCCATTCAGGTAGATTAATTTCAAGAGGCAAATTGTGAGATAAATACTTGAATATCAAATCATTTTCGACCTTGAACTGAGGGTACTCATCTGGATTTTCTAGAATTCTGGAACGCATGTTGTTATACCAGGTATCAATTCGGTCTGCATCAATTTCAATGCCACAAACTTCATAATCTTGACTTTCAGATTTTTCCGGAGGGATCCGAGATAATGCGTCCGGTATGGTCAAAGAACTACCCTTTCGGTGAATCAGGTCAAAACTATGTGTCCTCAATTTTACGGCCCATCAGGCCAATTTACCTGTAGGATTTTTTATGTTATTCATCCACAAAAGCGAACAACCGCATTGAAACGTACACCCTCAATATACGGTCGAAATTTATCGATACTGAAAATCAATGCCAAAAGTTCTCGTTTCGTGGTACTGTAGTTTCTTTCTGTTCTAGAATCTAGATAAACTTCTACTTACGTAGGCAATTATACGTTCTTCGTTATCAATAACTTGAGTCAAAACTCCTCCAAGTCCTGTGCTAGAAGCATCACTTTGAATGGTGAATTTTTTTGTAAAATCAAGTTGGGATAATATTGGACTGAAAACTAGTAATTCTTTCATCTTTACAAATGAGGCCTCAGCAGGATCATTCCAAACTATGGGCTGACTTTTATTCTTTCCTCTTAAAATGTCATTGATAGGAGAAACTAAAGTTGAAAAATGTTTTATGAAACGACGGTACCATGAACAGAGACCGATGAATCTTTTAACTTCAGTGGCGCTACGTGGACGAGGGTAGTTGACCATACACACCACCTATTCAGGATCAGTTCTCAATGAATTGGACCCAACAATAAATCCTAAAAATTTCAATTCTGTTTTGAATTGAATTCACATTTTTCCAAATTAACTGTTAAGTTTGGTTCCTTGAGCTTAGTTTTAACGGTTTCTAGTAAACTTACATGTTCCTCAAATGTAGAACCTGTCACAATGATGTCATCCACGTAAGAAAATATTTTCGGTTCGTACTGTGGACCAAGAATGACATCAACAAGCCTATGTTGAGCCTGTGAGGCATTAGCCAGACCAAATGGCATGCATGTGAATTTCTACTGCCCTTTTCCAACAACACTAAATGCACTTCTCTCTTTTGATGCAGGATCCAATGGAATCTGCCAAAACGCTTTTCTAAGGTCAATTGAACTGATTTACTTGGCATCACGAAGTGAGCATAAGATTCTCTCTACATTTGGCAAGGGATACGAGTCATACTTGCTTATTTCATTCAGAGGTCGGCCATCAAAGCAAAATCTGTACTCGCCACTTTCTTTCTTCACCAGGAGAACTGGGAAACACCAAGGAGATTGGGACTTTTCAATTACTTTTAATTTCAGCATCTCTTCGAGTTAATTTTCTAAAATTTTTGACATATATGGAGACATTAAATATGGCCTTTTTCTAAACGGCTTGGCATCGCCTGTATTAATTGAGAAATATATTTTATTGGTACGTCCTAAACCATGCTTACTGTAGATTTCATCAAAGGACTTGATAATTAAATCAGCTCTATCTCTTTGTTGTGGAGAAAGATTGTCCAAAGTTTGCAATTCGAAATTTATATTAAAATATTCATTATCAACAATATTTATATTGGAACAGGAAATCTCACTTCGAATCTGCCAAGTATTATCAGAAAAATCTACTTTGATTTTAAATTGTTTTGCAAAATCACAACCAAATATAAAACTGTGCGGAAGAGAGGGTACCACTAATGCTCCTATAACTTGACAGTAGTTGCCAATGCACACTGGTAAATCAACAACACCAGAAACTATTTTCTCAGTGCCATCTGCAGTATTAACTTTTCTGTTTTGTTTATCTTTAAACTAAGTTGTTTGAGAACATCGACACCAGCTGACCCGACCACCGAAACGGTAGCTCCTGAATCAAAAAGAACCGTTAAATTTTGGTAAAAAAGCTTAATGGAGATATAAGGGCGATTGTCAGGGGGTTTTTCCACAAATAGAGGAGAGACAACATCAGGATTCTTAAAAGAGTCTGAACATGAGTATGAACTCTCATCATTGAACTCAGGACTAAAGTCTGACACTAATTTACTAACATTCTTATCGGCCCTATTTGCATTATTGGAGGCACGCAGAGCACAAGTCGTACGACCCACTAGTTGTTTTTTGTACAAGCTGGACAGTTCAACTTGGTGACGTCAGGTAGTCCACATTTGTGACAAAAACTTGTCTCTTGGCACAACAATTATAAAACTTATGATTTATTAAACCACAATTCCAACATTTGACCACATTTGTGGTGGTATTTTGTGCAGTATTTGATGAAACATTTTGTGTAGTATTCCTCGTAGCACCTCTTGATGAATTTGATGGAAATCTTCCACTACCATTATTGGAGTGAATGGGATTTCCGTTGCCTATTCTGGTTATCAAATGAAAATTGTCTGCCCTGACTTCTATTGTTGTTATTGCTACTATTAGCATTGGAAAGAATTCTTAAATCGTCTACTGTATTGATCTCTGAAAGAGCTAACTGACTAATATATTCTGACAAAAGATTTTTTCTGATATAGTTAATTTTTGTGACTTCAGCTGGTGAGCGTGACAATCGAGAAAAAAGGTTATTTAAATGTGCAAAGAAAACAGCAACTGACTCATTCCTTATCTGTTTCCGCTTTTTAATTTTATCCCAAATATCTTCATCAATATCCCATTGTAAAAAATCTCGTTTTAATAGTATTACTAAAGAATCCCAGTCATTCACCTGAGACTTTATGCTACGATACCACACAAAAGCATCACCAACAAAAAGCTCCACTGCGCTATGAAAAAGTTCATCTTTATCAATTCTACGAGCATATGCCACTTCTGTAACACGTTCAATAAAGGAATGTAAAGATTTTGGGTCAACACTAAATTTTATTCCCCATTCGGAGATTTGGTAACTTCTCTTCCACAATTCACGACTGGTGCAGCAACATTGATTATCGGGTTTTGAGGTGGAGTTACTACCACGGGATTGCCAGCTTCAGTTTTTACACAAATCAGCATCTAATTTCAAACAAGTTTTATATGCCTCAGCCTGAAATGCTAAAAGTTCTTCCTTTTGTTCATCTGGAACTTTATCAGGTATTTCCGAAATTGGTATTAGTCTCCTAATCCTATTTGTAACATGATTTGATTCTACTAATTGCAGAGTCTTTTATATCACCACTAGCACTGAAATCAATTGTAGCCTCAGTAATAGAAATGAAGGTTTTTGTTATATCAGCTTGTTCCTTCTGAGAATCAAAATTATATTGGCTCAGTTCAACATATGAGCCTGGATTATTTTTTTCCTTACTGAAAAGTTTTGTTAATATTTTTCTCTCATCAGCAGCTGTCCGACTGGTTCTGGTATTCCTGATTAAAAGTTCATACTCAAGTTCATAATCTAGTAAGTAATTTGCTTGAAAATACTCTACCTCCATTTTTAAAGTAGTTGAACAAGTATAAAATATAATTTATTTATATGAAAGCGAATTAATGTAAGAGAGAAACCTCAAGCTGCATATGAACTCTGTGAAATTGTTCACAAATGAATGAGTTATTGTGTTATTATCTGTCCACCCTGTAAAATCAAAAGCAAAGCATGAAAAATTGTAAAGACAGATGGTTGATCAAATAATCTGTTGGTTCAGGCAAGAAACACACCAATGTGAGAATAAAAAACTCAGGGTCTGTGTGTTAAAAAAAAATATTTATCAGCCTATCAGCTGTAATTATTTCAGTAGTTGAGAACCCTACCTAAAAAATTAAAGAAAAAGTATGGACCAGATTCTTTAACTGGATAAAGAAATAGTCCAGGAAATGAAAATTTAAAATATAAACCCTGAAAATAATTCAACCCTAATATTCAAATGGAAATATCAGGAATTTGTGAAATTAATATTTCCTTCTTGAAATTCAGGAGAAAATATATAAAAAGGTCACTCTGCAAGGATTTGTGCAAATGGCTATTGTTTTGCTGATACTGATCTCTTCAAGAAATGTAAATTGAAAGTTAACTTTTTAATGTTTCATTTAAATGAAGAGCATCTCTGGAATTTTTGTTTTAAAAAGTTTAAAAAATGTTTAAGCTCTTGAATGACTCAAGTATTTCACAGACATTTATGTGATTTTTCTAAGGCCCACGTTCAGGGCGCTATCTTTGTATGACATCATTTTTATAATACAGCCTGACAGCTCTTCATCAGTGGCAAAGGTGTGGTTTCTGAAAGATACTACTTACCTTCTGTGTTATACTTGCTCATTCATTGCTAAGGGCGCCATTGAATTTATTTCACAGGAGAAATTCAAAAAACCTGATGGATTTCAGAGATGTCATCAGTGGAATGAAACTATGACTTCCCAACAAGACAGCTTTTATTATCCCCAGAAATAATCACTAAATACTAAAAAATACTTACCACACACACCTGTTTAATTCCAACAGTGAAATGTGTGATTTCAATTCATTACAATACCAAAATATCAGCAGAGTGATCAGTTTAAATCCTCAAAAAAAACATCCGTTATGATATCTAATTCATTCAGAGAACATAAGTAGATACATGAGTAATAATTCAATGATATGTAAAAGGATTTCATTCCAATCTCAATCAATACCTGATTGAAATATAACTGTTATACATTTGCAGTAAAAAACTCATGAGTTTTACTTTAACTAGTGGTATATGCAGTTTCAAAAAAAATGTAATGAATGATATATGCGAAATAAATGATCAAGTTAACATGTGGGGAATAATAAGAGTCAACATTATTTTATTCATGAAAAACCTGATTCCTGACGAATCCTGCAGAATGAAGGGTAGATTCAGCCTTCTCAAGCTGTGGTAGGCTTCATGCCTGACCTGGATTCCTCATATCGCGATCCATATCCAAAAGATCTGCTAAAGACCTCAATAACAAAATGGCGGGGTGCCACATCTAAACATGCCATCATCTCGGCGAAACCATAAGGGAGGATCAAGGAAATTGCAATTTTCAGCCACTCTCCTGACTGGACTATAAAACCCTGGAATTTTCTTTTGTAAAGACCTACCCAGTACCCACATAGAAGAAAGATAGACTTACCCCAGTTTTCAGGAGGTCACTTTCAAAAATAATGGCGATCATTGCGTTACTTAACGGCCAGGAATTTCTCTGGGACAGCCCCCAGTAGGCGATGAACAAAATCAAAAAAAGGATATAGAGAACAAATCCCACGGTATGTCTCTCTGGCTTTAAATTCCACCAAAACATCAATGATAATTATAATCCTTAAAAGGAATTTTAGACGACATGCGGACATAAACATCTGCCATCTCTCTGTGAAATCTGACAGGACAGAAATCAGTTTTGCGTCAGCAGGAAATCGTCATGACTTATTGCAGGACATCTTCTTTTTTTTTAAGAAAGAAACCCCTATGGAATCGAACCAGCTTGTTTATTTGATCAACCATCGCAAAAGGAATGAACCCATGTTTGTGTAAAAAAATGAACAGTTTTGAGGACCTAAAAAAACTTTAAACAAAAATATTATTTTGTGGTTGCTGCCAATAATGTCGACCATGTTCGTTGTAATCGAAATGATATGTACGAGAGTGTAGTGTAGTGTCGGCTGCATACATTCAGTTGTAGATGAATTTTATATTAATTTCATCAGTAGCGTTTCACGAAAGATATCAGCGGGAAAAGAAAATGCTACACTATTCTCACAGTAGCGTTTTCTTGAAATATATCAGTGGGAAAAGAAAATGCTACCCTGTGAATAAAAATTAATTATTTCATGAATCATTTCGAAAGATTGTTGTCGAATTTATTTATTCCCAAGAAAAAATCGGCTATTCATAATATGTGTTTCTGCTAGGTCAGCATCCATAAAAACAATTTGACTTTGTCGCCGCTTGAGTCATTCACTAATTTCATTACGATAAAGCCATCCTAAATTTGCTCATCATGTGTATAAAATATAATAAAACAATTCTACAAGTAACAAGTACTTAATTTTATATAGTGACCAATTTTTATGGTCTTCAGGACACATTGAAACACTCAAAACATAAACACAGACAAGTTGCTGATGCGTTTGTTGAACAGTATTGTTAGGTTAGTGTCACCAAAACGTACGCATGCACATTTCACGTGATATTATTGTTTGCTGGGACAGTTAACACCAATAACACAGATATCATACGTAGAGCGGTCGGCGAAACCCGCAGAGTATCCAGAAAAAAATTTCAAATCGGTCGGCATATCCCGCACTGTCCCAGCACATAGCGCGGTCCAGTTTGATTTTATTCGAAAACTTTCTCAAAACATGATCGTTTACATGGATTGATTCATTGAAGTTCAATAGTTCACTGATCATTCCAGTATTACGCTGAAAAACTCTATACATTTCTGTCCGAGTTCTATATGTAACGATTGAAAAAATGTGTAAGGCACACTTACTGATAATTTCGTCATTGATTTTGAGGATTTGTGAATCTTGAAAAGTTAGAAGTGAGTGATGTTCATTAAGATATTTAGCTAATTTCAGATCTGGAAACTTAGTTGGTCTTCCTGGCATTCTGATTTTGAAGAAAACAGGTTGGGCTGATTTGGTATAACGTAACAATTATGTAGGTACCTAATTACTAACATTCGAGTCCATTTATTCTTGAACATATAATATACCTTCCATTGATCTCTGCAACTCAACACCTTCTCAAAACCACTACAATAACAAACTGAAATTTAACCCCAAAACCCACATTTCATGACAGTTTTCCCAAGATCCATGGTTTTTCCACTCTTTCTTCTTCTACTGCTATAAGGTGCCGCAATCTCTATGGTGCGATATAATCATGTCAACTGACGTCACCGCGTTTACTTCATGTTAATGCATAGATCTTATTGCTTACGCTAGATCCAGAATCCAGGTTACTCGTTTTGTAGGTCCGGGGGGGTTGAGAGTACTAATCCAGCCATTGATTGGTCGTTTTAATTGTTGACCACGTGATCATAATAGTACGTGGTACCTACTTTCTTGATCAAAAAATCAATACAGGATGCCAGATCTAGCGTAAGCAATAAGATCTATGTGTTTATGCATATGATCCTGTGATGATCTGTATGTCACCACAACACCAGTACAATACGTCATACAAAAGCATAAGGACAAGTGCGACGTCTGCGTCTTCGACTCTTCGCTTCGCAACTGCATACCCTTGCCGGTTTTCCGCGCACTTTTTAGATCCCCTTTATTTCCCTCCCATACACTAATCACTAAACGCAGTGTCGCACCTCATAACCCCCTTAAATTTATCGTTACAATTTTATGATTGAATCTAACCAACACTCATTACTAAATAGTATAAACATAAACTTATTTTAAAGAAATGAAAGAGGAACGGTAAATTTACCGATAAAAACCATCAGAACACCAACAAAATGCATACAATAACAAAATACAGATTATTCAATTCTGATTCATTAGGGAGTATCCATTCATCTAAATGGCTTTAAATTAACCACATTCTGATTTCCAATTCTATAAGAGTTTGGACCCAATTTTTCTAGAACATAATAGGGGCCTTCATATAATAAGAATAATTTCTTGATTTCTGCATTCTCAGCAGATGAAAGAGGATGTTGCTTTACTAACACCTTATCGCCATTATTGAAAATAGTTGGTTTTAAATGTTTCTCATATTTTAATCGTCTTTTTTCAGCCTTGGATAGCATCTTAGCATGAGCCAATTCCCAAACTTCATCTAAACTCTTCGTGTCAACTTCAACTTCAGGAAACGCAATCAATTTATGGATATTATTCCCTTCTGTTTTATCAAATTGTAAATATGACGGTGAAAACCCTGTAGAACTATGTAAGACATTAATATTCGTGGCGGGTATAAGACGGGTCTGGTTGTGCGTCCTACTGGGCATGACGTTTTCGGGAAGGGTGGAGGTCTTCATCTTCGTCCTCATCCAGCACATCCGCCGACCTTTTTGCGCGTCTGATGTCTCCTGAATTGGTAATGATGCCCAGTTCTCGGAGTTTGGTCGTGATCGTCTCATCGCTGAGGCGGTGGGCCATTTTCATCGGCGTTGATAGGCTTTCGAGGTAACTTTTGGCAGTTCTATATCTGAAATAGAGTTGGCCCATTTGGTATGACGACTATGACAAAAATATCTTAATAAACGACCGATCTCTTTATTTACCCTCTCCGTTGGGTTTCCTTGCGGAAAATATACAGAAGTATGTCTAATTTTTATGGAATATTCTTCTAAAGTCGTTTTCCAAATATTCGAATAAAATTGTGTCGCATTGTCACTCAAAATCGCACTAGGAATTCCCACTTCAATAAAATAATCTTTCTCCAACCGATTTAAAATATCCTTAGCTGTAGCCTTTTTTGAACAATACAATCGAACATATCGGGAGAAAGTATCTGAAACCACTAATAGCTGCGTTACGCCACCTCTAGACTTTGGCAGAGGCCCCATCAAATCAAGACTCACCAATTCGCCAGGTTTACTTACTACGATAGGATTTAAATCATCTACACATTTCTTAGACACTTTAGACTTTTGACATATCACACATCTTAGGCCAAAAAAATTCCTTTTTCATCCATTCTAAGGTTGTCTTATAACCAAAATGACCTAAATCAGAATGCTGCTGCTTAAACCACTCAACAACTTTCTTTTCCTCTTTCTCTAGCTCACAATCTGATTTCTTGGAAATTTCTTTCAGAATTTCAATTTTATGATTTATCCAATTATCATTTTCCTGATCTTCCGACATTCCTTTAAAATTTACTCTTACCAACTCATATTCCTTAGTTAACTTTAACATTGTTACTTCTAATGTAGAACTAATATCAGGATAAACCTGCCCTTTTAATGGCATCGGATTTCTAGATAGCGCATCAGCCAATACATTATCGGTACCCTTACAGTATCCAATTTTGAAGTCAAATTTCTGAAGATATAAAACCCATCTCGATAACCTCGAATTGCCAAGCTTACTATTCATTAAAAATGTTAAAGCTTTATGATCGGTAATCACTACTACCTTTCCTACTACTCCTTTCCCAAAATCAAAGTACGCCATTGTTTAAATGAAAACAATATAGCCAATAATTCTTTTTCCGATACACTATAATTCAACTCGGGACCACGTAAAATTCTACTAGTGAATGCTATTATTTTGCGATTATTCAAGTTATCCTTTTGAAATAAACAAGCACCCAACGCATAACCTGAACTATCTGCTTGAATATTATAGAATGCAGACTGCAGTGGATTTGGCAAGGACTGTACGTGAGTGATTTTATATGACTGAAAATTCGGAGAACTTCGGTACTCATTTTGGGTAGTCTAGGAATATATTAAAATCATGTTGTTTTTTGTACATGGATTGTCACTGTTTCCTTTTGAATATATTTTATAGATAATAAAAGGATCTCCTTTTTCTTCTCAAAGAACTCACTTGAGATACCTATAAAGGAGAATCTCTGCAGTATTGAAGTATTATTTGACGACATTTTGCATTCACATCGTAGACCTAATACTCTACGTTCTCTTTTGATATTGTAATTCCAACCGTTGTCAGTTTTCTTTTTACCAGTGTATTCTTTCTTTTATTTCTGGAAATAGAACGTTCTTCTTCTGTACTGCCTTCTTTCGTATCGTATTGTTCTGTTATCATCTCCTTCAGTTGTATCACTATCTTCACTTTCTTAGATGTACTCAGAATCCTGTTGCCTTACAGCTTGTGTCTTAATCATATCGTTATCAGAATTATCTTTTCCAACAATTTCATTTTCTTTGGCGGAATGTGATGCGTCTGATTTGAGTTCTGCTTCCGAAATATCCTGACATGATTTATTTCTTATGTTATTTTTATTTTCTATGACTCTATTATACACGGTCCTATAGTTGTCTGCGAAATAAAAAGTTATTATAAAAACTGAAGGAACAAAATAAAGATACCTTCAGAAATTAACTCTGGGTCTAAAACATACTGGCACAAAGGCACAACGTTTTCTAGATTTTCCATGTTGTTTAATTTCAAGGGTCCATTATAATCCGACTCATTGTTATCTGCAAAGTTCAAAAATTTTAAAAAAAGTTCTTAGTAAATGAAAAAAAATGCATTATTACCATTATTTATTACTGTAAACAAGCATTCGTGACCACCATTGCCTAGGTCTAAAGATTCGCAAACATTGAAAATATCAGCATTATCAGGGTCATTATTATTTATGGTTGTGCAAGTACTCTCATTATTTTCAGTAGTATGTTTTCCACTTGAAAATATACCATCGGTCACCTCTGGGATGTCAAAAATCAAAGGAACTTTACAGTTGACAAATTTATCAGGATGTTTATCATGTTGTACTGTTGAAGGCTCGGTTGAAGGACTAGCAACTATTTTCGGTAAATCGGGAACTACTTGTTGCATCATAAAAATGGTGCGAGAAGAAACAGCTGGTGGAACTTTCAGCTTTGGATCCAATATAAACTTGTCCATTATACTGAAGAATAATTTTTAACCATATTATGAAAATATTTCAATAGAATCATCTCAAGTCTTTTAATTGTGAGGAATTGTGAATTTTATGTATTGAAGAAAATGTTCGACTTCATTCTGCATGAAAGTTTTATCAGGAATAGTATAGAGAATCTGTCGTAACTCCACTTCAAGTGGTCAATTGAGACTCACTCTATATGTGATATACACTGAAATATAAAAATAGGGCAAAAATAACTTACCTTACGTAATAAAGACACTTTCTAGACCGAATTCTAAGAGAACAATCACAGATAAATCTAATTTCACAAGTATCCTCACGTACGATGCACGTACAACATTAAACTGACGGACTTCCGACTATTTCTTAACACGTTTTGAGAAAGGTGGACTTACGTCGAAACTTTGATACAGATTTCTACGTACTGAATTTTATCCTGGGCATCTGATATTTTCTGATTAGGTAGCTATGATTATAACCCAACAGATGTTGCAAAAAGGTCATTTTCAAGAAAATATGGACAACATTTTCAGATTAAGCCGACGATATGTCTTCTTTGGATTTCGTTCTGTCAAATGGGATAACATTCATGGTTTTGACCAATGAGAGGCTGAGTATTCATAATTGACGCTGATTTCAAACATAATGTGCAGTTTTTCCGAGAATTTTCGGGAACAGGAGATGGTATCCGTCCTATACCTTCGAGCTCGAGGCTTTTTCCGTGGTGACCGTGATTTGGTGTACTTGGCTAATTTTTTTTTTGTTTTTCGGTGAGCAAACCGTTGAATTAACCCTTTTGGGGAATTTGTGTTAGAGCCGTCTGCTAAGCTCAAGTCACACCCAACATTTTGTAGATTTTGAAGCCTTTTTTGGGGATTTGTTCTGACTACCCGGAGATTGCCATGCGGTGAGGGATGCCGCCATTTTGTCCTGCTGTCCTGTTACTCCTGTTTGCTGTTTGACTTTTTCTAGCATACCTCCCTTCTCAGAAGGTAAGTTTGGAGCCAGCAAACCTAAACTATTTTTTTCGCGTTTTTTTGTTGGGTTTTATTTGGAGATATAACTAACTCATAACTAATTGGTTGTGGACTGTATACTTGATCGAATTTGTTTTTACAATATGCGTATCTATGCGAATTTTGATTTCAACTGTCCAGCCTGCTCGAGATGTTTTCGCACTTTTGTGTTGCGACGTTGTCACCTTCATTCGGAATTCTGGAAGTATGGTATTTTCCTAACATAGCCCTAGCCTTTGAAGAAGTCTCCAAAAAGTAGAAATCAATTTCCTTGGATGGGTAGTGGATGAAGATGTCTGGCAGATCTAGTGATTTGACCTGTTGACGTTTTCACTTCTGCAACTCTATTGATATTGTCTCTGCCGCCGAATGTTTTGATTACTCTTCCTACATTCCATTTACATGGTGGGAGTTTTGAATATAGTCGCCATTAACAGCACGGTTTCACAAAGCTAGGTCAATGACTTGAAAACTTATGCTGAATGTTGTGTAGCATATAAAATTGCTACAATGAATATTTTGTTTTTTGTTTATGAATAAACTCAAGATAGGGAACATACTTACAAGACATCTGATCAAATAATAATAGAACGATCCTCACTGAAACGTTTAATGACCATATAGCTTTTTGATTCATAAATACCATCATGATTTTCTGAACTATAGTATCTTCTGATAATCAGTACACCTGTGGGATATGATGATTTTAACCTCAGGCTTGTGCTGATCCACCGTAAACAGGTTCTGAAACAGGGAAATCTTTCTTCTGGTAATCAGTACACCTGTAGGATAATGAGTCGAGCCTCGGGTTGTGCTGATCCAATGTAAACAGGTCTGAAACAGAGAATACTGTAAGTATACGATCAAGTCCTGTTGTGAATCAGAAAGTATCGTGATCATCGAATGTGATTTTCAAATAGGAAAGTTATGTGACTTACCCGTGGTGTTCCCTGGCATTTCTTGAGGATTTTCAGGATGAATTCCTTTTATTTTTCTGGGATATTTTTGAAGCTTAAATATAGGTTAACATTCTTTGCAGCGCGAAGTGTCAACTTTCGTCGGCTACATTCGGAGTGATCTGTACCTGTATTTTGTTCTATGCTGTTCTGTCCTGCTGTGTGGCGCACACAGCACTTAAACCTGCACGTTAACTGACCAATTGGATAGCAGAATTTTCTTGAGGGTCATCTGAAGTTGTCAAATTGGAATTGCAGGAAGTGATTTTTTTTTGAAAAATGTAACTACGTATTTTCCGGCATCTTGCTCGAGGCTTTTTCCTGGTGGCCATGATGGAGTTCACATGTGTCGGTAAGTAATTTTTCTTTGACTTGATGTCAGCACCCTGATGGGGGATCTGTAAGATTAAAATTCACTTCGTCGACCGTGCCTACGTTGCTGGACCTTTTGGTCGTTTTGTTCTGCCACCTGGAGACTGCCAAATTTCCTGAGAAGCCCTGCAGCATGGCCCTATTTTGTTTTTGCGGAAAGTGGTAACCCTTCATGGAAGGTGAGTGGCAATTCGTGGCAACGCAGATCACTTTGTATTGTTGCCTGCGAATTTTGTTTTTTTGTGTCTGCAAGAGATGTTAGAACCTATATTTCTACTAGAGTGTTTGGAGGAGTCCAACTTTTGAGGTGTTAGGATATTGGTAGGGTCACTACCAGCCTCACCTGTGGTACTTCTGTCCTGATCCCATCAAGGACACCTTGGACACTCTTCTCTTGCCAGGACTCCTGGGAAGGGCCTCATTAACCACAACCGGATCCTGGCTGGAGGAGACAACCCTAGGACACCTTGGAGGTTGAGCAGCTCAGCAGGGAGCTCATTTGGGACTGATAGCGGGCTTACCAACAGCCCATCTTCAGGGTGGATTCGTCGGCGAGGACCTATGCTGTCTATCTTCTCATCAGGCCAACAATAGACCTTGGATAGGGGTGATAGGACTTATAAAGAGGACTTCGATATCAGGACAGGTTTTTTGTTAGGATGTATTTTTCACTTTTCAGAAATAATTTTATATCACTTTTCCCCATAGTACTATGCGGTAATAGTTTCAGTTTCACCTTTACTGATAATCACTTCCCATCATTTTTACATATTTCTGATTAAGTAGGTATATCTCAATAATCCTCATATATAATCCTGTCCTCTGCATCAATAATAATAATAATAATAATAATAATAATAATTTATTCACACATTCTGAACAAGACGAAAACATATCATTTAAACAATACATGGTGAATAAATCGAGACAAGAAACTTACGAAGCAGTAAACTGCTTGTGTGTAAGGAAGGCTAATATGTATAAGTTAAAACTGTTTGTATGGAAAACGATTACAAAGTAATTAAGATATATAAAGTAAGGAACATAGTACAGTAAACTTAAATTAAAAATTAAAAATATCTTATTAACATAGTATTACATATACACGATATAAAGATCGTGGAATCGAGGGAATATACATGGTGTAATGGAAGAACGCTAATAAAAATATTAATTACATATAGGGTGAAATTGTTTGTATAGGGAAACGATTACAGATAAATTAAGACATGTTTATTAGGGACTCACTATACTACACTACATATTTAGGAATAACTTATCATGATAAAAATCATATGGTAGCGACATGCATATGGTATAGGACGTAAGAGGACTCGCAAGACTTAATATCACGATGAACATACATGACTTGGTAAGATATTATTATGTGAGATATATCTATAAAGAAGTGTATTTGGAGAGTGTACTACAGTTGGGATTGGGAGGTTTCAAGTTAATGCTCAATTTTTTCAGTTATTTCTGTACGGGGTATTAATTTCATATATTTTTGTAGATTTTTTTTGAACATTTTTGGATTCGTCTCACATTTCAGGTTTATCGGTAATGAGCTGAAGAGTTTTGGGCCTAAGTATCTATAATTTTTTTGACCTACTGATTTGCGCATGACTGGTATCACTATAGTTTTTTTGTGTCGGGTGTTATGTTTATGGTCCAAAATGATCAGTTCGTTTCTGTACTTGTATTGGGTTGTGGTTATACTAATAAAGAATAGCTGTCTTGGATCGAATATCTTCGATTCTTCGTATAGGATCTACACAATCACCCTGTATATTGTTCGGCATATTAAATAGGTCAATCTAGTGAAATGAGTATTCGGTATTTTTTTATTTTCAGATCAATATCAACTTGATACTCTTAACTACTTGGTTTTCTCAATTATCCTAGTTAAATCTCTTTTATAATAAATTGAGTGGCGCCCTAGGTAGGGTACACTGGGGTCAATTGAAACATTTTTGAGAAAATCGCTCATTGCTACTACACATTCAGCTTAATAAATATCTCTAGAATAACAGTGAGTATAAAAAAAATTCAGTGCAAATGTTTCAACTGACCCCTATACCTGGGTCAATAGAAACAGTACCTGGGATCAATTGAAACATTCGATATTTGAATATAATCAATTCAAGAATTGTGTATTTCAACATAAAAGGACAACTAAAAAACAAAAATAGGTATTCCACACTTCAGAAACAATGAAAAATCAATCGGATTCACAATTTTGACACATATAAAAGGCATCGCCGGCTGTGCAAGCTTCGTGTGCCCAGAGCAGACAACCTCTACACTGAATCCACTCTTCTCCAGACTTGCTATGGCCATAACTTTCTACACAAACAAGGCAGAAATATTCTTCGTCGTCTTCATCCTCTGAAGAGGACATTTCTTTTTGCTTGCTCTTGCTTTTTCCTTTGTTTCTTGCCCCAATATTCATTTTGACGCTCTTCGCTTGTTTTTTGCGCTCTTTTTCCTCAATTTCTCTTCTGATATTTTCTTTTTCAGGTGTATCTGTATATATGGTTGATTTCCTCTTTCTTCTACCTCTATTGACCGTCTTTCTTGGTGGAGCCTTGGGATAAGGTCTTACCACTTCAGGTGAAAATACATATGTTTTGCTTGTTGATGGTACAGGAGACTGGTTGAACTGAGGTCTTGCGTAGATTTCATCTGCAATGGCAGGGTTGATGGGTTGTTCGGCTTCCACTTCAATGGTAGCTACCTCAGGATTTTGTTCTGCTCTTTGGTCATTAGTATTACCATCACGTTGTGTCCCGTTCAACTTCGCAACTAGATTCTGGTGGTCAGTTTCGTCCATGGACTCATTGGGATTGGGTCGATCAGTTACGTAAGAAGGCGCAAAATCTAGATCGGTGAAAAGATTCCGGTTGAACGGATAAATGCCAGTCTTCTGGAATCCAGCTTGGATGTTTTTTTGAGTGAGAGCATTTGGAACAGCGCTAGCTACGATGCCAGGTATATCATATATGCTCATCGTCTTTCCAGGGTTATTTCGCATCCAAGCATCACAACTGGAATTGATTGCTTTTTTGAATGGACCATAGCAGGATCTGTCTAATGGCTGAAGTTTATGTGAACAATGAGGTGGAAAAGACAGTAGCACAATTCCATTCTCTTTGCAATAATCGAGACACTTTATATGAATGTGTGACGAGTGATTGTCCAGTACAAGCAGAACCTTATGGTTAGGTGAGGCATTGGAATATTTTTTGAAATGATTCAAAAATATTAAAAATTCGTCATCCTGCATCCATCCTGAAGGGTTACCTGTACCCACTGAACCCACTGGACCATCTCTAATGAAGTGGTCTTGGAAACGGATTCTGGGAAATACAAACATGGGAGGAAATACGTTTCCTAAAGCATTCACTGCGAATGCTAACGTAACAAGAGTGCCTCGCTCTGCTGATGTTACAGATCCAACTTGTCGTATTCCTCGTCTCGCCACAACTCTATCGGGCTTCTGGACCGTAGTTATGCCCGTTTCGTCCATATTATAGATATCTTGGGGTTCGAAATGATGACGGTCCATTACTACTTGTAAGTTATCATAGAATGCGTCCACATTTGTCCGGTTGAAACTGGTGGCTCTTGACAAACTCGTAGCTTGAGCAGCTCTCACAGATAATTCTGGGTTTCTTGCCATGAAAGATCTGAACCAGTCTTCACCAGCGGATTTATTTTTTTGCCAGGAACTTGGTCTTTTCAGTTCATATACATTGGTCATTTCATATGCTAATTTTCGAACTTCTTTTCTGGAAAGTCCAAAGTAAATATCAGCACATCTTGTCAAGTATTTCGCTAAAGTCTTCTCCTGTGATTCATTGAACACTTTGTTGTATGGTGAATAGCCCATTGTAACAGGTGCTGCTACATTTCCGTCTTTATTTTTCTTTTTCTGTCGGTACCGGTACAAGGACGTCACTTTTAAACCATGTTTTTCAGCTGCTTTCCTCAAAGACATATTATTTTCAACATCTTCGTATGCATCTTCATATTGATTTATGCTACACCCTCCACGGTTCGTTTTCTTTGGTCTATTTCTCGGCATCTGAAACACAAAGAAAATACCAATTCGTCTGGGAAAAAGGAACATGGGTCAATTGAAACGCGTTTCAACTGAACCTGGTAACATCGTTCCAACTGCCCCCAGCACTCGTTTTCATACATTTCATCATGCAAAAAAAAACTGAACATTATAGGTGACATATATACACATCCTTGTGAAGTCAAATATCAATAGTGATGAAATAATAAAATACACTCCCCACCGCTGACTCTAACCGGTTCGGAGTTATTCCACTTGTTTCAATCGCCCCCTGTTTCAATTGACCCCAGTCTACCCTACTTGAATTTTATATACTATTTCAGGCCCCGGATCCACTTTATCTGTTCTCCGGCGAACAGCTGCCGTCAGCACTTTGTGTTCTTTTTTTTTAATTTCATTTTTGAATATAATAAAGTAGGCCACATTTGCGCAAACAAATTTCAGGCACACTTGCTCACTTTTACCCTCTTCAACATGTAGTGAATATACGCGTGATTTAGTCTTTGTGACTTGGCTTTCTGGGTTTCGTTTTCTGTGACGGCAGACGTCAGATTCAATGAACATAAGAGTACTTTTCGACGATCACTGTCAGCAAGTCTCCAATATTCCTGATGCAAAATTTGCTGTATCTTTAATGATACTTTATCAGAAGATTTGAATCGGCACAATCGGTGGTTTTTCTGGCATATTGGTACCAGAAGCTCTTTCAATTTTCCGATCATTCCTTTTCCATGTATTGGTGTCTGCTAGTCTTTTTCGGGTTCTCTTCAGAACTTGAGGTACTAAAGTGTTACTAAATTTTGATGCTACTGGAGGTAATTCTGAAGGATTATCTTCAATACATTCGTCTAGGTTATTGTCACTTGTTGAACTGGTTTCTTCGTCGTCTGGAACATACTCCTCCGAAGTCGATGAGCTTCCATCTTCTTTTTCATCAGTGGCTAATATCTCAATATTCTCTTTCTAAAGAGCATTCTGTGACAAACTGCTCTCGTTGATGACATAATATTCGGTGTTTTCCATAACTTGTATATTGGATGTGATTGCGTCCAATATGAATATTTGTTGAATATCGGGCAACTCAAAATACTCTTGAATTTATTCGCAATGAACAACAGCTACAACTTTAAAAATTATGAAGAATTGATATTTTGAAACATACCAAACGTAATAATAAAACTATATTGATCAGGATTTAGGAGATTCAACGAATTGCTAACATCGATGGACTCCTTGCTTATTTGCGATACATTCTGCGGATCGGAAAATAAAATCGATGAGTGAACTAATCGTAAAAAAATGAATACACCACTGGACTGTACCTTAAAAAATCACTGTATAGTACTAAACATGAAAATGACTGTATTTCGAATGAAAATATAGGCAAATTAAAAATTATTATTATTATTCAATTTGAGTATACTCACCAGTTGCAATTTTTTCAGGAACTGATGTTGTTCCATTGTTTTGCTTTTTTGCAAGGTCGACCATCATTTTACCAAGTGTAAACATAGTTGCAATAAAAAGGCTACTCTCATTTGCAATGAACACTATAAACTATATACTTAGTTCTACTAAATTCCCCGATAGGGAAGAAATATAACACTCTATGAGCTACTTCGAAAGTTTCTATCGTGAAACTGATGAAACTAAACTAAAACGAGTCCATACAAGACCTAAACAGCTGATTCATAAGTACGCAGCAGAAGTGTGCACATTCATGTTATGTCCGGACATACAACCTTTGAGTATGGAGCTACGAATATTGAATGCCTGCATGGAGTTACAAATATTGTATGTCCATAATTACCATATAATGGTGTAGGGTTATTACAATTAGTTACAAACATTTTCTATTTCGTGTACAAATTTCATCCATTCTTGTTTATTTATTTCCAGATGTTTCGCTTCTTTCCATGTTTTTTCTTACTTCTTTAATATATCTCCTATTGCTCCGTCCCATGTCTGCCTCGGTCTCCCGCGTATCTTCCTTTTTTGTATTTTTGTCTCCCATACTTGTTTGACCGGTCTTGAATTGCTCATTCTTTGTAAGTGGACCCTCAACTCAGTTGCCGTTTTTCGATGAAATTTAGTGTAGACTGCACCTCAAGTTCTTCCCTTATTTTTATATTTCTAATTTTGTCTTTCATTGTTACTCCTTTCACCCTTCTTAGGTATTTCATTTCTGCGGCTTGGATTTTGCTTTTTTGTTTCTTTGTCAACACCCAGGATTCTCAACCGAATGTTAGTATTGGTCTATAAATTGTTTTAAATACGTTCACTTTTGTTTTTCTTGATATTTCCTTTTTGCTTATGAAATACTTGTTCATTGCATAATATAGGTTCAAAGTTTTCTCAATTCTGCTATTCACCTCTATATCTTGCCTTCCACTGTCTTCTATTTCTACTCCCAGGTATTTAAAACTATTCACCTGTTCAATGTGTTTTCCTTCCAGTTGTATATTTATTGATTTTTGTTGGTCTCCCATCACCATAACTTTTGTTATTGTTTTGTTATTGATATTCGATTTCATCCCGTATTCCCTTAGTATATTGTTTCATATCTCCATATTACTTTGAAAGTCCTTTTCTCTTTCTGTTATTATTACAACGTCGTCGGCAAATGCTCCTTCTGATATATCCGTTCTGTTAAGGTATCTATATCCCACATGTAGTTTATTTGCTCTTGAAGACAATTTCTTGATTATCTCATCAATGGATACCGTGAACAATACGGGGCATAGTCGTCCTCCCTGTCTCAGTCCGTCTCTTGTTGTTTTATTTCGGTAAATAATGCTGTTACTATTATTGTTGTGTATACTTTTTATTATTCTTATTGTTTCGATACCTCTTTCTGACAGAATATTCCATTATTTTGGTCTTGGAACTTTATTGATTGCACGGAACCAAATGTCAGCATGAATATAACAAAGAAGTACATAATTATGATGAAACTGTTAATCAAAATGGCTCCAACGACGGACTTCACTGTAACAATGTGATTGCTATGATAAATGTTTCAATAGTTTTATAGTTCTATGTACTATCAAATGTTACAATAAACTCTAGCTCTATGCGACAATGAACAGTGATAATATATTTTATATTTTTCGTTTTTAAATTCACTTTTTAAAAAAAACTCAAATTTATTAATACAATATTATAATATGAAATACTAGTTATAATTATAATTCTGAATTGAATTGAATAATGATTCTGGATCTGATGCCATGAATGATCGCTGCGTCGCTGTCTTCTTCCTTTATAGATTCCTAGGTGCTGACAAATGCTGAGTCGCTTCTACGTCTTTGCTTCTACGTCTTAGAAAAATAAGTAATGGACATATGCCAAGGTTAAGATGAAGCTCCTGTTGCGTCGTATAATCATGAATAGGACCATTGTAAATCTGGATATAACAGTTCCCCTTTTTATAAAAAAGTTGATGCTATGTGTTGCAGCAACTTTTAAGCATAATTCTTTGAACTGGATGTGTTCATCTCTATTTCTTCGTTTTCGACTGGTTCTCCAATTCTGAAACTGGGTCTTCTTCTTGGTATGAATCTGGTAAATGCTCCAAATCTGCTTCTAGAATCTGGTGGAGGTTGAGGCGGATCGTCGGATCTTGATGCCATAATTCCAATTCTCATAGAACGTTTTCTTTTACATTTACAAAAGCAGTATAAAATAATTAGGGAAATAATCAATACAATAGTGAAATAAGTGAGCCATGAAATATGTTTCGTCACAAACGGTTCGTTTATAATCCTATCTAGTTCATCAGAATATTCATTTCATTTATGTTGGGCAATATTTCAATCATCAGTATTGATTTTATTCAATTTCAGAGGTTTCAATTCTGGAAGTTCATGTTTTTTAGGAAATTGGTTACAACATTCATATGGTATCAGAATTTCAGGATTTGAATATTCAATTGATGTATCTTTGTTAACAAAATATTTCGCATGTACCCTAGTTATTCCTATGAAAGCATTACAATTTGGTTGTAATTTCAAAATTAAATTACTATTTATTATTTTCGTCACAGTTATTTCTTTTTTACATTGTATCGTGATTGGTAATGGATCTGATACAGATATTAGCCAATTATTAGTTTTAAATTCATTGACATTATAGTCTTTTGCAAAAATAACATTTGTTTGACAAGTTCTTCGTAATCGCAATACATGTTTCAAAATTTGAGCTTCACAAATAGCATTGTTGTCAATTGGATGAGGTAATAAATCTTTACACATTTTTAAACCATTAAATAGAATTTTACAATTGTCAAAATTTGTTGGATTAATGTACAGCATAGAATCACTATCTTTAGCAATGTATTTTATGTTAGTTGATAAAATATGATGTAAACCAGTTCGATTATCGAGGATAGGTATAGGATATAATCGGAATACTGAATAAATTTCAGGGTTCACTAATGGTATTTTCAATACGAATACTATTTTTGAATCTGTTTGAAAAGCTTGTAATTCAATAAGATCTAGATATTGACTGATAGATGACATTTTTATTGATAATGGCAAACTATTTCTCTGTAATGATTGTGAAATATCTCTAAGAGAATTTAATAAATCATTAGGTGTTATTATAGAAGTATGAATTACTAGGAGTCTTGCAAAGGTAATTGAATTTGAAATATCATTCAGATAATCTTCCAAAAATAAATAACTTTCCATCAATGATTCACAAATGTCCAATGTTCTTATCTTTGCGTCTACTAAATATAAATCATCTGTCATTTCATAAATTGTTTTTTGTATGTTCTTAATACCTTTATTGAACGTTTCTTCATCAATTTGAAGTTTTTGGATGGTTTCATTAAAACTTTTGATAACCGATGTAGTTACTGTGATTTGATTTTTCAACGAATTTTCAATTTGATGTTCATCTTTGTATAATTTGTTTATACACTCAGAATAATATTCTCCATCTGAAGCGTCAAGGTAACCAGTAATTGTTTTCCATATCGTTCCGATTGCATTTATTATGCCACGTTTATCTCTAGCTGAATAGTCTTTTGTGTCGGATTGTATTTCAGCATATCTCATTTCAAGGGATCTTGCTGTTTGTTGTAATAAACTAATATGCGTTTTAACTTCGGCATTGAACTTGATCATTACGTAATTATTGTCATTCTCAAATGTATCTTTCATACTGTTTAGAACGTTTTCATTATAATCCAGAGCTTTTCTTACTGGGGCCAAGTCCTTATAGACTAATAATGTCCATTTATCATTTGAAATTTTCATGTTATCTTCTTCGTTGAGGAATATTCCAATTGTGTTGTTCACTGGTATTATGGAATACTGCGCGAAACAGGGTGTTAAAAGTAGGAATCTGTAATAAAATTTCATTTTCAGTATTTATTCATGATATAATTTTAATCTATCAAAATTTACTTTCGTTTCTTGTTCAGTGACAAGATTTTTCAATTTGGCAGAATTTTCATAGAGTTCGATAATTTCGAAAGGACCGTTGAATTTATTTTGTAGTTTGGATCCTATTTGGCTTTCTTTTACGTATACTTTTTCACCAATTTTATACTGAGGTTTTTCATGTTTAATGCGTTCGTCATAACGAGCTTTTGCTTTTTCTTTGTTCAATTCAGTTCTTTTACGAGCTACTTGATAATAATAATCTATTCTATTATTCAAATCTTTAACGTATTTACTAATCAATTGGTTTTGATTATATAATTGCTCAGGGGGTCTTCCTCATGTATGTCCAAATATAAGTTCATATGGTGTAAATCCATGTGTCTTATTTTTTGTATTATTATAACATATAATTGCGTACGGCAATATTGTTAATGGGTTTTCATCGGGGTTGTCTGTCTTGTTGATTCTTATCATTTCCATTAATGTAGCATGGAATCTTTCTAGTGATCCATTCGATTGTGGATGATGTACACTGGAAACTGATATTTTTATATTATATAATGTGCATAAGTCTCTCATTAGGGTATTATCGAATTCCTTACCGGAATCTGAATGGATTCTCAGTGGCGTACCATAATGTTGGAAATATAGAAGAAGAGTATTTACTACTGATTTTGCTGTTTTGTTTTCAAGAGGATATGCTTCTGTGAATTTGGTTAATTCATCACGAATGGTTAGAATATAATATTTAGTCGGGATTTCTAAAATATCAATATTAATACGTTCAAAAGGGGTTTTTGGAGTTTCTGTTATTACCAAAGGGTTATTCAAATTTTTTCTACAAATTTTAGTTTTTTGACATGTTCAACATTTTTTTATGGAATCTTCTATTTGTTTTGTCATTCCTGTCCATCGATATTTTAACGTATTCTTCTTATTGTTTCATTTATTCCACGGTGTATATTTGCTTTACCACTGTGATATTGGTCTATTATTATAGCTATTTCGTCTTGTTCGGGAATCTTTGCTATCTCTTGACAAATTACTAATCTTAGGTCTTCTTTGTCTGCAAGGATATAAGATAGAATTTCTTGTATTGGAAGATGTAAAATGTTTTCTAAGTGATAAGTTTCGTTTGATTGAATGATGTCTTTATTCAAAAAAAATGATGTAAACAAGTACAATACGGCTTGTTCTAAATCATAGGGTAATAGTACGATGAAATATTTTCTATTCTTAACACTTCTACTAGATAAAACAATAATTTTGTTAACTGCGAAGTCTGGTTCTTCTTCAAATATATCATCTAATATTTGTTCTTGTAAATTAGTGAAATTATTGTTTTGAATGATTGCAATGATATTTTTATGTGATTTGTCGAGAAGTTGTGAACTTGAGAATTCTATTTTGGAATAATCAATTAATGATTTCACTTTATATCGATTGGAAAAATTGTCATATTCTTGCTGGAGTGTTTCGGGAGAAATTTCAGTATCTGCGTCTGAATTTTCGTCTACATTTGATGTTAAAATTTTTGTTTGTAATTTTGAACATTCTTCTAAATGATTAACTTTTATTCGTGAAAGGGCATCTGCTTTTTTATTAATTTTACCAGGTTAATATATTATTTCGTAATTATATTCCTCTAATTTTAGTCTCCATCTTGCAAGTCTGCTTTCGGGATCTTTTATTGAGAAAATCCAGGTTAATGGTCTATGATTAGTGCATAGTTTAAATTTTCTTCCATATAAATAAGGTCTAAAATGTTTTACTGACCATACAATAGCCAATAATTCACGTTCAATTGTGGAATATTTTGATTCTGCACCACTTAAGGTTCTAGAGGCATAAGCAATTGGTAAATCTTTTCCAATGAGTCCTTGTGATAATATTGCTCCTATTGCAAAGCTACTTGCATCTGTTGTTAAAATAAATTCTTCGTCAAAATTTGGATGAATCAATATTGGGGATTCTGATAAATATTTCTTGAGTTCCTCAAAAGATTTTTGACAATCAGTATTGAAATTGAACATAATATATTTTTCTAATAGTCTGGTCAATGGTTTAGCAATTTTGGCAAAATTTCGAATAAATCTTCTGTAGTATCCTACTAATCCGAGGAATGATTTGATTTCTTTTCGATTAATGGGTTCTGGAAAACTCAGAACTGCTTTTACTTTATTCGGGTTAGGTTTAACTCCGTCTTGCGTAATCATGTGTCCTAGATATGCTACTTCTTTGCATAAGAATTCACATTTATCTGGTTGCAATTTTAGATTGAATTTTTGTAACTTCGGTTAATCGAGAGATGTGTTCATGAATAGTTGGAGAATATACAATTATATCGTCCATATAAACTAAACATTTTTCATTCTGAATTCCTGTTAAAATATTGTCCATAACTCGCTGAAAAGTGGAAGGACTATTCTTCAAACCAAATGGCATTCTTAAGTATTCGAAATGACCATTTTCGATCGAAGAAGCTGTTTTTGAAATATCAGATGGGTTCATTTCAATTTGGTGGAAACCAGAGGCTGAATCTAAAGTTGTAAAGTATTGACATTTACCTAGTTGATCTAATAAGTCTGTGATGTTTGGAAGTGGATATTTATCATCTAAAGTTAATTCGTTTGATTTCCTGTAGTCTATTACAACTCGCCATTTTTGTTTTCCTGAAGCATCAAGCTTTTTTGGGACTACCCATACTGGAGAGGACCAGGGTGAAATTGATGGTTGAATAATTCCTTGATCTAACATTTTCGTGACTTGCTTTTTCACTTCTTCTTTATGGACTTGTGGATAACGATAAGATTTTGTGAAGATAAGTTTCGAATTACTTGTATTTATCGAATGTTTGATTTCATTAGTGAAAGTTAATTTATCTCCTTCTAAACAAAATATTTCAGAAAATTCTAAACATAGATTAATTATTGAATCTTGTTCTTCCTCGTTAAGATGATCTAAACGTAATAAATTTCTTATTTCAATTTCTCTTGTTGGTTTATTAGATATATAATTTTCAGATTCATTCTCGAATTCGTCTGTATTCAGATTAAAAATTCGATCTTGTTTGTTAATTGGTTCTAAAATAATATCTGAGAAGTCTATTGTTTTTTCTATTGCGTCTGGATTCAAAATCGTTTTAAAAAATTCGCCTTTCTCATTTATTTTGACAATCGCATTTGGAATTCTTACTTTTTCTTTCTCTTGTGCTACCAGTATAGCATCTGTATTTCTAAGTTTCGAATTGAGTTTGAAAATTTGTTCAATCCTTGGTTCGATATCAATGATGTTACTTATATGATTCGATATTTTATTCTTAGATTGCTCTTCTTTTGACTCGACTTCGTATAAAGGAAGTGTATTGAAATTGGTTATTAAACATCTATTTTTTATGTCAACTATTCCTTCGTAATGTTCTTGGAAATCTGAACCTAAAATTCTGTCGAATTCTATATCTAAATCGTGAATAAATATTTTATGCGGGTCATTTTTCGTGAATGGTATCAATGTAGATTCGGTAATTTTTATTTGTTCATCAGTTATTCCTGATATTGAAATATTTTCTGGAGTTCTTTCGGTATACATTACTACTGTTTTAGGTTTGAAAATTGAAATTCCTGCACCTGTATCAATGAGAATTTTGAATGTTTTAGTGTTGTCATAAATATAATAGAGATTTTCGGATTTTACTGTGAGGTTTGATTTTATTTGAATAGTTCCTGGACTATTTTCTTGTTTCGTTGATTTCGTTTGTTCTTGGGTGATGTCTGGTTGAGAGATAACGTTTTCGTTTGCGTTGCAAGGCTGTCTATATCTGTTAAGTGTCGGGTTGCACATTCCGTATTTGTTTCCGTAGTCATAGGAGGAGGTTTGTCTAGTTTGCTGTCCAGTTGAAAATTTTGATGTTGGAATTGAGTTGAATTTATTCCCATAAATTCATTCTGATTATTTATTTCATTTCCGAATTGATCATATTGATAAAATTCATTGTAATTTGGATAGTAGATATCATTGTCTTGGATGTCTTGGGCTTGATAATCATATGAATTTCCGTCATAGTATTGTTCATTTTCTTGTTGGTTATAAACAGTATCTTAACCTGATGTTTGAATATAGGCGGTACCATAATCATAATTATTTTCATAATAATATTCATCACTTTGTTCAAATCCATGATTAAAATGATGGGTTTTTTTATTCGGATTTGGTTGGATGACTGAAGGTCTTTGTTGGAAATTTTGAAAATTTTGTTGTGGTCTTTGGAATGTATTTTGATTAAATTGGGATGGTTGAAAGTTCGTCTGAGGTCGTTGGAAATTTGTTTGGGGTCTCTGATAATTATTTTGTGATCTTAATTGATTCTGCTGCATCTGATAAGATTGAAATTGAGGTCTTTGATTTTGATACGAATGTTGAAATGAATTATTATTATTATTAGGAAAGTTTGGTCTTGAAATCGGTTGTTGTTGTTGTCTCATAAACATAGGTCGTTGATTTGACATAGGTTTTTGTCTCATAATCGGGTTTCTGAATTGATTATTACTTTTCTGCATTTCAAAATATGAAAGTTGCATTTATCTCTTTATTCTGGATGCTGCTTCTATCATGTTAACAGGATTACTTGCTCTTATTATTTGTCCTATATTGGATTCTAATCCGGTTAATAATGTGTTTAATGACATATTATCAATCAGAGTGATTTGTGCTGCCTTTTGTTCAATGGTTAGATTTGATTTGTGAACACAGGATAACATTTTCGCATTCTGAGTTTGTATTCTAGAATGAAATGTGATTGGATTTCCATTCTGTTGTTGTTTCATGCGTTGCAAATCTTGAATTAATGAATTTAGATCTCGAGAGTCGCCGAAATGTGTATTCAATAAATTTTTAATTTCTCTGAATGAGTTCGGGTTTTTTGAATTGACAAGAATTGCTGCTTTTCCTTTTAGCTTATTCTTGAAATGTGTAATCAAGAGTAGTTTCTGATCATTTGTTGCAATTTGGAAAGCTTGTTCACAAGCGTTCAAGAAAGTTTCTAACAAAATTGAATCGCCGTCAAAGTCTGGTATTAATGAAAATAACTCAGATAATTTATACGGAATTATGTTATTCCATATAGAAACTATAAAACAAAAATTGATTTTCCAATGGTATCCAGATTACTAAATAATGTGAAACAAGCTAAGATGACAGTAAACTAATGAATTATCATTCACTTAAACTTTCAGAGAGTACGTGTACTTTTGTGAATGAACGGTTAGAACATAATTTGAAAAAATACAATTCAATGAAATTCCAAAACATCACACATTGTTTTGGGAAGTCCAAATTAAAAACATAATTTTTTTTTAATCATATGTCAACTGCCCTGAGGAGATTACATAATTTATATTTCATACCGTCGAAGTGAACATACATTTCCTTAATGTCAGTTATATATTCTCCTATACATGAAATAAATGGTTGAATAGATTTCTTCTTATTACTAAGGAAACCGAGATGATCTTTCAAGACTTGAGTTGTCGATCCAAGCAATAAGAAAGACTCTTGCGAATCCCTGATAGTGTATTTCGTGTTGTTATTTTTTCCTGAATCATCTTTCTGAACCAGCCTAGCTGTGGGCACAAAATAGCCGTGCAACCTCCATAGCAATGCAGCATCGCGACCATCTGTAAAATAAGTATATTTCAGTCTATATGCTGTAACAAAGCAAGAAATGCAAACAACTGTTTTTTTATATGTTCGAGAAACATCGTGTGTACCTGGGGTGGATAGGGAGAGAACACCTTATATTATAAGCTGGATGTCAAAAATCAGGTAATCTCAATGAAAACTGATATTTTCATCTCCGGTATGACTATGCAAAGGGTGCTTTACATACTAACTGTAAGAATGTTGAAAAATTGTACTTACTTTACTGAATATCGCCATTTTTCAATTTTTCCAAAATTCCCTTCACGCCTATATCTTTTACAATAGATTCTTTCATCAGAAATTATACAATTTTCGGAAGAGCATTTGCCCAGGACGTCATCAATCCATCTCCATTTCCAAAGAGTACATTGAAATCCATATCAATCTGTGAATTCAATGAATAATTAAAACAAGTATAAGATTAATTATAGAGTAATTATGTACCAATCTGAATCCATACGGCTGTTTATAATATGGCCACTTTTCGAAAATCGTCGCAGTATTTTCTTGTATCTTCATTTGCTTCAGTCTATACTGGCTACACGCTTTCCAGGCATTATCAAATTGTTCGGCACTTAGGTTGTCGAATTTGAGTGCCCTCACACAAGCCTCTGCATCTGTTTCTGGAACTAAAATGATAATCGATTTGAATCCACCAGTAACATTTCTTAATTAAAATGGAGAGAAATTTAAATCAATTTCCTATGGGTACCCTAAGTAATATCTTGAACGTTTGAAAAAAATATTGCCACAGAAAGTACCCTTCAAACTATCATATTGTTCGATATACCTGGAAGAATCTTTGCTGACAGATATATTTTGGGTGAACACACATGAATAATCATCGATGTGAGTAAAGAAATCAGTAATTTTTTTGTAGTCGGTCAGAACCTACTCAATCTACAGAATACCAATCAAGATCGAGAAATCAAGATCAGATTATAATTACTCAACCAATTCTTTTTCAACTCTCGTGTTCCTTATTCGTATTTCCTTTTCTGGTTTTGGTGTCACGTGTTTCGTCACAGCAGTTTTGAAAGGAATTTTCATGTTGTTGCATTTATTGTAAAGCTTTCCCCTCTTGGACGTTCGATAGAATTCCTAGAATAATAATGTTTTATAGTAGAATTGAAACATATTACGCTTAGGAAACCTTACAAGTTTTTCACTTGAGAATATTTCTAAGATTCCTCTCTCTATGCGGTAACTTGTTTGTAGTGACATTTGAATAGACTTCTCTTCGAACATTTGGACAATTGAATGAATTAACAAAGTTCTTTGTTCTTCTTCAAATTTTTCAAATTTCTTATAGTACTCCACTCCCTTGGGTTTTTCACTAAGAATTGTGGATAATGAAATGATGTTATCTTCATCGGGCGTTACGGGTCTTGAATATGGTGTCAGTCGCATTGACATGGATCTCGTTGAAGTTGTAGTTGATGGTGAAGTAGTAATAACTGGTCGATTATCTGCACTGAATGTGTTGTTGTAGACCAATGGCATTCCCATCAGTTGACGCCATTATTCTAAGTTGTGCTCAAACAGTATTTGAGTTCCCAAGTCGAATCTATTCATCAATTTGGGAATGTGTTGCGGCTTTATAACTTTCAGCACATTCAATAAAACTTTTTCAGCTATAAAATAAACCAAACTTCTTAGATATTCTATATGGTATGTTTAAAAAAATGGTATACTTAAAAATAAAATGGTCCAACAACGCTTCTTGGTTCCAACTTTCGAGTAAGGCTTTAAGGTCTTGGGAATCTTGATTGTTATGAACTGGAGCTGCAAGTGGCTGTTGAGGATATAAAATATCGAGGAATGATGGTTCATCTGGACTTAAGGTGACAGCATCAGAGCCATTGATATATCTCCGACTTTCGGTCGCAGTAGCAGGAATAGCAGGATTATATACTGTGGTAGAATCGAGGGCGAAACTGTCATTTTCAGTTTCGAATACTCCACAAAAAGATTGAAACTGCTGGTTCACTTCCATATGATTCCTAGTTCGATAATCGATTACAACCAGAGTGAGTACATCTTGAATGACAATGATTTTGTAATGAAAATAAGTACATATTTCTGAACTTATATGACTTATCATACATATTCAACGCAAAATAATAACATCAAATGATTGATATTACGATATTATATATGAGAAACTTGTCAAATGAGGCACTCAGTTCGTGTTTTATAACTCATCGGAGTAGGGGATTAATGCCGTTTCCAAGTCTCCCCCCAAGGCCATATGGAGGGTGACCTTGAGTGGAGCGAGCTTGGCGATGCCCTTGGAGGGTGATCTTGGGGAGGGGGGCGACCTTGAAGAGTAAACTTCGAAGGTGACCTTCGAGCGATGAGTTAAAGAGTTTCATGACGGAGATAGTATGTGACCTCGATAGCACGTTAACGCATTTTTGTTAGTAGGGTGGGGATTAAAGGCTCGCTCCAGCATCTATAAATATGGAATCTAAGGTGTACATAAACACAGTTCTCTTTCTTGATTATATCGAACAAGAATTCATTAAAGGCGAGTTATTGTGGCGTTAAAGTGGTATTCTGTTTTATGTGAGTACGTTTATTATTATATTTTCTTCGTCTCCCTTTTCACTCACAAAAAGAATAATGGAAAATCCAAAAATGAATTTAGTTGAAATCAATGAAAAGATCAAAGAGGATAAGGATATGGTCAAACAAACTTTGCTATCATCACTACCTCTCAATAAAATCCATACAATCAAGAAAATTTCATTATATGGAACTAAATTTGGTAGGAGTGGTACTGTGATATTGCATGATGAGGAAACTGAAATAAATATGAAATGTTGGTTACCAAAAAGAGTTGTCGATAAGTTGGCTGACAGCGACATTGAAGAGATAAATTCTTCAAATGGTAGCTTTACTTTAACATACATGGGCCAGAGTGAGCCTGCGTTTGTGGGTGCAAAGACAAGAGCTCTCTTAAAGTTTGATAATAGAAAAATATAATGAAAAATATATAGCCATTGAAGTATAAGTATAGTTGAATAATTGAATTAGTGCTTTATATAGTGAAAAGGAGTCGAATATATTATAATAATAATCCTTACATATCACATGATTACTTTCACCACATACCGATAATAACCCTGCGGGCGGGGCGCCTTTGTGTAGCTCATGAGCCGGGGCGCCGGGTCTCTGAGACCCATCATCAAATATCGCATTTTTTTGGCAAAAAAATTAAAAAACTATATTTTAATGAAAAAAATATACCTTAGTTTATTCAAATATTATAATAGGAACATGATTTAAATATACATAGACAAATTTCATCTTGTTCTGAAATTTGTTGTCAAAAAATATATCATTTTCTAAAAACTAGGAAACAACCGGTAAATAAGTAAACAAAATAAGATTTTCTACTGAAACATTATAAAAATATTATAGAACAACAGTTTTTATTGATTTATGTCAATTTCTGAGCACTCAGGACACCAAGCTTCCATGTGAGAAAGACAAACAAATTTTTTACATTTTTTGCAAAAATATGTCGTTTTTGAATCCTTTTTGCAAAAAAAACATCTCCTTCTGGTACCTGGTTGGATTTCTTCATTTTTCATGTTTTCTTGTGTTCCAGCGACTTCTTGTCTTCTTTCTCTCACCGACCTTGGCACATTTGTTTCATAGGAACGTCTTGCCAAATGTTCCTTAGTCAAAGAAAGCCCAATGTCTCTTAGAAATAATCTTCTTTCGATTTTATATGTTTTGTTGTTGCATGCAAAAATTATTTGTGAATTAACCCCAGCCATGTTCATCATTGAAAAAAATACTACCATTGGCCACCTTCTAGTATTCCTAGCGACATTATAGGTAGCAGATAATTTGTCAAGATTATCTACACCTCCCTTGGTGTGATTATAATAAGTAATTATATCGGGTTTGCATTTTTCTGCCGTAGATGGATTAATTCTATCATCATGGTGCAAACTGGATATAAGATTTACATTTCTATATTTCTTTGGTATGTAAGACACAATAGTCATATCTTTTTGAAAGCCAAATACTGAAGAAAATTCAGGGCGAGCCCTTGTGTTGGAAAATTCAGGTGGCAATTCTCTTTTATTCTTTTTTTTGTACCCACATATGTTATTTTGTGTTCGTCAAACAGTTTTTTTACCAATTCGACACTGGTAAACCAATTGTCACTAGTAAGGTTACGATTAGTCCCGGATATAGGTTCTATTAGCCTCAAAACTATATCGTGTGGCTTATTAGACTGTTCATATGGACCCTCAGGCTGCTTACCTACGTAAACTTCAAGATTTGACGCATAAGATGTAGCCGAGTCAACTAAGGCGAATATTTTTATACCATACCTGTTAGGCTTACTTGGAATGTACTGTTTGAAAGAGCATCTTCCTCTAAATGCCTCAAGCTTCTCATCAATTGTTGTGTTTGCTCCAACTGTATAGGTGTTTTTACATTTTTCAACAAAAAGATCAAATAGGCTTCTTATTGGAGCTAATTTGTCAAATTTTTTTCGTTCATCTCTTATTGTTAGATCATCAAACCGAAGGCAACGAAGTAGAAAATGAAATCGATCGTGAGACATTACCAGCCAAAAACGTTCAATTCCAAGTTCGTTTCTTTGCCACAGCTCTTTTGTGTTTAGTCGTCCACTTTTGAGAGTACCCGCCAAATATAACAACCCAAGAAAAGCTTTTATTTCACAAATGTCTGTGGGCTTTCCTCTTCTCTCTCTCGCATAATTTTCCGCTAATCCAGAAATATAGTGATTTGTGTTCTCCACTATAATGTTGAGCATTTCATCAGTAAAAAATAACGCCCAACGACCTTACTGTTTTGTTTGGGCAATGTTTATGCCACCGCGTTGTCCCATCTTTTCCAATAAAAGTTGGAATTCTTGCTAATTTTGCATCGTCGTCACTACTATCAGAACACTCTTGTTCGGATTCACTATCGGTGCTTCGAGTTTCAACATGATTTTCCTCAAACACCAACTCCTCTTCTTCATCATCAGGCTCTTCCTCTGATTCAACTTCCTCCCATAGACGACGCAGTTTTTCTTGCTCTTCTTCATAATAATTAGACATTGCTGCTAAATAAAACAAATATTTATAAAATCTATAGAATATAAATGATATTTACCCTGACTTACCATAGAAAAATATATCCTGCCAGATGTAGAAAAAATACACTGAACCGGGGCGCCGGGTCTCACAGACCAAAATCAAAATAATTCAGAAACTAAAATACTTGCGCATCCACGAATTACTGTGCACGTACTGAGTCTAAGCATAAACAGGTAGATAGATCGCCAGGCCATTACGACGATTTTCCGAAAATTGCCGATCAGTTTTCGGAGCGCCGGGTCTCAGAGACTAGGCGCCCCAGCCGGAAGGATAATATTGATTGTGGGATCATATGGTAAGTGGGGATATACATTCTAATTGATGTGATTAATAATTGAATTCCACATTATGAAATATGAATATTTTTAATCTTTACAGAAAACATCAATCAGTGTCCATAGATGTGCAATATGTGGATGCATTATTCTAGTCAATCATGGCCGATAGCGGAAGATATCACGTCAGCTGTGAGGAGACTAAAATGCCAATTCGCTGATTTGGAACGTGAAACTCTACATGCAATCAATTATGATGTGAGTGTGTGCTTCAATCAGGAAGAAGTTCAACGCTTATACAAACAGGCTGATCAATACAAAATGGGCACCCTACTCTGCGCTCAATTTGAATACAATAGCATAAATCTAGAGCAATTTGTTGTATTAATGTTTGAAAGAGACTTGGTGCAATTCCTTTATGACATTTCCGATTTTCTCCCAAATTTTCTTGTTAGAAAATACAGTATTGGTATAACTCCAACGGCATCAGACGCTGAAGAATATTAACCATGATTCCATAGAATCATAGTGAATGTGTAAATATAGGTATACTACTTATCGATATAGAAATAAAAAAATGCTTGAGTGATACATTCTAGTTTTATTTCATGTAAAAACCTATACTCTGATTGATAATAATAATGAATAGTTTCAACACAAAATTTCCTGAAGTTAAAAATCTTTTCACGCCCTATTTATCTGTAATCGCTCACACAAATACCCTATCTTCCTGATAAACCCAAGAGTGATAGATTTATGACATCAGCTCTTCATGGGGAATCTGAGAATGTAACAAAATATAGAGTTCTGTGAGATATAAAAATAATTTCGATATGTCACAATTTTTCGGAACATCCTATATATTCCGAAATAATTTCAGAATGAAGCCTGTTAAAAACTTTGAAAATATTAACGTTTCGCTTGAAATCTTCGCGCTAGTCGTATATAATTATAATCTTATAATCAATTCATTTATTGATTTTCACCTGAAAAAAAGGAAAGGCCCAACATAGATGATTAATTATTCCACTTCTGTGAATAATCTTGTTTTGAATGTAGGAAAAAACTATTCATAATAAATTACATCTAAGAAAATCTTGTTTGATTCCATTATAATTTTGTATTCAGATCACATTATTTATACATGAAGATCCTCAACAGAAGTGGAAAACAATGGAATATTTTATTTTTATTTAACGAAAGTTGAAAATCCTATACACAATGTATATATTAGAAATAGAATAAAAGAAAGCTCCTTCACTTAATGTTTGTTTATCTCGAGAACATATACTCTTTCTATAGTTTCTGTTATAAATAAGCCCTTTCGTAAATATACATCAACAACCCCCGATGGCTTAATGGGAGTGCCGCTCGAGCAACGGTCGAGACAGCGTGTCGCCGTTCGGATCTAATGTAAAATATGCAAAACTTGTTAACTGAATAGAGAACGTTCTAATCGTACGATTTCGAAAATTTAAAAAACAGAGTGAAGGTGTGGTGAAGGTGTTGGAAAAGGGGTGAGTTCTCCCAAATCACCCCAAACACGCCAAACACCCCAAAACCCCACGAGAAATTTTCCGTGGGTCGGCCCGAAGACTGAACGGTTGGTTGGGTCCGATCCACGGAATTTCATTACTCTCCTAAACGCCGCCCATCCAGAGCAGCACTACGATTGGCGGAGAGGAGTAAAACCTGAGAAATTGCACTTAGCGAGAAAGAGATCTCCGTGTAGTGTTTATACACAAGTTTTTATACAATTTTTTAATACACAAGTGTAAATAGCTGTAATTAATTTTAGATATATACTAATTAGGAACTAAGATTTAAAACATATTTATTATTATTTATTATTTTATTTATACTATAGTGCATGTCCTTAAAAAAATCAAAAACCCAAAAAAATAATTTTAGAATAGTAGTAGGAATATAAAACTGTCAGAGACAGGAGATGGCCAAGGGGGTGGGAGTCTACCTTCGTTGGATGGGCTGGATCGAGTAGGCCCTGAAGACGGAGGGGCTCCTGCCCCAACCACTGGCACAATTAAGAGGCCACAAGATCCTCCTCAACTAAATACTAAAGATGATAAACCTGCATCAATTACTAGAGAATTCTGGAATAATATGTGGACTGAACAGCGAGGAACAAAAGTCCCCGATAAAAGAAAAGAGGAAGCATTCAATAGGCTATACGAGCAAACCAGTGTGAAGTCCACCGACTTCAGTAATTGGGCAGAATATATAAGCGGCAAAGTGCCCAAATACGCAGATAAACAATACACGTGTCATGTACTAGACAATGTAGCAAAAGAAATTGCGAAAGATATAAGGGAAGAGTATGGTTCTTCAAACCCGGAATCCATCGATTCAGGAGCCTCAAGAACAAGAACCTATTCTGACCCTCAGAAAGAGAGAGATGCAATGCTTAGAAGACAACAACTTGCGAAACTAAGCAGTGACTCTGAAGATGAAATTAGGAAAAAAGTACTAGCGGCTTATAAGGAAATTAAAGCAAAAGAAAAAGAATACCTGCCTCCCAGGGATATAATCTATAATCCTAGTTTAGCTAGAGAAAGATCCCCGATAAAAACCAACCAAGAAGTAGAAAAACCAGAAATTCAGCACCCAACAACTATATATCCTGAGAACATAGTGGGTGAACAAGCAAATAGTTCTACAACAACAAATAAACCACCAGCAACTTTGTACCCCCAAATACAAGTAATAGAAACTATTTTAGTACCAACTCAAAATAGCCCTACGAACGAATTTGTCTCCCAATATGCAGAACAACCGCAGGAACCAGAGAGGATGGAGGAAGAGGAATTTCAAATCCCCAGAAAAATAACAAAACTAAACAGAATCTTTGTAAAACGAACAAAATTGATACCGGAAACGACAACGAAAAATCGCTTTCAACCACTAGTCGAAAAATCACCGGAAATTCCACAGCCACCGGAAGCAGAAGAAAACATGGAGGCAGAAATACCTACAACCCCAACTCAAATAAATCCTCCCAAGACAACCAAAAAATATAGACCACCCCCAATAATTATAGAGGGGACAATAACCTTCAAAACCGAAAGAGACGAACTGAACAGAGCTATAACAAATACTACAAAAAACCGAAGATTCTTCATCAAGTACGGGGCAGGATCTACGTTACTGTACTTCGATGAAGAAATTGATCATGCACTAATGAAGAAATACTTCCAGCAGGAAGAAGTAAATTTCTATACTTACGCATTGAAAAACGAAAAAACACACGCGTTTGTTCTAAGGGGATTAGACCATCAACCTGAAATTAATGAGATTGCCAACGAACTAGGAAATTTGTATCAAATCACAACAAAACAAATTTTCAGACTGAACACCAAATATAGACCGCTATACATGGTAGTAGTAGACAACAACTATACACTACAAAGCATGAACAACAGAGTCAAATATCTCCTCAACACCAGGATTACGTGGGAACTGAGGAAGAACAATCGAGAAATAACTCAGTGCAGAAGGTGCCAAGCCTGGGGGCATGGAGCAAGCAATTGCTACAAAACACCCAGGTGCTTAAAATGTGCAGGCAATCACCTCACACCCACCTGCACACTACCAAGAAGTGAACCGGCTACTTGTGCCAACTGCCAAGGAGCTCACCCAGCAAATAACACCAATTGCGAAATTTATTTAAAAAAAGATAGAGCAGTTGCGCCAGCAAAGAGACAACCGACCAGGAGCATTAAAGAGACAAATAAACACACAACGTACTCCCACTAGAGTACAAAACATCTGGGAGCAGAGAAGACTACAAAGAGAAAAAGAAGAAAGAACCAGGACCAATAGAAACCCGGATGAAGAAAGAAGACGGGACAGTGGACCTTCGAGGGATGACACCGTGGAGCGAGGGATCGGGATGTTCGGTGAGTTGGCGTCTGAGTTCAAGAAATTGAACTCAAAAGTAAATCTAGCAGGACTTCTTGAGGCCATAAAGGATTTGAACGAACTACTTTTAAACGCGACAGACGAAATGACGACTTTACAAATCTTCAGCCAGTTTTCTGCTGGGATTGGTAAGTATGGCATTAACTTTTAGGCCGGCACTCAAGATGTGCGAAATTAACATCAATGGTGTAAATAACAAGATGCCAAGCTTGATTAATTTTGTACATCGCTTTGGCTTGGATGTGGTCTTTCTTGCAGAGACCAAACTCCGTCAAGACCATCGGTTCAAAATACGTGGTTACACGATTTTCAGGGCTGACAGGCCTAACGCTGACAGGTATGGGGGGGTAGCCATAATTATCAAGAACAACATACCCCACACTGTAGTCCGACAGCGGCAAAGTTCTATTGAACATGTCGGTGTCCGACTGCAGGGTGGGGAAGTACTTTTTGCTGTATACAACAGACCACTAAATCGATTCAACTTCGCAGACTTGGACTCTCTGTTTAGTGCTGGTAACCGAGTATTAGTAGCTGGAGATTTGAATGCTAGGCATGAGGATTGGGGAAATGGTGGCTATAACGCCAACGGAACTACACTACACAATTACAGTACACTCACTATAACCACAATAGACTACACTAATACCCCCACCCATTTCCCTTCGAACGGAATGACACCGTCCATTATATACTTGATAGTGACCAAAAATATACCAGATATAAAAAATATAAAAACTATAGATGAGCTAAGTTCTGACCATTTACCAGTCTGTTTCAAAACTGGTAAAAAACCAACGCCTATAATCAAAAAAAAATATATGACTACAAGAATACAGACTGGCGAATGTTCAGAACTTGGCTCAGCGAAAATACAGTAATTAAAAACGAAATTCAATCAAAAGACATAAACAACCAAATGATTGAACTAACAAAGAATATTATAAGAGCTAGAGAGCTTACAACTAATTTGGTCACTGTCAATTCCAATTTGGATAAACTCACAGATGAAATTCTTGACCTTATACAAGAAAGGAAACATGCTAGAAGGGTCTGGCAAAGAACCAAACAGCAAGCGGACCGACAAACAATGCTAGACTTGAGTTCATTAATAGATAATAAAATAAGAAAGGTCAAGAATGACATCTGGAAGACCAAATTGGAACGTCTTAACCCTGAGGACGGTTCACTATGGAAAATAACCAAACAACTTAAAAAGGAATCAACACCAATCCCCACCCTAGTGACCGACCAAAGGGAAGCGGTGTCAGATCCCGAAAAGGCGTAAATGCTTGGGGAGTATTTCCAAAACACCACAAACATAGACACAACACCAAGAAACCCAACACAAACACAAGCAACACAAACAATACAAAACCACAGGAATACACCCAAAACTCCGTTGGACCGTCGAGAGCTGGTGAAAGTGATGACTAATCCAAAAGAAATCAAAGAAATAATTAAATTTATGAATAACAACAAAGCACCAGGTCTCGACGGTATAGACACCATTTTGCTGAAGAATCTGCCTAGCAAGACGATCATCCAGCTAAACCATATCATAAATGCGATTATTAGACACCAGCACTATCCGGAGAGTCTAAAGAGCGGAGTAGTGGTCAGTATACCCAAGCCAGGGAAAGACTTAAAACACCCAAAGAGCTACCGCCCCATCACCTTGTTAAGCATGTTGGCCAAGGTGACTGATCGAGTAATATTAAGATTAATCAAAAAGCATGTCAAAAGACTAAACCTTATACCCGATGTACAGTTCGGGTTCCGCGGGGGACATAGCACTACGTCCCAAGTGGCCCGAATTGTACATTGGGTTAAGGAAGCCTATAACAGGGATCAGAACACCGTAATGGTCTTGATGGATGTTGAAAAGGCCTTCGACACGGTCTGGCAGGAGGGACTATTATCCAAGCTGATTAGAGCAGGGGTGCCGGACTATATGGTTAATGTCATCGACTCATATATGAGCCAACGAAAAATACAAACACGAATAAATGGGGCCATGTCTGCATGTTTGACACTCGGGGCAGGTGTTCCGCAGGGGTCATGCCTTTCACCCTTACTTTACTCCCTATACACACATGACTTCCCTGTCTACGAGAGAACGAAAACCGCGCTATATGCAGACGACACTGCGATATATGCACACTCGTATTACTCTGATATAGCTAAAACTCAAGTACAAATTCACTTAGACAGGGCAGTCATGCCGTATTTCGACAACGCAAAGATTCATGTAAATAAAGAAAAGACAGAAGTCATAAATTTCAGTAGAAAATACACGAACAACGAATTTCATGGATCTTTGCGTGTCGGAGACGTAAGGGTGCAGGACGTGCCCTCTGTGAAATACCTGGGAGTCAAACTGGACAAGCGTATGAACTTTAAGGAAAATACCAAATTCCTGATAAAGAAAACACAAACAGCCATCAAAAAATTATATCCATTAATAGCAAGAAACTCAAGTTTAAACTTCGAAAACAAGCTGCTAATATATAAGCAGCTAATAAGACCTGTCCTGACATACGCTTGTCCAGTGTTCTGCAGTATCTCGAAACACCAGATAAAACGTCTTCAGATACTGCAGAACAAAGTTCTCCGTATCATCACTAATAGTGATAGATACACTCGAGTGGCGGACATGCACGCATGGTGCCACGATATACCTACAATAGACACCTACATACAAGGACTTGCAGACAAATTCTACAGACAACATATACGAAACAGTAACTTAACACGAAAGATGACCCAGACTAGACAAATACATAACATACACAAGAAACACGGGCTCATATATGAGTCTACCAGTTTATTCGGAGAGCTGCCGGAAGATTTACCGGACGAATACTAAACCACTCCCCCTTCGACAGCCTGTAGCCAATAATACCCCAAACCCCTCCCATCGCATCCTATTGGCTGGGAGTGCCCGGCCGGCTGCTATAAAGGTTAAGCGACGGCTGACCGTGTACTCAGCATTCATACATACATTCGACAGCCAGCCACCGTACGAAGCAGACGCTCTTGGAAGGACTCGAAAGAGTGAAGGCAAGAGGAGAAGTTTTGTGCATCTTGGATTATCGAATACGAGACGGAGTGAGATTCTTAATTGATTCGAACAAGACTCGACGCTGAATTAGAAGTCGGCGAAACCACAAGATTATGCAGTGCGCAGGTTACTACCGAGCGCACTGTTGATTGGACGAAGAAACCAGCTTCAAACTAACCCTTTTATAATATTTCAGGATTATTTTCAGGATTTCTTTTAGGAATCAAGAAGATAAAAAATGGAAATTCCCCAGGATGATATGTTTGCAGTCCCAACAAGCATGGACCGGGCCAGGGATAACAAGAAAGCCAGGAAGACGGCCTCGAAGAGCCGCAGCCCCCGAAGAACTCCTGATGATGAGGACCTCAGAGACATCATCAAAGACTTGAAAGAGCAGATGAGCGCCCAGACCAAGCTAATCGCGACCCTACAGGGCACGATAAATGATTTGAGGATGCAAATCAAGAACCAAAACCCGGCACCGGAACCAAAAACCGAGGTCCTCATAGAAGACCTATCAATACTTGCCACGAAGGCTGACAAAAAAGCCAGAGAATATATCCAAGCTGGAGATGCCGAAAACTCCAGGATACACTCCGCCCTCGCCGCCCTAATAAGGGGAACCACCGAACCGGTAGCCGAAGAAAACAACGACGACATGGAAGTCGAGACGGCAACCGGAGGCTACACTGCAGATAGCCAAAAAAGGAAGGCTGAGAGGAGCCCCGAGCGAGCAGAGGAAACAGCCGCAACAGAGCCCGAAACGGAGGTCACCAAAAGGACCCAGATCCCGCCCATAGTCCTGAAAAGTCCAGGGGAATGGACAGTGGTCAGAAATAAACTGGCCAAAAAAGGAATCGAGATCCCGTTGGTAAAACTGACGGGACAAGGAGTAAAGCTCCAAACGAAGAACCCGGCGGAATTCCGTGCCGCCACCAAGATACTGGAGCTGGAAAAGCACCAGTACCACACTTACACCCTGAACGAAGACAAACTCCTGAATGCCGTCATGCGCGGCATCGATATGTCAGTGTCCACCAAGGACATAAAAGAGGACCTCATTGGAAAGGGAGTCCCCGTCGAAGACGTTCACCGAATGAAGTCGAACGTCACCAAGAAGGAGATCCCCCTGGTACTTATCCAAGTACCAAAAACCGACAAAACCATCTGGACGGTGAAGGACTGCTGCAGTTACATCGTCAAGATGGAGCCACAACATCCCAAAAAAGGACAAATCATGCAGTGCCACCGCTGCCAAAAATTCGGTCACGGACAGCGTAACTGCCATTGTAATTTCAGGTGCGTCAAGTGCGGAGGCAAGCATGAGACGGCCACCTGCAAGAAGCCCAGGGAAGCGGAAGCCAAGTGCGCGAACTGCCACGGCAACCACCCTGCAAACTACAGAGGATGTCCTATGGTTCCCAAACCTAGGAAACCGACAGCCACCCAACCCACAGCGAGACCGAACGCACCGAGACCGCCAGCGCCAAGAACGACTCCTGGTCGTTCCTACGCCGCAGCGGCCTCCACTGCCACCGCCCCCAGGCCCGCCGCCCCCAGGCCCGCCGCCCCCAGGCCCGCCGCCCCCAGGCCCGCCGCCCCCAGGCCCGCCGCCCCCAGAGCTGCCCCTGAAACTCAGAATGTGCCGGTTGAATTCCAAGAATACATCCGGCAAGTAATCGAGAAAACGGTGCAGCAGACCCTCGCTCGCCTTACGATGCCCTCACCGGTTATCAATGGCGTCTAAGAAGGACTCGCTCCTGATCGGCTCCTGGAACATCAACGGAGCCGCAGCGAGAAAACTGGAACTCCAGGAAATCCTCTCGAGAACCTCCATCGACGTCATGGCACTCCAGGAAACCCGGCTCAAACCAGGTAAGTCATTCAAAGTACCAAATTATGTTTGTTACAGAAATGACAGGGTAGACAGACAAGGAGGAGGAACCCTCCTGCTGATCAAGAAAACCCTAGACCACTATCCAGTCAACACACCAGACCTGGAGCACCTGGAAGCCACCATAGCGGTAGTGAATACGGCCACCAAAGGGGAAATCCAAGTGGTATCCGTGTACCTAACCTCAAATCAGGCAGCCACCGTGACGGACGGAGACCTGAACGCCGTACTAAGCGAAAACAGGCAAACCATCGCAATAGGAGACTGGAACGCGAAACACCCCCAGTGGAACTGCACGACAACGAACTTGAAAGGTAGGCTTCTTTTAGGCTACCTGGAACGGAACGAAGAAGTATCAGTCCTGGGACCAACCGAACCTACCAGGAACGACGATCGCACTGCACCCAGCATCCTAGATATTGCCGTACTACGAGGACTTCAAGTCCCTGTAGAAATCGCAGTACTGCACGACGGAACCTCAGACCATAGCCCGATACTGCTTCAAGTGGGAGAAGACAGATCAGAGGAGGACACCCCGATAAACCGGAACAAGGTAAACTGGTCTCAATTTCAGCGAAACTTCCACGAGCAAATGGGCCCCATGCCCGTTATAAGCTCGATAGAAGACCTGGAGAGAGCAGTGAAAAACTTTGAACGAGACGTCCAAAGAGCCATAGAAGCCAGCACCACCGTTACCCGAACCACGTACTGGAACCTGCAGCACGAGCTGCCCCCTGAGCTCAAAGAGCTCATTAGGCAAAAGAGGAGAGCTAGAAAGCTATCCATGCGAACCAGGCTACCAGAACACAACCAGATAGCGAGACAACTTGCGAGAGACGTGAGGAGAGAACTGCAGGCAAACAGCGATGAACGCTGGGCTAGCAAAATCTCATCACTAAACACGGAAGATGGGAGCATCTGGAACATGCAGAAACTTCTGAGGAACGGACCAACACCTATTCCCCCTCTTCAAGGAGAGAACGGAATCGCCTACACGAACAAAGACAAAGCGACAGCCTTTGCAGAAGCCTTAGAAAGGCAATTCGTGGAAAACCATAGGCCAGAAGAAGACGCAGAACACGTGGCTCGATGCAAACGGAAAGTGGACAGGATCAGGATGATAGAAGACCAGGAGGAAATCCTAAGGCCAACTTCACCAGAAGAGGTGAGAGAAATCATCAAATACCTGAAAACCAAAAAGGCTCCCGGGATAGACCACATCCCGAACAAAGCTCTGAAGCAACTCCCCAGGAAGGGGATAGCAGCCCTTACCAACATAGGGAACGCAGTATTGCGGCTGAGACACTTCCCAGATAGCTGGAAAGAAGCCTCAGTGATAATGTTGAGAAAACCAAATAAGGACGCAACCCGGCCCGAAAACTACCGCCCAATCAGCCTACTACCCGCCCCCAGCAAGGTGATAGAGAGGATCATAAAGAGACGACTAGAAGAGATGACAACAGAACTTGGCATACTTCCAGACGAACAGTTCGGCTTCAGAAGCGGACACTCGACAGAAATGCAGGTCACGAGACTCGTCGACTACGCAACCGTAGGGTTGAATAGGAGACACTTCACGGGAGCTGTGTTTCTAGACGTTGCCAAAGCTTTCGACCGAGTCTGGCACGACGGACTTATCACCAAGATGGCCCTACTAGAGTACCCCACACCCATGGTAAGATTAATCGACTCTTATATTCGCAGGAGAACTTTTAGCACCAAGACAGGAACGGACAGATCGGAAGTGAAGTCCATGAGAGCAGGAGTACCCCAAGGTGCAGTGCTGAGTCCACACCTCTACTCCATCTACACATCTGATATTCCAAACAACAATAGACATTGCACCCTGTCATTGTATGCAGATGATACAGCCATCGCATCTAGGTCCCCTAGAGCCGAGTTCGTTACCAGGTACCTGCAAAGGTCCATTGACGAGCTCGAGCAATGGTGTATCAACTGGAAAATCCAGATCAACCCGGAGAAGAGCCAAGCCATACTCATCACGAGATCTAAAAAACCTCCAGTCGGACATGTGTCGATAGGAGGCCACGACATCCCATGGACAAACTCAGCAAAATACCTTGGGGTAATCATCGACAACAAGTTGACCTTCAAGGCTCACGTGGACTCCCGTGTGAAAACCGCCATACGAGTCAGAGGACAACTGAACCCACTCATCGGACGCAGAAATCCGATGAGGATCGACCTGAAACTCCTCCTCATGAAGACGATACTCCTCCCGATCCTGACCTACGCAGTAGCAGCCTGGGGACATTGTGCCAAAACTCACCTCAAACGAATCCAGAGTTACGAAAATCGATGCGTTCGTATGTTCGTCAACGCACCATGGTTCGTCAGAACCAACTCCATCTTCAGAGACCTGCAACACCCACCCGTCCTGGACAGAATGAAAATTCTATCCGCAAAGACCCATACCAAGATGGAGAGCCACGACAACCCCCTCAACAGAGAGGCGATGGATTACGACCCGAGATTCCGAGAGCGATATAAACGTCCAAAACACCAGCATTTGGACCAACAAGCCCCTTAGGTGAGTAAGGGAACACACAGGTAAGTCAAACACACTACACACCGGAATAGTAGCCTTTTTTAGCCTGAAAAAGGTTACCAATTCCAACAAACACTGCGCCACGGAATAGTAACTATTTCAACGAATGCAAATTCTTACGTTTCCGACTAACACCCAAGCCCCTATACGCCATGCTATCCCACTAACAAGTCAGTTTTCAAAACATCAGTCCCTGCGGATTGTTTTGCTCCCCTTTTTCCATCACCCCAAAACGCCAGACTCTTAAAGTCCCACTGCCACTAGGGCTTTAAAAATATGAGGACCGTAGCGCTGCTACGGGGGTTGGTGGATACGGGTAGGGCTGTTCCTGATCACCTTCAGTGATTAGTAATGTCCTTATCCGGGGCCTCATAACGATAGGGCGACCGTGTACTTTCCGGGACTTCAAAAAAGCCGACTGGGCCTCATTCAGAAATCACATAAACAACAATCTCCCAGAAATCCCACAACTCAACAATACCCCCCAAATAGACCTTGCCATCAATAACGTCTATTCAACGATAACTGATGCCATCGACATCTCAGTCCCCCTCACCACCATTAACACCAACCACCAAACTCTCCCCCCTTTCATCCTCAGACTCATCTCCCAGAAACGTCGCCTTTACCGGCAATATACCCGCACCCACGATCCAAACGTCAAAACGGAATGGAACCGACTGAACTCTCTAGTCCGTCTCAGAACTAACCAATTCAAACAGTCGCATTGGATTCAAACCACTGCAAACCTCGACTACCGAAACGGTAAACAGTTCTGGGACAAATTCAAAGTCCTTACCAGACAAAAATCTATCACAAAATCTCATTTAATAGCAAACAACCAAATTCATGCAACAACCGATCAAAAAGCCTCACTTTTCAAAAACCATTTAGAAAACACTTTCAAAGTACCAATTCATGAAAACTTTGACAACATCCTAGGAAATAGAATAAATAACCAAATTAGAACTTTTCAAACTCAACACCCGGGTTCCATTCCGCTAGACCCCAACAATCCCCTCCTTGAACCTGTCTCAATCCCCGATATCCTAGAAGCCATACACTCCGGCAAAAACACCGCCCCCGGACCGGACTCAATAAACCGGTCCACCCTTAGACAACTCCCAGAAATTATCCACCCTCACCTGCAAGCCATAATTAACGCATGCCTTTCGCACGCCCACTTCCCGAAGTCTTGGAAACAAGCCAACACAATTTTAATACCAAAACCTGGAAAAGATCTGACTGATCCGGATTCTTACAGGCCAATCTCACTCATCAACTGCTTAGGAAAACTCCTCGAGTTTATCCTAAAAAACAGACTACTTAATTTTGCTCAAACTCACAATATAATACAACCACACCAACACGGCTTTCAGCCCCAACATGAAACACAAAATGCACTTTTAGAACTCCAAACACAAATTACCAAAAACTTCAACATCAACAATCAAACACTTGCAATATTCCTAGACGTGCAGAAGGCATTCGATAAGGTGTGGCACGCAGGCCTCATACATAAACTCCTCAAAATCAACCTTCCCCCCATTTCGTCAGAATAATACTGTCCTACCTTTTAGGAAGAGAAATCAGAATAAAAGTGGGACAGTCCGTTTCTGACCCATTTACCCCACAAAGCGGAGTCCCCCAAGGCTCCATTCTAGCCCCCTTACTTTACCTCCTCTACATCCACGACATGCCCCAAATCAGAAATACTCTACTATACGCCGACGACACGGCATTATATGTTTCAGCTTCATCATCCAGCGCACTCAACAGGAAGGGCCAACAAATGCTGAACCAGCTCTCAGGCTGGTGCAACAAATGGAGGATCACCCTCAACCCGCTGAATACGCAAACCATTCTTTTCACTCACCCCCACAGCCATAGACCCACTCAAGACCCAAGTCACATCCGCTTGGAGCTCGCAGGACAGATACTTCAGCTGCAGGAAAAGGCCACCTACCTGGGAGTCCTATTTACTAGAACCCTCAACTGGGAGCCAGACTTGCAACAAACTCTCAATAAAATGAGAAAAAGAGCCTCTCTCCTGGGTGCTCTGAGTGGAAGATTTGGTCGCTGCCACCCAAACACCCTCCTCCACACATACAAAACGTTCATTAGGCCAATAGCTGAGTATAAAGCCATCATCTACTCCCAACTCAAACCCAAACAAACCCACGCTCTTCAAGCCACCGAACGAAAAATTCTTCGTAAATGCCAATACCTTCACTACAGATATCCTTCCACCCAGGTGTATATCAACACGGACGTCAAGCCAATACCAGACCGCCTCAAGAACGCAACCAGAACTCTACGCGGAAACAACGAGGCCGCAAACGCGACCTTGAGAACCTCGTGGAGCGACGGACGCCCACTACGCAGACGCCCAAAATTGAAATTCGCCATGCCCAACTACCGCCTCCTAAACCTCTGCAACGACCTCCCCGAGGAGCTGGAGGAAGCACTGGACAACACTCCGCTATCTGTAAGATAGCGGAAAAAAAACCACGGCGCCAAGGCGCCATAACGCCCAGACGAATTCTGCTCCTCGGGGGGAGCGCCAAGAGCTCCCCCCCCCCCTCTTAGCAACCACCATCGGCTTCCGTCAGACCATTTGACGGAAGCACCACCCTCTCCCGCCAACTGGCGGGAAAGCAACACATCCAAGAAGCCTCAAACCTGAAAAAAGAAGAAGAAGCCAAACAATCAGATAATCCACAACATACTTAAGGCAAAACTGTACATATCCGCTGTGACCACGGTTTTTCTGCGGTTTCCCGTGGTCCGCCAAATGGGCAGCGATTTAAATTAGGGAAACAACAAGTCCGCAGACTGTTTCCACCTCCAAATAAGCTCAGCTCAAATCATTCCGAATTGCATTGTATACAACTTTTTTAACCACCAAAAATTAAAATCATTCAAGTGTTGAAAAGGACGCCTAAAGTCCTATAACAACACTCAGGGAAATATAGATATCTTAAGAACTAAAAACACCACTTCATCAAAATAAACATATATAAAAATTCAAAAAAATGACCGTGTAGCCGACAGTATATAGTCCCTGGCAACATACTATTTCATAGTGCGACGGCAGCGGAGCGATCCAAACCGTGAAATTACAGTGAAAGTGTTAGTGAACATTCGAGGATTACAGTGCTACCAAGGAGACGGGATACTCGAACGAACCATTTGGATTATCTACTAGATCTTTAAGTGAAGGGTGAGAGCATCGAGTCCCCCCAGTGCACAGCCCCCAATTTTCTCTGGCCCTTTTCCCCCCAACCTGCCCAGAAATGGGCGAACGACGGCAAACGCGGGCCACGTCCGCGAATTTCAACCCCCCCCTATCTCCCTCCCCAACCTCTGACTCAGAATATTCTGAGAATGAGGACGACACAACTATTATTAAAAAACTGAAAACCTCTTTTTCAGATATCCTTAAAACATCGACCCCGGCGAAAGCCAAAAAACCCTCCCCACCACCACCCACAACCAGAAAAAATAAAACCACCTCACACACCTCATCCCAATCTACCGCCCCCCAAACCTCCTCCCAATCCACCTCCGAAACCACTTCCAACACCTCCACCACACCACCACCCCAAACCACAATCAAAACCACCACCACCACAACTACACCCCAACAAACCTTCAACCTCCGCAACCTTCCCCCCAAATACAAATCTCAGAAGGAGCTGTACAACCTCCTCAACTCCTATGAGATTATTAGAAACGAGATTAGCTTCCTAAAAGCTAATCTCAATCAAACTGCCCTATTAAAAACTACTTCAAAAATCTCCGGGGAATTACTCGAGCGAAAGCTTAGAGACAGAACCGGAGACAATACCGTAAATGTCATCTCACTCAGCAAAAAAGCCCCTCCCACCCCCTCCCCTACCACACCCAAAAAACAAACTTTTTCCCTAGTCCTCAAACGCGTCCCTAAGGACGTCACGGATGACGACCTTTCGGACGCGTTCAAGGACGCCGACTTCCCCTATACAAAATTCTGGAGAATAATCTCCATAGCCACAAACCTTCCTACCACCCTAATCCGAGTCATAACAGACTCGGAAACAAAATATTCGGATGCCCTTAATAACGGCATCCCCCTATACGGCCTGATATATTCAGCCGAACCATCCAACCCCAACCCTATCCCTGCAATACCAAAATATTGCAGCAGATGCGCCGAAAACGGCCACTCCCTAGACGAGTGTAAAAACCGTCTATCCTGCCCCCATTGTGGCGAAAGCCACAAACCACAACATTGCAAGAAGGCGGAAACGCCTAAATGCAAAAACTGTGGCGGCGACCACCCTGCTTTCTCCCCCAAATGCCCCAAGAGACAAGAACCCCCCACTACCCCCACCGAAGTAGCCCCCGTCTCAATCTCCCCTCCCACACAGACCTTTGAGCTAAATGACTCCATTAAAGCGGTCATTATGGTTAATGTAATTACTCTAATCAATGTAATGCCCGAAAGGAGGACGCTAATCCTCAAGAACTTAAATTCAAATATGCAAGTCATATTTGGCCATTCCTGCCTTTGCACCTGCACGGGGGGAGTGGTAAAATTCTTTTTTAATAAAATTTGACAATCATAATTCATCTTTTCCATAGCCCAATTCAAAAAACCGACCAATAATTAACGATAACTTCATTATTGGTACGCTAAATTGCCAGGGCCTCACCCGAAAGAGACATTTGCTCAAAAACCTCCTCAACTCCTCAAACATCCAAATCCTGTCTCTCACAGACACCCTAGCGAAAAATCCCCCCTGCTTCACAGGGTACTCCACCACCCACCTCCCCAAAAGCGCCGAATCAAGAGGAAATGGTCTCCTCGTACGGCACGGCATCCCTTTCACTCCCCACCCAATTCCTCCCTATCTCCTCGACCTAGATTGCACCGCAATCGATATCCACTCCCCACAGAATATCACCACAACCATCATCTCCTACTATAACCACCCAAACCAGACCCTCCCCCGCGCCCTTTTCACATACATGAACTCCCTACCACGAGCCATCCTTCTGGGAGATTTCAACGCCAGGCATTCCCAATTCGGGGATCGCACTTGTAATCAAAACGGCAATATACTCACCAATTTCTTACTCGAATATCAAATAACCCGTATTCAGAATAACCAACCCACCTTCTTCTCCCACCTGGGATCATCCATAATCGACCACATTCTCTGCACCGAAAGTTGCGTTGAGGTCCTCGGCGATGGATGCTTCCTGGGAGAATCCATTACATCAGATCATTTCCCGCTACTACTAGACACTCAACTCCTGAACCCAATACCAAAACCCCCGGAAAGCATCACTTTCCGGGACTTCAAAAAAGCCGACTGGGCCTCATTCAGAAATCACATAAACAACAATCTCCCAGAAATCCCACAACTCAACAATACCCCCCAAATAGACCTTGCCATCAGTAACGTCTATTCAACGATAACTGATGCCATCGACATCTCAGTCCCCCTCACCACCATTAACACCAACCACCAAACTCTCCCCCCTTTCATCCTCAGACTCATCTCCCAGAAACGTCGCCTTTACCGGCAATATACCCGCACCCACGACCCAAACGTCAAAACGGAATGGAACCGACTGAACTCTCTAGTCCGTCTCAGAACTAACCAATTCAAACAGTCGCAGTGGATTCAAACCACTGCAAACCTCGACTACCGAAACGGTAAACAGTTCTGGGACAAATTCAAAGTCCTTACCAGACAAAAATCTATCACAAAATCTCATTTAATAGCAAACAACCAAATTCATGCAACAACCGATCAAAAAGCCTCACTTTTCAAAAACCATTTAGAAAACACTTTCAAAGTACCAATTCATGAAAACTTTGACAACATCCTAGGAAATAGAATAAATAACCAAATTAGAACTTTTCAAACTCAACACCCGGGTTCCATTCCGCTAGACCCCAACAATCCCCTCCTTGAACCTGTCTCAATCCCCGATATCCTAGAAGCCATACACTCCGGCAAAAACACCGCCCCCGGACCGGACTCAATAAACCGGTCCACCCTTAGACAACTCCCAGAAATTATCCACCCTCACCTGCAAGCCATAATAAACGCATGCCTTTCGCACGCCTACTTCCCGAAGTCTTGGAAACAAGCCAACACAATTTTAATACCAAAACCTGGAAAAGATCTGACTGATCCGGATTCTTACAGGCCAATTTCACTCATCAACTGCTTAGGAAAACTCCTCGAGTTTATCCTAAAAAACAGACTACTTAATTTTGCTCAAACTCACAATATAATACAACCACACCAACACGGCTTTCAGCCCCAACATGAAACACAAAATGCACTTTTAGAACTCCAAACACAGATTACCAAAAACTTCAACATCAACAATCAAACACTTGCAATATTCCTAGACGTGCAGAAGGCATTCGATAAGGTGTGGCACGCAGGCCTCATACATAAACTCCTCAAAATCAACCTTCCCCCCCATTTCGTCAGAATAATACTGTCCTACCTTTTAGGAAGAGAAATCAGAATAAAAGTGGGACAGTCCGTTTCTGACCCATTTACCCCACAAAGCGGAGTCCCCCAAGGCTCCATTCTAGCCCCCTTACTTTACCTCCTCTACATCCACGACATGCCCCAAATCAGAAATACTCTACTATACGCCGACGACACGGCATTATATGTTTCAGCTTCATCATCCAGCGCACTCAACAGGAAGGGCCAACAAATGCTGAACCAGCTCTCAGGCTGGTGCAACAAATGGAGGATCACCCTCAACCCGCTGAAGACGCAAACCATTCTTTTCACTCACCCCCACAGCCATAGACCCACTCAAGACCCAAGTCACATCCGCTTGGAGCTCGCAGGACATAGACTTCAGCTGCAGGAAAAGGCCACCTACCTGGGAGTCCTATTTACTATAACCCTCAACTGGGAGCCAGACTTGCAACAAACTCTCAATAAAATGAGAAAAAGAGCCTCTCTCCTGGGTGCTCTGAGGGGAAGATTTGGTCGCTGCCACCCAAACACCCTCCTCCACACATACAAAACGTTCATTAGGCCAATAGCTGAGTATAAAGCCATCATCTACTCCCAACTCAAACCCAAACAAACCCACGCTCTTCAAGCCACCGAACGAAAAATTCTTCGTAAATGCCAATACCTTCACTACAGATATCCTTCCACCCAGGTGTATATCAACACGGACGTCAAGCCAATACCAGACCGCCTCAAGACCCTCCAGGCGGGGTACGCAACCAGAACTCTACGCGGAAACAACGAGGCCGCAAACGCGACCTTGAGAACCTCGTGGAGCGACGGACGCCCACTACGCAGACGCCCAAAATCGAAATTCGCCATGCCCAACTACCGCCTCCTAAACCTCTGCAACGACCTCCCCGAGGAGCTGGAGGAAGCACTGGACAACACTCCGCTATCTGTAAGATAGCGGAAAAAAGAACCACGGCGCCAAGGCGCCATAACGCCCAGACGAATACTGCTCCTCGGGGGGAGCGCCAAGAGCTCCCCCCCCCCTCTTAGCAACCACCATCGGCTTCCGTCAGACCATTTGACGGAAGCACCACCCTCTCCCGCCAACTGGCGGGAAAGCAACACATCCAAGAAGCCTCAGACCTGAAAAAAGAAGAAGAAGCCAAACAATCAGATAATCCACAACATACTTAAGGCAAAACTGTACATATCCGCTGTGACCACGGTTTTTCTGCGGTTTCCCGTGGTCCTCGCCAAATGGGCAGCGATTTAAATTAGGGAAACAACAAGTCCGCAGACTGTTTCCACCTCCAAATAAGCTCAGCTCAAATCATTCCAAATTGCATTGTATACAACTTTTTTAACCACCAAAAATTAAAATCATTCAAGTGTTGAAGAGGACGCCTAAAGTCCTATAACAACACTCAGGGAAATATAGATATCTTAAGAACTAAAAACACCACTTCATCAAAATAAACATATATAAAATTGATTGACCGTGTAGCAGTCGTTCGCCGGGCACACTCTATGCCAATCTATGGAAAATTCCAGCCGAAAAACACGTAAATCCGGTTCCAATGTTATGAAATCGGGAAATTCGAACAATACGAAATACGCCCTATCAGGGTCATAGAAAAAATAAAGCTACAGACTGGATCGAGGCTCCTACCCTTCCACATCCCAATTCCACCCCCCTATCCCCCACACATCCCAACCCCGGACGACAACAACGAAAAAAGAAGGTTTTTCATAAGTTTTCCTTCATAACACGAAAAGTTAAAAGAAAACGGAAATTAAAATATACATCCTTTATGACCTCAGGGTCAAAACAAGATAAAAATCATTAAAGGGGCAAAAGCTCCAGGAGATGATTTCTTGAACTCAGATGCCGACTCATGGGACATATTGCGTTCTCTCGACCATCGGGTCGCCCTTGATGGATTACTGTCAAGGGTTCATTTGTTTGTATTATATAAATGAATGAAATAGAATGGATTTATGCTCCTGTACAGTAAAATTTTAATTTAATAAACATCTTAAAAACAAAAACAACATCCACCCTCCAAACCGGGGGTTCAGGTTCAACCCCAGGTGAGTTAAAAATTTTTTCATATTATTTAATGCTCTCACACTGTAGAATGAATAGGTCTTTACATGATTATATAGGTGGGCCCCCAAATGGGCAAGTGGTTAAAGTGTTTGTCTCGTGTGCAAATGGTTCTGGGTTCGAATCCCGGACTTGAATTTGAGTTTTCCAATTTTCAAGAAAAAATTTGTGAAACCAAAGAAAAAGGGGGAGGGGCTAGATGGGGGGAGTGGGGGGATTTTGGTGGTGGGGGTGGGGGGCACAGGGTGGGTGGGCGGCACGAAAACACTGTTTTTTTTTTAGGAATCGAAATCCCAAAATGCTCGGATTGCTATATATCCGAATCCGACGATCATTTCGTTTAGTATTGGTTGGTCAATCGTTGAGTTAGGGATGATGAATGAAACCATCGATAAATTCGGTCGCAAGAGATATACCGCCAAATATTCTCTACGCGGCCCAGCCGGCGTGGGTTTCAAATTAGACAAACATGGTAATTTCGATATGCAAGGCAAAAGATTGACTAATGTAGGTGAACCAATTTCTGATAAGGATTGTGTGGAATTGGATTACTTCAAGAAGGAAATTGATGAAGTGAAACATGTTACATTATCAGCAGTAAAGGCTGCAGTATCCTCAGTCGTCAGAGATGCTAGGATTCTCTTTAATAAACAGCAATCTGAGATGAGGTTTTTGATGAGCAAGAAGCAAACCTTCTTGGACGATGAAATTAAGATAGTAAGAAAAGATTTGGATACATAGAGGAAAAGAGTAGATAGTGAATTCAATTGATTATACCGCACACTATAACTCTTCCTAGCAGTAGCAGCGAACTGTGATCTACATGAAGAAATCAGAGATGACTGAGCATTAATGATTTTGATTTTAATGAACGATTTTATGTAGTTTTTTCAATCCAATAAATTTATCTATCAAAAATTGAGCCTATTATTTCCTCAGAGTTTGAAATGCGTCCAGAAAACATACACATATATCAATTGAAATGGTGAATCAAAATCCTTGAATATCGTCAGAGTGAAGGCTAAAGGTATGAGTCAAGGTTTTGGCAGGGGAGGAGTAGTAAATTTGGGGTGGGGAGTGAATTGACAAAACCAGCGATGCAAACGCAGAATTCTCATTCTACTAGCAGCCATCGTCTTCCTCTCAACCAGCTCTAGAGAAAGATTTTTGTACTACAGCGTGAATACTTCAATTAAGTAAGTATAGTTACTTTATATATCTAGTTGATATTTTCCAGTTGATGTGTGATATGTGTCTATAATACGGATTCCATTATTTCAGATATGTCCGACTTTGGAAACATTTTCAACGACGCCTTCATTGGGAATCATTCACAGGAACCGCCTCTGCAAAAATTGAGTGAGTAAATATTTTTTTCCTGAAAATTCCACTCTAACAATATTTTGATGCGTTACTTTCATTGTTTCAGTTATGGATAAGAGTATCAGTGATCTGCCAACAAATCCGGAGGATCGGTCCGAATCTCAGAAATCGAGATTTGATGAGGAGATTGAAAATTATCTGAATGATGGTTCATCTCAAGACTGGGGGAATATATCCTTCCCCACCCTACCATCTCTTGGTGGCGATAACATCTCCGGTGCTGTGACCCAGCAAACAACAGCGGAGGATTTTGAGTACCCTCCGCCATCGCCATTGATAACCGAAACAGGTTTTGCTGATGATGATGCCGATTTTGAACCACCGAAAAAGAATCTTCATGTGAGTAAAAAGAGAAAAACGGTATCATCACCGCCATTATTATCGTCGCCTTCACCCTCACCAGCGTGGATGGGAAAGAAAAAAAAGGTGGATTCATCAGGCACTATACTCCAGAAATTTCTCAAGAACCCAGGAAAGGCAAACCCATACCGGGGCGGTAAAGTTTCATCGTGGTACAGATCGGAAAAGAAGAAAACTGCCCCCACAACATCGCAGAGCACGAAGCGAAAAATAAAGGTAATTCGTGTAGATGTTGTGAAGCCGGTGAGTGGGTTCGTTGATGAACAACAACAACCACTTGAGGACAATGTGGTTGTTGCTGTAGATCAAGCCGAACGTGACGCTTCCATCCATATGCGTATTCCATTGCCTTCGGAACAACTTACTGATCATGTGAGAAAATATAATGATGAATTGAAGCAATGGAATTCGAATGTGGATGCTGAGATAGATGTGAGTAGGAAAAGGTGTGAATCCATCTCACAGGAAAGAGAGAACCTACTTTCACAACTCGCTGAACTGGATCGACAACAGGAAGCCGAAGAAAAATTTCAGCGAGATCGTGAACTGAGCAGATCTCAATATGGGCGTTATGTTCGGCTCACTGATGGGTTCTTGAGTGAAGGGATATAGCTTAATTTTTTTGTATATATGATATGTATATTTTTTGTTTTCTTCATATAAGTTAGGTATATGTGATACATTGTGTAAATATTTTATCTATAAATAAACAATTATGAACGATCTCATTATTCTCTTACCACACTGTTTTTTTCCTAATAAACCTATTCCATGACCTCAATCTCCCCTCCCTCCTCCCCCCCTCCCTCCTCCCCCTTCCCCCTCCCCTCTTCCTCCTCCTAGTGAGTATAAATTCGCTCACTACTCTCGAATCATTCAGTTGAGCTTCAACAACAACCATGAACTCACCGAGCATCATAATCATCCAAGAGGCTGATACAACTACGACTAGAGATGGGGGTGAAGTCCGAATATATCATCACCACACGCCATCACCTGGATCGTGCGATTCGACCACGACGATTGGCGAATATATTCCAGACGACGACGACGACGCTACGATGTCTTTGGACGACTTAATTACAGAGATGCGGTCGAGGAATCTCGATATGGATGGGATGGTGAGATTGGCTTGGGGTCTGCCAGCTGTCGAGGATAGGATTGAAGATGGAGATGGTGACGATGAAGACGACGACGAAGGCGGTGACGGTGATAGCAATGGCAGTGACGACGAAGGTAGCGATAGAGACGATGGTGGCGATAGGGACAATGAAGATCAGCTAGGGCCGATGCAGCGAGATTTGGATGACTTATATATATGATTGCCGACATATTCAATCAATAAATATTTTTGAACATCTATGGAAAAAAAACTCATAAGCATTTTCCACTAGTACATTAAATATTAGCTTACTACGCGCACGAGTTAAAATACATAGTGGAAAGAGTGGGAGTCGATTGAAACTTATAAAATCAGAGGAGTTCAGTATTTCCACCACAGTGCACCAAAGTTCCTAGTGTTGGTCACAAGTATCAGCTTATTTGATAGAGTGTTTAATTACATGAGTTAATATCATGACTTATCCTAAATCTTGGGACTCTAAACCGGTGGTAGCAGCAGGTCCGATAAGGATAAACCAGTTCGCGATATGCCATAATTGCGGCTTCGGGTGGACAGCGGTTGAGATGAATCCTTGTAATGGGATTTGTCAGCACTGCATCTCAAGAAACAACCGACATTCTCCAGACCCACCTAGAAGATTGCTGCATGAAGGCGAGAGCGGTGCAAGGTGTGTCAATTGCTCCAAGTTGGTGCGGAACACCAATTTCGGCGTCTGCAGAAATACTTGCAGAGAATGCAGCATGGAAACTCGATTACTGTTTCAGCAGTGTGTCATTTGCAAAACATATCGAGACGATTGTTGGAAGGGGATGTGTCGCGGTTGTTCTAGTGGTGCATATTTCTGTGAAAATGTTGGTCATTTCTTCAGGAGCCCTGGCCACCATTTCAGCATATGCTGGTGTCTACCTTACGAAAGACGTATGCTCCGAAGGACCATAAATGAACCACCACTGGAACCAGCTTTTAGATTGGTGCACGAAAGCTCTGATGAAGACTAGTTTCCCATTCTTATTTATTCATGTATTTTTTATATAAATAAATTATCCAATTTATGAAACTCTCTTCTTTTGGATTGGGTGGAAAATATGAGAAATTAATTATTTGATAACATTTATTGAATTAAAGATGTCGACAATTCAAATGATTGCAGATTTATCAATCCAAGAGTTGTGTTCATTAGAGAATCCAAGCCATTTGCAATATATCCTAGTTCCTTTCTCCTTCAGAATTTTCTCTACTAAATACGCATCAGGATTTTCAGTCTTCAATAATTCTAATTCGTAAAAAGATCCCTGTATCGGTTTGTTCTCCATATCCACAAGTTTGTATGTTCTGGGATTCGTCATATTCACTTTGGATATTTTGAAAAGTTCTGTAGAGAAATTTGCTGTATAGCCATTCTCAAATACACCTTTATACTTGCTTATCCGCACGGTATCACCAACACTGTATTTCGCCTTTGGTACTATTTTTATGTGGCTATAAGCGCGTAAAATCGTAGTATTTGTTACGTCAGAAGGTTTCATACCGATTGTTCTATGAACTCTGTGATTGTACTTATCGGCTAGTTGTGGAAGAATATCACACCACTTGTATTCACCTCTCACAGAGAATTCTTTGTAAATCCAATTCTTTAGAGTTCTTATGACTCTTTCGACAATTGCAGCCTTCATGGTGCTGTATGTTGAATAATGATTGATTCCATATTCCATCATCAAAGATGAGCAGTGCCTGTTGTAAAACTCTTTTCCTAGATCACTCTGAATATTTTTTGGTGAATATGTAGCTGTTTTCAATACTCTTTCCATAGCGTGTGTCACTTCTAATCCGGTTTTATTTTTTATCGGCTCAGTCCAGATGTATTTGGAATAGCAATCAATTACAAATAATATGTACCGATAACCGCTATTGTCTCTCGAATATGTTTGCATTTCTGCCAAATCGATTTGCCACAGATCTGCAAAACCCTTTATTACAGTTCTTCTTCTCTTGAAGTTCCGTCTTGCAGATTTATGTAATTCATTAGCAATTTGCCTTTTGGTTGCACTCATCCTATATTTATAATCGAATGCTTGTGTTTCGTATTTATACCATTCATATACTAATTGTGTGTGTTTGTGTGCGTGTGTGTTTATGAGGTTGGGTGAATATCAATGCACAACACCTTCTTCACGCAATTCCTCAATTATGGACATTATTTCATTATCATGCCCAGTATGGCCAGCCATTTTCGAACCCCACAATAGTCGAGGGCGATCAACCAATTCCGTAATTTCGTTCCAATAAATATAGTCTTTAGGACTCTTGCTAGCAATCTTTCTGGAAGGTATCGGCTGCATTATTTTCCCCCCACCTATACTCTTACGAAGCGGCTTACTCCTCATGCTATGTGGTGATGCAATTAGTGGCTTGATAATCTGTTGAAATTTTTTTTCGATGTTGTGCTTGTATTCAATCCTTTTCTTATATCATAATTCTTATATGGTGCCCTAGTGGTTTCCAATAAGGCGGCATATACCCTTTTATCTCTATCATCCACCGATATTGGAGCGTGTTTCATGAATATAAGATTATATAAATCAGAAGTAGCTGAATAAAATTTGCTTCTCTTATTATTGCGCCATAATTCGATTCGTTCGGGGGGCGAAACGAATCTCCATATCACCCATCATCATCCCACCTGTGGTAGAATCAATACGAACGCCGTATACAGTGTCATAATTGTGGTCACGATGTTTCAAATTATCCAAATGTTTTTCCAATTGATCACTTAATCCGCTCGTTATTCCTTCATTTATGGGTGATATAACATTGGTGGAAATGTGTGGAGGTGAGAGTGCTGGAGGCATATTCAACATAGTCAAATTATTGGTATCTTCTCTCCCATCTTCATCATCCAAAGATGAAATATCATCAGTGAAGCTTTCGAATTTCATGAGTTTTTTAGGTGTTTTCACAGCGCTCGGTTCATATCCCGACATTGGTGTGGAATAATGTGTGGGCTGTGTTATGTTTGATGTAAGCAGTTTCTTGCCTATATTCTTCACTGCTGATGTGGTGGTTGCGGCGAGATTACCCATTGAGGTTGCAGCTGAAATAGCCTTCAATGGTTTCGTCAGCAGTTCGTACATCTTCTCAAGCACTATCTGATTATCCAAACGGTCGCTTCTAAGGCTCCTGAACTTTTTTCTCACCGCATCGGTTGCTTCAATAAGTTCCCGTTTGAGACTGATTTCAGAAGCCATTTCAAAATGTTTGTCATTAGATGTGTTCATCATCGCATCTGAAGATTGAATGCTTTGTGTTAGCGTCGTCATGTTATGGATATATGAAATTATCGAATCCTTTTCTATAGCGGCCCTCATGGATCTCGCTATCTTTGTCGATGACAAGAAATCCAAATTTATCTGTCCAACTCTGTGCGCACATATCTTGGAATTGTTTGAATGTTACATCTGGGGATACATGATCGAAAAAAATGTGATGTAGGTTCAAGCCATCCTGTTTGAACATCACTATGAAGTTGGAGTTGTCGCGAATCAATTGCTTGGGAACTCTGGAATATGTTTGTGCCAGATAAAAGGAATCCACATTCTTATGACGCCCCATGGAGAAATAAGATCTGATAACATCTTGTTTTTCACAGATGACATCATCGAATATAAAAATGCTGTCTGGTTTCGCGTCGGCCGGTTCCACTATGTCCACATTATTATCGAAGGTGTGGAATCCTAACCCCCTGATCGGTTCCAACACTTTGCGCAAATACTCATACTTAGGTTGAAACAATGATTTTAAGTATAGGTAAACATTAGCAAATCGCAAACCATTTTCATTGATGAGAAGCGATATCATAACATTCGTTTTACCACAATTGGATGGTCCTATTATTAGACCGCGGATAGTGTTCGGGAATAATACCCCGTGCCGGCGTTGTGTAGTAATATTCCCAAACCCCACTTTTTCATCAAAATTGTACACATTGAAGGCTTCCGCCTGCTGAACAATCCGCATGGTAAGGCGGTTGAATGATATATAAGGAAACGGAACATATATTCGGATCATTTATATTATGAATGTGAAGCACTGCGCATCGATTTCAAGAGAAAACAGTCGTGCAAAGGCGAGACGTGGAACAGGAATTGTCAACAGCGTAATCAATAAATTACCATTTGAATTACACATTCCTGGTGGTTATCAATATTGTGGACCTGGAACAAAACTACACAAAAGATTAGCTCGTGGTGACCTCGGTATAAATAAACTCGACAAAGCCTGCAAAGAACATGATATAGAATATCTCAAGCACCCAAACGATTTATCTGCAAGACATTCAGCCGATAAAAAATTGGAAGAAGCTGCCTGGGAACGATTCAAATCAAAGAACGCTAACTTGGGAGAAAGAACTGCATCCTGGTTAGTAACCAATATAATGAAGGGAAAGAGGCGCTTCGGTATGGGGTGTAATGATGGAAGTGTCAGAGTAAATAAATTATCGAGGAGAAAGATGAGTAAATCGAAGCGAGTTAAGAAAATTGCTTTCGGTTCTGGGGTAGTTAACAAAGTTCGCAACGTCATACGTCAGGTGGGTAAAAGAGGTGGCATCATCAAAAATTTCAATAAAACCTCCCTCATGGCGATTGGAGCTGCTCGAAAATTTGTGAAGATGGCAGGAGGAAGAAAAAATATTCGAACACCTAGAATAATTCCGATACCCAAGGTTGGTGGAATCCTTCCACTTATACCAATTTTTGCAGGCTTATCAGCATTGGGCAGTTTGGCTGCAGGAAGTGCTGGTATAGCTCGCGCCATTCATTCAGCCAAAGAGAGTAAAGAGCAACTTTCTGAAGCAAATCGTCACAATAGGCATATGGAGGCGATTGCTCTCGGGAAAATCGGTAAAGGTGTGTATTTAAAACCATATCGAAAAGGATTGGGTATCTATTTGAAACCACAAAATTCAAAAAACTATATACATTACCTCGGAGACCTCTTACAGACATTGATCTATTGAGTTATATAGATAAAATGAAGGTACCACACTTCCGAGGTATATTTATGAGAGATAGACTACCCACATCTACTCCACACCCCATATAATCAGGTATTCTCAATCAAGATAGCACCCAAGGTCGAGGTACACATTGGGTCGCATACATGAAACGCAACAAAGTAGTAGAATATTATGATAGTTATGGTGATTTACCCCCACCTAAGGAATTGTTGGAATATTTGAGGAGGGGATCGAAACCCCCGAGGATTAAAATCACATATAACTACGAGCGTCATCAGGATTATAATACAGTCTGGTGTGGTCATTTGTGCTTGAAATTCTTCACGACTAACAAGAAGAAACAGAAAAAGTAGGTGAAAATCGATAGAGAAAGCATCAAACAAATGGGGCACTCATTATTAGCTTACTCAAGAATGCGTTCCTTGCTGAAGATGACTAAGAAACAACTAGCAGACATGCCGAAAGAAGTTCTCATTGGGTGTGCCTCACATGAAATTGCCCTAGTATGGGACGAGTTACCGGAACGATTACGGAACGATCCGGATATTTCGATATTTCGATTCTGTGACGAGCATTACAGAGAGGAGGATGAAGGTGCACGACGCAATTCTGATGTCAATGATGGACCAACACCTAGAAGAATATTTTGCTGTTTTTGTCAAATTGGCGAATTGTCGAAATCGATTAGGAGAAAGTATTTGGCATTGAAGATGGGCAAGTCTGAAGATGATGCTGCACTTCAGAAAATATTTCAACCTCTGACAACGCCTCTCAAAGATATTGCCACTACGTCCAAAGGAATTCGAGAAAAACTTGATGTATCATTTCTACCAAGAAAGGAAATTAAAAATGACATTGATGAATAAGAAACAAAGAAGGAAAAACCTGATTTGGATGAAACCAATTTCTTACCTCTTGTGGACGTAGCTGAAACTGATTCTGCTGCTGACAAAGATGATGATGATGATTCTGATGAGGATGATGATGTTTTCACTGACCCTCAAAATATTTCATCGGCTGCCTCGAATGATTACATCGATCAATATCCTCCGATGGCACAAAAATATCTAACACAATACTGGACAGGTGATGAGAATATCGATAAAGGTTATGGTACCGTGTACGATCCAAAAACATCGAAATGGTTCCTAAACAAGAGTGAACTGAATTTCCATCAGAGGACTGGAGATATACTTGCTGGGGGATATCGCTTTCGCGGCACTCCAGGACTCTATCAATTGCTATTCCCTGTTTGCCGCGGATGCGGCAAACAGGAAATACGTTGAACTCTGTATTTCACAACAAATAGTGGATTTCAAGATTGCATTCGATAATTATGGAAAAAAAATCAAAAAACTATTGATGACTTCAAAAGCATAATAGAAAATCTTGGAAATTCGACCAATGATTTGACAAACAAACATATGACACTCGAAGGAAACTTGGTACTGCTGTCGGACATGATGCACAAAACCGTACAGCAATCAAACCGATTAGCCAATGATTTGGTGCCTAGACTAGAGAAGAAAATCGATTCAGATTCAAAGGCTATTGCAAAACTTGGAAATTTCAATAATGATTTGACAAACAAACATATGACACTCAATGGAAACTTAGTACAACTGTCGAACATGGTGCAAAAAACCGTACAGCAATCAAACCGATTGGACAATGATCTGATTCCTAGACTAGAGAAGAAAATCAATTCAGATTCAAAGGTCATCAGAGATTTGATAGAGTCGCTCGAAAAAAGCATTGATATTTTAAAGACTGAACAACAAAAAAGCAAGGATAAAGAGCTACAACATGCCGCCGATATTAACAAACTCAAAACTGAGTTGGCTCAAATCACTCTGTGCTATAGTGAGTAATAAAAAACATGCCGTCGTCGTCGTCTTCATACTCCAAGGAAAAAGTTCAACTTGTCAATGAGCTGCATAAACCTGTGAGAAAAAAATTTCCTCGTCGTCGCACCATCATTAAAGGATTAGATGATTTATGGCAGATGGATCTAGCTGAGATGCGCCCATATGCATCGAAAAATAAGAATTTCAAACTGATAATGGTCGTGATTGATGGTTTTTCCAAATTCCTATGGACTCGACCACTGAAATCCAAGACTGGCATCGACATTACTCGAGCATTCACCGATATTTTGATGCAGCAGCACACGAACCGTTGTCCGAAAAATTTGCAAACTGATCAAGGCACCGAATTCTTCAATGAAAAATTCCAAAGTCTAATGAAAAAATTTTCAATCAATCATTACAATACGTATTCGGTGACGAAGGCAGCAATGGCTGAACGTGTTATTCGCACTCTGAAGGAGAAACTCTACAAATATTTCAGCTTGAGTGGATCATATCGCTAGATTGACGTTTTACCTGAGATTACCAAAAATTATAACAATCAGAAACATAGTACTACAAAATTTAAACCGTGTGACGTTACTAAAGCCAATGAACAAGAAATTCCCAAATCTACATACAATCACATCAAAATAGCGGGATTTCGAAAATTTAAAATTGGTGATATGGTGCGAATCAGTAAGGCCAAACATGTCTTTCCCAAAAATTATACTTCCAATTGGACAACGGAATTATTCAAGATTGCGCAAGTTCGCATAACGAATCCTACCACCTATCTCTTGGAAGATATGCAAGGAGCGCCAATCAAAGGAGCCTTTTATTCGGAGGAACTTCAAAAAACTGTAAATCCTGATGTTTACTTGGTAGAGAAAATATTACGACGAAAAGGCAAGAAGGTGTTCGTTAAATGGTTGGGACTCGATAAGACACACAACAGTTGGATTGATGCTGATAATAGATTATAATGCAAAACTAGCACAAATCAAGCAAATCTGGGGGGCCTTTCGCATACACACACACACCCACACACACATCGCATTGGAATTAGCTTATCATCCAGCCGGATATAGAGTGGGAATATAAAAAGCTTTTAGCAGCACAGCATTCGCATTATGAGTGAAGACTCCGGTTATCCTTCATCCTATGAAATGAATTTTGAAGATGATAGTTCTTCATCACCGTTAGACTACTTTGCTGAAGTCGATAGATGTTTGGAAATGTTTGAGAAGGCTGCGCAAGCTGAAACACATTACCTGCTCAATACTTCGTTCCCGCTTTCCACCTACGAGATTCAGTGTGGGTTGAGTCCAGCTAGACAATTCAGCCCTGCCATCGTTCTGAAGAAATCCTATCATCCAACAAAGATTTTGTTCACTTACGAATGGGCAACCTTCATTGAATTGCTGCGAGATCTTCAACAAGATTTTTTTTACCAACCTCTGCCTGGCTTCATCGACGAACACGATCCCGTGGTTAGCGCCTGCGGGGACTATGCCACCGTAACCCGAGCTGTTTGGGATGGCATCAAGGTGCTAACAGTGACCAAACATCATGTGCAATTTGATTTGATGGAAGAAGATGTCGTCGATATTTTGAGTGTTGAAGTGCAACTTTTATCACATCGAGTTAATATGATGAATGAATTGGACTTTTGTATATACTATAATAATCTTTTAGATACTGCAGCAGTTTGGATCAGAAACAAACAAACTGTATTGAGTGTGGAAGAAATTATATATGGATTTTGTAATGCTGCTAGTAGTATGTCAAGTAATGCACTTTCAGAATATATTTATCATTGTAAAGATCAAATAATATCTGATTTGAATAAAATACTTTAAAAATAATGTTTTTTCATCACACCTATCATACCATACATAAATAAAATTCAATTCAAATTCAAAGATTTTTTTATCATTTTTATTCAGTAGCGTAGTATGTAATAAGCATGTTTCATGGGAACAATAATTCAGCAGCAGCGTAGGTAGTACATGGCATAGGGGAGATTATTTAGAATTAAAAAAAGTTTCTTCATTTTTGAATGTTATTGATGAGAGAGAGAGATGAATATCGTCAAGGAAATAATAATTAATAATCAATGTCTGAATCTTCGGCACCTGAATCAATGAATCGATCAAAATAGGGATAGCCATTTGGATCCACACTGTGATGTGGATTTACGTGTAAAGCCATGTCACATTCATATCGTTGTTTCAGCCTAAATAAAAGCTCTCCGAAACTATTCTGACACCACAAATTTTTATCCCGATACAATATGTATAAGTCTTTTGTTCTATAAAATAGATAAAAATGGTCTCGAATAATATGCAAATTGATTTCAATATTATGCATTTTCAGCACATCCATCAAAGTTTTCAAGCAGCTGTGACATAAAACCAAATTGAACTGCTTTATTTTGTAAAAATTAGTACAAGTACAATCATTACTCTTTTGCCTCAAAATGTCCCCAAGGCAGTGTATCAAAACAATCTGGTATTAAATAGCGTTTATCATCATGAGGACTAAGGGCAATTTTCGCTTGTTCAATGCTGAAAACGTTGTGGGCATATGAACGAATGCAGCGTTGGGATGTTGTTTTTTGCTTGAATTCTCTCAAACAATTTAGATAGTCATCGAAACCAATTTTATATTTAACGACATTATTTTCGACTCCCTTGGCTTCTTTAACAACCTTACCTCCCTGAACTTTATAAGTATACATTTTTGAACGTAACCCTATAAAATGAGTCACGATTTTTCCATTGGCCTCATCTTTCATCAAGCCTAAAACTTTTTTATTGGCTTGAGGAATTCCATATTTATTATCTAATGCATATTCTGACTGATCGAATTTGAAAATATCGGTCTTTATTCTATTTCTATTTCTATGATATAGGGGTCTTGTACACTGCGACCTATATAGATCTATTGTGCCCCCTTCTGCTGCTTAGCCGTTCAGGATGTCTCAACGACTAGAGCAGTCCCTCCAGTCCTATGGCTTTCAGAAAGTTCAGGATATCGGATGGCTTCAAGTTAGGTAGATCTCCCTCTTCTATTTGATGTTCTCCGAGATATCGTAACCTCGGATTTTGCAAGGAGATGCATTCTGAGAGAATGTGGATAGAGGTTTCATCCTCTTCCTCGCAGAATCTGCATTCTTCTTCTTCCACTAATCCGAGTTTCCTAAGGTGTCCTTTCAACCGGCAGTGCCCTGTTAGGATTCCTGTTAGTGAAACGGGTGATAAATCAATCAAGGGAATATAATTAGACAAAAAAAATCAATTTTAAGGCTGGTTGTATATATTATCTAATAAATTTCAAGTGAGTACTCAATTCTTGGCCAGAGTGAGCCAGTTTGCTCAGTGGTGAGGGTATGGGTTCACAATACCAAATCAAAAAAATAAAAGGAAACGAATAAAGGGGCGCCACCCGTTCAGATACACTCTGTGACACCAAGAATATTACCCAACGGGAAGATAATGCTGATCAACGACTAAGTACAAACTATAATATTTCATTTATTAGAAAATTATAACAACCATTATCAAATACGAGCTTATATAGAAGAAAATTATATAACCACAACATATGTCGCAATCTTATCTACAATTATTAAGTTCAGTCAATAACAAAACCCCTTCATATAGCTATATGTAGTTCACACGATATGTTATATGGTATATATTGTTTATATGATATACTATCGATATAAGAGACTATTTTCTATTTTCCGGATTGAGCAATAAGAGTACCCCTAGCGATAGTGGTAGTTCAGTAAGTTCCCCAGTGAGAGAAGAAAAATTGGACAGGTATTTTCTTACCAGACTTCAGGAGCATTTGAGTATGGTTTTTCCCTTAATATTGATATAATTTGGGTTGTATAGCTTACAGCAGCGATATAGTATTTCTACTAAATAGGTAGTCGTATACAAGAACCCTAAAATACGAACAAAAAAAAATGATGTCAAAATACTGGTCAGTACCAAACTGAAGTTTTCAGTAGAAAGTAGAAAGATATATTACCTCGGAATGTTGAGGGTTCCAATTCAAGAAAAGATCTGCTTTCACAAATGCAATGCCAGGTATCTGGATAGATTTTTGAATAGTACAATACTATGAAGAATATCAGCAGCACTGAAATATATTGACTGCATAGAAAATGGCGGTTTTTTTCCTGATATTAATACTCACAGTTCTAGTGTATAAATCCGCAATGAGCGATAATTATTTTCAACAATCGACACCCAAAATAAAGCACAACAAATTACATAACTTAGTATGAAAACTCCTATTTATGAGTCTCCAAAAATCCTCAAAATTCTCAACTTTTTGGGAACGAGGTGTGTTCTCTTGAAAAAAATTATTACACTAGCCATGGTTCTCAGGATTGCCATACCAATTGATAATATCAAGATCATTTCAGTACGAAAAATCTATTCATAAAAACCTCGTTAACAGTTTGAATATTCGGAATTGAGTTGGTAGTACTGAAAAGGTACTGACGTTCTAAAAGTAGGTGATATTATAAAAGACATACTCCTTCATATTTCATCCTTATCTGACAACAACTGATTTTTATACCAGATCGGGAAAATAAGCGCCTAGTGTCCTACGTATCGATAAACCATCAGACTCTCGTTACTGCGAAATCTTGAATACAGGCTGTCCCTCGAAAAGAAATCTGATTTCGAAGAGGAAGGCCACGGAAATAACAAAATAAATTCCTGAAAACAGATGATAGATAATGGTATTAAATCTATGATTATTATTATTACTCTCTTGATATAATGAAATGTAACAACTCCCCCCTCACTTAGAAGAGAATTACATAGTAATTCGAATTAATATCTAGACAATCCATGCCAAGAAAACCCACATCATATACCCATACGCATATATTTGGAGTGGATATCGACCGAACGAATAAAAAAAAAAAACATTCGCAATAGTTTCATATTATGTGTCTATTCATGAAAATAACAGTACACTGCCCTACGACCAAAGAACCGACAAGAGACGAAATTCAATATAATCTTGAAAATATAAGTCGAAAGAACATGGTGTGATTCACAAATATATCCGAAAATAATTAACCTACATAATACGACAATGAAAATATTTCGACGTACTGAAGCAAGGGTGAAAAGAAATGTTCCAGTTATCTGCCATTGTCATTGGTATCTGGTTTTAAGTCCTTGCAGTGCCAAACTCCGCAGGAGATTCCATCCAAATCTACTAGTTCGTAGGTCCACGGGCTCACTCGACGTTCAACAATGAAAGGCCCGACAAATTTCGGAGCAAATTTGGAAGTGAAATAATTGGCTGCATTTGATTGTGCATAATTTTTACGCCAAACACGTTGTCCGACATCATACTGAACATCTCTTCTACGGAGATTATAATTATTCCGACTTCTTTCATATGCTTTATTCAGACGTGCACGTACATCCGTAAATAATTTAGAAAATTACAAAGATCTTTTGACTGGATCAGGATTTGTAACAGGGTCTTGATCAATGGGTTTTTCTCGATGATCAGTGCCATTGAGAATAAGCTCTCTCCCGAAGTTTGTAAAATAAGGCGTGACTCCAGTGGATTCACTTTTCGCAGTTCTAATTGCACAAGCGACTTTTTGTAAATAAAGGTCCCATGTACGGTGATTATCCTTCACATACGATGATAACATGGTTTTCAAAGTGCGATGTTGCCGCTCACAAGCGTTAGCTTGTGGGTGGTAATTCGCCACACGAACTAATTTTACTCCATACGATCTGGCCATGGAAGTGAACTCTTTTCCAATGAATTGTTTTCCATTGTCTGTGAGAATAGTATGTGGAACTCCGAATAATAAGAAAACGTGCTCTTCTAATAACTTGCAAATTATTTTAGAGTTTGCAGCGCGCATCGGTTGAAAAATACAAAACTTAGAAAAATAATCTTGTATGCTCAAGATAAACATGAAACCATTCTGAGATTTCGGCAAGGGACCGACTATGTCTATCGAAATCATTTCCCAGGGATATTTGATTTCTGGTCTTCCACACAACAAACCAGCGGGTGCTTTTTGTTCAGGCTTATTTGCTATGCATATTTGACAAGATCTTACATATTTTGAGACATCAGCCTTTAGCTTAGGCCAGTAGTATTTAGCGCTTATCCGATGGAACGTTTTATACACCCCTACGTGCCCAGAGGTAGGAATATCATGATTTAACCTAATAATTTCGAGTCGATTTTCTTTAGGAATAACTAACTTCCAATTGAACTCAGAGCCAGACAAGTTTGAATAAGAATTCGATACATATTTGTAAAGTTTATAGTCCTGTACACGCCATTGGGGATATCTCAAGGGAAATTCTTTTACTAACTCGATTTGCTTGATATACCATTTATCCCTGACATCTTCTGAAAAATCTTCGTTTTCGGAAATGGTTTCTGTGGAATGAGTTCTAACTAAATTTACTTCAGGGACTGCACGCGAGAGCATATCTGGCACAATATTCTCTCGACCCTTGCGATAAGCAATATGAAAATCAAATTGTTGTAGACGCAAGACCCAACGAGCAAGACGACCACTTGGCTGGGGTAGATTTTGTAACCATGTGAGACTATGATGGTCTGTGTAAACTGTAAAAGTGTAACCCTCTAAATACGCACGAAGTTTCTCAGTGGCCCACACAATTGCCAAGCATTCGCGTTCAACGGTACTATAATTCCTCTCGGTTCTAGTTAGAGATCTACTTATGTATGCTATAACATGTTCCCCACTGCTAGTTTTCTGAGAAAGAACCGCACCAATCCCATATGCTGAAGCATCAGTCTGTAACTGAAACGGTTCGGAAAAATTTGGACAACTCAAAATTGGAGCACTAATCAAATGATTCTTCACTTGTCTGAAGGACCTCTCACATGCATCTGACCAAACGAATTTCTTATTTTTACGCAGTAATTCAGTCATCGGAGCTATCAATGTAGAAAAATTCGGAATGAATCTTCGATACCATGAAGCTGTTCCTATAACGCGACGAATCTCTGAAACATTTCTGGGCGTTGGGATCTCTAATATTGCCTTCACTTTTTCCACATCCACGTGTAGACCTTGGCTATCAACCACATACCCTAAATACCTTAATTCTGGTAGACAAAATTGACATTTTTCACGAGATAAGGTTATGCCTGCATTTAAAAGCCTATTGAAGATATTTTCTAAAACTTCAATGTGTTTCTCAAAAGTATCAGTGGTAATTATAACGTCGTCCAGATAAACAAACGCATATGGTTCTAACTCTGGCCCTAAGACTCTATCCATCAATCTTTGGAATGTTGCTGGCGAATTTGATAGTCCGAAAGGCATTCGTTTGAAATGATACAAACCTCTTCCTGGAATCGTGAATGCTGTGAACTCCCGACAACTTTCTACTATAGGGACTTGAAAGAATGCTGACTTTACATCTACTGAGCTGATATACTTTGCATTTCTCAGATTATCTAGAATTGTGTTGATAAATGGGATCGGGTATGCATCCTTCTTAGTGACTTTGTTCAGTTTTCTATAATCTACGCAAAATCTATACGCTCCTTTTTCCTTTTTAGGAACCATTACTACTGGAAACGAAAAAGGTGATTTGGAAGGTTCGATTATGTCATTTTCTAACATATATTGGACCTCCTTATCCATCAATTCCTGAATGACTGGCGATACGCGATATGGACGTAATCTGATAGGTTCGGGATTTGTTAAAACTATTTTATGCTCGACCAATGATGTTTTTCCAAGCGAGGGACCCATTAGGGAGAAATATTTCTCAGTAATTTCATTAAGCTTCGCTGATTGTTCTGGAAATAAAGAGCTTTCCTTAGTGATGGAATTCACGAAAAAATTATTACTTGAAATTTCACTATTGAAAGACCAGGAACTATTTGTGAAATTGGGGACGATTTCCATCGATAACCAGAAATCCATTCCTAGAATTAGGCTACATGGTAGTTCGGGTACTACTAAAACTGACAAGATATTTATTCGATTTTCTAATCGAATAGGCAAACTAACAGTTCCAATAACTTGACAAGATTCATTATTAGCTACGGTACAGGAATTTACTTTGGAAGGAGATAGCTTCAGGCCACAATTACTTATTATATCCCAGCCCTGTTTTCCCAAAACAGTAAGATTTGCACCCGAATCCAAAAGACCCTTCAACTTAATTCCAAGCACGTCGACAATCAGATAGGGCCGATTGTCACCTCGACAGCTCGAAAATATATATGACAAAATCGGTTGAATCCTACTCAATAGTTCATTACTAGATTCCGAATTATTGGTCATGTTTGACTTTCCCGAATCCACTGCATGACCTTCTAGTGATTCGGTGTTTCGTTTCCCGAGCACGTTGGACAAGTTCTAACAGTAACGTTCTCTTTACCACATTTAAAGCAATGTTTCCGAAGAGGCTGCGAACAATTTCGCCGAAAATGTCCTGACTGGCCACAATTAAAACATGTTGTATTGGCACTCGAAAAGAGATTTCGTCTAGAATTAGGATTAGGAACATTACTTTGTGAATTATCGCGGTTCCTGACAAGGGACCCACCCGTAGCCGGAGTGGAAATAGGTGAAATTCGAGTACTGGATTTGTGATATTCTAAACCAGGTTCTACGGAATTACGAGGGTTGATAGGGGGAGCGTGATATTCTTGTGCACTTGCATGTGCTTCCTCTACCTCGCGACCGATTGCTATCAGAGAACTGATTGACTGAACTGTTTTACCAGCAAGAGCAAGTTGGATATGTGGTAACATCCTACTTTTGATGGAATTGACCCGTGCCATTTCATCCGGTTTCCTAGATAACTTGTTATATAATCCTTCCATATAGGCCACGTAAATAACTACAGACTCGCCATTTCCTTGAGTCCGATGACGAAGAATATCCATAATTTTATCTTCATAGTTTCGAGGAAGAAAAGTTGATCTCAAGACCCTACAAAAATGCCTATAATCATGTATTTGATCTCTCACGAATCTGAACCATACCGAAATATCACCTGTCAATAATTCTGAAATTGAACTTAACATTCGTTCCTCCGAAATATTTCGAGATATTCTCATCTCTTCCATCTTTTCCAAGAAATCCGTAACGCTAGAGTTCCCATCAAATTTTAGTCCCCATTTGCCAACATCGACAAATTTAGAATCTTGATTACAATGAGTATGCCTATGATTCGTACTAGCACTAGACATAAAATCAAAGTTATTAGAGAAGTTGACGTGTTTTTGTGGGAGAAAATTTAGAGATTCCGAAGCAGCTAAATTATTCTTACTAGATCTGGATACTTCCGGTGGACGATGATTATAACGTGAAGGACTATTAGGAATATATTGACGGTCATTAGAACTACTATCACCAGGCTGTTGGGATGAGGACTGAGCTAAGTTCTGTCCCAAATCAATGAGATAAGCACTCGGTGGAATATTATTCGGAAAAACCATATCATTATCAGTTTCCAACAATGATGAAACGCGAGAAGTGTTATGTGGAGTTGTGGCCCCTGAGACGTTCCTAGTATCCGAGGGAATGAAATCTTTCTCTAATGTTTCGACAAAATCTCGTTGAGGATCCATGAACGCATTGCTTGAGTCCGAAATATCATTCATTACTGGATTATCTGCAGTATTATAGGTCTTCTCTAAGTTATGTACGAGATCCTTACATAAATCCATAAGATTTTCTTTCTCTTTCAATAAAGAGCTATCAGTCACTGAAACAGCTTCTAATCTACTATGAACGTGCAGTAATCTAGAATTTATGCGCTTATACTCATTTTCTCTATTTTCAAAATTAAATTCATGAAGATTTTCTAAAAGTTCTTCCAATTTAGTCGAGCAGATAGATAACTCACGAACAGGATCGAATTCAAAAGTACATTTGCGATATTTCCCAACTTTTTCATTAGCAATTGCTTCTCTTAATATTTCGCGTTTTCTTTCCACTGTGCCATTACCTAACTCGTAACCTCTCCTTAGTAACTCCCATGTCAACTCGTCACTACGCAGTCGATAAATATCCATCATAAAGCTCATGAAAAAAAAAATTACAATTTCGAAAACAATTTTTTTTTTAAATTGCAAGTATGCTCAATCAGATGCTTCGTTGCCAACCAGATCACCCCCTCCCAAAACAACAAGGACACCGAAAAGCGACAGTAGAAACACGATTACCTGAACCACCCCTTATACAAAAAAAACAAATAGAAGTATTAAACCAATTATAACCTACTGCCGATAAAGCCTACATTAAAACCGTTTCCATTACCAACATAAAAATGGACACGCAGTATAAAATACTCTATGCTATACGACCTGTATATGATCTGTTGATATAGAGAAAGCAATCGACTTATCAATTAAGATAACGTTTTTTTTTCTTTGAAGACCGTATATCGTTCACAAAAACGAAATTCAACAATAATTACTTATGAAAAAAAAAACCTGTCCGAACACCTATGCTCGCAATATCGCATCTATGATCGATAAATAAATTATCGATTGTTTTATAATATGGCAACAACACTTAAGGCTTATACTTACTGTGTACTAGTATATGTTATTTCCCCCCGAGAAAAACATATACACACAAAAGAAAAACCCAGAATCATGAAATATATACCGAATAACTTTGAGAAATCAAACCCAAAAGGAAAAAAACAAATTCTGGGGAACCACCTTTACGAAAATAGTAATCACGTTGGGCGCCAGTTGAAACGGGTGATAAATCAATCAAGGGAATATAATTAGACAAAAAAAATCAATTTTAAGGCTGGTTGTATATATTATCTAATAAATTTCAAGTGAGTACTCAATTCTTGGCCAGAGTGAGCCAGTTTGCTCAGTGGTGAGGGTATGGGTTCACAATACCAAATCAAAAAAATAAAAGGAAACGAATAAAGGGGCGCCACCCGTTCAGATACACTCTGTGACACCAAGAATATTACCCAACGGGAAGATAATGCTGATCAACGACTAAGTACAAACTATAATATTTCATTTATTAGAAAATTATAACAACCATTATCAAATACGAGCTTATATAGAAGAAAATTATATAACCACAACATATGTCGCAATCTTATCTACAATTATTAAGTTCAGTCAATAACAAAACCCCTTCATATAGCTATATGTAGTTCACACGATATGTTATATGGTATATATTGTTTATATGATATACTATCGATATAAGAGACTATTTTCTATTTTCCGGATTGAGCAATAAGAGTACCCCTAGCGATAGTGGTAGTTCAGTAAGTTCCCCAGTGAGAGAAGAAAAATTGGACAGGTATTTTCTTACCAGGCTTCAGGAGCATTTGAGTATGGTTTTTCCCTTAATATTGATATAATTTGGGTTGTATAGCTTACAGCAGCGATATAGTATTTCTACTAAATAGGTAGTCGTATACAAGAACCCTAAAATACGAACAAAAAAAAATGATGTCAAAATACTGGTCAGTACCAAACTGAAGTTTTCAGTAGAAAGTAGAAAGATATATTACCTCGGAATGTTGAGGGTTCCAATTCAAGAAAAGATCTGCTTTCACAAATGCAATGCCAGGTATCTGGATAGATTTTTGAATAGTACAATACTATGAAGAATATCAGCAGCACTGAAATATATTGACTGCATAGAAAATGGCGGTTTTTTTCCTGATATTAATACTCACAGTTCTAGTGTATAAATCCGCAATGAGCGATAATTATTTTCAACAATCGACACCCAAAATAAAGCACAACAAATTACATAACTTAGTATGAAAACTCCTATTTATGAGTCTCCAAAAATCCTCAAAATTCTCAACTTTTTGGGAACGAGGTGTGTTCTCTTGAAGAAAATTATTACACTAGCCATGGTTCTCAGGATTGCCATACCAATTGATAATATCAAGATCATTTCAGTACGAAAAATCTATTCATAAAAACCTCGTTAACAGTTTGAATATTCGGAATTGAGTTGGTAGTACTGAAAAGGTACTGACGTTCTAAAAGTAGGTGATATTATAAAAGACATACTCCTTCATATTTCATCCTTATCTGACAACAACTGATTTTTATACCAGATCGGGAAAATAAGCGCCTAGTGTCCTACGTATCGATAAACCATCAGACTCTCGTTACTGCGAAATCTTGAATACAGGCTGTCCCTCGAAAAGAAATCTGATTTCGAAGAGGAAGGCCACGGAAATAACAAAATAAATTCCTGAAAACAGATGATAGATAATGGTATTAAATCTATGATTATTATTATTACTCTCTTGATATAATGAAATGTAACATTAGTATTCTGAGCTTGTTTTTGCTCATGCAAATGCAGTCATTTGATCTCTTCTGGTTATAGTTCCCCAGTAGTATCTTGGCCTGCCTCATTCCTTGTGATTCTATCCAGTGCTGGGATCTTTTGTTGTGTACTTCTTTTTCAAGTTCATGGAATATTCTACTGGTGCTTATTCCGCAAAAGGGTTCAGGTCCCAGAAATGGTGTTTCAGCCCCTTTTTTCGCGAGTATATCTGCTATTTCATTATCTTCCACTCCAGTGTGTCCTGGAACCCATAGGAGGGTAACCGCATTATTCTTGCCTAGTTCATTTAGTTTTTCTAGACACTCCCAAACCATTCTGGAGTTGATTACATGGGAGTTCAGAGCATTAATGGCTGCTTGGCTGTCTGACATGATGATAATCTCTTGTCGACGAAGATTTCTTTCCATGTTGAACTGGACGCATTTTCCGATGGCGTAAATTTCCGCTTGGAAGATGCTCGGAAATTTGCCCAGACTTTCTGAGTATTTGGTTCCAGGCCCATATACTCCTATTCCAGTACCATCTGTTGTTCTGGTCTTTATTACTTCCTCATATAGATCATTACACTTCAGTCATATATAAAACTATCGGTATCCATGTATAGCAATTTACAGTTTTCGATAGTCATTTTTGGAAGCATAAAATTATAGTGGAAGTTGTACATCCATATTTTTGATAAATCCAAAATGGCCATTCCCACATACAGAGGTTTATTGAAGATGATTTCAACTTTCTTCAATTCAATAGCCATCAAGTTCTCGTCGAAAATTGTTCGGCTGTGAAATTGTGGACTACTTATCAAATTTTTCGCCCCGTAGCGCCCCTCTCACGATCTCACGAGTTTCACCAATCTATGTTTACGTATATTTTCCATGGTTTTGCCGAAAACGGCGTTGTTAATTAGTTTATACAAATTCTTTTCAAAGACACTCGTAGCCAGAGTCCTCAATCGGGTATTTAAATCTATGTTGGACTTTAGCCACGCTGAGTTTTTGAATTTCAGAATTTCATGTATTCTCGTCAGTTTCAGTCCGTTGGCCAAACATTGTTTCAAATTTCTATAGTGTAGGATGTAGTCTTTTTTGTCGTAAAGTGTCGTCATCAGTTTGGGTAATTTTGAGCCGGGCGTTATGCGATGTTCCGCAGCGAATGGAAAGTCTTTATGTTGGTTGTATAGCTCATGAGGATATTCCAAGTCTACTTGCAGTATATACCCCTCAGGGGCATCGTCTGCAATAGACATAACATCAACATTTTCAACGTTTTTTTCCAATCCTGAAAACCATCCATAAGGTAAACATTCCGACATTGCCCATCCATACAAATTATTAACATCTAAATACATGAGATATTTTGATGGTTCTTTTGGATTGAAATCAGGCATATATTTGTTGTTGGACTTCGAGTACCGACTACTGCAAACAGAGATTCCACCCCGTATGGCTTTTTCAATGAACATGATTTTGTCAACGTCACTCAATAATTCCAGTTCACATTTGGTGTACTTGATCATAGCATCCCAGGTATGTCCAGGCATGGTATAATACCATGCTGGATCCAGCCCATGGGATGCCAAGCATTTTTTTCGAAAATTCTCAAACACGTCAGCCAACAACAATACATCAGTTTTTAAATAAATGTCTGAATATTTCTCTAAATCAGAAATTTCAAATGCTTTCCATACGCTCTGAGCATGAGCATACTGTTCATCTGAAATGTGTTCGTCATTTAATTTATTGTAAAAAAGATTCTCTAGATGGTAATTCAGTCTCATTTAAATTTTCCAAACAATCAATGTAATCGTATGGAAAAACAACCTTCTTGGTGAGAAGACCGAATGTTTCTTCATCCAAGTGATTAAACTCTCTTTTGATTATGTTCAAGTCTTTTCGATCCATAGTAGAAGATAATTTATCCAAGGATGTACCCATAAACCGAAAAGAGTCAATAAATCGAAATTTGATGTCTGTGTTTTCGTCATGTAGAGTAAAAGAGATGTATTTCTCCTTGTTGATTGGCAGTATGCTCATGCTGCCCTATTTGCTCAGTTCTCTAATCATAAAATGGCTGTCATACCCAGTGAGATTGTGGAAGACGATTGGCACTACAAACAATTTTCGAAAATTCAAATTGCAGGCTTGATGTGCAAATCCACGGAACAACCCTGTGAAGTGGTCACGTACAATGATATCGTTGTCTTTGAATACCTTCTCACAAATATGACAAATTTTGGCTTCACACTTGTCAGGATTTTTTTCAATCATTGGCACAATTGTTTTGATATTTGATTGAACGAATTCAGCTATTTTCATTATTGCATTTGCGAACCAATCCATACAATCTTCACCTCTGTAGCTATCAAAAAAGGATAGTGAATCGTCATGATCACACTTCAGATAATACCCTGCACTGTAGGCCACATGTTTCTGGTATTTGGCTGTTTTGGATGAAACTCTATCATCAATTTGCTCCAATTGACATTCAAAGTCAGCATAAATAATAAATGGGGCTGTTTGTTTGTATGTGAAATTTTTAAATTTTATATGATCATATTTTGGAAAAGAAATTTTACAATGATTTGTTGGAGAACAAAGTGCCTCATGATTTTTGAATTTTTGTTCGCACTTAAAATAATTTAGACATCTATCACAAATAAATTTTTTGCATTTATCTTTGTTGACTTGTCTTCCTATCAAACGACATAAATCTTGAATGAGACAATAATGATATTTAGAATCAGAATCATCATCATCATTGTCGATCGGAAGAGCATCATAATCATTAATTTTTGGAAAATATTTATTTTGAATGAGTAAATTCACATGTTATGACGGTGTCACAGTGTAGAATGATTTTTCCTTGACTATATTCAACTCTAATATGTAAACGTTCACAGAAATGTTGTTTAGTTTTTCGAATTTTGGAATTTGATTCAACGGCATGGGTATATCTAGATCTTCAGTTTTCAGAACTGTAGTGTAAAATGAATATGCAGAAGTACGCTATCTTTTTATTTTTGCTGGATACAATGCACTCACGATTGACCAATGAAAACAGGCCGAGTCTGTATTTTTTATATTCAAACAAGCTCTTTTCTTGAGGATATCTTGCGGCAATTTTATATAGGATGACCCATTTGAAATTTGATTATATTTATTTCCATTGAAATTATTTTGCGTAAAGCCCAACCCGAGTCACGTTCTTGAAATTCACTCAATTTATTCGAAATTTTGTAACAAACATTATCGGAAAACCATTGTTGTAAATTAGTCGATACGTCCACAATCGCATTTTTGGTGTTAAAGTATCTCAAGTCAAATATTTCTCCATCATCTGATTTCTTTACAAATTCCCCACAAAAATTTGCATTTATTTTCATGATTGGAAATTTTTTTGATTTTAATTTTGAAAAGCAAAAACGAATCAACCAAAAATTGTTTCAAGTCCTCATGAGTTAAATTTATAATAATTCCTGTCCTGACCCTACTTGCAAAAGCAGTTGCAACATCTTTCCATTGCACTCTATTTTTCAATTTAGGTTTCCATACCCCAATCCCTGAGCCTCGATGTCTATTCTGAATTAAATTTCTGAAATGTTTGAAATGTCCCACGTTCGTTTGAAGCTTCTTCAATACCCCAATGGATGCATTATTTTTTCGAATCATAATCTTATATATGTTCTCAAACGATTGAGCCAAATTTTTTCATCTCTACTCGTGAATTTGTCAAATAAAATTTTCCTCAATTTTCTAATAACAGTAACTAAATTATCTGATTTCTTGGCGATATCCATCTCTTTCAAAAAATAACACGCAAAAAATGTAAAAACGACTTACTTTCTTAATTCTCAATAATCTCGAATGATGCCGCTGGATGTGCCTTTCCTACGTCTTTGGTACCCCGAAATACTATGGAATACTTTCCGGGGATGAACTGCTTCACGTGGGCTTCGTAGTCTTTGGTTACTCTGTTTGGGAGGAATACAACTGCCTCCTTCAAGTCGATCAGAATAGTCTTCCCGAATTTCGAGTTGACTACTTTAGCCCCCTCGATGAGGTGTGGTTGATTAATTGGCAAGTCTACCAACTTCGCAATTGGCTTCCTCTCTACCAATGAAGCTGCGTTCAGCTGAGTTAGATCCATCTGGGGGGAGAAGGAGATGAAAAAGCATCATAAGTATTTTTTCTTGTTTGCGAAAAAAATCTTCGAATTTTATGTAAAAATTCAGGAGCAAATTATTGAAAAAACTCAACAAAAAGAAATGCAAAAGGACCATAATATGCTGAATATTGAGTAAATAAATTATTAAACAAAATAGAATCGAGAATATAAATGGACGCTTTGATAGAAAAGAGTACTTACTATTATTGTTATTTGGAGCACACAAACAGGCACAGAAATATATAAAGGTTTGGATGGTTGTTGTTGCTGCGTCTTCGATGAGAGCTGGAGTACAAGTGTCTGCTGCCGGTGTGCGAATCACTTTTATAATCAGAAACGGTCCACGTGCCTGATAACTGATTTTCCCAGACCGCAGCAGCCTCGTCTGCAGGAAAAAACATGTTGATAAAAAACATCGAAGCACATAAACTGATAAACGCATTTAATTGATGAAATGTGGTTTATTCAACAGGAAGCTTACATGCTTATCTGAACTGTTGGAAAAACATGTGCAGGAAGTTATCGAGGTTATCAGAGCGATAACAGGAAATGCTTAACCACAATCGCACGAAGTTTTAGCGCTTATCAGCAAATATTCCAAACAAATGTAGATGAAAATTAACTTCATAACGATGGATATGATGCAATAAAACAAAAAACATATTCATATACTATTTATTAATAATTTATGGGTCCTCTACATCTCGAAAAATAATTACAACCGTGGCAATCGTGCTGTGAACTGACTGGTCCATCTACCTGGGTTCGAGAATCTGGTCTATTATAATGAATGAAACATGGTAAACGAATCCTCAACTCAAAATTACATTGATATTCGTTTGGTAATTTATGCCAAACATCCAACAATTCCCATGGCCTAACAGTTGTATCAAATATTTGATTGGAAATTCTTTCAATGCATCTTTGGAAAAGTCTTGCAGGCTCTTCTCGCCGTGCAGGAATGCTAGAACGGTCTCCATTATTGTACTATCAGCAGCGATGTTTGCAGTTTAAATGATTATATTTGATGATCGTTTTTTGGTTATCCTCCTCCTCCTCCTCCTCCCACCCTCTTCACAACAAAGATTGATTTGAATTGTCCTGTGCTGTGCAGGGTTCAATGCGTTGCAATGGGTATCTTGCTTTGGGTAAATTGCGTTTTGTGAAAACTTTATCCCAAACTTTCCTAGCATTTATTTTATCTTCATTAGTCTTGGATAATTCTTGTACCAATCTACCGAATTCCTCGAGACTACAACTGCATACTTCAGAGTCCATATTGTCACTAATGAATTTTTCGTCTATGCTTCCACCTATATGCTTCCACCTATATGCTATATTGCTAAATGGGCAACACGTTTGAGTGAACGTCGTTTAAGTGAGCTCTTGTCAATCTAGCTGTTTTGAGTGGAAATTCTGCAAAAGTAATAGTGCTTTTTTGTTCAACATATTTACAACAGTGGTCTAGATTGGACAGATTATCTAGATTGGTTTGTGGACATTGCATAAACGCTTTATTTGAGCAAACACGAGGTAACCTCTACGAACTTATTTACATCGTTGCCAGTTCGATCGGAGTAAAATGAGTAAAACAAGGAGTACATCTACTAGTGTAACAGAAGAAAATACGATAGAAACTCTTATCAACAAGTTGGTACCGAAACTAAATACTAAACTGGAAGAACATATTGTAAAACTTGGTGAAAAGATACAAAGCATGGAAAAGAAACTGGATGGAGTAATTACAAAATTCACAACTTTAGAGAAAATTGTTGAAACTAATGAAACGAAAATAGGTATAATCAATAACAAGTTGGAAACCATTGATCAGAAGTCGATAGCGAACTCTTTGAGACTGATTGGAATCAAAGAAGAACATAATGAAAACCTGTCTTCCAAAGTACTTGCACTTTTCAACGATGCCCTTAGAGTAAAATGTGCGCAATGGGAACTTTACAATATTTACAGAATTGGCAAACCTAGCGAAGACGACACAAAGTCTAGAACCATCATTGTCGAATTCATATCATTACTGAAAAGGAATGAAATAATGATGGCCCGAAAGGGCCTGAAAACTACAGGTATTTATATAAACGACAACCTGACCAATGCGAATTATCAACTTCTTCGAGCAGCAAAAAAGAAATATGGTAACCAATCTGCATGGTCGAAAAATGGAAGAATTTTTGCGAGAAGCGGCAACGGTGTAATAGTCATAAAGGAAACAATTAATAATGAATAAGATTTCTTGGACACGAATATCAGTTTTTGTTCAATTTTTTTTTTTGTCTATTTTTTGTAGCTAGTTTTTCTCATTCGACATTCCACATTTCTTGTGAGTATACCGTACGATTTTTATTAGCATACAAAGCCTAGTTTATATTGAATGCTTATTTATTTTTGTTTCTACAATAAATTTATTATTTCGCTGGCAAGAGCTTACTTATCGAAGCCGTACCATTCAAGATAACCCTTAATGTATATTATCAAAATTGTAGAGGACTGAATAGTAAATCACAGGAATTCTCCAGGAGCTGTTTAGATAATGATTTTGATATTGTTATTGCAGTCGAAACATGGCTACAGGAGGGATTTCAAGATGGAGAAATAGTAGATACGAGCATTTTCAATTTAGTGAGATCGGATAGGAATCTTGAATTGACTGGAAAATCTAAGGGGGGTGGGGTTCTGATAGCCACAAAGAAGAAATTGAAAGTTTTGAACATAGCAAAGTGTAGTACCTTGTTTGAGAGTGTTATAATTGAATTAAGGGTACATAGTCTCAAATATACTTTATGTGGTATGTATATTCCTTCGGGAAGTGCAAATGGTGTTTATGAGTCAGCATTCGAATTTCTACAGAGTTATATTGTAAAGAGGCATACAGATATAGACAAATTCTACATCTTCGGGGATTTCAATATACCAGAAATAACTGGCGATATCAATGATTCTTCTATCTCTAACAATATTTTTGATAATTTGCAAGAATTTATTGAGCATAACGGACTCAAACTTTATAATAATATCAAAAATTTTCTAGGAAGAACTTTAGACTTAGTAATTGGCTCAGAGAGCAACTGGAACAATTGTCAGGTGAGCAGGGACTGTCTACCATTTGTGAAGGAAGATGCGTATCATCCTGCTTTAGATATCATGTTGAAGGTAGAGCCAAATCAAAAGGTGAATAAAATAAAGGTAAACGAATCAATGTATAATTACAAAAAAGCAGATTTCGTTAAGTTAACTGAAAATATTAGAAACGCAAATTGGGATAGAGTCTTAGATGAGAATACGGATGTAAACGTGGCCTTAGATACTTTTTATTCCATTTGGAACGAAATTATTCAAAATTGTGTACCTAAATTTGTTATACGGAAGAGATCTCATAGCTTTCCAATATGGTTTACAAAAGAAATAAAAGAATTGCTGAAAGAAAAAATAGACTTAGAAGGTTGAAAGTAGTATCAGATATATATAGCGAGAGGTATAAGGAATCGAGAAAAACAGTCAAAGCAATGATCAAATCGGAAGAAAACAAATACATAAAGAAAATTGAACAAGATTTAACGACAGATACGAGTACATTTTGGAATCACATAAATAATAAGAGAAATAATAATTCAAATCTCAGTAATTTCATCTATAAGGGAACCAATATCGACGAAAAAGAAACCGCGAGTGCATTTGCAGATTTTTTTTCTTCAGTCTATACACCAGTAAAAGCAAAATATGAACTGAATTTGGCGACAGATAATACTTTCAGCAACAACATATTTGAAATTAATTTTATAACCGAAAAAGATTATAACAATGCAACAAAAAATTTAAAACCGAAGAAATCAGCAGGAACAGATGGTATTCCACCTTATATTCTTAAAGCTTGTGCTGATTGGTTGAGATCTCCCCTGATTCACATATTCAATTTGATAATCGCTAATAATATCTTTCCATCATTATGGAAAACGGCTGTAGTCACTCCTATATATAAGAGTGGTAATAAAATGGATATTGAGAACTATAGACCAATATCAGTTATGTGTGCTCCAGCCAAGATGTTTGAACAAATTATTTATTCAAATCTTTACCAATCTGTAAAAAATGTTTTAGCATCTCAACAACATGGTTTCATGGCAAATAAATCGATTACCTCTAATTTGTTATCCTTTACTAACCATGCATATGAAGCCATGGATTGTAATAAATGCCAATTAGATACTGTATACACAGATTTTCGTAAGGCATTTGACACAGTTGACCACGATGTACTTCTGAGAAAGTTATGTCAATATGGATTGACAGATAATCTACTTAAATTGATCAAAAGTTACTTACAGAATAGATCTGTTATTGTGAGACATAACGGAAATACATCTGGAAAGTTCGAAGCTAACTCTGGGGTTCCACAAGGTTCCAATTTGGGGCCTCTCCTATTTTTACTATTTATTAATGATCTACCATCAGTTCTGAAATACTCTGAATGTTTATTATTTGCAGACGATCTGAAAATTTTCAAATCTGTTAAAACGGTTAGAGATTGTGTTTTGCTGCAAAAAGACCTGAACAGTTTGTCAGAATGGAGTACAAAAAACAAATTATATTTTAACGTTGGAAAATGTTTCACTCTAACTGTGACCCGTCTGAAAGAACCAATTATCTTTGGGTATATGATTGAAGACGAAACTCTGGGTATCACCTATAATCATTCGCTATCTTTTGCAGATCACATAAAAAACATAACAAATTCCGCAAATCGACTGTTAGGCTTTATAATCAGGCAAGCCTCAAATTTCACCAATATAGAAATCCTCAAACTTCTTTACTACAGTTTAGTAAGACCAAAATTAGAGTATGGTATTCATATTTGGTTCAACGAATACCAATCTACATTATCAATGCTGGAAAAGACTCAAAACAAATTTCTAAGATACATTTACTACAAAAAGTTCCACGTATATCCAGATTATAACACAGTGAGAACTACTTACCTCAGAAATGAATTTAAAATTTTATCCTTAGAAGATAGGCGAAAACTCGCAGTGTTGGTATTTCTGTTTAAAATTATCAACTACAAAATTGATTCTCCTGAGATTTTGTCCCAGATACGATTCAATGTACCACCAAGGAGAACACGCACTTTTGTTATGTTCAACATTCCTTCAATTCATACAAGAGCCCCTCTTGTGTCCATGTGTCGACTAGCAAACTATTTTAATTCAATGATTGATCTGGATTGGTCAGGTTCACAAAGTACATTCCGTAGGATCGTGTTAAGACAAGTTATTGAATTATCATTTTAACAAAAATTTATAGTTACTTCCGACTCAAAAATCAGTCCTCACAAGTAGCCCATTATTATTATTATTATTAATTTATAGTTAGGATTAGATAAATTCAATACATGTAATAAATAATTGTATTATCCATGTAATTAAACCTTTTAGGTTTGTTTGGGTATAAATAAATAAATAAATAAATAAATGAATAAATATCTCATCGCAATCCTTTAAATTCTGTATATTATGTATGTTAATCATCCTATACATATTCCAACTTGAATAAGTTGAGTGGAAACACGAAGAACCTGTCGTCTTAGAGGCCCCCGTCTCCCCACGCAGCCCCCCTAATATATCCATATCTGAAATGGCATATTTTCGGCAACTATGTATATGTGGTTACTCGGAATATTTCATCGTCCAGCAACAATGCACCAAGCGAACGTACCGCTTTGATATCGCTGAAACGGATCTAGCTCGATTACGTCCCGCAGCGCGCGCGGTCTCGTCGCCTCGATTTCCACCGTTAATTATATCGTGTAGTGGTCGTGGCGATGATGTTACATAGTCCGATGGTCTCGGGTTCAAATCCCGTCGTCGTCGAAGGCTTTTTTAATTGTTGGATGAATCAGCGGTGACTTGGAGCACTTCCCAATTGACAAGATGTCGATTGGGAAGTGTTCCATGTCATATGTCAATTTCAAGTGTTCCATGTTCAGAGAGAGAAAGCGGCAACGTTGTGACGTCACAGCGTTGCAAGCTATCTCTCTCTGACACATTAGCCTATGCGTTTCTCTCTCTAACACATGGTTCGCCCTATTCTGATAGTCACGGCCGCCTAGCTCAACTACTGGTGATGTACAATTGATTATTGATTGTGTATGATCATCGATACATTATATCTATGAAAGCTATGATAGCATGATTGCAAATCAGATATTTTTATACATCAGAACAATGTAATATTCATAGTATTGATGAATATCGAGTTGATTATTGATATTATAAACAACATTTTTTTGAGTGTGCTTTTTCTAGGTCTATGAATCCCAAATACACTTCTTCTCACTTCTGCAATGCCTTTTCTGCTATTTGTTTAATTGTGAATATATGATATTGAATGCTCCTGCCTTCTCTGAATCCACTTTGTGATTCTTCTAACTTGTTTTCTACTATTTGTTTTTATTTTTGTATCAATGATTTGTTCGTAAATTTTGCTCAGCTCCCTCTATTTTTTTCTTCCTTCGCAATTTTTCTTATCTGCTCACCTTTTTGTCTTTCTTTCTTTGTTCCGTCTTCGTTTATGAATATTCTTTCATTTTTGTTTTATTTGAGTTTATGTTTATTTTTCTTCATTTTCTCTTTGTCTTCTTCCTATTCTAGTTCAATCGAATACCTAAGTACTATTTTTTTCATTTTTTCTCTTAAAAAAATTGATAGCTTTTTTGGTATTCACTTTTTATTAGCTTTCAATAAATTTATTTGACAAAAACCATTGAAATTTGTTTTTTCAATGAAATATTATCTATTATAATATATAGTCCGTTATATATAATATATAGTCAGTTATATATATAATATATAGTCCGTTTGAATTGAATGGTGAACACTCACAGTCATAGAAAAAGTATAGTATTTTACTTTCGTGTTATGGCTATTACTAATTCGAATGAGCACTTCATTCTCATGAGTGATAGCTTCATTACACGCTCGTTGAATAATATACTATTTCATATATGATATGAGCATCATAAGTAATAAGTGAAATACAATAAAATCAAAATATATATGAAATCTGTTCATTAGATATTCTTCATTGGGTACCCGGTACACCCATATACTCCATCAGAGATGACTTACACTTATCTCTGACTCCATCAAACACCGCGATCGAAGCCGGCGAGAGTCAAGTGTGCCTGATATGTGGAATAATTTGACCGTGGTGGAAAAGTACCGCTTGGAGCTGGCCGGCCGGGAGCTAACATCACCGACGTCAAACTTATGACATACTATAAGTGTGCATAGGCATACCCTACGAACCTATGGATATACTATATTTTCAAACGTTACTTCTCCTTATTCGGGACATACAATATTTGCACAGACTCTAGAATATCACTTCACCCTAATATTGGCAAAAAGTAGACATACAATATCTGTGCTTCAAACCATCGATATCATGTGCATTCAATAGAGAATCTGGAATAAATAGGTTGGGCCAAGTATTTTCATAGGTGGTATAGAGGAATTCTGGACCGTTCCACCACATATAGCAAGGATTAGGATTATAGGATTTGAATTTGATCGAACATAATTCCAATGATTGATATCGGTTAATGTTTGAACTTTTGACACCCTATTACTCACAAAAGTTTCTTAAATATTAGGTTCAGTTTTCAACCTATGAAGAACAACTTGGGAATCTGACCAAAAGAAAATGTTAGCTTCAACATTAAATGATTTACGAACTTGATCAACTAATTGTGCTCCCAGAAGTGCTACACACAACTCAAGGCGAGGTTCAGAGAGGGTTTTAATCAGGGCAACTTTTGTCTTTGAGCAAAGTATTTGTACGCGCAAATTTTTTATAGGAATCTTTACTTCTGATATACACCCAATAAGCGTAAGCGTGACTGGATGCATCACAGAAATAATGAATTTCTTGGATAATAAAAATCATTTTCCAACAGTATTCCTGAGAATTTCTATTTTGTTAATCTCAATAATATTTTTTTATATATTATTCCACTGGTCAATCGATTGTTGGGACGATGGTTCATCCCAAGATGATTTTAAGGACCACAAATTTTGTATGAATATTTTTGCGACTATAATCACTGGACTAACATGACCTAAGGGGTAATATATTTGGGCGATTTCAGATAAAATCTGCCTTTTTGAAGACATGAATGAAATTCATTAGAAATTTTGAGTTTTCAAAAATCGAAAACAACCCTTAATTTTGAAGTCGTCTTCTTTGATTACTTCGTGATGAGGTAAAATATATTTAATCATTTTCCAACAGTATCCCTGAGAATTTCTATTTTGTTAATCTCAATAATATTTTTTTAAATATTATTCCACTGGTCAATCGATTGTTGAGACGATGGTTCATCCCAAGATGATTTTAAGGACCACAAATTTTGTATGAATATTTTTGCGACTATAATCACTGTACTAACATGACCTAAGGGGTCATATATTTGGGCGATTTCAGATGAAATCTGCCTCTTTGAAGACATGAATGAAATTCATTAGAAATTTTGAGTTTTCAAAAATCGAAAACAACCCTTAATTTTGGAGTCGTCTTCTTTGATTACTTCGTGATGAGGTAAAATATATTTACGGTTATTTTGGTCATGTGACCGAGGTCATTGTATTCTTGAATGAATTGTTTATATTGAAAATGCAATTTTCCATCAGTACGTAATTTTCTGTCTAAATTTGAAAAAATTCTCAGGGCAATATCACTGGAATTTCCTAATGAGTCTGCTGAATATTTTGCAACCTACTTTTAGGCGGCAGACGGCAGCTCTTAGTCGTGTAGGCACTATGGGTTCGAGTCATAAAGTCAGACAGTTATATATTGCTAGGATATTCAGTAAATGATCACAAAAAAGATAGGGCGTCACTGCAACTTTTTGTTTGTCAATAGAAATTTTATTTGGGAAGTTGAGCAACCAAATAATGACTTAGCAATTGTTATTATACCAATAATTACATAATTTATATCTTGCAAGATGTTGTGATTGTAGAATGTTGAATCAAAGAATAAACAAGTCAACAGTTTTGGTCAAAAAATATTTAATAACATAATCAGTGTAGTAGGACTCAGCATATGAAGACATACTTGAACAGTGAATTTAGAGATTGATAATAAAAATAAAATATAATGGTAAAGACATTTCACCATTAAGTAAACATAGCTAGAAAATCATTTCCTAACTGTAGGGGCTTCTTATAACCGCACCTGTATAAAGTATAAATAAATTTAGTTCATGGTGAAAGGAAAATGAGGCCAGCGCATAGTACTATGGGTGAGTTGGTTGTAGCATTCAAAATTGCTACAATAAATATTTTGTTTTTGCGGTTTATCAATAAAGTCAATATAGATCAGTTTATCAAAGAACGAACCTTAGTGTCACATTTATTGATCATAAAGCTTTCTGATTAATAAGTACCACTATGATTTTCAGAACTACAGTATCTTCTGGTAATCAGTACACCTGTAGGATGTGATGATTTTAACCTCGGGTTGTGCTGATCCAATGTAAACAGGTTCTCAAACAGAGAATACTGTAAGTATTCAACCAAGTCCTGTACCGAGTCAGAAGGTATTATTGATCATTGAATGTGATGTTCAAATAGGAAAATATTATGACTTACTTGTGGTGTTCCCCAGCATTGCATGATTATTTTGATGGATTTCTTTATAGGTTAAGGAAATAGGTTAACAATTCTGGCTGCGGCTACATTTAGAGTGGCCTTTTGTTCTATGCTGTTCTATGTTCTATCTGTCCTACTGTGTCCGCCACTGACTTAAACCTGCTCGTTTCCTTACCAATAGGATAAGATAATTTCTTGAGGGTCAGCTGAAGTTGTCACATTGGAATTGCAGGAAGTGTTTTTTTTTTTAAAGGTAACGACGTATTATCCGGCATCTTGCTCGAGGCTTTTTCCCGGTGGCCATGATGGAGTTCACATGTGTCGGCAAGTGATTTTTCTTTTACTTGATGTCAACACCCTGATGGGGGATCTGTGAGATTTAAATTTACTTCGTCGAACGTGGCTACGTTGTTGGACCTTTTGGTCGATTTGTCCTGCCACCTGGAGACTGTCAAATTTTTTGAGAAGCCCTGCAGCATGGCCCTCATTTTGTTTTATGGAAAAGTTCTAACCCTTCTTAGCAATGCAGATCACTAGGTATTGTTGCCTGCGAATTTTGATTTTTTTGTGTGCAAGAAATGTTAGAACCTATATTTCTATTAGGGTGTTTGGAGGAGTCCAACTTGTTGAGGTGTTAGGCTATTGGTAGAGTCACTACCAGCCTCACCTGCAGTACTTCTGTCCTGATTCCATCAAGGACACCTTGGACACTTTTCCCTTGCCATGACTCCTGGAAAGGGCCTCATTAACCACAACCGAATCCTGGCTGGAGCAGACAACCCTAGGACACCTTGGTGGTCGATCAGCTCAGCAAGGGAGCTCATCTTCTGGGACTGGTAATGGGCTTACCAACAGCCCATCTTCAGGGTGGATTTGGCGGCGAGGACATATGCTGCCCATCTTCTCAACCGGCCAACAATAGACCTTGGATAGGGGTGATTGGGACTTATGAAGAGGAATTCAACATCAGGACAGGTTTTTGTTAGGATGTATTCTTTTACTTTTCAGAAATAATTTAACTTCATAGTGAGACCCTGTACACTTCCCCCTATAGTACTATGCGGTAGTAGTTTCAGTTTCACTTTTGCTGAAAATCACTTACCATATGTTTTACATATTTCTGATTAGGTATGTATATCTTAATAATCCTCACGTATAGTTATACTGATATAAACCTGTCCTCTGCATCGATCTACAATCATCCTGTCTATTGTTCGCATATTAAATAGGTTTTTTAAACTATTTGGTATTTTTATTCATTTATTTGTGTACTATGACAATCTAGTGAAATAACTACTTGATAATTTTTTTATTTTCAGATAAACATTTATTTGATACTTTCAATTACTTGGTTTTCTCAATTATCCCAGTTGAATATCTTTTATAGTAAATTGAGTGGCGCCCTAGGTACTTGAATTTTATATACTATTTCAGACTATTAAAATTCATGACTCAGGCCACCATATATTTCTTACAGATGTGTGCTCATCAATATGAATCATTCTAATCATTTGATCTAGTGAATTGAGAGTAGATAACATACATGTTGTGTAGGATAATTCAGAATTAAGAGTTGAAATTCAGACCATCCTAATTGGGTGTTGTGTAATATGGGCATATGTTTGCCTAAATGTATATTTTCTTGAAAAATGTACCCTTTTCATGTAACATTTTCGTTGAGTACTGGATGCATTACACAAAACAAGCCACGCCCCGTGTGTAAGAGCCTTTACACAACAGGCTATGGCCAATCAGCGACGAAGTAGATTCATTACCTACAATACAATTGACACCAGTTGTACAAAATTGAAATAGGATATGGGACATGCAGTGCAATGTTTCAATCAGACTCGCCATGAAATGTCATAATTTTCCGAAAGATAAAGTGAGGTTCTCAAGAAAAAGTTCGTGTAATAAGGTTATACCCTTACTTGATATTAGGGTACTTTTCTTGGCTCAATTTGACTCAAACTGAACAGAATCACAACAATCTCATTCAACAAATGGGAGAACTAAATTCGTAGCGTATTAATGCCAATACCACCTATATACATGTTATGCAGAAAAGGCATATGTCAGGAACATGAGCCCTTACTGCTTTTTTGGATTGAAATGGACTGCATACACTGGTTCGTATAAACTGAGCTCCAAAAAAAAACGGGAAACTTAAATTTCATTGGGCTCTCTCAAAATGACCAATTTTTCAGATTCATATTCTCCACTTTGGATTATTTTTTCTTCATAATAATCCTTCACTTTATCAGTGCATTTCTTCACTGAAATCAATAGTTTTTGGGACACTTTCAATGAGTTTTCCAGTCTTCATTCTCAAGTCTCATTCAGTTCAACATCTGGTGTTTCACCAACACCAAATGTGTGATTATCTCACTGTTCTTTGCCTTTGTGTATTTTTTATGTCGTGTTATGTCTGGAAAAAATTTAAAAAACACTACAGTGGTATTTTTTTTGTATAATTTTGGTACCTACCTTTCGCCAGTGTTTCCATTCTTTGTTGGCACCTCCAGGTACATTATTCAGATCATTTGATATTTGTTGCCAGAGATTTTGTCTCACTTCAGATGTGAATCCAGACGTAAATTGACTGGATTGAAGATCTGGATGCATTTCAAGGATTCAATCAGCATATTCTTATTCGTTTCAAATAATTGAGCCATTTTCCTGGACCCATTCAATAAATATATTATCATTGATTGATATTTTATACAAGATAAAACCAACTACTTTTCAGACGAAACTCACGGCTTCTCGGATTTCGGTCCGTTTCTCCAGTCCTCTTCGCTGTCGGTCGGTCCTCTTCGTCGCAGATGATCGATAGGATGGTTGGTCCTCGGTAGTCGTCCCGTGGCTGGCTAGTCTCTCGCTGAGCTGCTACCAGTGCTATCAATTCAAAGTATAGAATACGCTGACTAGCTTCAATCAAAATCCTACAGCTTTATTCTCAAAATCTCGAGAATTCTTACAAAATACTCACATCCAAATTCTGAGCTATAAAATCATAATTTGGGTTGGTAGCACAGAAAAGTCGTCATTGCGTCATCTGACGTATACGCCAATTTTGTCATAATACTAGTCCTGTGTAGGTCTTTATCATAGCCCATTAAATGAATGAGGAAAATACATCTATCGGTAAATTACCCAAGCTGTTCAGCAGAAAATTATGAAAAACATGATATCAAATACTTTTTCAATATTCAAAATCTAAAACATAAAGTTAACCGAACAATATAAATGCTTTATCACAAAATACATATGCAAAATAGAAATGATAAAATATTTGAAATATTCACACAAGAAAAATGATTCAGAAATGTAAAAATATGGTAAAAAACCCCAAATATTTCAATTCCTAATCTCAAACCCATAAACATCTACTATGTTTAAATGTTCTTCAAATATATCACATCTCATGGCAACATTAATGTTTCGCTTCTGGCGAAAAGAATGAAAACACACCAAATAAATCATCAATCTCAGACTTTTGATTAACATAATCATACTATATTTTGTTATTGATATCACATAACATTTTTCTGCTTGGGGTGAATTTGATGCAGCCTTCTTGCTCGGCTATTGCCTCACTACTCATTATGATGACAGCTACTGTGTCGATTTTCAGAGATTCTATGGCTAGTTTTAACATTATTGAATTAAAAATGTCAGTAGGTACTAACAGTAAAATAATTACAATTCCTTGATTGTGGTGAAGAATAATGGGGGATAGTCCCAACACTCCTACATCAGAATCAATTGAATTACACTCTTTCCATTCATCGTCAAGAATTATAATTTTAAGAATTAGAATTATTTATTTACCAATTTGGTACATTTAGTACATATGGCATGTCATATACAATGGGTACCTACCTATAAATTAATATATATATATATACACATACACACAATCAAAAATATATATGTGAAAAAATATATGGATGAATAAATAATGAATAATAAACAACGTCAAATATCACAGTGAGTATAATAAAAACAGATGATAAAAAATATACAAGGTGTTTTTGAGAAGAAAAGTTCTGGAGTTGCTTCGTTTCTGAGATACAGGGCGTTGAAATTAAAGAAAAAAACGGTAATTATAAAATATCATAAATATCCTAGGACCGATTTGGTGGTGAACAAATAACCAATAATCCAAAACAAAAATTAACTTTTTCAATTTGAAATGAAATATGTGTGGGAAAAACCCTACTATCAATATCAGCTGGTCTCCAATGCTGGATATGAAGAAAATACAAGAGACTAAAAAGTTGTATTTTCAGTTGCTAATCTGAAAAAAATTAAAATTTACAAAAAAAGTAAGTGGCGTACTTTTTTTACAATATTGTTGGCTGTGGTGTCCACTGAGACGCCACTGGCCCCAATAATTTCAATCTAAATAGGACTAAATAAGCGCCTTATTATTTCGAATGAAAATACTAAATTTCAACCAAATCGGTTCCAGGATATTCATGATATTTTATAATTACCGTTTTGTTCCTTTAATTTCAACGCCCTGTATTTCAGAAACGAAGCAACTCCGGACATATGTTGATAGGAACTTTCCTTCCTGAAATAACCTAACGAATCACCACCTACAGTTAGGAACCGTAGTTAGGAAACACCCTGTATATATAGGTAATTTTTTTTGTTTATGCTTATATTATATATTTCAACTGACTAGTTGAGAGCATCTTCTATGAACTCTTTCACACGGTAATAACATGTTTGCAGTAGCAGGTTTTTTATAGTATTTTTTAATTTTGTATCCGAACTAATTTGTTTAATTGCAATTGGCAGTTTATTGTAGAGAATGGTCGCATTAAATATTGTGGAATTTTCGTATTTGGAGGTTCTGTGAATTGGAATTCTCAGTAAACCACAATGTCTGGTATTATAATTATGGACATATATGTCAATGAAATCTTCCAAAAAACTGAATCTTTCGATGATAGCCAACAAGAAATCGATTTTTCAACTTGACCATTCTCTTGGATCCACTATTGATATAAAGTCGAAAATAGAATCGGTGAAAACAAACCTCTTCTTGATTTCTGATACAAGCTCTACATAAAACTTCAAACAGTACTAGGACAAATTGGGACACTTGGGAAGTCCATAGTGTTGTTATCTTCTTTTTTTGTGACTGGTGACAGTTAGTGCATATAGGAGTTTTGAATAATAAACAGATGACGATTACTTTCCAGTAGACCTTTTATTTCACCTCGAGGACTGATGGTTTCACAAGACAATCACAGGAATGCTCGGTACAAAAATTGAGTTATAGCAATTTTTAATTGTAAAAGACTTCTTACTAACTAACTAAGACAAGGCTTCTCTGCAAGTAATTAAATACATGAAAGAAAGTTTTGATTTTTTGTGATCCAAAGAAAATATAAAATACAATATGGACACAATATGGACACAATTGTATGAGCTCTATACTTTTTTCCGTTATTGAACTGCTGAAAAGAATTATGCTGAGACACTTTTTATGTACCTGAACAGAGTTTCGAAATGGATTATTCACATGATATCAAATTAATATAATTCGTGCCCTGTTTATGCTACGTCATTGATAAGAACCAAGGTTTCAAGTGTCTACTGAGAAATATTATTTTATATTTCACGAAAATGATTTCACAATGATTCTTTAAGCAAATCACTTATTCCATGAATAATAATAATCAATTGATGAATAAATATATGGGTTTTACAATAATAGTAATTAATAGTTTTGTATCACTACAGCTGTCTTTGGCTTTTCTTTATTCGTCTTTCAATTTTACATGCTTCTGGTAAGTTTCTAGACCCACTGTACCGACTTTGAATTCATAACAAGTGTCACATTGGTATTTTCTAGGTGCATGTATTGCAATGTTCTCCTGTTTCAAAACATTGCAATAGAGCTAGTGCTTCTTTATTACTCTCCAGGCATAGTTGGCTACACTGCATGTGTGAAACTGATATGAATGATGACTCCACATTCGTTTTATTCGAAGAAGATTAATGGTGACTTGGAACTTTAGGTAGTGCGCTCAGCCATTATTTGATTACTTTATACTTTTCTTTTTTCATTATTTATCTTCTTGTTCTCAATGCCCTACCTTTGCATCTTGGTTCTATATCATTTTCTGTGCGGTGCTATGATGTTCCGTTTTCCTCATCTCTAGGAGGTGTCTCTACCGAGATCAAAAGTATTCAAAAATATTTCACGACATACTCTCACTTTTTCAACTTCACTATTTTTCAAAAATATGTCATGTCATGTCCTTCAGCTTTCTTGCATTGCTTTCTTGGAGTTGAAGATGTTCTTCTCAAAATGTTCCTGGTACAAACTATCCCCTTTCTTCTCAGTTTTTAATTATTTCCAGAAATAATTCCACATGTTGATTCTTTCGTCATCTGAGATCTGGGAACACATAAATGTTCTATTCAACTGTTTTATGGTGTTTTTATTTTTACAGAATTCTTTAACCTACGTCTCATTTCGTTTCACATTTTGTTTCACTACTCCTTGTAATCTACTGTAGGTACCCCAGATAGGACCTACCTTCAATTCTCTTGATTTGTACTTATTTCACCAGACTTGCTATTTTTCAAGTGAGAGATTTAATCGAATGTGTGCATGTATCAATGTTATTCAAACAACTCAAATTACTATTTCATGCAGATTATATTTTTCCAAAATCGTAGCGAAGCGCTTTCGACTGTTAAGTCATCATCATTAGGTGATAATTCTGGTTTAATATTTTGGAATTAATAGTTTTCTAACTACTAAGGTATTTATATACACTTCATCCAGCAGTGTGATTATTTGCAAGTAGATCTGAAGCTGATGTTTACTAGATATTGCTAGTTGAATATCGCATATAACCTCAACAATATTTCCAAATCACCTCATCAATCTTGATTAGGAACTTACCAGGGGCGTATCAATATCGAATTCCTACATATTATATATTGCTTGATATACTAAATATGCCTCCTCGAGTGAATTGCAAATATTGTAATCAAGCGTCTGAAGGTCATCTTATGGTCACATGTAGTGTTTGCAAGGATAAGTACAAGCATTTCTGTGTAGATGTCACGGCAAATGAAGTACGTACCTTAAATGCTAATAAAGGCTATGATTGGACCTGTATTGGATGTAGAGGAATTGGTAACGATCTGAAGGACTTGAAAGCTCTTATTATCCAACTGCAGCAGGATATCAAGGAATTGAAAGATGAGAACGCACTGGCTTCAAACTCACCTGGAGTGGACTTTGAGGAAATAATTTCTGAAATATCTGAACGACAGAAACGCAAGAATAACATAATGATATTTAATGTTTCGGAGCCTGATCAACATATATCATCAGTTCAGCAAGTAGAAGCTGATAAAAATGCTGTGTCTGTAATCTTAAATACAATTTCACCGGAGTTAGCATACATTAATATGAAAATGTTTCGAGTTGGTACTTTCTGTGATTCGAAAATCCGCCCTATCAAAATAACTGTTCAAAATGAAGATACAGCTGGAAGAATTTTGAGAAATTCAAAGAAAATTAAAACAAAACCAGAGTTTAAAAATATTAATATTTCGGCTGACCGTACTAGAAGACAAATTGAATATTATAAAAAAGTGAAGCAAGAATTAATGAACAGAATCGATTCCGGAGATACCAACTGTCGAATTAAATATTTTAATACCATACCAAGAGTTGTCTCTTTAAACTGAAAGAGCCCAACCGCACTAAAATTGATGCGATCCATACTTATTATCAAAATGTCAGAGGACTCAATAGCAAAATAGATGAATTTTATTCCAACGTGAGTCATCGTGAATATAATATTATTGCACTTAGTGAAACGTGGCTGAAGTCTGATGTTAACTCTAGTGAACTATTTCCCGATAACTATGAAGTCTATCGCAGTGATCGAAAACTGGGTCAGCTGGAATTGACATGTGGTGGGGGTGTTTTGTTAGCTATCGACGTCAACATGAAATCCGAGGTTATCCATACTTCCCAGTTTGAAGAAAATTTTCCCAAAATAGACTTCTTGGTGTGCAAGTGTTTTGTATCATCCTGGTCTTGTTTTTTTGTAGCAATTGTTTACATTCCACCATCTTTGTCACTACTGCCGTCCTAAGCAGAACTCCCGTATCTACAAAAACGCTAAAATGGAGTAAATGGGTCAATCAGTCGAATTTGATTGATGTCACTCGCTTGAGTACAATTTTGGTTCTGATTGTTATTTTTGCATGTTATATAAATTCTACAATCAATCAAACCACATAAAAATGCAAAAAAATATGTTTTTCAATATAAAAAAGCAGTTGCGATGTTTTTGCTTAGGAATAAATATACTTTTTGCATCTTGTTAGAAATAGAAACACCGGATCTACAACGTTGTTTTAATGAAATATAAGTACAGACATTTGTGAAAAATAAATCAAATTATTTTAATAGCTTATTACATTTCTGAGATTGGAATGTTCAACCAAAAATTTGTTCGATTTGCTGGAAGGACAGTTTTCAACTTAGTCAAAATGCTATCGCGCTTTTCAGCTGGTATACCACATGGTCTTTCATGAAAATCAGGCCGTTTTATACCATTTTTTTTTCATTACTTTTTTGCACAAAAAATCTAATTTTATCCATTCATTTTCAGCAAAAGAAATTTTATACGATAAATCAAAGTTTCCTCGTTCGGCAACAACTTCAACCATATCAGCTAAATATGGTCTTGGAACTATCTTTTTTATTTTCATTTGAGACATGTGATCCTTCCAGATATAAAAATCGGAATGTTCCATTTTTTTTACATCTACATTGCCATTATTACTGTTCTGTACTGCATCCACAAAATCTTGGAAATCATAAGTTTTTCCTTGCTTTTTCAGTGAGTGTGAAAACTATCAGCAGACATGAAGGTATGCCCCGGCTCAAAATATCTCAAGATAATTTTATTTATGGCAACTTCTTGTGAATTTATTAGATAAATCAGAAAAGTGAATAAAGTCCAATTTTTATTCTGACTGGAGCAGTTATCCAGCCAGAGTATAATGGTAGAAGCATCTCGATATTTTTGAAAAAATGCATAGAAAGTGCTGACAATCTGCTCTTTATTTCGACCCGCAATTCCTTCATGCCAAACTGTTGCAAATGGTTTATAGTTTGGTTTTTTTCCTAGAGGTACAAAACTTTCATGATAAGCAACTATTCGTTTGGTGAAAAGCACAGACTTGAATGTATCCACCCGTGGTAGCATGATTACTTTCTGCAAATCTGCTGAAAAATATATTGTTCCTTCGGCTGGAGTATTCTTTGAGTTCTGTTGGTACATTTCTCTCGAGACTCTGCTTTTTTCAATATGTTTAGACCACAATTGACAAACTTGGCAATCTTCTTGCAAATTTGATTCAGTATGTTCTAAGTTTTGAATCCTGAAGTATTCACATGTCTCGCATTCTTCATGTCCGAGCTTAGTGAAAGATATATTTTTTTCTTTCACTTTGAGACGATATAACTCATATGAACAAGTTATATTAGGATACATTTCCGTGAAATGTTTATGCATGATACTTATATTAACATCACTCGGTAGATATCTGACGTGTGGTGCGTGTTCACGCCTGTAATGTGAAATGGTTGGGTTGAAAGATTCAATATGCTCAAGTATCTCTGTATCCGATATTTTGTTTACAGATGAAGCTCTTCCTCGTTTATCTTGTGGGTGAATAACTTCTTTGTTCGAAGTATTCTTGAAAAGACCAAGAACAGGCCAATCGTTTGTTTTTTTGTATCCAAGAGTGGTGAGGTAAAATATCTTGCAAACCGATTGTACTTCACCTTCTTCATCTTTGAATGTATAATGAAACGTATGATTTCTTACTTCGTTTCCTGCCTCTGTGGTTCTTCTTTTGACATTTGTTCTTGATACTGTATTCAATATGAACGTCTTTTGCAAGTACCAACTCCACTCCCAGTAAGATTTATTGATATCATGACGTCGACTGTTCGTAATTTTTTCATAGCACTTCGACTTGCATATGTTTTTGTTGCATCCTTCTAATACTTTATGTTTCTCTCGCAGTTCTCTGCTCTCAACTTCCTTTCTTTCAATGGAATAACATTTTTCTTTCTTTTCTTCTTTTCATTGTCCTTGTGCAATATAGTCTGAGTTCTTTTATTGGATCGTCTTGGATTGTCATTTTCTTTATTTCTTTCCTCAGATTGTTCTATGGTTTGTTCTCGTTGTACTACAGAATTAGTCTCGGAATTAATATTTTCATCTTTTTCAGTTATTATTTCATCCAGCAGTTCTTTCTGAGATAAATCGTAAGATTCCTCCTGACGTGATTACTGAGATTCCTTCTGAGGATTAGTAAGCTTTTCATCCTGAAGGTTTTCTTCAGCATTTTGAGATTCAGCATTCGTCAATCGCAAATTTTCATCAGTGATTCCAAAAACAAACTGACATTCTTCAAGTAAATCTTCCGTGATAATGAGATTTTCTGGATCTGCTGTGAAATTTTCATTGTTATTTTCATTCTTTTCATATAGAGGCTTGATTTGACATGAGCTTTCGATAGGAATCAAATTTTGTTGTTGCATATAATCTTTTACTAAGACTTTGCGACTAGTAACCCCCATAGACATGGAAGAAGTTGGAGACAATTGAGCAGGTGGATTCATGCTTGAAGGAGGCTCTATAACAGAAAATGTATGCAGAGTATCAAAAAATGTTATTTCATTTCCAATTGGATTGGCATTAGTTATTGTTTGATCTGTTTCGATATGGGAAGTAATAATATCCATAGACGAAGTTGATGACAATTGGGTAGTTGAGTGTGTGTATGTAATAATAGGTTGATGAATATCAGGAAATGATACATTGCCACCAAGACTGAAAGACCTATATGCTTGATCTGCCTCAATATCACGTTCAATATTCAGTGAATGATTTTCAGCATTCAGCCCATCAGATATTATTTTGCGTGCCATTTCTAAAATTCTGTCGGCTCTCTTACTTGGCATCATCGTTCACCTTCAAAATGAAAAAAAAATGTATTTATAAATTCATCTAATAACTATTCATGTATATCGTATGATTTTTAGGGACGAGCTCTAGAGAGTTCCCGCAACATCACAAAGTTCACACAAAATTGCGTTTCCTAACGTTGTTACCTTCAAAATATTTTATGAAATTCTTACCGTAGGTACTCTTCTTTCCATGGATAATTGTCAATTTAGTAGGAATACATCAAAATGTACTTATTATTCTGAAAACTTGCATTTACAAAATACTCGCACCACATCATCATAAATCTTCCTGCACTACTTAACTGACTGGAGAGAATACGCGCGAATCTGACGGCGACTAGTTTTAAATAAAATCACGGTATCTGAGTGTTGCCAGGCAAAAACCACGTATCTACAAGAGCCGCATATACAAATGCGGTGTTCTTGTTTAGGAAGGTGCAGTTATGGGGTTTTTACTTAGTAGGAGTGCATTATTTTGCTAGATACGGGTATATAAAATAACTTGAATTTTTTATTTAATTATAAAGTATTATTTTTGGGGGACTTTAATTGTACAAATTTTATTGATAATAATTTGGAATATATGAAAACTCGTACAATCTCGAATTTGCTGGCCTTCTTGAATATGAAACAATATAACAACATTTTAAACAACATTGATAAATTGCTAGATCTTGTAATGAGTAATGTCAATTGTGCAGTGACCCGTGACTTTTCACCATTAGTGAATGAAGATCCCTATCACCCACCTCTTTCCGTTGAGCTTATCGAACTCACTTCAAAAGGGCGTAGTTTCAGTACAAATTTCAACAACAGAAGATACGATTTCAAAAGAGCAGACTATCGCACTTTATACAATGATTTCTTATATAGTAATTGGGACTTTTTAGAAAACTTTACTGAGATTAACGTTGCTGTGGAAAGTTTCTATAATAGATTTTATGAAATCATGAATCCACACATTCCACTTTCCAAAAATTTTAAACATAAATATCCAGTCTGGTATACAAGCGAGGTTATAAAGCTCATGAAAGAAAAGTCTAAGCTACATAGAAAGTTCAAAAATACAGGAAATTTCAATTTTCATCAGGAATTCAGTAGGCTAAGGGTTGATATCAAACAAAAACTAAAAGAAGCATATGCATCGTATTTACAAAATGTAGAAATCAAGTTGAAAGATGATCCGAACAAATTCTGGGCATTTGTCAATAATAAAAATAGAACTTCAAGAATTCCTGGTAAAATGGTTTGTGAAGGTGAATCGTATACTGAACCGCAATCAATTGTGAATGCCTTCGGGAATTTCTTCGAAAGTGCCTATTCACTACCTGTAAACGTTAACGTTGAGGATAACTTATCATTCAATTTTGATCATAATACCCTGGTAGATATCAGCTGTGAAACAATCACTGAAACAGAAATCTTGACAGCTGGGAAAAAATTTAAGAATAAGTTCACCTCAGGGTCAGACCAAATACCATCATTTCTCTTGAAAGACTGCTTAAGAGTATTAGTTCACCCTCTACAAATTCTTTATAATTTAATTATGAAAACATCAGTTTTTCCAGAAATTTGGAAAATTGCCAAAGTTTGCCCAATCCATAAAAGTCAAGCTCGTAATGCCATTAATAATTATAGACCCATATCAATCCTGAACAACTTTGCGAAGATCCTGGAGACCATCTTGTACAGACGCATCTATCTGTCCACCAAACATATTATATCTGAATACCAACATGGTTTTATGAATTCTAGATCCACCGTTAGTAACCTGGCTGTTTTTGATCAATATTTGTGTGAGACTCTAGATCATAGGGGGCAGGTCGATGTGGTGTACACAGATTTTTCTAAGGCTTTCGATAAGATCAATCATAAAATATTTATTCACAAACTTTCAATAATGGGCTTTAATGAAACTTACTTACAACTCATAGAATCATACATGCATCAACGCAAACAGTATGTTCATTACAATGGTTTTTATTCAAACATCTATTTTGCAACTAGCGGAATACCTCAAGTGTCCAATCTTGGTCCTTTCTTATTTTTGCTATTTATTAATGACTTGTGCAACCTATTGGAGTGCAATAGGTTGATGTTTGCATACGATTTGAAATTATACGCAACTATAACCAGTTTAGATGACTATATGATATTGCAAAATCAAATTAATATTTTACACACATGGTGTCTTGAAAATTGCTTGCATTTGAACATATCTAAATGTAAAATCTTAACATTCAGCCGCAAACTCAATACATTACAATTTCCCTACAGCATGGATAATGTCATATTGGAAAGGATTTAGGTGTCTATTTTGATCAGCAACTTACATTCAATCATCATATAAATGTTATTGTCAGCTCAGCATATCGATCATATGGCTTCATCATGAGAAACTGTAAGAATTTCAATAATGTCTTAGCGTTGACCTCTCTATATTTCAGTTTAGTCAAATCTAAACTGGAATATGGGTCCATAATATGGAATCCTATATATCTTCAATACTCATCTGCTATCGATAAAGTTCAAAAGAAATTTTTAAAATTCCTGAGCTTCAAAATCAACGGTATTTATCCTCCGAGAGGCTGTAATTATCATGATTTGTTGCATATATTTGATTTTGTATCATTAGAAAAACGTAGAATTCAGGCTTCTGTTTTATATTTGTATAAATTATTCAATGGTAAAATTGACTGTCCCGCGTTACTGTCACAAATTGATATCTTTGTTCCAAGAATAACATCTAGACACAACACTACTTTCTTATGCAAAAGAGCTCAAACAAATTTGATGTTAAAGGCACCAACAAATTTTATGTGCCGTAATGCAAACAAACTTTCTAATGTTTGTGACTTATTTTCTTGCAGTGTTTGTGAACTCAAGAATAAATCTCGTGCGCATCTTTGAATTTTTGTTTATTTTTTTTTTATTTTTTTATTCAAATATGGATTCTGATTGTCATACATTCATATTTAGAAGTTAGTGCTACTATTTAATCTTGTATTGTGATTTGTAAAATTGATCTGTAAATGGGAAACTGTTGGCAATAAACGCTATTATTATTATTTATTATTATTATTATCAGTGCATACCTGAAAATAATTATGATTTTGTGTAACTAGAAAACATTCTTATCAATGTATATAAAGATAAAAAAAGATCGATATTTTTTTTATATAAAGGTAAATCCATACTCACTTGTCAGGTATCACAATATTTCCATAAAATCATAAAAGTACATCTGTTACAAAATGCTTTTCATTTGTTGTTTTGAAATATACCTCATCAACGTTATCTTTAAGAACTGAAATTTCTCTGATATTTCTCCAGATTTCTACTGTGACTCTGAGAATCCTTAGATCTGCAACTATTGTCTTGAATATGGTTAAGTCTTTAGATATTATAATATATGATTTCAGGTTCCGGGCCAGTCTTATAAAAGGAACAAGTTGAGGTGGCACAGAAAGGAAATCACCAGTTCGCTTTGAAGCCATGTTGATAACGATGTAAGACCAATTGAACTCAAAATCAAATCAATGAACGAGTGAAGTTAATCAGAAAAATATTTCAATCTATCAGTATGGTTTGTGAACAAATATAACATACCAAATGTCCCATTCCTAAAAACTTCCATCTTATGTAAAGGCCAATGGGTATATGGGCCTTCAAAATTTCTAATAGCAGCCATCAATTTTTCTCTTGGATATGGAGGCCAGTAGCATGAACTACCCATAAGCCACGTTGTTGGCACAGCCTTTACTGTGTTCTCATCAGTGAATTTGATGACTGTCCATGTTCTTTCATCCATGATTTTTCCAAAGAGTCAGTATTGGAAATATCATGTACTAGAGTATATTCGACATATGTGCTATTAAAAAATATTTTCTATCAATGTCATTTCGTATAATTCCAATGGAAACATTCTAAAAAATAATTACTAATCTAAAACTATTAAAAAGAAAATAATCAGGAAGGTTTTAAAATTAATATTCTCTGTGTCTAAGTTCATGATTAAAATTGTTTCATATTCACAATAAGAGTAGAATAGGAAGTATTACATACTTCTTTTGGAAAAAAAACAATTTCAAACATTTATAAGAAATATTTCGAGAATGTATCAATTCAGGTAAACCATAGTCACTAGCAAGATATATCCCCAATTCAGAAGACTTACAAGGAGATGTATAAAACTCTTCTAACTTCAAAAATTTCTGAACCAATAAGTTCACCTCATTATTGATCACTAGAATATTTTTTATAATAGCAACAGAATTATCATTGAGATAACAACAATTATCTGGTCCAAAAATACCCAATGAAAAATTTTCATATAATAATTTCTTGTATTGTTTGGAGTATCTAATATCAACTAAAGGAGGACCATTAGAATGTTCTTGAGATGGTTCAGGATAATTTTTATGAAGTTGAGTTCTTGTTGATTTTTTTGAGTTGACTTCTTCAGCAATTCGATGAATAATCTGCTGTAAAGGTTTATCAGTTTTCCTGATGTGCTCCTTCAAATTTTTCATATGTTTCTCAAAGGGAAAAGCACTGAACATATCTAATGATCCGAATCTTTCAACATCATCACAAAGATGTAAAAGATTATGAACATTGTGTGAAATATTCTGAGCACCATACAAAATCATGAATGTTTCAAAACATTTATTGCCCAAACAGGTACAAGACCCACTTACAGGACAGCTTCTCATAAAGTTTACATGTAACTGTGAACAAAAACTATATTCTAAGAACTTAAAACTATTCAGTAATTATTGTAATTGTGAAGAGTAATGATAATTAAAGACATAATGCATGAAAAGAGACATAATAACATTGAAAAATATAATGTATAATGATAATAACATGTACGAATAGAGAGGAATATATTCATCTCAAATTCACTTCATAAACCTCAGAGAGTAGAAAGAATATGTTTTATTTCCAATGTTGAAAATATATCAGTTCTTTCGCATACCTGATTGAACTTTAAGCACATCGAGTGAATTGAAGATTTCAATAGTATTGTCACCAACTTCATACTTTCATTTAGTTGACATCAAAAAATTAAATTTTGAAAATTGGTTTCAAGTGACGGCAGCCTCTGTGTCTGGAGAGCTGGGACGTGGGTCTACTCGATTATAATATTTTTGAAAGGGGCGCCACTCAATTTGATCTCAAAATTTAAGAAATACAAACCAGAGTCAAAATTCATATATTCCCTTGATCATTTTGATTGAAATGTTATGCAGGTAGGTACCTTACAGTATAGAACTTGAACATTTAGGACACAGGTAGTTCACAACTAAGTTGAAATAAAATGAAAATGTTTCAACACTTATATGATTGCAAATTGAAATCAATCAAAACCATGGTCACCAATTTTGCAGCTGCAAAGGGGTTCACAAATACCATAACTTAACAAGATTTACCTGAGACTGAATTTTATTTCGTACCAGAATAATCTCAAATGGAATATAAAGTAATAAACAAGTTCCGATATTTCTGGAAATACCAACTAACTCCTGATTAACTAATCCATATTAAAAAATAAAGGAATGATGAGCATCAATTATGTGAACTCAAATAACGCCAACTATATAATTAGTTACAATAAAAAAATGAAAATTTATTTTGGGTAGATCTCACCAACATCATCCCTAGCTTTCACTTCAGCCCCGCGAAACGCCCAGTGATAGCCGGTGTGGAAAGAAAGCAGGCATCACAGGTTCCCACTCAGGTTTTTCATGAGGTTGGGCAGGTCTACCTCGAAACAGTCCCTTGGATGTTGGTAGGGTCGTAGAGCAGTCCGTCGAGAGGCCAGGGAGGGTTGCAGTTGAAATCACCGGATAGGTCGCAGAGATCATACGTATCGTCGCCAGGACAAAAAAATAGCCAGGGGTCTCGTACCGTGTCCCAACAAAATGTCCAATATTCGGTTTCCAATCCCCACGTGGAAGCCGACAGATCTAAATCATGTAAAAACATGTATCTTTGCCGAAAAGACATTCAAAAGTCTCCTAGGACTCACCTTCCTTATAGGAGCGGCTTTCCACCACACAAAAAGAACAGATGACACTTTATAGTGCAGGAATGAGAATAATCTCGCTCTCGCCATCATGGTCGCCATTAGCCACCTTCACAATAAAAATGCCAGATGCCTATACAAGAAACTGATATCCGGATTCCGGACCATACCAGAAAACATATTTAAAAAAAACCGTCTAGCCAACTACGCATGCAGTACCTGGGTTCTGCTCATGCGCGAAAAACAAGTGAAGAGTGGTAGAACTGACGAGCCAATTAGAAAATAGATCTGCCATATGTGACACTACTGACACTACGTCATGTCTCATAGTGATATATGACTTGACATTGACTTTTAATGTCTGACTGTGACATTTGTACTTGACATCAAACTCCCTGACATGGAACGCCCATATTTTGGAGATACATTTATTTGACAATGAAAACAAACAATCAACCTAATCATTTATCTTCATAGTTCAGAAATTAGCTGAAAAATAATGCTAGACCACCTCTCTGGTAAGTACTATGGACACACTTGATTGAATTATTCTCATAGCTTGCTAATACGTTATAGAATACTGACTAAATACACCTCTTTTGTTTTCAGACTACTCTGTTTCTCATGCCTTCCATTTCAACATCCAAGAAGGGTACCTGGTAGAATGATGGGTAATCACCACTTTGATGTAAGCTTTGAACATTACTAATATTCGGACCTCTTTACAATGATTACGATTTCAGATTTTCGAATATGCTTGACATGTAAACAGTGGACCAACCACCCCTACAGAATCAGCACTTGGAGCAAAATACCACAGGATTATAAGTAGACCAAATATGGCTTGTTACTCTTATTGATGAATCATAATAAACAACTCTTACTGTTGACTGAAATACCCTGTTAGTCTAGATTCACCTGTATTCAAAGATTTATGATTGGAAGGTAAATTTTCATGTTACAGTATATTCGTTCTTGGAGTTGGTAAATAAAAACAAATCAAACTTCTACTGTTCAAACGGGGTACATTGAAATTCAGTTGAGATAATAACTCTGGACAATCAGTCAGGTAGTTTGTGAGTTTACAGACAAATACACAAGAGTGATAAGTTCTACGGTCCTTCAAAGATAGCAATGAAAATCTGTGTAATAATGTTATTATCTGAACCTTGTTCGGGATAAATTCCATCAATTCTATGTGCAATGTATTTCATGAATTTCCGTTGAATTGATTCGAGTAGATTAATGTGATTAAGGTAAATGGGAGACCAAATCAGCGAGCCATATTCCAATCGTGATCTCACATGAGGTAAAGAGAGCAATGAGACTACCTTCGTTTTTAAAGTCTTTGCAGTTCCTGAAAATCAAGCCAAGCATTTTTTTCGCTGCCGATGCAGTTTTGATAATGTGTGATGAGAAGCTTAATTTGGAGTCAAAGTAAATACCTAGATCTTTAATCACATCACTCCGATCTAAAGAAAAATGATTTATTGAGTAAATAAATTCCACTGGTTTGAATTTCAAAGTATAGGTTGTGTAATGACATTTCTGAATATTTGAAGGTAGTTTATTTGTTTCACACCAAAATGCTAGGCGGTCTATATCATTTTGGAGTAATTTACAGTCACTTTGAGATTCAATGACTCTAAATAATTTCAAATCATCAGCAAATAAAAGAATGTTGCTAGTTATATCCACACCTATGTCATTCACGAATAATGAGAAGAGAAGAGGGGCTAAATTGCTTCCCTGAGGTGCCCCGCTGGTAGAAATGAAAATTTGTGATTTATGATCGACCACGGTATTCAACATATTGTGACCTATTACTTAGGTATGATTGAACGAAATTTAGTAGATTAGTATCAAAGCCAAGATTATTCAATTTAGATATAAGATATAAGATTCTATGATCCAACTTGTCAAAGGCTTTTGAGAAATCTGTATATATGGTATCGACTTGTGTTTGATTATCAATAGCATTGCATATGGTTTTTGTTAAGCACATCAAATTGGTGATGGTTGATCTCTCAGATATGAAGCCGTGTTGCTCGAGTGATATTTTATTTTTCACATTGGGAAACACTATTATAAATTGATTTTTCAAAAGCCTTTGCAAAATTTGATAGTAATGTGATGGGACGATAGTTTCTTATTTGATTGATAGCTCCAGATTTAAATATTGGGCATATTTTTGAGGTTTTCCAGACATCGGGAAATGTACATGTTTTTAATGCTCTGTTATAAATTGTTTGAAGGGGTTTTGCAAACACATAAGCACAATCTTTTACTAAAAATCTAGGTATGTTGTCGTAGCCACAAGTATGTTTGGATTTGAGTTTTTTCAGAGCAGTCTTGACTTCATCTTCACTCAAATTCTCAAGTGATATAGTTGGTGTACTCAAGGATAGTGCATCATCACCCATGGTGTTATTATCGATTTGGGTAGTATAAACACTGCTAAAATAGTCAGCAAATGCATTTAGAATGCTCGAGGGGTTTTTACATTCTATGTCATCCATATAGAGTATTCCAGGGATCCTAGAAATTCCTTTTTTACTTCGAATGAATGACCAGAATTCTGAGGGATCAGATTTAATAGATTTCTCGGATTTGTCTATATAATAATGATTGACGATAAAGAATATTTTCTTGCCATCGTGAGCTCGATAAGAATTACATTGATATGTGAAGACTTAGGAAGTTGAGATACTTATCACTATCTAAAACATTTTTCAAAATCACAGGACCTAAATAAAGAAGAAATAAACAAATTCCAGTTGCTTTCCACCTCCTAGCTTCATCTAGTGACCTTGGCTTACGATTGAATTCATGGGGTATATTTGAAGCTTGACTTAACAACAATTTAGATATATCCAAATACATTCAAATACAGGAGACTAAACGTTCAATTGTTAAATCGCTTTCAAAGCCGATCAGTCATTGTTTGGATGTTTGCAACGAGTGCAAGAGAGACAAATATACGAACGCGGCGCTTTGGCAACAATGTATGTTTGAAGCTTCTCATCATCGTCAGTGGCGTGCTGGCGTGTCAGTCATGTAATGTAAATGTCACTTCTGTATTTTTTCCTTTAAAATACTTCTTGTTTCTTTCATAATTTTTTATTTCCGCGAAAATGCATCCACGACTTTGTGCCGTTCCATTATGTACCTACTACTGAAACTAAACAATAAAAAGTGATGGGATTTCATCACATGAATTCGCCAGTGACTTCTGCACACCAGACATGGTTAACTACAATTTTGGAAAGCATGGGTAAGAAAATATACTAATATAGTTTGTTTGAAGAACCTTTGTGGTAACATGATTCATTTTAGCATCAGAATATCTACAAAGATCACTGCTGAATATTGTGGCACTTGTGCTAACCATTTTGATACTGGAAATGGGAAAACATATACCTACCTTAAAAACGTTCGAGGTAAGTCTTTCTGTACTGTATTAGGTAGTGAACTGATTTCTCGAGTGTTTTCTCTTCTATTTTTTTCATCCTTGTATAAGTAGTATTTTTGCTTTTTGAAACCCCTGCTGTGAGGAACCTTGGACTGGTGATAAACTGATGTTGATTATACCCTTGAAAATGACATATTATGTATAGCCCTTAATTATGTTTACATAGATATGTTACGGGTAAAGTTAGAATAACGGTTAAACTTAAGTTTACCCGGGTAAACTGCACAATACCCAGAAAACATTGGTAAAGTCCAGAATAGAATTGAAATTTTACATGTTTCGGACTTTACCCGGGTAAACCGCGTTCTATCCGCTTTCGCGTGATTAAAGTTAAAACATAACGACATAAGTGTTTGAAAAACATATTTAATTAAAAAACATATTTTACAAATCAAAAGTTACACAGTAAAACTGCATCCTGACAAAGTAAAAGATACTATAATCTATTTGTTCTGACAAGACAAGCTGCTGTGACATTTCGAGTTACAAAGATTGCCAATCGCTTAACATTTACATTTATTGGTCATGCATTTAGTTTTACAGTTGCATCGTTTATAACCTTGACCTCCTAAAAGTGATTGTTCATTTGCAAGTTGTCGTAAACTTTTCTTTTCCGGTGATACACTTTCCTACAAGTTTCTCACTGCACACTGAAAATTGATTCCTAGAAAACATTTCTTCAATAGTTCCTCTCTTGTTTGCTAATTTATAAAAATCGTCGTCAGTCTTCTCGATAACTGTCATGAGAATGTTTCTAAAATCACCTCTCCCTCGGTCAACATCTGGAATTTGTACTCTCACTGTATATCCAACAGAACATGGAGGAAACTTAGAATTCGATAAAGCTTTCATCTTCTTTGCTTGATTTTCTAAATTTCTTTTTGCGTCTCGTCTATTTGACTGTATATTTTTTTGGCACAAGGTATAGGATTATTACTAAATAATTATATTGTGTTTAGAGAATGAACTCTGAAATTTCTCTAAGTCTTACATTGGTTTGTTGAACCCATGTAATTTGGTGTTTGGTCACTCTTTTAGGTGAGTTGAATGTACAAGGAAAAATATAGGTAGAATTGTTTTTTTCTATATGTACAATATGGTTTGCTCCTCATGCACGTGGTGGTAAAAGTTGTCTGTCACTCTTTTAGATCCAATATAAGTTGTTAAAGGTATCCTACCAAGTTCCTCATAATTGGGAAATAAAACATCGGATTTGCTGTACTAGGTGTTAATTCTTTCCTGGACAATCCTCAGCTGACACCTTGACCCAGCTGTTTCAGCACAACCTGACGCCCGACTAGTGGAGCCGAGTTTTTTTTTTTAAATGGAAAGACCGAATCTATATAATCTAAGGAATGGTCGGAGATTGGATTATGAGAGTTTGCATAATGGTGGAATTCGGCAGGACAGAGGAGAAAATATCGATGAAAATCCAGGTATGAATGTTCCAAACACTTCCAATAAACAAACTGGTGGAAATGTAAACCATCATGAAGCTATTCCTAAAAGTTTGAGTAAAACAAAGGGAAATATAAGTAATATATTCACCACACCAGCAGGCAGAGTAAGTGAGCAGGAAATGCCTCCAATCACGGCACCTCTAAGGGCACCGGCTAGTTTTTTGAGACATCCAGTAAATGAAAAAGCAAAAAGTGTTCCACCTTATAGCTTTTCGAATGAAGATCTGTCAGGACAATCTGAAAACAAGAATAGAATGGAATCAAACATGCAGGGGGCACGACATCCTCATCAAGGAATTAACTTCAATAATAGGTCAAGTTCAAACGATTTTAGTGTTCCGCCTCCTGGAATGTTTCAAAATTATGGCACACAAGTTCCAAATCATGTTTTTCAAACAAGCAATGATATGAATAACTTTATTTCAAGGATTATAAACAATACTGTACTACATTTACAAAATCAAAATATGTTAGCAAATAATAGAAATCCAAGAAATTTATTACCACAAGAAAATGTACAGAGTGGACCAAACACAAATTTGGTCTCAAACTTTTCTAGACTTAATCTAGACAATAATATAAATTTTTCTTTGTCTGAAATAGCAAATCTTTTGCCAAATTTTGATGGTGACAGTGAGTTACAACCATTGGAATTCTTGCACTTTTTAGAAAGTAGTGTGGACATTACAAAAGTGCCATTTAACACCATAGAAGTTTTATTGAGTCGAACTTTTGAAAATTCAGCAAAACTTTTGTGGGGAGCATTTATTTTGCTTTGTCTTTTCAAGACTATCAGTCGTTCAAATTTGAATTCATTGAACATTTTTGGAGTTCTAAGAGACAAAGAAAAATCAAGGATAAGTGAGAAAGTGATGAATATAAAGCCGGACTCTTTGTTGATCATTTCATTTCCAAAATTTTGGATTTCAATAACTAAAGATTTGCAGCCAGGATACTCACCAGCAGAGTTAATAGATCTGATTGCACCACACTTTCCACCAAGTGTGGCATGTACTCTTCTAGGGTGTACATATTCTTCACAAGCCCTTGCGAGACTAAGACATGCAGTAGAATATTATAAAAATGAGCCAAATGAAACGAGAAATCAAGAAATGAACCAAACTAAAAACTTCTTTCCAAATCAAACTAAAAACTTCTTTCCAAATCAAACTAAAAATCAATTCCAAAATAAAAATTTTAACGAAAATAAAAATTCTGTTCATCAGGCCCAAGCAGCACCTAAAAGATATTTTGAAAAATTAAAACACATATCACAATTAGAGTGTGAGGAGAGTGAAAATCAAAATAAAAATAATTCGGGAAACGAAATGTCTCCCCACATTGTTTTTGTTCTAAAACTTGGACATTGTGAGCCACATGAGAGATATGATTCCTGAGATTCGGAAGGAATAGGATTATTACTAAATAGTTATGGAAATCATCCATTCTCAAAGTGGCCCAATTTGAATTCAATCAAATGAAAAACTCAAAGTCGGTCGACCACACAATATAATAAAATAATGAACAAGTGGGTGTTACTATAGTTTCGGCTCAACAGCCATCATCAGACACAGTAAGTAATCTGTAATAGGAGAAATAATACTAAATAACAAAATGGCGTGCCTAAATACTTACAATCAAATTCAAAGGAAAAAGGTATGAACCATATGAACGTCACAATTCGGGTAGCCGGAAATCAATCGTATATCAAATATACATATTGTTTAAATTTGCTTAGCCACCAAAAGAAACCAAATATCAAAATCAAGTAGGAGTTGAAGAACATCATCCTCCACTGATGGTAGTCAGTATTCAACTAATAGGAATTGACATGAAATAATAAAATTAAAATCAAATGGTTACGGTTGAAATATGACAAATGACTTGTGAACATACAGTTGACATAGAACAATGAATTTTTATGTCTATGAAATTTATATAATAAAAGTTGTATGAAAATTTTTGATGAGAAATAGCGAGTTGAGGTGGAAGACTCAGCAAAAATTCAATTCAATAAAGTTAGATGAGAATGAAAAATTATATAATAAGGAACCTTGAAGCTTATAGTAGAGAAAAATTTTGTTGAGAAGAAGAAAATCAAAGGTTAAGATTGAACATTTACATACGAGTTCAGAGACGTATTAAGGAAAATGAAAATTGGAAAAATTGAATTATGAAAATTGTAGGGTACGAAAAATATGATTGCGTTCAAAATTTTCATAATTCAATTTTTCCAATTTTCATTTTCCTTAATACGTCTCTGAACTCGTATGTAAATGTTCAATCTTAACCTTTGATTTTCTTCTTCTCAACAAAATTTTTCTCTACTATAAGCTTCAAGGTTCCTTATTATATAATTTTTCATTCTCATCTAACTTTATTGAATTGAATTTTTGCTGAGTCTTCCACCTCAACTCGCTATTTCTCATCAAAAATTTTCATACAACTTTTATTATATAAATTTCATAGACATAAAAATTCATTGTTCTATGTCAACTGTATGTTCACAAGTCATTTGTCATATTTCAACCGTAACCATTTGATTTTAATTTTATTATTTCATGTCAATTCCTATTAGTTGAATACTGACTACCATCAGTGGAGGATGATGTTCTTCAACTCCTACTTGATTTTGATATTTGGTTTCTTTTGGTGGCTAAGCAAATTTAAACAATATGTATATTTGATATACGATTGATTTCCGGCTACCCGAATTGTGACGTTCATATGGTTCATACCTTTTTCCTTTGAATTTGATTGTAAGTATTTAGGCACGCCATTTTGTTATTTAGTATTATTTCTCCTATTACAGATTACTTACTGTGTCTGATGATGGCTGTTGAGCCGAAACTATAGTAACACCCACTTGTTCATTATTTTATTATATTGTGTGGTCGACCGACTTTGAGTTTTTCATTTGATTGTATTACTAAATAATTATATTGTGTTTAGAGAATGAACACTGAAATTTATCTAAGTCTTACATTGGTTTGTTGAACCCATGTAATTTGGTGTTTGGTCACTCTTTTAGGTGAGTTGAATTTACAAGGAAAAATATAGGTAGAATTGTTTTTTTCAATATGTACCGGGTGTCCCAATAAGGTCGGCTAGCGGCTGTATCTCGAGAACCATTCGACATATTGATTTCGGAAAAAAATAATCCTAACAAAAGTGACCTCAAGAAATTCATGGAAATTGTTTTCCACTCTCAAATCCTACCGCTAGATGGCGTAATTTGAAATCGAAATTGAAAAACGGTTATTTCTTCATAAAGTCCCGCATGAAGGTGGGTAATGTGAAATTGTTTTGGACTCTTCTAATGATACTCTAAAAATTACCTATTTGACATTTTGACCTATCTCTCGAAATGAGGGGTGGGGGAAGGGTGGAACCTTATAGCAGATAAAGTTCGATAACTCTCGACTACGTCATCTGATTTCAATGATCTTGGTCTCGTTTTGGAGCTATCGAATGGAGGAATCATAATATGCAATGAAACTTGAGTTTATATCCGAGAATTGACCGCCAGATGGCGTTCTTCTACCGCTCAAGCAATTTACACAAATATCTACGGATAATTAAATGGGATGCTATATTTATTATCACGCTATTCTATTACTCATGAAATAACCCAGAAAATAGCACAAACTGGACGTCGCTATCGTTGCTCAAACATGAGTTATCAATAAAAATGTTGTTTTAGGAACTAATTTTTAATATTAATCAATAAGCAAGTATGCCGTGGGAAACGAAATTATAAAAATCAACTTTTAATCTAGCAAATGCTCAAAGTGACGCCAATCATTGTCAATACATCTTTGAAGTCTTCGCCTTGTTCCATCTACAGCAGCTTCGATTTCTGCCACAGAAATAGATGTAATGGCATTTCGGATTCTGAGAATCGTGTCTTCCTTTGTGGTTGGCCGGGTCTGGTAGACAATATCTTTAAGTCTCCCCCATAAATAAAAGTCAAGAACAGTCAAATCAGGGGATCTGGGTGGCCAAGGAAATAAACTACCTCTTCCTATCCATTTATTGGGTAACTGAATATTTAAGTATTCCCTGACGATGGCAGCATAATGGGAAGGGCAACCATCTTGTTGAAACCACATGTTTGCACGAGTTTCTAGAGTTACCTCTTCCAAGAGAACTGGTAAGTGATTTCTCAAAAATTCTAAATATCTCGCCCCATTGAGAGTTTCTTCAAATATAGAGATAATAATTTTACCTTCAATTATGCCGCACCACACATTTACGCTAAAATGATTTTGATGATCAATTTCCATCATCCAATGGGGATTATTGGCCGACCAATAATGCATATTATGCAAGTTAACTTGACCTCTACTTGTGAATGTAGCCTCATCTGTCCATAAGATTTGATTAAAAAAATGTTGATTCTCTCTGGTCATTTGAAGCATCCAGTAGCAGAAATCCAATCTTCGGTCAAAATCGAGTGGTTTGAGCGCCTGGTGAAGTTCAACATGATATGCATGTAATCTTTCTCTCTTGAGAATCCTCTGAACAGTAGATCGAGGAATATTCATATCTCTTTCTATATCCCTGATACTGTGATGAGGATGAGCTTCAACATAAGCGAGCACATTCACAATATTATCCTCATTTCGAGATATGCGATTCCTGTTCCTGGCTTGTATCAGCATCACTTGTCCACTTTCTCGCAAACGTCTTGCTAAACGCATGAAAACCCTTCTCGAGAAATGTCGTCTCCGAGGATATCTCTCAGCGTACTCCCGCGAAGCAATAACTGCATTTTCCATACTTTGAAAGAACACTGCCAACATATCATATGCTTCAACAACATTATACGACATATTTTCCAAATTTTTCACATCAATTTCAGATACATATAGGCATAAAGCTAAAATCAATCACTTATGACAGATAAACATTGTGTATTTCATTTTTCCGTTTTCCACGGCATACTTGCTTATTGATGAATATTGAAAATGAGTTCCTAAAACAACATTTTCGTAGATAACTCATGTTTGAGAAACGATAGCGACGTCCAGTTTGTGCTATTTTTTGGGTTATTTCATGAGTAATAGAATAGCGTGATAATAAATATAGCATCCCATTTAATTATCCGTAGATATTTGTGTAAATTGCTTGAGCGGTAGAAGAACGCCATCTGGCGGTCAATTCTCGGATATAAACTCAAGTTTCATTGCATATTATGATTCCTCCATTCAATAGCTCCAAAACGAGACCAAGATCATTGAAATCAGATGACGTAGTCGAGAGTTATCGAACTTTATCTGCTATAAGGTTCCACCCTTCCCCCACCCCTCATTTCGAGAGATAGGTCAAAATGTCAAATAGGTAATTTTTAGAGTATCATTAGAAGAGTTCTAAACGCTCTCACATTACCCACCTTTATGAGGGACTTTTTAGAGAAATAACCGTTTTTTAATTTTGATTTGGAATTACGCCATCTAGCGGTGGGATTTGAGAGTTGAAAACAATTTCCATGAATTTCTTGAGGTCACTTTTGTTACGATTATTTTTTTCCGAAATCAATAGGTCGAATGGTTCTCGAGATACAGCCGCTAGCCGACCTTATTGGGACACCCGGTACAATATGGTTTGCTCGTCATGCACGTGGTGGTAAAAGTCTGTCACTCTTTTAGATCCAATATAAATTGTTAAAGATATCCTACCAACTTCCACATAATTGAGGAATAAAACATCGGATTTGCTGTACTGGGTGTTGATTCTTTCCTGGACAATCCTCAGCTGACACCACGACCCAGCTGTTTCAGCACAAAGTTCACACCTTATATTTCCTGATGTACTTGGTTTGTCACACTCTACACATTTGCTCTGATTTTCTGAAGTTTCTATATTACTAGCGTTTTCACTATAATTTCAGTAATATCTTCTTGGGGATTGTCTGTTTCTGGGTCACTATCCATAGACTGGTCTTCATTTTGTACTTGTTGAGGCTGTTCACCTACACCAAAATTCTTCACAACTTTCTTCGGTTCGTAGATTTTCAACAGCTTCTTTTGGAAAAGCTGTTATGTATAGGCCGACTTTAACATCATGCCCAAACATGGCGGCATAAGGAGCTTGTTTTATCCCATCATGGTATGCTCTATTTTTCATTAACTGGACAAATCTTAGACCTTCTGACCATCGCATGCAGTTTTCATCGTCCATCCACGTCATCAAAATATTTTGTATATCTTGATTTGCTCTTTCCACGCTGCCTTGTGACTGACTGTGACGTGGTTTGCCATGGACTATTTTAAGACCACTCCACATTGTGCATAGCTCTTCAATGACACGGCCGTTGTCCGATTGTAGTATAGATGGGGCTCCGAAAATACAAAATATGTCTATCAGGCTCTTAGCTACTTCCTCAGCTCTTTTCGATGTTAATGCAGCTATTTGAACAAACTTAGTTAAGTGGTCCTGATACACCATGATAAATTTGTATTCTCCATCCGGATGGGATTGCATGTCAATTAGGTCCACTTGACAACGGCTGTTCATCTCCGAAAAAAACCATCGGTTTGGCCACAAGCCCTTTTTTGGCAGATTTTAGTTTCCTTCGGCACCCTTCACATAAGCGCAGATATAACTTAATAACATCTTGAGTTATATTCTTGTACTTTTTCTTACATTCACTTTCCATGCGATGTTAAACACCATGTCCTATAGCTAAATGTGCATAATGCAAAATGTCGAACATTTCGTCGTTTGTAACGTAATATTTTACGATAGATTCACCTGACGATACACGAGCAATAAGCTTTTCAATGCCTCCAACAGAACATATCGTCGGTTTGGAAGAAGACCGTCACAAGTCGAAAATGGTAATTTTGTAGTATTTTCAGTAAACCAAGTCTTAATACCCGATATTTGTATCAGGAATAGTGTCATATATTGAACTCATTCAGTAATCGCTAGATGGCGATATGTGACACATCGAGTTTCTAGAATTTCCGAACATATTTGCGAGGAAGACAGTCACAAAGTCAGTTGTGTTTTAGCAGTTGTTAGAAGCGTATCATATTTTTTCGACAATAGTGGCACAATTTGAGAAGGTACGTGAATTTATATATACTATTTCGTAGAATACCGTCATATTTTATCTAAGAACAGTATTCTTCATTAAGTACGGTCTATTTATGTTAGTTACTTTGTTCGTTACCGTCACATTTCGAGTTGGAACAGTATTCGTCATAAAATAAGATGAATGTATTCAAGTATTTTATTGCTTGAGTGCACCATTTTGGTTTATGCCAGTTTTCTACAAAAAGTCACTTCGGATTATTATCAAAGTGCATGCAATATTTCAATTTGTGTCAGTCTTTCTCAAATAAGAAATCAGGTATTTGCATTATAATTTTAAAATCAGTACTCACTATTTATTGTGATTTTGAAATCAACAAATTTATGTTGTTTCCTGTCTCTAGATTTTTCAATAATTGAACAATGGAGAGAACAAAGTTGATACTGAAACTCGCTAAAGATCAAGAAATGTTATCAAGTACGGAGGGGTACTTTAAAAATGTTCGGAAAATTTCAACCGATCATAATGAAGAAAATGATATTTCGAAAACCATTGTTTCTACAGAAAATAATATAGATGCCAATTTGCTACCAGATGTTGCCGTTATTCTCACAGGGATAGGAGATGTTTCTGGGAATTATGTAAATACGGATATTTCCAATGGAGATGCAATTGAAACAGGTTGGTGTATTCAGCAATAATAATCAACTTGATACTGTATTATCTTCATGTTTGATGAAGAAATGGTTCGAACTTAGTGTCAAGGGAATTATTTACTTGTGTTTCAGGATTTCAACGCCGGGATAGTATGCACGAAATAATGAGTCTTCCCAGTACAAGCTATGCTAATTCAAATGATAACCAAGGTTGGTAAATTATTATAGTCGCTGTATACAAAATATTGCAAAAATAATCAAATGCACTATTTTTCTATTACAGAAGCTACATTTTCCAAAGTTCTATTTGATGAAGGTTCTGATGGAAATTCTGGAACTTCAAGTAGTGAATCGGATAGTGATGAAAGAGCTAATGAACCTTTTGGGTCTGGTGGCTCAGATGCAGATCCGGATTTTGTAGCAGACACATCCTCGCCGTCTTCTGCAGATTCTGATCACAATGAAGTTCAAAATGAAGCTGAACACAAACGCCGTTCAGTGAAAAATCCTCCTCAAGTGGAGAAAACAAGTAAAAAACGAAAATGTGACAGAAAGGAGTGGCAAAAAAATAAAGCAAAACGTCTTAGGAATAGAGGATTTGCTTACGAATCTATTCGAATAATCAAAAAAAGTGATGGAACTATGGAACGGAATAGGGTACTGCGTGCTGAAAAGAAGATGTTACCTCCCTGTGATGATAAATGCCGCTTGACCTGCTCTGCAAAGTTTTCACAAGATCAGAGACAAAAAATTTTTGAAGAGTATTGGGGAATGGGAGAGCTACAGAGACAGCGCGATTTCCTATCAACCTGCATGTCAACTATTAAACCAAAATATAGGTACGAGAAAGCTGGAACTTGTCGACGTCTCAATAATGCATTTTACTTTGAATCTAATGAACAAAGAGTTCGTGTTTGTAAATACTTTTTTATAGCTACCTTAGGTATTAATAGTAGAATCATACGAACGGTGATTGCGAAACAGGAGACAATGACCAAAGGAATAATCAAACCTGAAATGAGAGGAAAACACGCCAAACATGCGACTGTTGGAGAAGGCATAAAAGAAAGCATTAGGAATCACATCAATTCAATCCCCAGGATACCTAGTCATTATTGCCGCTCACAAAGTAAAAAAGAGTACATAGATGGAGGAAAGTCGGTTGCTGATCTTCATAGGGACTACAAGAAGTCTTGTCAGGAGCTGAATTTGCCATATGGAAACTACTTGATGTATTATGCAATATTTAATCAAGAATTTAATATTGGTTTCTTTAGTCCAAAAAAGGATCAATGCGAGCTATGTCTCGCATTCATGGGTGCAAATCCAGAAGAAAAAAAACAAATTCAGGCTAATTATGACACTCATATACGACAAAAAGAACTATCCCGAATAGAGAAGGAGGGTGATAAAGCCTCAGGGAACATAGTAATCACTTATGATCTACAGGCAGTATTACCATGCCCAATTGGAGATGCATCATCATACTACTATGTATCTAAACTGAATGTTTATAATTCGACTATGTATGACATACGAAGTAATACAGCATGTTGTTATGTTTGGCATGAGGCTGAGGCTAACCGGGGATCGAACGAAATTGGTTCATGTGTATGGAACTACTTGTTAACTTTACAAGAAAACATTGTCAAATCAAGTGACAATTCGAAACTTTTAGACGTTGTTTTCTATACTGATAATTGTGCGGGCCAAAATAAAAATAGATTTATTGTGGCTTTGTACATGTATGCTGTGTTGAAACTGGAGTCAGTGCGGTCAATAACCCATAAATTTTTAATCACGGGTCACACCCAAAATGAGGGTGACCATGTCCATTCAATTATAGAAAAGGCAATAAAAAAAAATAGAAAGTCAGGGCCTATCTACGTTCCCGATCAGTACGTTACTATTATTAGGCAAGCGAAAAAAACTGGAAACCCCTTTCTTGTTAAGGAAATGTGCCACAAAGATTTCTGGGATCTTAAAGATCTTCCCACACAGTTTGGTATGAAAAATATCTACAAGAACTCGGAAGGTGAAACAATAAAAATGTCTGATATAAAAATGTTCATGTTGAAAAAAGATCAACCTGGAACCATGTTCTACAAAACCTCTTACGAACAAACAGAGTTTCTTAATGTAAATATTTTGAATCTGAGACGTAAAGATACAGACATTTCTTTATTTAAACTAAAAAATGCTTATAAACAAAGGCCAGGTATCACAGAAGCAAAGAAGAAGGGATTACTTTCATTGTTCAATGAGAAACCAGAAAAACGAGTTGTGCCTACATACTATTATGACTTTTATAATAGACTATAGTTTACCGATTTCATATTGTTATTATTATTTTTGTGTTTCACATCATTATTGAACTCAATTTGTTCATAATTTGCGTTATTTTGTCATTTTAATCCAAAATTAGGTCAACAAAAGGTACACAGGTTTTTGGGAAAGACTGTCACAATTCTTAATTAAAGGTAATAAACAAACAACAGGTGTATATAAATATGTATTCATTAGGTCTAACTGAAGCTCATGATATATACTTTCATATTCATGAAGTCATTACCTATTGGAATCTAGTATATAATGTTCTATTATGTTGTTTAAGAATTGAATTTCTTCAAATGCCTCTCCTGAAAATTAATGATTTTTGACTTGTGACGGTCTTCTTCCAAACCGACGATATGTCAAACCTCTTTAACCGTCGATATTGTAGAGTAGTCTTACTTTTAGCATTTTTTGCGAACTTGACGGAGTCTAACATTTCTTGGTATCGTTCATTATTAAAATAAAAACTATTTGCACTTTTCGAAGACACCAGTTCGTTGAAAACTTCGTAAAAACGCTGTGCTAACCGCGCGCGTCCGCTCTCTTCGGTTGCCATTTTATTACTGCACGTGGTGAAAGATGATGCAATAATAATAATCCCTACAACCAACTTCACCCACGCGAAAGCGGATAGAACGCGGTTTACCCGGGTAAAGTCCGAAACATGTAAAATTTCAATTCTATTCTGGACTTTACCCATGTTTTCTAGGTATTGTGCAGTTTACCTGGGTAAACCTAAGTTTAACCGTTATTCTAACATTACCCGTAACAGATATATTATTTGACAACATTTTACCTAAATATATGTGATTGCTACTACATTAATTAAAATCTTCTTGATATTTCCTCAAATATTTACTCGACACTTTAATTTATACCAGATGTGCAGATATTATACATATTCTCATATCAGTTTCTAGGGTATTCAAAGTCCAGAGGAAGAATGTTCAAAACCATGCATGATCTTTCATGAAGTGTTCTAATTTCATAATCATTTGGATATGTTACCTATTAATTATACCTTTTGAACTGAGCAACTGATTCCACTCATTTTTAACAGGTATGTGTAATTTTTCCAGCTTTCCATCCATTCATTTAGAATAGCATGAAATTTCAAACTGTTCTCACTCTTAATCCAGATTGAAATAAGTTTCAATAAAATGAATACAGAATAAGATTGAATTTTTAATACCTACGACATGAATATTTATTCATTTATAAAATAACAAATATGATGTGGTACTCCGGTTTTTTCAAAGCAATCATATAAGTTTGAAAAATATGGTTGCATAGTGAAAAATTATCAAGCTACACATAAATCATACTATAATTATGCACAATACATGAAAATTTATACATAGAGGTACCTATAAGTATAAATAAATATCAACAAACTAAATTATATAATAATTTATATTTATTATATCTTGTATATACATGTATAAAAACAATTATAAAACAATATGTTATGAATATAATTTCAATCAACTATCTTTTGTACTCAATATTTAAACACATTTATTAAGAGTTAAAAAATCTCCTTTTTTTCAGACAAAACCAGGTTCACAACAGTGTTGACAACACTTTCAATTTGCTATTTTGAGGCTACCATCAATGAGAGGAATGCAAACAAGTTTTTTGAAGAATCAAACTAGATGAATCTTCAGTGGTGAATGTGAAGTTTTTTTTGATGTACTTGAAAATTGAAAAAATGAAACAAATTGGTCTTATTTGAAGTAGGTCCTTTCAAATAGAGTAGAAAAATAAATGAATCAAGGTTGAAAATAATTTTTCTTGATATTTATTTCTATATTTGTAGATTCCTTCGACTACTTCTTAAGTTGAAACCATCCTTTGAACCCCATCCAGTTCTTCATGAATATTCACAGGTATCAAGTCCCAATATAATATCGAAAATAGATACATTTTCACTCTGAAACAAATAAAAATATTCGAGGCTACCGAGCAGTATCTGAAAAATGTTATAGAAAATACAAAATAACAGTTTGAAAGCCAAAAACCTATAGAGGAAAACAGCAGATTAAATAATTTTGATTCATTTTCTATCAATAGAAAATAATAAGGAAGGACCGAGGGAAGGACACTAATTTCAAAATAAAGATTTCGGAAATTTCATTACAATAAGCTCAGTTATTCATATATATAAATAAAAAATATAAATTAAGTTTCTTGTTTGCATCAGAATCTGAATGCCTTTTATGTTGTATGTATGCATTCACATTGCTCAAGTACTTACCAAAAAATGTTTCACAAAAGTTCTTAGCATAAGCAAATTTGAAATTTAAAGATTCCCTGGATACAACTGTGGTAGTAAGTAGTAGAGCATAGTGTATGTACCTTGGCTACATCAAAAATTAGGTGCTAATCACACTGAAAAACAACATGATATTCATTATATCTTAAAATAGAAGGAAGAAAACTAGCGAAACCATAGTGGTTTTGTGAAACATTCAAACAACTTACCATCATAAATGATCATTGAACTGTTCCATACACATCATCAGGTGTATAGGTACCTTTATGATTAATTTTCATAATTTCATCACTGCTCATCTGAAATAAAAATATATCTATACATACTACTGATACTGAAGGTACAAAATGAGGTAGTGAATGATATCCAAATTATAAGAAAGGAATTATATAGATGAAACTTGAGTCCATTTCAGTTTTTTATAGTAACTACTAAATATATTCATATAATAGGTAAGTATATAGTTAGATTACCCAACGTTCTTTCTGTTAAAGAGTGGTGAGACCAAAAGATGTAGAATTCAGGAACATTATTATTGGATGAACAGAGTATTTAGAACGGTGTTTGCTGCATTGAAACTATGCTGCTAAATGCAAGAATACTGCATTGTGAATTCTCAACTGTTGAATATCTTGCCATTTATTGGAAAATAGCACTCACCTTTAAGAATGTAGGTATTTGAGATTGTACTTCCTCAATACTGAAGAAAACATTTTCAGAGGGATGAGATGTTATGTGCCAGTGCTTCTAGTTTACATTGTGCGATTGAGATCATCTCATGTGATTCGTGAGGTTTCGACTGGAGGTTTAAGAATACAGCATAGCAGTCATGATATGTGTGCTCATTGTCAATATTTTTGAAATATCAACGTTACGTTACCGTCAGAGCAGGATATTTCGAACCTGGCACCTACTTTTGGACTGGACCGGACCGGACGCCTCTGTCTAATAAACATAACCTCTATTTTGGTTCTACCGTGAAAAGTCCAATTTGAGTAAAAATGATCCACCCTTCAACACACAACACACAAATGCACCATTTTCGCACACAAATATTGTTTCTGAAACTCACAAAAAAGTGAAACGGCCAAAATAACTCAAATCGGTATCAACGAAATAAGACGGCAATTCTGCAACCTCGCAAGCGTCAAACTTGTGAAAATAGTCGAATGTTCTGCGGCGTTGCCGAAAGTGCTGATTTGTATGGTGAAATGTGATAAGAGAGGAATTGATTTCATCAGAATGTACATCATTAAATCAAAAACACTATGATTCGATGATAACCCAGCAAACACAAATACGTAAAATTGACATAAATGTTACATAACTGATGATACATGTTATGTAACAATGTTGCGTAAAATTTACATTAATTATATGGCGAAATGTCCGCCTCAGAGACCACCTAGTTTTTACATAACATTGATGTAACTACTTCATATATATATTATATTAATTTTATATGTCCGCCACAACATAATACATGTTGATAGGTTACATACAATTTACATCAGTGTTACGTAGAAATGTTAGCCTCAAATAACACTTCTTCGTTACATAGCATTTATATAACTACTGAAACAAAATTTTTACGTAAAAGCTACGTCACACTTATAATATAATTTATTATATATTACTCAGATATCACTTTTTTGTTTCTTACCACTATCCTAGAAATTGCTTAGCTGAACTTGAACGATAGTAATTATAACGAGAACCTTAGCTATTATTATATAAGTATCCGAGATCACTTCTTACCTTGAAAAATTCTCTGCTCTCGATGGGATTCGAACCTCGGTCCCTGCGGTTACAAATCTGACGCTTCTACCACTGAGCTACCAGACCTCTTTAATATTTAACACGTTTTTTATGATACAGACATATATATTTATTTCGTATTTTTAGCAAAGAAATGTACTATCACCTCATCGACTCATCGAACATCTTATAATATTGTATATAATCGAACGAATGAGAAGCTAAGAGAGCATATAAGTACCACCTTCACATAGGAGTTACATTAATAATGTTACATTAATACAGCAAGTTTTTATGTATAAAATATATTATATTTATGTCAAATATTCACATAAGGATGAAGTTCCCTTTTTTACATAGTAGTTACTTAATACTGTGTTTATATTATTGACAGCAAGTTTTTATATATTGATATGTCTTATTCATGTCGAATATTTACATAAACATGAAGTTCAAATTTTTACATAGTATTTACTTAATAACTGTGCTTCTGATATTGACAGCAAGTTTTTATGTTCCAACCATATCATATTATTATTATTATTATTATTATTATTATTAATACATGGGAAGGGCAGAGGTTTTCACCTATTTCGCCCAAAACTTAAGAACAAAGTGAACACAATTAAGGATTACATATAAACTATTGAAAATATAAAGCTATATGAGAAGTACAAAAATTCATCACTAGGGAAAAAAACAAAATCGAATGTAAGGAGCCGGACATGTTTACACAGTGATCGCACGTATGAAGTGGGTTACACGCACTTGGATAACACGCACTATAACCGGAGCACATTTTGAGACGAATAACTACTGTTGTAATGGTCGAGTCGGTTCTTGAGCTGCCGTAACTATAGCGTCGGTGAGGGAGTTCCACTCGTAGAAAAGTCTATTAGAGAAAAAATGCTGTCTTGCAGAGGTTCTGAATTTTTCCTTAGAAAGCTTCAGACAGTGGCCACGGAGTCTTTTGTCGGTGTTTAAGGAGAAGATATGGCTGAGATCCACAGAGAAGGTATCTTTGAGGATTCTATAACATTGAATGAGGTCACCTCGTTTACGTCACCTCGATGTATGGTATAACCTGACACCCTAACTATAGAGTCAGGGATAGATTTTGTAAGCCACGTCTCTGACACGACGATGCAGTGAGGGTTATGAGTTTGTACGAATAAAAGAAAATCGTTGAATTTTGCGGTGAGTGATGCGATATTGGTATAAAATACAGATATTTCTGTGATAGTATTCAGTTTTTTGCCTGGGATTCCTGGATGCAAGGTTTGCCTTGCTTATACTTAATAGTAATATTCGTTTCACCATTATCCATTCTGCGTTTTAGTTCGGCTCTAACATCGTTTAGGTATGATATTTCTCTGGGGGTTTTATCATCTTTGATTGACACGTTTGCATATGGCGTAAGGCCTAAGTTCTTTTTATTTCGAAGAATCTTTCTGGCATGGGTGGGGCTTGAGAAGGAAGCTTTAATCATGCGAGGTCTGTCCAGAGTTGATCTACCGATTCTGAAAGTAGATATGACTTGGTCTTTCGTATCACCCTGTATGTGGCTAAGAATTTCATCGACTTTCAGTTTATCAGTTTCAGGAGAGTTTGTTTCCGGAACATTTTGAATTGAAATATTGTGAGACCGATTGATCCGTTCAACTGCTTCGCCAACAATTTCTTCGTACGTTTCAGTAGGGAGAGTGGTATGGACTTTGGAAATTTTATCCTCTAGTTGTGCAAATTTAGAGTCTACGAGGTCGCTTAGGAAAGTCTTCAGTTGTTCAAACTTATCATCAGTGCTATTGCATGAGTTGCAGAGAACCTTCACGTTCTTGCATTTCAATCTTGTAATGCGCGTAGCATCATCACCCTGTAGGCCTATACACGCCGAATGTACAGGCTTGGAACAGTTGGTACATTTCATATGAGAGGTGTTGCCTATCATCTGATCGCAGTTCGCACAGTGTGACATGGTGATCGCTGACGTGGCGAACAAATTCGGTTGGGCAGCGCTTGGGCAAGAAAAAAGTTCAGGAGTGTTGATAGCTGACGTGGCGAATAAAACCGGTCGAACAGCGTTTGGTCAAGAAAAAAGGTGTAGAACTGGTAACACAGTGGACGAAATCTTGAATTGATGAGTTTATGGATTAAATAATCAAAGATTTCGGGTTGATTTCTCTTCTGTGAGATAACTGTTGTACTCACTAAAACGATGGGTTGTTGATTACAGCAGCAAGCCAATATTTTAACGCTCAATTTGGGAGTTTCACCACAGATTAGAGAACCTTACATATGAGACAGTTAGACAGAGCGAATAAAAATATTAATGTGAACTATTTACATAATTATTAATGTAAACTATTTACATAAAGATGAAGTTCACATTTTTACATAGTAGTCACTTGATAATGTGCTTAACATTTCATGTCATGTTGATGTCAACTATTTACATAAAGATGAAGTTCAAATTTTTACATAGTAGTTATTCAATACTATGTTTATAATATTCACAGCAAGTTTTTATGTATTTAACATGTCCTATTCATGTCGAATATTTACATAAACATGGAGTTCAAATTTTTACACAGTATTAACTTAATAACTGTGCTTCTGACATTGACAGCATGTTTTTATGTTTCAACCATGTCATATTTATGTCAACTATTTACATAAAAACGAAGTTTACGTATCTTAGAAATGAGATGTTATATTTACATAACTATTCTACATAAGAATATTTCATCGATTTTATGTGATATTCACGTGAATATGTGATATTCACGTGAATATTACATAAATGAAGTTTACGTATCTTAGAAATGAGATGTTATATTTACATAACTATTCTACATAAGAATATTTCATCGATTTTATGTGATATTCACGTGAATATAACAGATGTGTTTGCTGGGAACTCCGATTCATAGAAAGGAAATGAAACAATTATGCTTCAGTAAAGTATAGTTATTGTTTTGTGTGAATTAATCAATTCACTGCATAACATTAAAAAATCGTATAATCTGGCAAACATGTAATTGGAGGGAAATTGGAGGAAATGAGACAGAAAAGAAGGATCGAACAATGACTGATCGCGCAAAAACGTAGATGATGAAGTCTCTAGTGTTTAAATGTCTATCTGAAACCTGACGAGATGACAATTTGGCAGAAACTTTCCCATGCATCCACAAATTGACTACCAATTTCTTCACTACTCCTAGACACACCAAGTGCATATAATCCAAAGGAAAATCTTGGACCATATCAATTCCTGGTATAATTTCTAAAAGAGATGTTCCTGTATGGTGATGTTCATCAAGTTTTGCTCTAAAGTCTGAATCGTTTCTCGAAGTAAAATCTATATTTGAGAAACAAACTCTTCTGTCTATATAAATACCTTCAATATTACATTTTGTACAAGAGTCATATCCATTATGTCATCAGACATATTTAATGAAAGATTAGGCTGGTACATCACAAATGAATGCTTTAATTCTCACCTGATATATTTGATCATTAAATGAAATTCCAGTTCTTAAAATGTCTATTGACTCATTAACAAAACAATACAGAAAATCATTGGCATCTTTCGGTTTCTCATATGATCTCATATGACCTATGATATCTACCATGTTTTTATTGAGAATACAGAGAATAGGGTATAACTGACTGCCAGAACTTTTAGATCGATATTTATGCATACTTCTAGCAGATTCACATTATGTAATAAATGGATGGAATGTGTAAGAAGCTTTTCCAGACATTTTTTGAATCCAAAATGATGATACAACCCAGGTTCAACTGATTTCAAAATTATGTTTCTAGGTGTTTTCAAAAGTGTTCTTGCATCTAGGAATAGATCAGTGAAATGTGGCTTCAAAATATTCAATAAATCATTTATTGCTGTATGAGTTTTATTATGTTTCAAAGCCCATTCTGCTAAATATGACTATAGAATTATCTGAATCAACATTTGAGGAAGGAATATCACCAATATCAATTCTATCAAAACTATTATCAATACTCTCAGAAAAATGAAATTTATTTTTGCTGTGAGCACCACTGCTACTACTGCTCATATTGCTTTTATACTTAAATAATGTGGCATCATGATCTGAATCTCCAAAATGGAAATCTTCATTAGATATTGCTACACTAGAATTTATAGCCATTTTTGAATCCTCAACAGCATCATCAGAACTTGTAGAAGCTACAAGAGATTGTTGATGATCATTAATAATATTAGTGGATTGAATTTCTACAGAATGATTATATTCATCCCGAGGTTTATCCTCATCACTAGATAAATCCTCTCCATATTGACAATGATTAATGTGCTAATTATTTGTTAAAACTGAGATATTTCTAGAAAGATACTATACAAGTTTACTGCTGGTACCTAAAAATAATAATTAATGTGTTGAGAACAATGGTATTCGACTGCTATTATTGTTCATGACAAATTCACCATTCAACTGCCCATTCACTGGACTCATAGACCATGAATAAGATTGATTTGAAAGATGAGAAATGGGAAACTTTGACTTGAAATTTCTGCTGAGATGGAATTTATTGCAATATTTCATATACAGGTAATGCCTCAGCGCCCATCATGATAATATACTCACCTTAGGTCGCTATCACACTTAACAATATCACAAAATAAATATTTTTAATGATATTACTAATTGACAAAAATGCCAAAGATCAGTCAGAACAAAAAAAGAGTCAGATTCTCGTCGTTCCCTCGCAATAGTCGCAAAATAGTCGCAAATTTCGCAATTTAGTCGTAATCACCGACCACCTGTCGCAATCCTTGCAATGACTTATGACAAGTGAGTGCCGTGCTTTTGTACTAGATTGTGGTGACAAAGAGAAGATAATAGATTCAGATCTTTGCGTGGCAATAAGTTGAAATCAACATTAGTATTATATTGGTTTTATGTAATATTCTTGAAACCATATAATGCACAATAAACAAGCTATAGCAAATTTATCATTACGAATCAAAACATTATAATATTTTCCTGTGTGGAGTAAATATCAATTTTTTTGGACTTCAACAAAGTCATCTGCTTGAAATGTAATAGATTATTTTTGCTATTTTCGTCATTGTAGGCTCGATTTGTATCCAGGTTCTGTCCATACTATGGGAATTCTGGAAGGTACAATCGTGGACGTATACTGAAATGTGCAATTGTGGAGGTACATAAAAGTACCTATCATTAATGTTCGAATTAGATCCATCAGTTCTGTTATATACATATGAAAGTAGATTACGTTCAATATACGAATCGGATCAGGTTTTGTCTATCGTATATGGATGTTTCGGAATGTACCTGAGTAGCAAGTTCATACTAACCTTGCCTGAGTAGAAATGAATTTTGTGAATGTACAAATTGGATCCAGTTCTATCCATTTTATGGACATTCTAGAATGTTCAATTATGAATATGTTGAACTAATACTGTTATTCAACCAGTGAATGTACATAATAGTAGATTTCGATAATGCACGATTTGTATCCAGTTCTGTTCATGCTATGGACGTTCTGGACTGTACAATCGTGGATGTCCTATGTAGAACAAATAATGTACATCCAGCGAATATACATGAAAGTAGAATTCGTTAATGTACGAATCGGATCTGGTTTTGTCTATCCTATGTCCTGACTAGAACTGATATCGTACATTCAATGGATTCAGTGAGCAGATGCTAAGGGCAGGTGCGGTTTGACGGGATGTACGCCTAGCTTTTTGATAGTTCTCGAGATCACAGCACTGTTTATCATCACAGTGTTTAGTAATTTAACGAGTTATTTTGATCTCTCATTTACTCCTCTCATAAAAGAATAGAAAACGAATGTGAGTTGTATTTTTTTCATGTATTGAAATTATACAGCTTCTTTCATCACCCATACAGAAGAGAGGTTATGAATAATTGAAAGCTTGATCAACCTCATATAATTGTAACATTCATTTCAAATCAATAATTAATGAAAATTGTTTGTGAGAAGAATCCTACTCCACGTGTTGACAAAGGAATGATCTTTGCCTGTTCTGTAATCTCGATAACCTGAGCTGTGGCTGCTTTCACTTCAGTTGCGAATCCAAAATACAGACGCTTGTCAAGTTATTTCTGCAATTCGGCCATGACTTTTTCACCAGTGGCTTTCCTATTCTGGTCTTGCCTTTGGCATATCAGAGTTATCAGTAGAGAATATGTTGAAAATAATAAAAACAAAAATAAATTCTACCAGTTCTGGTATTATTCTGCAGTAATTTGAAACTGCAGATATTATTACTGTAAAATAGTTGAAATCGTATAACGTGAAAGACATTACAATTTGAAAATCTCAATCAGCTATGTCAGTGGTTATTCTCAATAACAGTATAGGTGAGACCGATGGAATTGTGGCACCCTAAGCATTTCTGTACATTCAAGGGTTATTCCATAACGAATGTTCATATAAATGTAAAGGCAGATAGACATGACATTTATGTTGGTGTTTATTCATAGATCATTGAAAAAACAAAAACATCTGTTTCACAGGATGAATAAAAAAAAGTAGGATGGTTACCATTACCCAAGTGGGGTAATGGTGACAAATGGCCACAATCACCCCACGAATGATAAGATTAGGTATATTTATATGCAATAATCACTTGTACATATTTTTTTCAGTGTCAGCACATGCTTTGTGTGCCCCACACCACATTTCTCCATTTTTACCTAATTCGCCACAAACTAGACATATATCAGAGCCTGACGTATCTTTATCCTTCTGATCATCATCATTATCTTCTTCTCCCGAGCTCATTTCCTTGTAGATTATCTTTTTTCCTCTTGATAATTTCAATATTATGGTCATTTGCTCACTATTGAAAAAGAGTCAGATTCTCGTCGTTCCCTCGCAATAGTCGCAAAATAGTCGCAAATTTCGCAATTTAGTCGTAATCACCGACCACCTGTCGCAATCCTTGCAATGACTTATGACAAGTGAGTGCCGTGCTTTTGTGGTGACAAAGAGAAGATAATAGATTCAGATCTTTGCGTGGCAATAAGTTGAAATCAACATTAGTATTATATTGGTTTTATGTAATATTCTTGAAACTATATAATGCACAATAAACAAGCTATAGCAAATTCATCATTACGAATCAAAACATTATAATATTTTCCTGTGTGGAGTAAATATCAATTTTTTTGGACTTCAACAAAGTCATCTGCTTGAAATGTAATAGATTATTTTTGCTATTTTCGTCATTGTAGGCACGATTTGTATCCAGGTTCTGTCCATACTATGGGAATTCTGGAAGGTACAATCGTGGACGTATACTGAAATGTGCAATTGTGGAGGTACATAAAAGTACCTATCATTAATGTTCGAATTAGATCCATCAGTTCTGTTATATACATATGAAAGTAGATTACGTTCAATATACGAATCGGATCAGGTTTTGTCTATCGTATATGGATGTTTCGGAATGTACCTGAGTAGCAAGTTCATACTAACCTTGCCTGAGTAGAAATGAATTTTGTGAATGTACAAATTGGATCCAGTTCTATCCATTTTATGGACATTCTAGAATGTTCAATTATGAATATGTTGAACTAATACTGTTATTCAACCAGTGAATGTACATAAAAGTAGATTTCGATAATGCACGATTTGTATCCAGTTCTGTTCATGCTATGGACGTTCTGGACTGTACAATCGTGGATGTCCTATGTAGAACAAATAATGTACATCCAGCGAATATACATGAAAGTAGAATTCGTTAATGTACGAATCGGATCCGGTTTTGTCTATCCTATGTCCTGACTAGAACTGATATCGTACATTCAATGGATGTACGTAATAGTACATTCCATAAATCCATTGAAGATTGGACCCAGTTCTGTCCATTTTATGGACATACATAAAATTACAAATCGTTAATGCACAGTAGATTTCAATGTACGAATCGGATCCGGTTTTGTAAGTCGAGTGGATGAACATAAACGTACATTCATCAGTGAATGAATGATTTAGATCCAGGTTTGTTAATCCTATAAACGTTCCGGAATGTACAGTTTTGGATGTCCAATGTTGAACCCATATTGTACATCCAGTGGACGTACAATTTGTGAGTAAATATATTGTTCTGTACATCCTATGGACATTCGGAAACAAACAACCATGGATGTTTCCTCTCCATCCAATATTATTCTTCCATTGAACATCCAATGGATGTCCAATAATGGAACTTACAGGACTCATCCAAGATAGTACGTCCATAAGACATCCATTTCATATTCATGGACGTTTGGACTTCATCTTGTAACCGTTTTTTCCAACTCAAGAAAAATTGTTACTTTCCCGTTAGCTTACTTAGTCGTTGAGTCACGCGGTCTGGGCCAAGTCTTGTTAGTCATTCAATTTATCCAACTTTAGTTCGAAAGGGCGCCACTCGGGTCAGAATAACATACTATGGATTACTTACCTTGTTTGACTCGAGAAAACAAGTGAAATTTGCTGGGATAAAAGACAGTAAGTATGTTAATTTTCATGTTGCATCAATCATCAATATCACCTAATAAAGGTATTTATTTCTGCCTGAGACACACCTGAAGCAAAACACAACTCTACTTAACCCAGTATATTAACACCATTATATTTACAAATGTACATAAAAATTCACTGTAAAATGGCCTGCCAGAAAGGAAAATATGGTGGAATTTAGCATGGCTGAAAATTGTACCATATCTACCTAATCTGATGTTTGATCTCCAATAAATTTATGAACATGTAGAACATGAAGGTCTTTGAATAAATAGCCAATTCAAATTTAGGTAGCTAATGTTCATTACTGGACGTGGGCCTCACAAAAGTTGTAGAATTGTTCTGATTACTTGTTTGCCAATAAATCATGTAAAAAATTATGAAAGTAAGGTTCAAACTGGCCTGAGTATTCACTGTTGAAGTGCCATTCTCCTGGTGATTCTTATGGTTCAGCATCATATTTGCTGGCAGACTGCTGATGAACTTTTCCCATTTCTCGTCGTGGAAGAGGGAGTTGAAAGGTATCACCCTGTAGGTATAGTCGTGGAATACCTACTGGAACCCAATGCTTATTCTACTGAACATTCTTAGGAAGGCATCCAACAAAACGAAACCGTCTTGTACATCACTTAAATTCCATGGAGGTCTATCACAATGAAATAGAAAACAACCATGTTCATTCTATCGTAATCTAGAAAAAAATAAGAAAATGGCCCCTGCCAATTACCCTACAATATGAATAACAAAACAAATATAAAGACCTGTTCAAAACGTCAATAGTCCCTTAAACTTACCACACATGGAGGGACGACCAGATACAATTGAGTAATCGAACAAAGTATTTTTCTCAAATGCCCTTTTTGAGGCAGCTCCAGATTACAAAAAAACGGTTTTCAATGAAACACAATCTTTGCTGTCTCTTCGCCAACAAAACGCACGAAGTACCTCGTTCACTTGTTGAACTCGGTTACAGAGTCACGACCTTTTCCGATATCTGGAAATGGTGGCCATCTATAGAGAAGTTATAAAACAACTCGATGGAGAAACTGTAGAGAAACCTATAGAAACCTAGCTCACACATCTGATAAAGACAAAACTGACCCACAGAAATGTACTTATGTGTCGTGTCAACCCAAAGGTATGTGATTTACCGCCTCATCACCAGCGAATGTCTTGATATATGGGTCAAGAATCCTATCACGAACTCTTCTGGAACTGTATATAATTGAAAAAGTAAATATTTATCAGAGCATCAACATCGATATTTTCGAAATTGGTTACGCCCTCTGTACACGTGTAATCCAAGTGTCGAATCGTTCAGCAATTCCATGGATCGATAATTTCAAACGCTACAATCTGGACTTGAAGTGGATGTCCAATGGACGTCGTGTGTTATATAGACGCTAATCAGAATCACCCTCATTCTATCCGTGTATGGTTCGAAGAATCGCAACAGAATCGTTGTTATATTCTTTGACGAAGTTACTATATGTAGAACCATAGCAGTGACTGCAGCATTCTTTTCTTCATCTGAAAACAGAAACACCTCTCTGACTCCTTGTGCTTCTAGTTGATGTTGAAGACGCAACACATGTTGCTATTTCCGACGAACCAGTGACAATTTTTTCTGAACATGCTATAGACTGTGAAACTGTAATTGGAAAAGAGTGCGGTAAAATATCTGCTTTTCATCGCTGATTGGAAAGAAGTTAACCTGCTGCAAGTCGAATGAGGCAAAAACTGATATCTCAAACAAACTTCTAAAAACTGCTAAAAGTTCGAAATAATACTTACCGGAATTATAATTCGGAAGTATCACCTACAAGTATATACGATTATTGTTATATTTTGATTCAATCACCTTTTTAAAGATATTATGAAACTTTACTTATGTATCTTGTTGATTCAGCATCTAGTATAACCCAATATGAGGTGCTGTCTCCCAGGCTTTTTTATAACCTGTTATCCGAAATCCATCACTTTGAGCACTTTACCTGGAGACTCGACTGGTGGTGGTCTTACTCCGAGAAGGAATAGGAAAGTGTTAGATACGGAGAAGTGCTTCTCATGTTTTTAGTTCGAGTAAGATCTCTCCAAATACTCTTCTGACTGGCTTGAGTGCATGAATCTCACTCCTGCTCTACTTAACCCAGTATATCTCCTGTTACCCTGCGTATGTGCTAACATCTCATTGCTTATGGCTTTGGTGCTGATAGCCTTTGTGATTATCGCTTTGGGGCCATTGGCTTGTGCTGAGTGATCAACTACTACTTGCCTGCTTTGTTCTTGCCTTAGGTAAATATAACTAGAGCTTTTCTTTTTTTTTGAGCAATATTGTCGCACTCAGTGATTTCTCATTTTAAAATACTTGTATTTATATGTTCAGTTGTGTAAAAATAATATCCCATTGATAGCTGTCACTCTAACGTTTGATATACCACCGTCATTTAAAACCACAAATCTCGATGGTCGTACTACCGGTGAGCAGATGCTAAGGGCAGGTGCGGATTGACGGGATGTACGCCTAGCTTTTTGATAGTTCTCGAGATCACAGCACTGTTTATCATCACAGTGTTTAGTAATGTATCGAGTTATTTTGATCTCTCATTTACTCCTCTCATAAAAGAATAGAAAACGAATGTGAGTTGTATTTTTTTCATGTATTGAAATTATACAGCTTCTTTCATCACCCATACAGAAGAGAGGTTATGAATAATTGAAAGCTTGATCAACCTCATATAATTGTAACATTCATTTCAAATCAATAATTAATGAAAATTGTTTGTGAGAAGAATCCTACTCCACGAGTTGACAAAGGAATGATCTTTGCCTGTTCTGTAATCTCGATAACCTGAGCTGTGGCTGCTTTCACTTCAGTTGCGAATCCAAAATACAGACGCTTGTCAAGTTATTTCTGCAATTCGGCCATGACTTTTTCACCAGTGGCTTTCCTATTCTGGTCTTGCCTTTGGCATATCAGAGTTATCAGTAGAGAATATGTTGAAAATAATAAAAACAAAAATAAATTCTACCAGTTCTGGTATTATTCTGCAGTAATTTGAAACTGCAGATATTATTACTGTAAAATAGTTGAAATCGTATAACGTGAAAGACATTACAATTTGAAAATCTCAATCAGCTATGTCAGTGGTTATTCTCAATAACAGTATAGGTGAGACCGGGGGAATTGTGGCACCCTAAGCATTTCTGTACATTCAAGGGTTATTCCATAACGAATGTTCATATAAATGTAAAGGCAGATAGACATGACATTTATGTTGGTGTTTATTCATAGATCATTGAAAAAACAAAAACATCTGTTTCACAGGATGAATAAAAAAAAGTAGGATGGTTACCATTACCCAAGTGGGGTAATGGTGACAAATGGCCACAATCACCCCACGAATGATAAGATTAGGTATATTTATATGCAATAATCACTTGTACATATTTTTTTCAGTGTCAGCACATGCTTTGTGTGCCCCACACCACATTTCTCCATTTTTACCTAATTCGCCACAAACTAGACATATATCAGAGCCTGACGTATCTTTATCCTTCTGATCATCATCATTATCTTCTTCTCCCGAGCTCATTTCCTTGTAGATTATCTTTTTTCCTCTTGATAATTTCAATATTATGGTCATTTGCTCACTATTGTCGGCCTTGTCGTTTCGCGCGAAAACTTTTCTTTTATTATTTTGTTTTGTTTTTTTTATTTTTTTCTCTAGTTTTTTTCCAGGATTTTTTCATATGGAGTGAATGTTACGATCGTGGTATGTTTCTTTGTTATATTTTAAGTATCTTTCGATTATAAAGGTCCTGGTATCGGCAAAATTTCATATAATGATGGCTCTATCATTGCTGAATCACTATGGTTTGATGGTCCTGGAACTTTTAATTGTGGTTGGGACTAGCTGATATTCAGGTGTTCTCCAGCTTTCCGCAACTTCTGGAGTTTGCTGACGTCCTGAAGTTAGCAGACGTTCTGGAGTCTCCTGACGTTCTGTAGTCTACCGACTTTCTGGAGTTTCCTGCACTGACAGAATACTTGAGTTACCATAATCCGAAATCAAACAGCCCTAATTATGATATCTGCAATGAATAGGGGATCATGGTGGTCATTTACTACCACAACTAAAGTGAATTTGCAGGCCGCTTCAAGTTATAACAGCATGTTCAATTTGCAAGCTTGTGTGAACAATGCTGCTGAATAACCACTGCTTATTGTAGATTTTATGATAATACAGATAGTCGAACTGGGATTATAACATTCTCCAGTTATTACAATTGACCATAATAATTACCACATTCCCATATCAACGTAATCGTAATTCATCCACTATGTAGTGGTTATTTAGCTAGTATTTTTTTCTGCAGTCCTGAAGTAATGAAGTTATTTATCTCTTTTACAATAGTTATTTTATATTTGATATTGGTATCAAAATACCCTTGTCAACGTTTTTCACAAGAACATTCAGAAAAATATCCTATTATACATTAATTTGATCACAAAAATGATGAATAGCATATGGATAAAGATAATTAGGTACATACCAATTCGATACCATTATTCAATTTCAGGCATGGAACATCCTCAAAAATTTCAGAAAGCTCACAATTTACATATATAATTCTTCTTATTTTGAAAGTTTTTTCCCATGCTTCAAGCACTTTTACATAAGGCTCAGTTCCAATTTTCAAGAATTCCAGCAGGAAAGTTTCTTGTGGAACTAATTCAATATTATAAATTTTTTTGGGCATTTGCTACCGTGAGTGCCGTTCTGATATAGACATATCGATACCACAATTTTCACCGTGGTGAGGTACCTCTGTGGGGTGTTTTTCTTGAATCCGAATCAGAATCTTCCTGTTTTCCAGATTTCACATCTGGTTCATATGGAACATAATAAATATCTGCATGTTCATTATCAAACAGAGAACTAATTCCTTACTATTCCACTTAATGAAGAAAATTTCAAATCAGAACTCAACATTATTAAGCAAATAGCAATCAATAATGGTTTCCCTATACATTTAATGAACAGATTATGTTCCAGATATGTCAATAGATTTTCTTCTCACACCATTTCTGAACAACCTGTTGTTACCAAACATTTTTCTTTGTCATTTTTTGGTCCGATTTCTCTCAATCTGAAAAATATTCAGATAAATAAATTGAATTCTGATAATTCTAACAACTATTCTTTCTCTTTTGGAACTTCCAATAATTTAAAATGTTCTCTCATTAACACTAAAGATAAAATCCCACCCTTGGATTAATCAGGCGTTCACAGACTGAATTGTTCAGAACCTAATTGCAATATTTGCTACATAGGCCAAACAGGCAGAAAATTCAAATATAGGATTGCAGAACATATTCGTTTAATTAATAGTAATTCTCATAAAGATTCCATAAATTCTAATTCTGTTCTCTCAATTCACAGATAAACATGATCATTTTTGATCAAAATTCCAGTTTAAAATTTTTACATTTTTGTGATAAAGGATTACCTTATTTTTACCAAATGGTTTTCTGGTATTCTGATCTTCATTCATGGGTACATCGTCATTATTCAAATTGGTATCATGACTGTTATATCCATTTTCATCATTGATCATATCTCTATCTATGGGCATATCTTCATCTATGGGCATACCTTCATCTATGGGCATATCTCCATCTATGGGCATATCTCCATATAAAGACATATCTCCACGTAAAGACATATCATTTTGTTGAATGTCATTATTTGATAAAGTAGTTTCAACTACTTTATTATTGTTCAGCATATTGTGATCACCAAAGTTTCTCATCTCTACAACCAATGTAGATGTATTAATAGGGGATATATTGGAAGTTTGTTTCTCAGAGACATTGTTTTGAATCGTGGACTCTTCAACATTGAAACAACCATTTTCTGACACAGATACTGATGGTTCTATATTTCCTTCTGCGCTAGCATCATATCCATTAGTATCAATAATGATGATGTTTCTTCCAGAAAAAGACTTATCAATATCAATCATTTCAGTTGATCCATTCGGCTCATCAATGGAATACATGAGAGAAGTGAATTCCTCAGGACTGTCATTAGAACTTCGTAAAATATCTTTTGGAATTTCCATCAAGCTCAACTCCACAGTATCATGTCCTTTTGGCAAGGATAGTCCATCTGGAAACAGAAGGTTCAGGAAATGAAGATCCCATTAATATTCAATATATGGAAAATAACGAACCATCAACTCCTAGGGCCTTCGTTTCATCTTGAATAACAGAACATGCATAGATTTTATGGCTCTTCAGATTATCTTGTATTTTGGAATATTCTGGAGGAATCCTTGGCAATGTGCTAATTATTTCATCAGTATGTCCACTGTTGACTTTGATTCCATCATTATCCTGCTCACTTTCTATATAGCTATCTGAAAAATATGATATTTACTGAGAGTTTCGCGGAAAATATTTGGACGAAGTTAATCATTATCATTGACAGTACAATAAGCTCATTGCAACTGGATGGAATCATCCATCATTCACCTGATAGATAACCAAATAAATATCTTCCAAATGAACAATGAAAATTTCTAATATATTTTTCGTTGAGTTTATATTACTTACCAATTGAATTCAAGTTTCTGATCCCACAAGCTGCGATAATCCTTGCAGTCCTGCCCCTGCCCCCAAGGGTTTCCGGCATAATGATTTTATCAACAACACAAAAAGTCAATACTGCAGTATACTTGAACTATTCCACAACCAAATAATAATGTAGGTATAGTTATTATCATTCGACAACAATAATCGCGCCAGAAAACATACCTACTAACCTCAAACTTATAAATATTAATATAAAACGATCTCACAAAACACAGTAAGTCAAGTTGTCAACAGATCCAATAACAAGGCATACCACCCAAACAGACGTAAATTGATTTATTTTATAGATTGTTCGGAAATAAAACTCTCAAAGAGATATAAGTATACATAAGACGTTATGAGAGATGTCTCTGAACATTTCTTGAATGATAAGTATACTTGAATCATTATTACGGAATATCATTTCAATTTTTCGGGACACAAGTAAACATATCATGTTTTTACAGAATGAAAAATGATTGATCAGTGAAGTGAACAATTTTATATGGGCGATATTTAGATTATAGAGCATATATACACATATACCATTTTAACAGATTGAATATCTCACTTTCCTGATGTTATAAGAATTAAAACTCCTATTTCAGACAAATGTCGACTTATGACCTTTTGAGTACCGACCACAGAAGTGTTTTTTAAATCAGAGAAAGCTGATCATTGATTTTTTAGTTATTAGTTAACAACTTCCAATGATTTTCGAATAAAAACTATAACATGTAAATATTCGAAGATGGTTTTCACTTGATTATATTTCGCGCCTCGTCCTTCGAGATCATAATGTAGTACCTCTACTCTCCGCTAGGTGTCACAACAAATTGAAAGCTATAAACGCAAATTTTCCGTGGCCATGTCCCCGCTGCTACATACCGCCATCTTCATTACTCTATTTTGTGCTAGGTTATGTGTCAAGAATTTTTTCCTTCTAAGTTTTATTTCAGCTTTTTATATAAAACGAAAAAAACAAGAGAAAACAAAGTGATTCGAGTTCTAGTTTCGAAGTTGAAGAAGTACGGCTAAAAAAGCGTCTCAGAACACTTCAACTCGAATGAAAAATAAGTGATATAGAAGATAGCTGGCGTGCAGGGCGTGGTTCGCATGGTCGTTCTGTTACTTCTGTTTCACCATCGACTTTCCGATCGGAAAGCAGACCCAGTACGCCTAATAAAGTGCCCAGAAGGAAGGCGCATTACTCAAATAAGAATATCATGGGGATATTACGGGTGTCTCATCAGGGCGGGACTCTGATTTGAGACATACAGACCGGGACTCTGAACCGTGATATACAGAGCGGGACTCTGAACCGTGATATACAGAGCGGGACTCTGACATTGGGATATACAGAGCGGGACTCTGATCCAGGATATACAGAGCGGGACTCTGACCCGAGATATACAGAGCAAGACTCTGAAAATCCTGTGGAATTTGTTGGGCTTTACAGTAGGTCAAATCTCAAGTCACGGGACGAAATGACCATATTTTCATGTATCTTGGTGATTATTGCTAACAGCAATCAAGAGAGGACAGGGTCCTCTTAGTTTATCTACGTTCAGAGTTTTCAGAAATGAAGACTTGACATAGGACGAGATCCTGAGTCGCAAGCAAGATCTATGAGTGGAGTTTTTTCAGTCAAGACTTGAGAGGACGGGATCCTCTCAGTCATCTCTATGTTCATTGTTTATACATGAATAAGGGCCGAAGAAAGAACAGCAACAGCTATTTGCAGCTATTGTACTATGCAGATGAGAATTCTATAACAAAACGCTATTGGAATTTGGATAGGTGACCGATTTTAGAAATCGGGACTCCACACAAGTCCGATTATTGGTCCGAATTCCAATAACAATCTAAATGCCTCCAGACAACAAGTAGATAGAGGCGGCACAAGAGATGGACACTGCAATTATCATTGATAATATAAGTTTTTTGGAGGAGGAAATCTGTCTAATAAAAATATCAGTGTAATTTGCATAAATCCATAAATGCTTGAAATAGCTGTAGAACACTATTGAATGTAAAATGTATCCTTTGGAGTCCTTGATGGCAATAATAATGTCAGGGACCAGGAGAATGTTCTCCTTTTTTTGAATGGCCTCAGTTACCAAGACTATCTGCCGTGGATATTTAGTTGACAAAATTCCACCCTGAAATGCCTGAAGGGACAAGTCTCGAAGAGACTTCTAGAGGATGGTCGAGTTCTGTCACAGAACAACTTATCCTTGACAGAGCCTGTACTATATATGTGACGAATCATATTGTATATGATTAACAACCTATAGGTTGTCATGAGATGAATAAACAGTTCTACTTTGTTACTCAAAAGATTGAGTTTCATTGATAGATAATATTTAGAGTTTCGAGAGTTATAATTAACAAATAATTAAAGAACAATTAACAAATAATCAAAGAACTCAACATGGCGCAGTCTAAAAGCGAATAGAGTTACATCAGAAGAAGGAAAGTGTAACGGAGACGCATTGTAAGAAAAACATTTTTCATATATAAAATTTGACCTTTGCCGAATAAAATGTCAGATTTGAAAGTTAATCCGATGTCGACTACTGGGAATTTAGCAGAGAATTGGAGACTATGGATCCAGAAATTCAAAAACTACCTGATAGCAAGTGAAACTGATAAGAAATCGGAGAAAATTCGATGCGCACAGCTTTTACATTATTTAGGTGAAGATTCCATTCACATCTATAATTCATTTAAATTTAATGATGATGAAGAGGGTGAGATTGATATTCTGATAAATAAATTCGAAAATCATTTCGTTCCAAAAAAAAGTTTGGGATACGAAAGGTTCAAGTTCTTCACTCTTCGAAAACAACGAATCTCTGGAACAATTCGTCAAGGATTTGAAAAATATGGCAAAATATTGTGAATTTGGCACTCTCCAAGATAATTTGGTGAAAACTATGCTGACCATTGAAATAAATAATGAAGATCTTCAAGGAAGACTACTCCAGGCTGGTGAAAAGCTGAATCTTGAAGAAGCCGTACAAGTATGTGTGATAGCAGAGAACACAAAACAACAATCAGAGGCAATGAAGAGTTGTCCTGTTAAAGAGATTCAAGAAGTAAGAAAATCGAAGAAGTTTACTGGTACAGAATTGAAGAAGTCGACTAATGAAAATAAATTTATAAAGAATTGTAGTAGATGTGGTAGGGATCATGATTTAAATAAGTGTCCTGCATTTGGTAAGACATGTTTGAAATGTTCTCGTACCAATCATTTTACAAAGAAAAAGGTTAATGAAATTAGAAATCAAGATAATTCTGACAATGACATTCTGAGAATTGATTCAATTTATACTAATAGGTTCAAGACAAAGAATTAATTTTCAAAATAGATACCGGTAGCCAAGTAAATATAATTTCGAAACATGTAATTGAACAAATGAATGTAGATCTCCAAACGATTCTACAGAGCAAGGAAAGTTTGTTGTCATACACTGGAAATGAGTTATCTATTTTAGAAAAAATTCAATTACCAGTAAAGTACAAACATAATTTGTATAATTCAAATTTTAATATTGTTAATAGTGATGCTGGGTCGATCTTGGGTTTACCATCAACTATTGAACTCAATTTAATTAAACGTGTAGAATCAATTAATAATAAAAATGACATTTCAAACTATATTGATTTTGTCAATGAAAATAAAGATTCATTCGAAGGTATAGGCAAAATCGGGAAACCTTATAATATAGAGATTTCCGAAGATGCACTTCCTAAAATCGAACCTGTAAGAAGAATTCCTTTTGCGATACAGGATAAATTTGAATCTTCACTCAAAGAATTGAGAAGAGTGATATAATTGCTCGTGTTGAAGGTTCTTCTGAATGGGTACATCCCATAGTAATTGTTAGAAAAAGATATGGTTCGCTGAGAATCTGTTTGGATCCTAAAAACTTGAACTCGGTTATTAAAAGACATCCATACAAATTTCCTACAATAGAAGAAATCATGGCAAATTTGAATGGTTCTTGTTATTTCTCATCACTCGATGCAACAAGTGGCTTCTGGAATATTCCACTCGATGAAAGTAGCAGTAAATTATATACTTTTGGAACACTTTTCGGTAGATTCCGTTTTCTACACTTGCCTTTTGGCATTAAAACAGCAAGTGAAATATTCCAGGCAAATTTCAAAGAAATTTTCAATGTTGAAGGTGTAGAAATATACATTGACGATATTTTAGTTCATGGCAAAACTAAGGAAGAGCATGATATGCGACTTAAAAGAGTCTTTGAAATTGCAAAAGAAAATAATATTAAATTCAGTAGAAAGAAATGTGAATTTGGGGTTCAAGAAATCAAATATTTAGGCTACAAATTTGCCAAGAAAGGTATAGGAATAGATGACGATAAAATCGAAGCCATCAAAGATATGCCTACTCCGCAAATTAAAATGATGTTCAAAGATTCCTAGGTCTCATAAATTATGTTGGTGAATTCATTGACAATTTATCGGAGAAGACATATTTTTGAGACAATTGGTTAAAAAAGATATTCTATTCACTTGGAATGAGAATCACGATAAAGCATTCACAGATTTGAAAAATATTATAATGAGTAAACCTGCATTGCAGTACTTTGATCCTAAAAAGGAAGTCACAATTTCAGTTGACGCTTCAAAAAATGAACTGGGTGCTGTTTTATTGCAAGAAGGAATACCTTGTGCATATTCATCTAGAGCAATGACAGATACTCAAACGAGGTATGCACGAATTGAGAAGGAACTATTAGCAATTTATTTTGGATGCAATAAATTTTATCAATATATCTATGGAAGAAAGTTTGTGGTTGAAACTGATCATCAACCATTGATTTCCATATTCAAAAAATACTTGAATGATTGTCCTTCTCGACTTCAACGCTTGCTATTGTCACTACAAAAATTCGACATCGATATAAAATACAAACCAGAAAAAGAATTTATAATTGCTGATATTTTGTCCAGAGCGAATTTAAATAAAGAATATAATGATAATTTAGGACTTGATGCTCAAATTTGTTTGATCACTGCAAAATTAGATATACATTTTGATAAATTGAGTGAATTACAAAAATTCACTTCGGAAAATAAAGAAATGCAATTAATCAAACATTTTATCAATGAAGGTTGGCCGAACTGTATTAAAAAAGTACCAGAAATTGTTAAACATTACTATAAATTTAAAGATGAAATAACTGAAGGAAATGGACTGATATATAAATCTCAAAAAATTTTAATTCCGTTAAAAATGAGAAATAAACTTTCAAATTGTATTCACGCTGGACATTTTGGCATAAATAATTGTATACAGAGAGCGAATTACTCAATTTATTGGCCTGGTATGAATTATCAAATTGAAAATATTGTAAGGAACTGTCGAATTTGTCAGAAATATTCAAATTCAAATCAACCAGAACCTTTGATACCTCATGATATTCCAAGAAGACCGTGGTATGAAGTTGGAATAGATATATTCGATTTATATAATGAACAATATATTATCGCTATAGATTATTATTCGATTGATTTTTTCGATGGCGAGTCGTGAGTAGACGTGTGTTCGAAGGCTCCCATAAAAACGTTATAAATTACATGTAATTCAGAAGTTTCAAATCTAGAAAAATTGTGTAATTGTTCAGTAAAGCAGTGTCCTACTCGTGTGAAAAGTGTGTCCATCGAATATGGTTTTGACGCGAGATATAACAGATGAAATAAAAACTGCAGTAAACAATGCCATGTCTAAGTTTCTATAAGATCAAACTTTTATAAAAACGATTACTGATAGTGTGGCCGAGGCTGTCACGATATCTATCAACAAGAAATTCTCGTTGTTTGAACAAAAAGTAACAGATCTCGAAACCGAGATTAAGGATATCAAAACACACTATGAGAACCGAATTAACAATCTTGAAGACATCACAAAATCAATTATGAATAATAAAAGTGCAATGCAGAGGAAATTCGATAATGTGGAACAAGGATTGAAGAAAAATAACCTACGAATCTTCAATTACAAGGAAAGCATTAATGAAAATTTAAGAGATGACGTAATCAAATTCTTAAATTCGAAAATGGCAATTAACTTAGTCAGTACCGATGTAGATTTATGCTACAGAATCGGCAAGAAAACAGACGTTCAAGGAAAAGCAAGAGGAATCTTTTTGAAGCTTAGAACATACGACGTGAAGGAAAAAATGTACAGCAAGAAAAAATTACTAAGAGGAACCGGGATTGTTGTGAGGGAAGACTTGACAAGTATTAGATTAGACATTCTAAATAAAACAATTAATAAAACATCACTACAAAAAGTTTGGACTAATGAAGGAAAAATGTTTGTCAACTATAAAAATGAGATTTATATCCTGAAATCAAATGAAGATTTTGAAAAGCTGTTTGGGACCGAGTAATGCCGATATCGCCCTTATTTACATACTATATTTTTTGCATTGTATTTTTGTCTTATATAATAACAACAATTCTTCATTTATATCATTCAACTTTCTCTAAAGAAACAAATACCTAAATTTTCCTAAGTTTCTAAATTAATAATGATATTCACTTTTTGTTACATGAACTAGGGATTTTCGAACCATGCTTGTTATTTTGGCTACACATCTAGCTACTTTATTATTATTAATTCTCTTTTTATTTTTTTGTGAGTATTTGAGATAATTTTATATTTATAGGTACATCTGATTCCATAAATTTTTCCAGCAGTATTATAAGATGATTGAACTCATGGATCTATTAGACAATCAAAAGGAAATTGAAACTAAAGAATTTTGTAATTTTCAGGAGTATTATGATGAAAGAGAGAATGTGGAGAGAAATAGTATTTTGGCAATCATTCATTTTAATATCAGGAGCATCAACAAAAATTTTGATGAACTTGTCGTTTATTTAGAAGAGATGTAAAAATACATAGATATAATAATTCTTTCAGAAACATGGAACGTCTTGTCGGTGAGTGATTTTTCTATACTAGGATACTCAAATTATTTTAACAACTCAACAGTCAATCAGAATGGCGGCCTAATAGTTCACATCAAGGATCATGTTATCACTTATAATATTGAAATAGTTTCTATAACAGAAACTAAATTGATACAAATATCAATGTTTGTTAATAATATTAAAATTGGGATAACTGCATCTTACAAACTACCCTCTATCAATACAAAAATTTATCTAGATGACCTAAGACAATACATATCAGATTTATACAAAAATGACATGGATATTTTTCTGGGTGATATAAACATTAATATAATGGAGGAATTTTCCGATTCAGCAAACGAATACCTCAATATCCTTGCCGGAATAGATACTTTTCTTAAATCAACAAACCAACCAGAGTGACATATAACACACAAAGTACGATATATCACATATTCGTGCGCAAACACAATGTATGTCGAAACATTACAATAACGCCTGCACTTTTTCTAACTGTTATCACCGACCACTACTCAGTTTATCTTGAAATATCAGGGACAACGCATACAACCTCAATAAAAACCTTGCCCTCATTTGCGAGAAAAATTACATTTAATAAATTGCATTCATTACTATTGAAAGAAAAATGGGAAGAAGTGATAAATATTGAAGAAATACAGCCTTGCTATAACAAATTCATTGAAATACTGGAACACTATTTGAACTTATCATCACATTCCTAGAACGCTAAAAATAAAAAAGATCTAAAACTCAAACCATGGATTACCACTGGACTAATAATTTCAATACGCCAAAGAGATCACCTGAAGAAAAAATTATTACTCAGTTACACCGAAGATAGAAGGAATGAATATAAGTCATATAGAAATAAATTGAATACATTGATAAAGAAGACAAAAAATCAATATTATAAAGAAAAATTAAACACATTCAGGGGAAATTGCAAAAAAACATGGGAACTTATAAACGATATAACTGGAATAAACTCCTCAAAAAAAAACGAATATCGGTAATATATCTTTTAAAAATAAAAATGGGGAGCTGGTCTCAGACAAAGAAGAGATTTAGAATACTTTCAACAACTACTTCACCAATATTGGGCTTGAAATGTAAAAAAAAATCAAAAAAATCGAATACTTACCTGAAGCATTTCTTAATGATATTGCTCAACAGGAGTCAATGTTTTTAAAACCAGTTACCGAAAATGAGCTGATAGAAATCATATTCAAGCTGAAGAGTAACTGTTCCTCTGGTCCTGATGGCATTTCTTCGAAGCTCATCAAAAATATAGGTACATCAAATCAACAAGTATGTCTATTCTTTTGCAAAATTCTACTGTTGCTTGAACATCATCGATTTTTTTCTTATATATTTCTAATGCTAATGCAGTTGTATTACTGAATAACTGAAACAATGAATAGATGAAAATCAAAAATTATTATATCTTGCAGAATTTTAATAATCCTTCAAATACTGGAACATATTGGCCAACATATTCAGTGTGCGATCACGCCATCTGACATCCTCAGCTCATAGAGGAGCCCATTCTACCCAAACTGAGAAACCCAAATCAATTATTGTCAAACTCCAATCGAAAGTGAAACAAGATAAAATCTCAACAGCGGCTAAAGCAAAAAGATTGAGCTATCCTGACAAGAGCCAGCCAGGTCTTGTCATTGATAACATATCAAGAGGTCTCTTTATAAACGAACATCTGATAACAAACACCAAACTTCTTTTGAAGAAAGCTAGAGATATGTCGGAATCCAACAATTACAAATACGTCTGGGTGCGAAACGGTTGCGTCTTCACTAGGAAAAACGACATGTCCAGAGTTTTGAGAATCATCACCGGGAGTGATGTCCGAAAAAATGACCTAAATGGTCACCTCATCTTCAACCAAAGTTATATGCATCCTCGTTTTCCGATGGAATCATCCACGGAATTATCATTACTGTACCAAAACGTTCGTGGTCTCAGATCTAAAACTAACCTTATCTACAAAAACTCGCTTACTTGTGATCTAAGTGTTATGTATTTGATCGAAACATGGTTGAACAACTCTATATCTATTGTAAACAAACGAAAAACTATAAGATTTTCACGATAAATATATTTATATACATTTTTCCCCACTAACACTGTAGCTTCATCAGGTATAGGTACACTAAACTAACTTCTACGATAACAACCATATTTATACCTAATTACACAGTTAAAACAATATTTGTACCTGAAGGAATTGAAGAATGTTTATAGTGCATCGAAGGAAACAGTGTCTATCAACAAGTTTGAAAATTGGTCAAAAAAGTTGTGAGGTTTGCATATATTATTGTAGCGATTCTTTGTAGAGGTAGCTGGAACTTTTTCATTTAACAAGTTCTTCTTTTTATTTATCAGTCCCATTTTATTTCGTAAACTATCTACATCACGAAAGTATTGGTCCATGTCATTAATATTTGATTATTCGTCTGTACTAATCAGGAGTGAGTATGGTACTGTGTCTTCTGAGATCTTTCTCAATCCTGCCGCAATTTCTGTCAGAGTCCAAATAAGTATGGCCCACTTCGGGAAATTTATGGTCGATATCTTCAAATATACCTTTCAATAACAACAACTGGTGTGAGCAAATTATGTGGAAGTTTTTGTATTGACCAGCGCAGGAGTCCGACCAAATTGTCAGTTCTCTCCGTGTTTTCACATTCTCGCAAGTCTGCGCAAAATTCCATAAGCTGCTTACAACTTCCGCACTACCCCTACTGGCTACATCTTCGGTCTACGTTTGCATCACCGATTGGTGGCCCTCAGTAGTCATGCAGTGGATGCCCAAATTATAAAACCAGATTTGTCGTAGGTAGAAAGCCACACAGTTCTTCGGTACGAGCGAAGCAGAGCGGTCGACAGTATATAGTCCCTGATAACATACTATTTCATAGTGCGACGGCAGCGGAGCGGAACTTCAAGTGAAGGGTGAGAGTATCGCATTCCCCCATTGCACAGCCCCCAAATTTTTTCTGTCCCTTTCCCCCCAACCCGTTCAGAAATGAGCGATCGACGGACCACCCGGTCCAAAACAACCTCAAACAACTCCCCCCTTTCCCCTCCCCCTCCCACCTCAGACTCGGACTATTCCGAAAATGAAGACGACACCACAATTGTGGAAAAGTTGAAATCATTTTCGGAAACTCTGAAATCCACCCCTCTACCCAAATCCAAAAAACCCACCCCTCCTCCTCCTTCCACCTCAAAAAACCTAAAAACCTCTCAACCCGCCCCTACACCCACCAACAAACCCACCGCCGCCCCTCAAGCCACCTCTTCCATCCAAACCAACCCTACCTCCACAACATCCTCTCCCCAACTTCAAACATTTAACCTTAGAAACCTCCCCCAAAAATACACCTCCCAGAAAGAACTTTTCAACCTCATAAATCAATACGAGATCCTCCACAAGCAGGTTAGCTTCTTAAAAGCTAACCTTAACCAAACAGCCCTCCTAAAAACCACCTCCAAAATCACCAGTGAAGCGCTTGAGCTCAAACTCAGGCAAATCACTGGTGATATCAAAATCACGGCAATTTGCCTCAATAGAAAAACCACCCCTTCCACCCCCTCCCCTACCACACTCAAAAAACAAACCTTCTCCCTCGTACTCAAACGCGTCCCAAAAGACGTTACTGAAGACGACCTCAAAGCAGCATTCCAAGATGCCGATTTCCCAACAACCAAGTTCTGGAGAATCATCTCCAGTGCCACCAACACCCCAACCACCCTAATCCGAGTCATAACAGACTCGGAAACCAAATACTCAGAAGCCCTCAACAACGGCATCCCCCTATACGGCCTGATTTACTCAGCCGAACCCTCAAACCCCAACCCTATCTCTGCAATTCCCAAATATTGCAGCAGATGCGCTGAAAACGGCCACTCCCTAGACGAGTGTAAAAACCGTCTATCCTGCCCCCACTGTGGCGAAAACCACAAACCCCAACTCTGCAAGAAGGCGGAAACGCCTAAATGCAAAAATTGCGGCGGCGACCACCCTGCCTTCTCCCCCAAATGCCCCAAAAGGCAAGAACCCCCCACTACCCCCACCGAAGTAGCCCCCGTTACAGTCTCCCCTCCCCCACAGACCTTTGAGTTAAATGACTCGATTAAAGCAATCGTAATGTTAAACGTAATTACCCACATTAACGTCATGCCCGAAAGGAGGACGTTAATCCTCAAAAACTTAAATACCAATATGCAAGTCATTTTTGGCCATTCCTGCCTTTGCACCTGCACAGGAGGAGTGGTGAAATTCTTTTTTAATAAAAATTGATAATATCAAAATTCATTTTTCCATAGCCCAATTCAAAAAACCGACCAATAATGAACGACAACTTCATTATTGGTACGCTAAATTGCCAGGGCCTCACCCGAAAGAGACATTTACTCAAAAACCTCCTCAACTCCTCAAACATCCAAATCCTCTCTCTCACAGACACCCTGGTGAAAAATCCCCCCTGCTTCACAGGGTACTCCACCACCCACCTCCCCAAAAGCGCCGAATCAAGAGGAAATGGTCTCCTCGTACGACACGGCATCCCTTTCACTCCCCACCCAATTCCCCCCTATCTCCTCGACCTAGATTGCACCGCAATCGATATCCACTCCCCACAGAATGTCACCACAACCATCATCTCCTATTATAACCACCCAAACCAGACCCTCCCCTGCGCCCTTTTCACATACATAAACTCCCTACCACGAGCCATCCTTCTGGGAGCCTTCAACGCCAGGCATTCCCAATTCGGGGATCGCATTTGCAATCAAAACGGCAACATACTCTCCAATTTCTTACTTGAATATCAAATAACCCGAATTCAGAATAACCAACCCACCTTCTTCTCCCATGTGGGATCATCCATAATCGACCACATTCTCTGCACCGAAAGTTGCGTTGAGGTCTTCGGCGATGGATGCTTCCTGGGAGAATCCATTACATCATATCATTTCCCGCTATCACTAGACACTCAACTCCTGAACCCAATACCAAAACCCCCGGAAAGCATCACTTTTCGGGATTTCAAAAAAGCCGACTGGGCCTCATTCAAAAACCACATAAACAACAATCTCCCAGAAATCCCACAACTCAACAATACCCCCCAAATAGACCTTGCCATCAGTAACGTTTATTCAACGATAATTGATGCCATCGACATCTCAGTCCCCCTCACCATCATTAACACCAACCACCAAACTCTCCCCGCTTTCATCCTCAGACTCATCTCCCAGAAACGTCGCCTTTATCGGCAATATACCCGCACCCACGACCCAAACGTCAAAACGGAATGGAACCGACTAAACTCTCTAGTCCGTCTCAGAACTAACCAATTCAAACAGTCGCAGTGGATTCAAACCACTGCAAACCTCGACTACCGAAACGGTAAACAGTTCTGGGACAAATTCAAAGTCCTAACCAAACAAAAATCTATCACAAAATCTCACTTAATAGCAAACAACCAAATTCATGCAACAACCGATCAAAAAACCTCACTTTTCAAAAACCATTTAGAACACACTTTCCAAGTACCAATTCATGAAATCTTTGACAACATCCTAGGAAATAGAATAAACAACCAAATCAGAACTTTTCAAACTCAACACCCGGGTTCCATTCCGCTAGACCCCAACAACCCCCTCCTTGAACCCGTCTCAATCCCCGACATCCTAGAAGCCATCCACTCCGGCAAAAACAACGCCCCCGGACCGGATTCAATAAACCGGTCCACCCTTAGACAACTCCCAGAAATTATCCACCCCCACCTGCAAGCCATAATTAACGCATGCCTTTCGCACGCCTACTTCCCGAAGTCTTGGAAACAAGCCAACACAATTCTAATACCAAAACCCGGAAAAGATCTGACTGATCCGGATTCTTACAGGCCAATTTCACTCATCAACTGCTTAGGAAAACTCCTCGAGTTTATCCTAAAAAACAGACTACTTAATTTTGCTCAAACTCACAATATAATACAACCACACCAACACGGCTTTCAGCCCCAACATGAAACACAAAATGCACTTTTAGAACTCCAAACACAGATTATCAAAAACTTCAACATCAACAATCAGACACTTGCAATATTCCTAGACGTGCAGAAGGCATTCGATAAGGTGTGGCACGCAGGCCTCATACATAAACTCCTCAAAATCAACCTTCCCCCCCATTTCGTCAGAATAATACTGTCCTACCTTTTAGGAAGAGAAATCAGAATAAAAGTGGGACAGTCCGTTTCTGAACCATTTACCCCATAGAGCGGAGTCCCCCAAGGCTCCATTCTAGCCCCCCTACTATACCAGTAGATGTTTTATGCCGATTCTAGACCTCCTCCCAAGGTCACACACCCCCACGTGGCCTTGGGGGGTCAATGACCTTGGGGGGTCAATGACCTTGGGAGGAGTGACCTTGGGAGGAGTGACCTTGGGGTGAGTGACCTTGGGAGGAGTGACCTTGGGGTGAATGACCTTGGGAGGAGTGACCTTGAGAGGAGTGACCTTGGGGTGAATGACCTTGATGCGATCTTGGGAGGAGTGACCTCGAGTTGGCGACCTTGAGAGGAGGGTGCCCTTGGGAGTTGCTGTGGCCTTGAGAAGAGCGCGTCCTTGAGGAGGGCTTTCTTTTTTTCTGTGAGCGTGACCTTGTGTTTCCACACCCCTGAAATGGGAGGGGGTGCGACCTTGAACACTGCTGCTGCGTGCGCATGCGCCATTCTCCCGCGAGAGTTCAAGATCGCGTTGGTGAGAGTGGGGGAGGTGGTACTTCTATAAATTCAAGGGTGCGCAGAGCGGAGCACAGTTTCTTGGGAATCACATATTAATCAGCATTTGTTGTTTGTTCGTGAGTGATAAAAGCGTTTTTTATTCATCATCATCATGTTGACCTGCAGTGCTTGTTTCCAAACCTTTACGCGTAGTGATAATTTACGCCGCCATCAAAGAATTTCATGTGTTGGTGATTTGGATGATTTGGGTGAACCTAGTGCAAAAAGGGCTCGATTGGATATTTCGAATCCGCCAGCGCCATCGACATCTAGAAGTATGCAAAGATGTGTGCCCTGCGCTAAAGATGTTCCATCAGATAGGATGGGTGCTCATAAGAGAACCTTGGAGCATCGCTCTAATGCGTGCATGCACTACAAAGATGGCGTATATGCGATCGAGAGCGCGTTCAAATGCCGCATTATTAGCTATAGGTTAGAGTGTAGAACGAACATTTTAGATTACAATGCGTTCTTCAATGGGAATAGAGCTACAATTATATCTCTATTAGATAATATGCTACTGATTCATCACTCGATTAAAGTGAACATGGAAGTTTTTGGTAGATATGTCATTGAAACCCGAGATGTGAGAGATGTGAAATCTTTCATGGCTCCGAATCGCATAATTGCTTCATCGCCAGATTTGGAAGATATCGTTGACGCATTTCGGGATTGTCTTTCGAATCTAGCTATCGAATTCGAGGAACGTGATTCTGGTGAGTTGTTTGAAAAAATCAGATGTCGACTAAGTTTGCTTATTTCTTTTTTTTACTTTGATATTACAGGTTGGGCTTTAGAAGAGATTTTGTTTCTAGAAATAAATATTAATAAATATAGTCCATTAAGAGGCGGGTCTTACATAAAGCCGCCCACCTATATTGCGAACAAGAAAGCGGTGGTAAACATTATTAATCAGGATGAGCATTGTTTCGCCTGGGCAGTTACATCAGCTTTGTATCCTGCGAGGATAAGGAATACCGAAACATCTTCCTACCCACACTTTTCTACAGTATTGAATCTGGTTGGTATAGAGTTTCCTATGAAAGTAAGTGATATTCCAAAGTTCGAAAATCAAAATGATTGCTCCATCAATGTTTATGGGTTAGAGAGCGTATTCGATGATCAAAAAATGAAATATAGGGTTATTGGGCCGCTTCATTATGCTAAGAATAGGTTGGGTAGGCATGTAAACTTACTTTATATCTCGGACGATTCCGGTAAGGGGCATTATTGCTGGATAAAAAATTTATCGCGATTAGTGTCAAGTCAATTAAATGCCAGAGGGCATAGGAATTTCTTTTGCGATGGGTGTCTGATATGTTTCTCCGATGAGTCGAAGTTGCTACGTCATAAGTTGAATGATTGCAATCATACATACACTACGGTTCCATCTCCAGAAATCAAGGTTGATAAATTCGGAAATAGCGCTCCCGGGAATATTTTAAAATTCCAAAGTTTTGAGAAACAGATGAAAGTACCATTCGTTATATATGCGGATTTTGAATCTGTTCTGAAACCCATCCAAACTTGTGAACCAGATCCTACGGGGTCGTATACTAATAAAACATTCGCTCACGAGCCGCATTCATTTGCATATCTCATCAAATGCTCCTACGATGATTCCCTCACTAAATTTGTTTCATTCCGAGGAAAAGGTGTAGCAAAAAAGTTTGTCTCCAGTTTAGTCGATAATGTTAAGGCTATATATAATATGCATTTGAAATGTGTTGTTCCTATGGCTAAATTGAGTGCTGCAGAGAAGCTTGATTTCGCTACCGCTACAATTTGCAACATTTGTGATAAGCCACTTGATTCCACAGATGTTAAAGTTAGAGACCATTGTCACCTGACTGGTAAAAAGAGAGATGGCGCTGCACATTCTAAATGTAATTTGAATTTCAAGCTACCTAACTTCATCCCCATCTTTTTCCATAATATGAGCGGGTATGATAGCCACCTCTTCATCAAACAATTGTTCGAGCATGAAGAGAGGGTGGATTGTATCGCTCAAACTAAGGAAAAGTATGTTTCATTCACGAAACATGTTTTTGTTGATGAGTACTTGGGAAAAGATGGGAAAAATCATAAAATGTTCATGAAGTTGCGCTTTTTAGATAGCTATAAATTTCTTTCTGATCCGCTGCATTCTCTAGCTGAAAATCTGACTACGGAACAGTGTGTTGAGACAGCGAGAGCATTTCAAGATCGCGAACAATTTAAGCTAATGACGCGAAAAGGCGTATTTCCGTATAGTTTTATTACATCTATCGATAAATTGGAGCATAAAGGTTTACCTTCTCAAAATGACTTTTTCGATAATTTATCGAATGAACACATTTCGAATGAGGATTATCGTAGAGCTGAGCGTATTTGGAAGATATTCAAATGTAAAACGCTTGGGGATTATTCAGACGTATATCTGAAATCGGATGTTTTGTTATTATGCGATGTTTTTGAAAATTTTCGGAAGGTTAGTTTGAAGACATACAAGTTGGACCCATGTCAATATTATACAGCCCCTGGTCTATCGTGGGATGCTATGTTGCGCTACACAAAAGTGGAATTGGAACTCTTAACTGACATCGACATGGTGAATTTCTTTAAGAAGGGAATAAGAGGCGGTGTCAGCCAGTGTAGTATGAGAAGCCATGTAGCTAATAATAAATTCCTCCCAAATTTCAACCCTGATGATCCATCGTCGTTTATAATGTATTTGGATGCGACCAACTTGTATGGTCATAGTATGTCGCAACCACTACCTACATCTGGTTTCACATGGTTAACTGATGTTGAAATCTCAAATTTGGATATCTCGAATGTTGCAGATGATGATCCGTTCGGGTATGTTCTCGAAGTAGATATTCACTACCCTGAAAATTTACATGATGCACACTCGGATTTACCTTTTCTTGTGGAAACCATCAGCCCGCCAGGTTCAAAATCCGCTCATAAGAAACTGATTCCGAATTTATCGAATAAGTTAAATTATATAATCCATTATCGAAATTTGAAACAGGCGATTAGAAATGGTTTAATCTTGACGCGAATACATAGAGTTCTTAAATTCAATCAATCTCGCTGGTTGAAGAAATATGTAGACCTCAATACTGAGATGCGCAATAAAAGTACGAACAAAGCCGATAATGGATTATTTAAAAAGATGGTCAACTGTGTGTATGGTAAAACTATGGAAAATGTCGATAGAAGGACCGATATCAAACTTGTGACCCATTATAAGACTTGCACGATATTTCATGAAAATTTCGTTGCAATTGACATGGGTAGGGTTAGCGTGCATTATGATAAACCGCTCTATGTGGGCTTCAGCATATTAGATGTGTCGAAAATTGTAATCTATGATTTCTTATATGATTGTATCAAGAAAATTTTTCCTGGAACATCATCATCATTATTGTATACCGATACTGATTCCCTCATCTTGAAAATTGATAGCGAAAATTTCTATGATTTTATGAAAGAAAACATAGAATATTTCGACACGTCTAATTATCCTGTAAAAAATAACTTCAACATGCCTCGCACAGAATCGATCGTCGGCAAAATGAAAGATGAATTCCCAAACAACCCCTTAATTAGTTTTTATGGTACTGGCGCCAAAGCTTATTGCGTCAAATCAACGACTAGCGAGGTGAAAAAAGCGAAAGGTGTTTCCAGGGCTGTTATAAGAAACGAACTATCTCTAGATAGTTATAAAGACATCGTTGAGAAAGGTGGTTTGATATTTCGCAAGATGAATACTTTTCGTAGCTATAAGCATGACATCTTCACGGAGATGAGAAACAAAGTTGCTCTTTCATATCACGACGATAAGCGGTTTATTATTCCCAATACTGTCAGAACTCTTCCTTGGGGTCATAATGATATCGATTTTTATCGATTTAGTCCAGAGCAAAATTCAATTTGGCTACATCAGGCAATAAGCGACTTGTCGCAGAATGATCAGGGGGAGGATAATGAACGGTCCAAAAGATTAGACTCGCTAATTGAAATGTTGATGGAGCAATTAGAACCTCAGCAGTGAGCTCTATACCGGGAGAGGGGGTAGGGGGAGGGGAGGATTGTTTGCTACATGCCCTATAAGGGGTATAAGATATTTCCATTCCTCCGAGTTGGTGACTAGCTGCGATATTGGCAACAGCAGTTGAGATGACTACCGAGGTCAGCGAGACGCTTGCGAAACTTTCAATTCAGGAGCATGATAAAGAAAAGGGGAAAGCTGTGAGTATATTTTTTATTCGATAATATTCTCGATTTTGGGAATCATTTCCATATTATAAATGTATATTTTCTCGTTGCAGCCTTCCAAAAACGCTGTTGGGCAGCAAGGCATAGACAATTTCACGGATGAAGGATACGATGACGTCGAATGCAGCGAAAAAGCACTTGAGCGAATTAAAATTTATGAATGTCCCTCGGTCATTCTTATGTACATTATGTAATCGAACACTTCACGAAACAATTGTGACAGGTGTTGCTCCTATTTGTTGCAATGTACGCAGCAAAGTTTATATTTACCATTTTTGAAGTTATGTAATCGAAAACTTCATGAAACAATTGCGGTAGGTGTTGCTCCTATTTGTTGCAATATATGTAGTGAAGTTTATATTTACCATTTTTGAAGTAATAATATTTTTCTATACTCGCAACATTTATTGTATTATTATTGCGCAGTAGGCTATAATCCCCCCACCCCTCAGCCATTCTTGATATTCTTCACCGCAAAGGTGTGTTAGAGTCAGTTGTACGAAAGGCGGCCACCATGAAACTACTCGCTGTTGACATGCAAGGTTTCGTGCTTGGTGATAATAGTGTATTCCACCCCAAAGAAATATCTATCACAGATGGGGAGAAAACTAATCATTACATATTGAAACCGCCTAAGCCCTATAACAGTTTAACTCGGAGTGAAAAAAAGCAAGTAACCTATGTGGAACGAAACATCCACGGTATAAGATACTCGAGTGGGCTCATCGACTATGATCAACTGATGGGTGAGGTGCTTGAGCCTATTGCGAGCGCTAGTATAGTTAATGTGAAGGGGCATCAAAAGTTTGAGATTTTACAACAGTATGTAGAACAATTGGCCTATAAGCCATACATTGTGAATATTGAAAAATATCAGCATGATATGTGTCTTCAAAACCCTGTACCAGTATTCGAAAAAGAAGCTGCTCTATGTATGAATCATACGCTATCTGCAAGGGTTAATTGTAGCTTGAGGCAATCGCATGCAGTATGGAGTTGGGTCTCTCAACATTTGAAATGGTGATGAAACATTTATATTCCAACATATTGTACTTATGATGTAAATAAATAAATATATATATTGTCATTCGAGATTATTTTACCTGACACCTTCCACACCAATTTCCTTATGGGCGAAGTAGAGAATGCCTGACGCGACAGTTGGTATGATCGGTGACATCCGGTATGGGAGATGGCAGTTGGTAAATTATAGTTGGTGCGATAGGTGGCGCTTCACTTCTGTCAAAAGTCATACATCCCAAATACAACCAACTACGGGTACAGAACACTTCCTAATTGACAGTTGGCATGATTGGCGATAACTGACGTGACAGGTGACAATTGGCAGGGCAGCTGTCACGGCGGCCATCTTAGGCGGAAAGAGCATTGAAAAGCGGAGGAGGTAGCAATTTTAACCATAGCGATTTCAACTCCTGAGTCGAGCAGTAGTCATTGAATTGTTATAGAACCATCTACAAGTGAGCATTCAATTATGTCTGGACAATATCAAAATATGTCCATGAGACAAATGGTGGCCGCCATACGGGAGAGACAACGCACCAACCCGGTGGAGATCGACGAAATGGTGCAGAGACACTTGGACGAGCGGCGGGCCGATGAAGCAATGCAGGAGATAATGGGTGTGGTGCGGGCCGAGATGGGGAACAACAACGAACTCGACCCTGGATCAGACTCCGATGAAACTATCATTTTATCTCCCGTTATCACAAGAAGGGAGCTACGTAGGAAGAAGAAGTCGAGAGTGCCGCCTTACACGGCTAAAAGGTTGAAGCCGAAAGTGAAGTGAACAAATATATATAGTTTTTTATATTATATATTTCAATAAATTTTTTTCATAATACAAATTGTTTGTCATGATTTGAATACACCATTAATAAGTAAGAAGTGGTCCTCAAGTGTCTACCGTTTCAATTTCTCTCGTAGATGCCTAACTGTTCTCACAAAAGAAGTGAAAACCCCATATTTATGTGAATCACAGTCGCACACGCAATAACAATAATGCATACATTTCCTGCATGCAAGCCCATCTACTACATCGTTGTATTCGAATAGATAGAAACACTTTCTGCGGCAGCAATAACGCCTTGATGTAACTGGGCATTGATACTCCAACGCGCGAACCATGTTAGACGGAGTTTAAATGATGTCTGAGAAGTAGGGCGAATATTAGAAACCAAAGTGGTGGGCGTTAACAAGAAGTGGGCTAGTGTAATGAGGTCCGAGCGTAACGACCAATGGGAGAAGCCAAAGGGCTGGGCCTCAACAAGTGGGAGGGTCTCAAATTGGCTACGCCCACCCCCCCCCCCCCCCCCCCGAGGAAGCTCCGCCCCCAAAACTCCGCCCCCCTCCCAAACTCCGCCCCCCAAAACTCCGCCCCCCCCTTGGAGCACCACCCCTAAGATCTGTGTCAAGGTGGGATTCGATCAGCACCCCCCCCCCGGGGAGCACCATAGTTTTCTCAGTTATATTATTTGAACCTTATATGTGAAAATATTGTATTTAATACTGGGCGATATAATTTTTGGAACTCTTGTATATAAAATAAAATCGATAATTTAGTTTTTTCATTTATTCATTGTACACTCTTACATAAATATATATATATATATATACACCCTCAAATTTCAAATATACTAAATAAAATCTTATGAACTATAAATATATACAAAATAAAAACTTATAAATAGAAAAATAAATAATCAAATATATACACTAATTCAATAGTCTCCTTCAATATCACCCCTATAATACCTAAATGTTGGAGCCGGCACCTCCAAATCCCTAGCCCTTCTTCGAAGTCTCTCTTCGAGGGGTAGGCACCAACACTTGTCCAAATGTTCGGAGGGCCCCCTATAAAAGTGGCCCACCACCTCGCAAAAGAATTTCTTGCTGAAATTGCAGCCTCTGCAAATCCCTTGCCAGCAATCATTCCGATATTGCCGGCAGCTTCTACATCTATGAAAGTGCAGCCTTCTACCCATGCTGCATTCCCGACATGTTGGGCGGCAGATTCCAAAGTTGGAATTCCTCACCTTTTTAAAACACCTATCGCATCGGGCTCCGGAACTTGGTGGCTGCGCTGGTACAGGAGATGGGGGCCCCGTTCTTGCCGTATTCGCCAACGAGCAACGCTGGCACATTCCCGTGCTGGGATTAAGGTCTCCTGGCACGAAGGCGTCCCCGCAATTGAGGCAGCATATCGCCCCATTCGCGATAAGCGGTCTCACTGCAATAATTGGTTTGTTATCCCAGGCACTCGGATACATATTGACTGAAGAATAATTGAGGAGTTCTTCTCAAACTAGTGGTCGACTCAGGAGTTGAAACCGCTATGACCTCCGCTTTTCAATACTCTTTCCGACTAAGATGGCCGCCGTGACAGTCGCCCTGTCAATTGTCATCTGCCAGCTATCACCCGATATCAGTAGCGTCACTTGCCATCAGTAGCGCCACTTGCCATCAGTAGCGTCACCTGCTATTAAGGCTAATGACCTTGAAACAGGGGCGCCATCTATCACAATCGCTATTATTTACCATACCAAACTATCGCGAAGTGTTCCGTGCCCGTAGTTGATCGTTGAGGTGTTCCGTGTCAGCTGTCATCCGCCATCAGTAGCGCCATCGCCATCTGTCACCCGCCATCAGTCACTCCCACTCTCAGCTAGGAGGGAGGAAAGAGTACAAAAGCGAAGCGCCCACTCGAATTTATCATTCTGCTGCCTGCCTTCCTCTTCGACTAGACCTGCCTACTAGACGCTGCTAGATCAATTGTGAGTATTACCTTTTGACTGTGTATAGTGAATTTGTATATATCCCCATATTTTTGTACTTATGATTTTGTATTATATTCTAAGTGGTGAATCTGGGACTTGTAGATTATTTCTGTTTCTTTGACTCTGAATATTTTTCTCATTGCATTAATATCGAATCATTTTCAAAGTGGAAGAAGTTGGGACTTGAACATTTTTTTCTCGTTGTGATAATATTAGATTATTTCTATTTGCCCGACTCTGAATGTTTGTTCCACATTGCTCCAATTTCGAATTATTTTTCAAAGCGGAAAACTCTTACTCTTGTTTTTTTTTGCATTATACTAATATTGAATCTTTTTCCAAGTGATAGAATCTGCAAACCGTTTCCATCTTCAACTCATTCTGCTGCCCGCCTTCCTCTTCGACTAGACCTGCCTACTAGACGCCGCTAGATCAATTGTGAGTATTACCTTTTGGTTGTGTATAGTGAATTTGTATATATCTCTAAATTTTTGTACTTGTGATTTTGTGTTATATTCTGAGTGGTGAATGTAGGACTTGTAAATTTTCCTCATTGTGATAACATTAGATTATTTCTATTTCTTTGACTCTGAATATTTTTCTCATTGCATTGATATCGAATCATTTTCAAAGTGATAGAAGCTGGGACTTTAACATTTTTTCATTGTGATAATATTATATTATTTCTATTTGCCCGACTCTGAATGTTTTTCCTCACTGCTCCAATGTCGAATTATTTTTCCGAAGTGGAAAACTCTTACTCTTGTTTTTTTTTGCATTATACTAATATTGAATCTTTTTCCAAGTGATAGAATCTTCAACTCATTCTGTTGACTGCCTTCCTGTTGGACTACTCAGACTAGACGCTCCTAGACCAACTGTGAGTATTACCTTTGAAGTGTGTATAGTGAATTTGTATACATCTTCATATTTTTGTACTTGTGATATCGAATTATATTTTAAGTGGTGAATGTAGGACTTGTAAATTTTTCTCATTGTGATAACATTAGATTATTTCTATTTCTTTGACTCTGAATGTTTTCTGATTGCATTGATATCGAATCATTTTCAAAGTGATAGAAGCTGGGACTTTTGAACATTTTTCTCCTTGTGATAACATCAGATTATTTCTATTTCTCCAACTCTGAATGTTTTTCCTCATTGCTTCAATGTCGAATTATTTTTCCGAAGTGGAAAACTCTTACTCTTGTTTTTTTTCACTATACTAATACTGAATCTTTTTCCAAGTGATAGAATCTTCAAGCGTTTTTTGGACCCGGTCTAGAAGACACCGTTGCTTGCCCTCCTCTCGAGCTACCACACCACCAGCTAATTTTTTTTTGGACTATTACTTCTGAACCAATTGTAAGTATTTCCTTGTGAGTGCATATAGTGAAATATAAATTTTCGAGTTCTATAACATACTTCATTCTCATTGTGATATAGTCGAGTTTTGCTAAGTGCTATAATAACCTATAACTTATAATATTTCTCTTTGCGATAATTTCATAATTTCTCTATACATTGCAATACACGACTTAACATGTTTTCATTGTTATAGAAATACGAGATGGCCTTCAACAACTCCGCCGCCGCTGGATCCTCTGCCGCTCCCGACAATTCTGAGGAGCTCCAGCAATTAAGTATGTTATTTTCAACTCTTTTTCTTGTAACACCATCCTAATATTTTTCTCGAAATTTTTCAGGCATCAATTCATCAGTTTTCGAGAACATCACCATGGACGCATTTGATGTTCCCGAAGATGATATTGATCTTAGAGCTCTTCTCGCTGACACGTGGGATAGCATGTGCGGCGACGATACCGTGGGTGTGGCTGGCACCCGGGGTAAGAAGAGGCCGGCGATGTCGCAAGGGGCATCTTCCAAGGGGGCTAAGATGAGCTGTCGCAGGGTGAGTGAATCATCTTCATCGTCGGAGAGTGAGGAGGATATGGCGCTTTCAGGCAAAGCGTCAATGTTGGTTGAAAGCCTGCCCGAAGATGACAATGCTGATGATTTCGCGCCACAAACCAAGAAAATGAAGGTTTGTGGCTCGAAATCATCGGGGTCTGTTGGGGGGAAAAGCGTGTCCTCGTCAAAATGGAAGGTTGCTAACCCCCTTCAACATATCTTTCTCGATGATAGCGAGGATGATTTTGCACCACCACCGCAACCAAAGAAAAAGATCTTTGGTAGCCGTGTTGGTGGAAAGAGGGCGCTATCATCGAGGGCATCGACGTCTTCGAAAGCGTCGCCCAAGGCACCTTCGAAGAAGAGGAAGATTGGCCCGAAGGCGGTTGCGGGGCCATCTAAGGCCGGCCCTAGCAAGAAGGGCAAATCTTCCTCTTTTTCAATGATACTCCATAAGTTCCTCAATAATAGTGGCAAGGTAAACCCCTACCGCGGAGGTGATATTGCTGAGTGGTACGCGGAACGGCGTACCGCTCAACAAGAGCGAAAGCCGGCAATCAACGTCCTCAGAGTGGATGTGATCAAGCCGGCTAGTGCTCGAACCAATGCGGACGGTGATACGATCGCCGCCATTGATGAGGGAACCAGTGGAGTAGGTGTCGTGGGTGATGCACCGGAAGTGGCTAATGCCAATAAAATTGAACAGTCTGGAAGCATCAGCATCGTCACCATCTCCGACGATGAAGGTGCTACTGCTGCTGAGGGTGCGCTTGTTGGCGAAAACAATGGTGGTGATGTCATCGTTCATGAGGCTGCAGTTGCCGCCAACCCGCCGCCTGATGACGAAGTCATCACCATCGTTGTTTTCGCCGACGCCGCGCCACCTCATGGAGATGCCACCCCGCGACCTCCCCAACAACCATCGCCGGCGCTGGAGGCAGAGGTTGCGGCGACGCCCCCATCATCCCCACCACCACCATCGCCATCGCCAGCAGCTGAGACGGAGGTTGCGACACCATCCCCGGCGGGTATTGCGTCACCCTCGCCGCTAGCGGAGGATGTGCCGCCGTCGCCGCCATCTTCACCGGCAGCTGGGGGTGCGGCTTCGCCTTCACAGGCGGAGAGTGAGGATGCCGCGCCGCCGACGCCTTCCCCGTCAAACAACATTCCGCCGGGACCATTACTGCCTGCTACCCAACTTCAAAAATATGACGGCGAGTTGAGGGAGTGGTTGGCAGTGATGAGCAACCACAAAACGAGAGAACTCAGCGAGATCGCAAAGGTTGAAGCTCAGCTGGCTGAGATTTTAGCTCAGGCAGCTGAACTTCAACGAATTTCGGCTATGCGGAAAGAGCGCGTAGCCAAAATTGATGCTGAGGTTTCTCGTTATGGGGGACATGCCGACGCGAATGCTGTTTTACTGGGGAAGGAAACCTAGTTGTATATAGTTTTTTGTAAATTTTAGTTAAGGCCCTAATTGTAAATAGTTTTTGTAAATATAAATTAAGATGTATATATAGTTGTAAGTATGTAAATAAATTATTGTAAATATTAGTAAAAGATGTGTGTATATAAAGATGATTGTGTATATAGTTGAAAATAAAGTTTTTTATAAATATAAATAAAGGTGTATATAGTTGTGAATATATATTTATGTTTGTGTTCATCATATTATTTGCAAATTTTCATAATAAAATATATTAAATTCTGATGCGACTTTTTCTTATTGGGTGAAAATTGGGTAGGAAAGAAATAGGCGATAGGAAATGTCAACAGACTCATTTATTAAAAAAAAATCAAATACTTCAAACAATTGCAGATTTATCAAGCCAAGAATTGTGCTCTTCAGAAAAGCCTAGCCACTTGACAAATATCTTATTCCCCTTCGTTTTCAACACTTTCTCAACTAGATATGCATTTGGCTCAGCTGTTTTCAACAATTCCAATTCATAAAAGCACCCCTTGATAGGGCGACCTTTGACATCTTTGATGTTGTATGTCGTGGGATTGGTAATATTCAGTTTAGATATGGTGAATAATTCTGTGGAAAAATTGGCTGAGTATCCTTTCTCGAAAACTCCTTTGAATTTGCTTATTCTGACAACATCTCCAACATTATATTTTGCTGGTGGCGCTATTTTCAGGTGGCTATATACTTTAAGTATTGTTGAAGGTGTTACGTCAGCAGGTTTCATACCAATTGTTCTATGTTTTCTATTATTATACTCGTTAGCAAAATTTGCGAGAATGTCGAGCCACTTATAGTCACCTCTGGCGGAGAATTCTCTATAGATCCAAGTCTTCAATGTTCTAATTACTCGCTCCACAATAGCTGCTTTCATTATACTATAAGTTGAATAGTGATTGATCTTATATCTCTGCATAAAATTTTCGAAGCGTGAATTGTAGAATTCTTTGCCTAAATCTTTGAATATTTTTTGGAGAATATTCAGCTCGCTTCAGCACTTTTTCCATAGCTTTTGTCACTTCCACACCAGTTTTATTTTTTATCGGTTCAACCCATAAATATTTTGAATAGCAATCGATAACGAATAGTATATATCGATAGCCCATATTCTCATCTGCATATATTTGCATTTCAGCCAAATCAATTTGCCACAGGTCAGCAAATCCTTTGATTATCGTTCTCCTCCTTTTGAAGTTACGCCTCGCGGGTTTGTGTAATTCATTAGCAATCGCCCTTTTGGTTGGGCTTATTTTCATCTTCCACTTCGTAGATTTCCCGCTGCGATTACTTCGGCTTTCATTCATATACTAATAACTAATCTTCCAAACTCGCATATATATATGGCGCTCGCACTTTGAAAAATCAACGTATGATACCTTCTTCACGCAATTCCTCTATTATCGACATTATTTCATTATCATGCCCTGTATGACCAACCATTTTAGAACTCCACAATAATCGAAGACGTTCCACCAATTCTGCAGCATCATTCCAATAAACAAATTCTTTCCGTTTTCTATTCAGAACTTTTTTGCGCGGTATTGCCCCCACTACTCCTTTACCGCCTTTGATATCAAATCGTTGAGGATTACTCCTCATATAATGTGGGCTATCTATGAGAGGTTTGATGATTTGTCGATATTTCTTTTTCGAGTTAGAGGATTCAGCATTCAAACCTCCTCTAATATCATAATTTTTATATGCGGATCCTGTAGTCTTCAGAATGGAGGTATATATCTGCTTATCTCGATCGCTAATAGATCCAGGTGCTTGATTCATAAAAATCAAATCATATAGTTCAGAAGAAGCTGGAAATACCTTACTCCTTCTATTATCACGCCATAATTCGATTTGATCATTCAAAAAACGGATTTCCATATTACCCATCCTTAATTTACCCGTTTTGGGATCGATACGAACACCATATACTGTATCATAATTAGATTTTCCAGTTTTCAAGTTATCCAAATGCTGCTGCACTCGATCTTGTAGAGTTGTTGTATCAATAGCGGTAGTATTATCGCTAGAAATGTGTGAAGTTGATGATGTTGGTGGTGTTTCCATCATTGTCACATAATCGAGTTCGCTCTGCATCAATTGCGAATTTTTGCTGGAATTTCCAGATTCCAAATGTTTATCAAACATTTCTGTAGCATCTCCCACCGTTTTCCTACGCATCGGCGTAGAATGGTGCGTAGGCTGCGGTATTTTAAGGATAGGTGGTACTTTCAGACCCGATATTTGGGAGGGGGCTATCGCTACCGCAGCAGCTTCTGAGATAGCTTTCAATGGTTTCGTTAGCGGTTTGTATACCTTCTCAAGCATTATCTGATCGCTGAGGTGGGCGCTCTTCAAACTTTTGAATTTTTTTCTCACCGCATCAGTTGCTTCGACAAGTTTCTGCTTGAGACATATTTCATCCATTTTTTCACTGCTAGATGCGCTCATTTTGCCATCCAGCGATCGAATGATTCAACCACATCAGGGTATCACGGATATATGAAGCAATCAAATCCTTTTCTATAGCGTCCCTCGCAAATCTCACTATCCTTATCGATAACGAGAAAACCATATTTATCCGTCCAACTATGTGCGCACATATCCCGAAATTGATTGAATGTCACATCTGGGGATACATGATCGGAAAATATGTGATGAAGATTCATTTCGTCCTGTTTGAACATTATTATGAAATTCGCATTATCGCGAATTAGTTGTTTAGGCACTCTCGAATAGGTTTGCGCAAGATAGAAACAATCGACATTCCTATGACGCCCCATCGAAAAATAAGATCTAATCACATCCTGTTTCTCACATATAACATCATCGAATATAAATATACTCTCAGGTTTTGCATCGGCAGGTTCAACTATGTCTGCATTGTTACTGTAAGTGTGATAACCCAACCCCTTTATCGGTTCCAATACTTTACGTAAATACTCATACTTGGGTTGATACAATGATTTTGAATAGAGGTATATGTTGGCGAATCGTAAGCCATTCTGATTGGTGAGCAGTGATATCATAACATTCGTCTTGCCACAATTCGATGGGCCAATAATCAAACTTCGAATTGTATTGGGAAATAGATCCCCATGCCTACGCTGTGGAATTGCACTATTTCCTAACCCAACTTTTTCATCAAAATTTTCCACACTGAATGTCTCATTTTGTCGAACAATCTGCATCATGCGACTGTCAAGTACTTTATAATGATCTGCGAGTGTCGCAAAGCTCATTTATATTATGAACGCCAAGCGATACTGTTGGAATTAGTATCAAATAATTTATATAGAATATCACTAGTGCCATCTATTATTGTAATTGATGATTGTGCCGTGATATCCTTCTTTGTATATCTTTATGTTTTTCTCCAATAAAAACAAGTTAGTCTGTGACAAACCACCACAGGAGTTTCATTAGGTTATGGGCCCAGTAGAACATATATAAATTTTTGATATAGTTCAGTTATTTTTGTTTGCACAAGTGAAATATTAAAAATGTCGACGTCGGGCTACCTAGCAAATGTTCCAAAACTCAAAGGTCGCGAAAACTACGACGATTGGGCGTACGCAACGAGCAATTTTTTGCTACTGGAGGGCATCGACATTGATAACCTGCCAGCGACTGTAAGTGAAGCTGAGATGAAGAAAGCCAAAGCCAAACTCGTGATGACTATTGATTCTTCGTTATACGCGCATATCAAGAGTGAGACTACAGTGAACGGTGTATGGAATAAATTGAAACAATTGTTTGATGACACGGGGTATCAACGAAAAATAAGTTTACTTCGAACACTAATTTCGATACGCCTCGAAGACTGTGATTCCATAACAACCTATGTATCTCAAGTGGTTGAGACGGCGCAGAAATTGAAGGGGACAGGTTTCGAGATCACAGACGAGTGGATTGGATCTTTACTTTTGGCTGGACTCCCAGATAAGTTTTCACCGATGATAATGGCGATAGAACATTCAGGCATCGCCATTAGCGCTGACGTCATAAAGACAAAGTTACTTGACATGTGTGAAGAGGTTGGCACCACTGGAACAGAATCTGCATTCTGGTCTAAACAGCGGTCGAAAAGTTGCAACATTAACCGCGGAACCAAACCAGCAAAAATGTCAACGTCAAATGACATGTCAACCAATAGTAAACAAATAAAGTGCTATAATTGCAAGAAATTCGGTCATTACAAGAATAAGTGCCCCGAAATAAAAGCAAAAAAGCCTATGAATGCTTTTAGCGCAGCGTTTTTCAATGGAAATTTCAGCGTAGAAGACTGGTACGTCGATTCGGGCGCAAGTGCACACATGACATCGAACCGAAAATGTTTACTGCGAACTAAACGCGTGCAAGCAAACAAAGAGATAGTAGTCGCAAATCGAACGACTGTGCCTGTAGTAAATGTCGGTGAAACACAGATCACGACAATAGTGAACGGTTCTCAGTATGATGTGATTGTGAAGAATGTTTTGTACATACCGAAGCTCACGACGAACTTATTATCTGTAAGCCAATTGATAGCAAATGGTAACAGGGTAACCTTCAAAAAGGACGTCTGTTTGATATATAATCAAGTGAATGAGCTCATTGGTACTGCGAATTTGACTAATGGTGTGTACAAGTTGAACACAATGAAATCAGAGAATTTGTTGTCAGCAATGTCCATGTGGCATAAAAGGCTTGGACATATAAATAAAAAGTCCTTGCTAAAAATGAAAGAAGGTGCTGTAGAAGGAGTTTCTTTTGACGAGGATGTTGACATACAGATCCAGAACTGTGAAGTGTGCTGTGAGGGAAAACAAACACGTTTTCCTTTTCCATCAGCTAACCATAGAAGTGAAACTCTACTAGAAGTAGTTCACTCAGATTTATGTGGGCCGATGGAGACCAAGTCAATTGGTCAGTCAAGGTACTTTCTTCTGTTTGTGGATGATGCCAGCAGAATGACTTTTGTCTACTTCTTGAAGGATAAGAGCCAGGTGTTCCAGCATTTCAAAGAATTTCAAGGCATGGTTGAGAATCAAACAGGAAACAAGATAAAAATATTGAGAACCGACAACGGAGGGGAGTATTGTTCACAAGAGATGGAGAGCTTCTTGAAACAAGCTGGTATCATCCATCAGAAGACCAATCCCCACACTCCCGAGCAGAATGGTCTCTCAGAAAGGTTCAACAGAACAATAGTTGAACGGGCTAGGTGTTTACTGTTTGAAGCAGGTCTCAACAAAAGTTTTTGGGCTGAAGCAGCTAATACTGCAGTGTACTTGAAAAATAGAACTCCAGCTGCCAGTTTAGGCATGAAAACACCATTTGAGAGGTGGACAGGTATGAAACCAGACCTGAGCCATATCAGAATATTTGGCTGTAAGGTAATGGTGCATGTCCCCAAAATACAAAGAAAAAAATGGGATAAAAAGGCTGACAAATTGATTCTAGTTGGGTATCCAGATAATGTGAAAGGATACAGATTGTACAACCAAAAAACAAAAAAAATTATTAATAGTAGAGATGTTATTATTATGGAGAAAGAAGACTCAGACAAAGCTCAGATAGTAGTAAATGATAAAGAAGAAAATATAGGAGAAAAGTCAGACAAAAAAGAAAACTCAGAAGAAGAAGAAGAAAGTTCATCAGAGAATACAGTCTTAGATCCAAATGATCCAACGTATATCTATGACTCATCCAGTTCCCCAGATGATTCATATCAGTCGGTGCTGGAAGCAGAAAATGAGTCTATTGCAGAGGAAGAAGTTCCAGTTCCAATGGAGGAGGTTAGCAAGCGTAAGAGGAAACCTGTAGAGAGGTATGGAGTAACCAATCTCTGTATTATGGAGGAGCTGGAAACCTGTGGTGAAGAACTCAGTTATGAAGCAGCCATGAATGGACCGAAGAAGGAACAGTGGAGACAGGCGATGAGGGATGAATTGAGGGCTTTTCATGAAAATCAAGCATGGGAATTTGTAGACAGGAAAGAAGCTGATAGGGTAGTGCAGTGCAAGTGGGTTTTCAAGAAAAAATTTGAAAATGATAATAAAGTGCGGTATAGGGCAAGATTAGTAGCGAAAGGTTTTAGCCAAAAATAAGGTGTAGACTACACCGAAACATACTCACCAGTGCTTCGTTACTCAACTTTAAGACTTCTATTTGCTTTAAGTGTTAAATTCACTTTAGAAATTACTCATTTGGATGTAACTACAGCTTTCTTGAATGGCTACCTAAATGAAAATGTATTTATGCAAGTTCCACCTAATCTAGATTGTAACAAAGAAAATTGTGTCCTCAAATTGAAACGTGCAATTTATGGTTTAAAACAATCAGCCAGGGCTTGGAATGAAAGAATAAATGATTGTTTATTGAAATCCAACTTTGTTAAATCTAAATTAGAACCATGCCTGTATATTAAAAAACGTAAACAGGAGCAGATCATAATAGCAATTTTTGTAGATGATTTTTTTATTTTTTCCAACAGTAATAATTTGTTGAGGGAGATTAAAACTGAACTTATGTCGAAATTCAAAATTAAGGATTTGGGTCAACTGAAACAATGTTTGGGTATGAGGGTAAAAATGTATGAAAATGGCAGTATTTCTTTAGATCAAGAGAAATTTGTAGAACATATTTTAAGTAAATTCAATATGACAAACTGTAAATTTGTTGATACTCCCATTGAGAGTAATTTGAAATTAGAGAGAAGTGCAGATATCTGTAAAGAATACCCATACCAACAACTTATAGGAAGCTTGATGTACTTGAGTGTATTAACTCGCCCAGATATTTCTTTCAGTGTGAGTTATTTGAGCCAGTTCAACAACTGCTATTCTTTTACCCATTGGAAGCATGCAAAACGAATTCTAAGATATTTATGTAAAACTAAATCCTATGGACTGATGTTTAGTAAAGATAATTGTAACTTGTAAGGTTTTGTTGATGCTGACTGGGCCTCAAACACTTTAGATAGAAGATCTTACACAGGTTTTTTCTTTAAGTTCTCAGGAACTGTTGTGTCATATGAATGTAAGAAACCACCGACTATAGCTTTGTCAAGTACAGAGGCCGAATATATGGCGATAGCGGAGGCTTGTAAAGAGGCTATTTATTTAAAAAATTTGTTATCTGAAATTGTAAATTTTTTTGATTATATCATAATTTTGTATAATGATAATCAAGGTGCTCAGAGGTTGACAGAAAATCCGTTGTTTCATAAAAGAACCAAGCACATAGACGTACGTCACCATTTTGTGAGAGAAGCTGTTGCTAATGATCTAGTAAAGATAGTTTATCTGCCAACTTCTGAAATGCCTGCAGACCTGCTAACCAAAGGATTGAGTACAGCAAAACATTATTATTTTGTGAAGAAGTTAGGTATTCAAAGTGTAGTTTAATGGCTTTATGTTATCATATCATTTATATTTGGTTTGATAAATTAAATATGTACCAGGAGTTTGGATTATTTTGATAAATGGAGGTGTTGGAATTAGTATCAAATAATTTATATAGAATATCACTAGTGCCATCTATTATTGTAATTGATGATTGTGCCGTGATATCCTTTTTTGTATATCTTTATGTTTTTCTCCAATAAAAACAAGTTAGTCTGTGACAAACCACCACAGGAGTTTCAACAAAGAAAAAAAGTTTTGTCGTAAGGGGAAAACAACAAATATAATGAAGGGAAAAGGGCGCTTCGGTATGGGGTGCGGCGGTAGTGTGCTGAAAAGGAAGAAGAAGCGGACCACGCCCAAACGCATGAGAAAGATAGCTTTTGGATCGGGAATAGTGCACAAAGTTCGACATGCGCTACGCCAAATGGGGAACAGGGGAACGCTCACCAGAAACTTGGGTGAAACAACTCTGAAGGCCGTCGGTGCAGCTAAAAAATTCGTGAGAATGGCAGGAGGAAGGAGAAATATTCGAACACCCCGCATAATACCAATCCCCAAAGTTGGCGGCATTCTCCCACTAATCCCAATTTTTGCTGGATTATCAGCATTGAGTAGTTTGGCTGCAGGTAGTGCAAGCGTTGTTCGTGCTATCAATTCCGCCAAAGAAAGTAAGGAGAAACTCGCTGAGGCGAACCGCCACAACACACATATGGAGGCTATTGCTCTAGGTAAAATGGGCAAGGGGGTCTATCTGAAACCATACCGCAAAGGGTTGGGTATCTATTTGAAGTCCCAAACTCCAAAAAACTAGATGGCCTACCTCGAAGGGCTTTAACAGATGTGGACCTATCACGACATATAAAAAAGATAGGAATACCAAACTTTCGAGGTATATATATGAGGGATAATTTACCCTCATCCGGCCCATATCGTACAGAATCCGCCATATTGAATTTAGATAGCGAACAAGGTGATGGCACACATTGGGTTGCATATGAAAAAAGCGGTAAAGTAGTCGAGTATTATGATAGCTATGGCGATTTACCCCCACCAAAAGAGTTGGTGAAATATCTGAATAGAGGGCCGCAGGCGCTTAGAGCTACCAAAATAGTATATAACTATGAGCGCCAACAAGAATACAACACAGTCTGGTGCGGGCATTTGTGCTTGAAATTTCTCTCGAAGAAGAACACAAACGAAAAGTAGCTCATCATGGATCGAGAAAGCATCAAAGAAATGGCCCATGCGTTGTTAGCTTACTCTAAATCACGCTCTCTCTTAAAAATGACTGAGAAAGAACTCGCCGACCTACCAAAGGAAGTACTGATTGGATTGGCCTCCCAAGAAATAGCTCTAGTATGGGATAAGCTACCGCAACGATTAAAAGACGATCCAGAGGTGTCGAAATACCAATTTTGTGAGGATCATCATCACGAGAAATGCGATAATCAACCAGACGGTGTTGATGTCAACGATGGACCAATACCACGAAAAGTGTTTTGCTGCTTTTGTCGAATGAAAATGTAGATGTGGCAATATGTAATAAAAATTTTTTATATATAAATGATTATCAATGCGAAAATAAAAACATTCTTCAATGTCTCGCATAGCGATCAAGTTGCAGCTGTTGAATGGTCATTGAGGTTTGTTACCCATTTTCGCCGTTTTCTTTACACACCACCAACATTATGTCGCAAACATTCACCATATCGGGTGGTCATAGTGTTTTGAGCGCTGATTTTTACCCACCAATTGAACTAGATGCGAGAAGAACTTACGGTTTGGGATTACACGGCTTTTATTCTTACAATTCCATAGCCAATATAGATGAGACTAATAACGCTTTGGGTTATTGGGATGAGAAAGAAGGTCGCATCTCTGAGAACTTGAAAATGATTCATATACCACCAGGCGCCTATGAAATAGAAAAAATCAATAGAGTTATACAAGAAGCTATAGCATCTTCAAACCCCTCCTCTGATAGTAAAAAGAGTAAAAATAATATTGAATTTTATCTTCGAGGTAATAATAACACTCTAATGTGTGAAATGAAATCTTCATATGGAATTATGTTGTCAGTTGAGAATTCCATAGCCGAAGTGTTGGGTTTCGAGAAAAAATTCTACCCATCACCAAGCCGGTGAAAATTATTAAAGTTCGCCTAATACGCATCGATTGCAATATCACGAGCGGGGCGTACCTGAATGGGGAAGAGGTTCACACGTTGTATGAATTCGACATCAATGTGGATCCTGGATAAAAGCTGTCGAAGGAACCGAAAAACATTATATATCTACCAATCAGCCCGACCGGACGTCAGTCTATCGATAACATTACACTGAGAATTTTGGATGATGAAAATTGTTTGGTCGATTTCCGAGGAGAGAAGATTATTGTGAAGCTTGAACTGAAACAACTAGATTGATCTCGAAAAATAGCAGAGAAAAGATGGGGTTCTGCTTCGGTAACCAATCAAAGCGAATATCCAACCCCACACCCCATAATGACCGCAGAAATAATAAAAAGAAGTGTAAACGCGGTCGCGGATTCATTCGCAATCGACGTCTCAATCAGACAAGGCGGCATCATAACCTATCTGAGAGCGATATTGATTTCTTGAAATCTATCGGACTGAAAGTGCTACAGAAAAAATAGAGATGGTTTCCACAACTTCTACTAGCCTCCAATTGGAAGTGTTTGATGAACCAATCTTCGATCATTCCCTAATCAGCCTGCATGAACACACATACAAACCATATGGTTCACCATCATTCAAGAACTCTGACGAAATAAGAATAGCTGTCAACTTTCAAGATTTGATATTAGATATCGAAGGAAAATTCATGCCAGATGATTTGACAGCAGATTGCTATTTATCCAATAATGCTCTAGCATTCCTCTTCGACGAAATTCGCTATGAGATGGGTGGCGAACAAGTGTGTATGATTCGAAAACCAGGCATCACTACAGCTATGAAATGTATGATCTCCTATGGGGAATCGAATAAAAAATTTCTAGAGACCCTCGGTTGGGGAATTGATGATGATAATCAACCGATCCTAGACAAAATCAATCACGTATTCAGCGGAAAATTACCACTCAAATACTTGATGGGATTCGCTGAGGACTATAATAAGGGTGTCTTGAATATAAAACAAGAGTTGATACTAATCATTGCTCGCTCATTCAAAAACTCCTACATGGGAGTAGTTAATGCGAAAATAGAAATTGATAAGATTGAATGGAGAATAAGGCATATCATGCCGTCAGATAAACAAAAACTCAAACTATTGAATCGCATCAATAAAAGTTCCACTGCGAAGATAAAAATAGCATATAGGATGTGGGATTTGTATGAGTTACCAACTATCCGTGAAACATCTTCAGACATTTGGGCTGTCAAAACTACCAACAGCCTCGAGCGACCGCGATACATTATCATAGGATTCCAGAAATCTACTAATACGGATGATGTATCTCAAGATGCCACCCAATTCATTAATGCTGACATTAATAATATTCGAGTGTATTTGAATTCAGAAGTATACCCATACGAGCGGTGGAATTTAGAATTCGACAGGAAGTTGGATGCTATAGCCTATTATGCTTACGAAAATTTCCAAAAGAGTTACTATGGTAAAGATATGAGTGAGCCGATGATGGGTATAGAAGAATTCAGGAAGAACCCATTATTTATCATCGATTGCAGCCATCAAGCCGACGCCATGAAATCCTCAACAGTAGATATCAAATTGGAATTTGAGACTCGCAAATCAAAATTTCCAGCCAATACAAGAGTGTATGCGCTCATTCTACATGACACAGTCATGACATATAGCGCTCTAGATGGCTCCATACAGATGGGTGTGTGAACGAAGAATTATGAAGCTATGATCAGATGAATCACTACCACCATAGTTTAAGATATATGTATTTGTAGCAGTTTTTTTTTCGGATAATAAAAGATGTAAAATGTCGAATAATGTTTTATTTTTCCTATTATGTACAGTGATTGAAATAGTGAGTCTAAAGACTATAAGAGTATACTAGACACCCCCTTGTACCCCGCCACCTTCTTGTTCTTCCCCAACTTCTTCTTCCCCTTCTTCACCTTCTCCACCTTCTTCTTCTGAAGCTTCCCTCAAACCGTATTTTTCGATGATGATAGTTGGTAGGAATTCAACTAGATCATGAAGGAAGCATTCCAAACCCTCCTTCACCATTTCTTCAAGAAACTGCTCCAAAGTTATACTCCCGTGTTCTAGGCGACTGCATAGAAAATGACCGATTTTATATCGATCAGCATCCGCTAAAATCTCTCGGGCTCGTTCTTGATTGAAACATGCGCTCATATCATAGTTGGCTGCATGGAGTGAATCACGCTCCAAATCGATGAGTTCACATTTAAGTCTGCTGACTGCTGATTCGATGTCTTCAGCAGCTGGCCAAAACTGGCTAGAATAGTGCATCCACATATCCTTAGAAGTTGAGTACTGGAGTCTACAAATAAATAAACAAAAAAAGAGTTCAGGAGATAATTCGACAAATACGTTTCATATTACATAGCTCATACCCTCAGCTTAAAAAAAACTACTCACCATAAATGGTAAATGCGACGACGAGGGTGGCGAGAATGTAAGAACTACTATATACATATAATCTTTAAACTCCCTTTCACTAATACTAAACTAATCATAAAAATAATTAAATTATTTACTGAGGCGAAGTCTCGCTAAGGGGTATTTCTTTTATGCCGAACCTCATAAGCGTTCGCGTTTTCGCACCAGCATATGATGGTTCACTCTGCCCCAGGTATGCTATTGTATAAAGCCCGCGGGAGTTGATCAAATGGAGATCGCTTTCTTCAATCACATCTGAAACTCTTTTGGGCATCCAACTTTTCACAGTTTCCCCACTTTCTTCATCTAATAATATAACGGTGGCAGATCTACCAAATCTAGTTTCAAATATTGTCATTTTCTTGATCAGATAAGGCTTATTCAAGACCAGCGATGATATCAGCACTTGCTTGGTGAATTCATACCCTTCAGCGATTTGATTATTGATCGCGATCAAATCAATTTTAGGTGAACCCATCTCTAGATTAAACACGTGAAAGAGAGTACAAAAGAATATATAGAATATAGGAATTTACTTACATAAAAATAACACTTGTTATCACGCAAGGATACACGCTTTACGAGTCAATATTTATTTCTATTGATTGCTAGTTATGCTGCTGCTACTGCTTGTGACAACTATAGCACTGAATCGCCAATTTATAGGAACTCCCCCACTCTCACCAACGCGATCTTGAACTCTCGTGGGGGAATGGCGCATGCGCATGCGGCAGCAGTGTTCAAGGTCGCACCCCCTCCCATTTCAGGGGTGTGGAAACACAAGGTCACGCTCACAGAAAAAAAGAAAGCCCTCCTCAAGGACGCGCTCTTCTCAAGGCCACAGCAACTCCCAAGGGCACCCTCCTCTCAAGGTCGCCAACTCGAGGTCACTCCTCCCAAGATCGCATCAAGGTCATTCACCCCAAGGTCACTCCTCTCAAGGTCACTCCTCCCAAGGTCATTCACCCCAAGGTCACTCCTCCCAAGGTCATTGACCCCCCAAGGTCATTGACCTCCAAGGCCACGTGGGGGTGTGTAACCTTGGGAGGAGGTCTAGAATCGGCATAAAACATCTACTTATACCTCCTCTACATCCACGACATGCCCCAAATCAGAAATACTCTACTATACGCCGACGACACGGCATTGTATGTTTCAGCTTCATCATCCAGCGCACTCCACAGGAAGGGCCAACAAATGCTGAACCTGCTCTCAGGCTTGTGCAACAAATGGAGGATCACCCTCAACCCGCTGAAGACGCAAACCATTCTCTTCACCCACCCCCACAGCCATAGACCCACTCAAGACCCAAATCACATCCGCTTGGAGCTCGCAGGGCAGAGACTTCAGCTGCAGGAAAAGGCCACCTACCTGGGGGTCCTATTCACTAGAACCCTCAACTGGGAGCCCGACTTGCAACAAACTCTCAATAAAATGAGAAAAAGAGCCTCTCTCCTGGGTGCTCTGAGTGGAAGATTTGGTCGCTGCCACCCTAACACCCTCCTCCACACATACAAAACGTTAATAAGGCCAATAGCTGAGTATAAAGCCATCATCTACTCCCAACTCAAACCCAAACATATCCACGCTCTTCAAGCCACCGAACGAAAAATTCTCCGTAAATGCCAATACCTTCACTATAGACATCCTTCCACTCAGGTGTATATCAACACGGACGTCAAGCCGATACCAGACCGCCTAATGACCCTCCAGGCGGGGTACGCAACCAGAACTCTACGTGGAAACAACGAGGCCGCAAACGCGACCTTGAGAACCTCGTGGAGCGACGGACGCCCACTACGCAGACGCCCAAAATTGAAATTCGCCATGCCCAACTACCGCCTCCTAAACCTCTGCAACGACCTCCCCGAGGTGCTGGAGGAAGCGCTGGACAACACTCCGCTATCTGTAAGATAGCGGAAAAAATAACCAAGGCGCCACAACGCCCAGACGAATCCTGCTACTCGGGGGGAGCGCCAAGAGCTCCCCCCCCTTATTCACCACCACCCCCCACTTAGCAACCACCATCGGCTTCCGTCAGACCATTGGACGGAAGCACCTCCCTCTCCCGCCAACTGGCGGGAAAGCAACACATCCAAGAAGCCTCAAACCAGAAAAAAGAAGAAGAAGCCAAACAATCAAATAATCCACAAAATACTTAAGGCACAACTGTACATATCCGCTGTGACCACGGCTTTTCTGCGGTTTCCCGTGGTCCTCGCCAAAAGGGCAGTGATTTAAAATAGGGAAACACCAAGTCCGCAGACTGTTTCCACCTCCAAATAAGCTCAAATCATTCCAAATTGCATTGTATACAACTTTTTTAACCACCAAAAATTAAAATCATTCAAGTGTTGAAAAGGACGCCTAAAGTCCTATAACAACACTCAGGGAAATATAGATATCTTAAGAACAAAAACATCACTTCATCTAAATAAACATATATATAAACGTTGGGTAGAAAGCCTTTGAAGTGGTGATTTTGGGCATGGTCTGCTGCAGATCGACTGTTATGTAGCATTCATTTTTGTTTTTCAACGCCCTTTCACGGTCCCTAGACATTAAGACGAAGCCCACTACAGGTATCACTTTAGGGACTACTGAACGACAGATTGAACTTAGTGTCGGTGATGTGTAATACTGTCGGTAATAATGACAAGAATTTTTTTATTTCGATTATAGAAGCGCTACCATTATTTTATCAAGAGTACAAAATAATCAAACAATTAAAATAAATGCTGTGAAAAATAGTAGAATAACGACACAAAATGTCGTCATAACAACGTCATGCCTATGACGTCTGAAATACGTCTAAAAAATAACGTCATAAATGACATTTTTAGGATTTAGACGTCGCAGACTAATAATCACCAAAAATATAAGTCAAAATGACGTCAGCCTGCTGCCTGGTATATCCTGGTATAGGCTGACGGCCATATTATTACAGAAACTACGATTCTCACTGTACAATGCTAACTTTCGGATAGCAAGTATTTACCTAGACGAGGCAGATATTTCAAATTGATGACAATGAATTTCGAAAAATACAAAACAAAAAATGATGGACCACTGCATTCGCTACGCTCTATGTGATCAACGATAAAACATACCTCTTTTTGAGCGTGTTTCATTCCAATGCTTCACAAAACAGCTCATTCCGGAACCTCGGAATAAATTTGAAATGTCACACTAACGCCACCTAGTTACCGGTAGGTTAAGCACTTCGACATAATGCCGTAGCATAGTAGAGCAAAACAACGTCAATTGACGAGGTTTCATAAGCTACTACAGAGTGGGATGCTTATGAGTGAGATGGTTTTAGTTCCAATGGTACTAAATGATATAGATGTCGCTATAAGAAATAATCAGCCATTATTGTCATTATTGAATTGAATTTTCAAATTGCCAAAATATTGAACTTTGTGAATTTAGTATCCTTTCTTGAAAATATCGTTTTGATTTCCTAGTTTTTATTTTATCGTTCTTGAATTTTCATCATTCAATGAAGTTTTGTATTTGTTTCTTGGTTTAGTATAGTTCTTGTTTTGATTTTCATTGTAGCTGTTAATTTCGTTTCCTTATCTATTTTCTTGTTATACTGGTTCGTAATTGTTCACTTTGTTGGCGATGCCAAACGGAAGATGCCAATTTTCATTATTTTCGTGTGCCGAAGGTAATGATTGTATCAAAACACTGAAACTACGGAAAGTTGTAGTTATAGAACTCACCTTCAACCCTCGCTTCAACCTATTGATAGTGATTATCCTGGTTTCAGAATCAAGATGAACGTGAGAACTGGAAAGCAGCTACAGGAAAGCAGTTGATGGAATCACAATATATATGTTCTCGTCACTTCCCATCTGGTACGATCATTACTCATAAAATAAAGTATGGTTTCACCCCATCAATGTGAGTATGATGTGAGATTGTAAGCTTAATAATTTTGTGTGTAAAAATTGAGGTAAACCTATTGGAAAACTCAAAAATCTGAGTCTCCAGAAGGAAGTTACTTTTGATCCTTCCTGTATACTGAGATTGTCTTCATGGGTAGAATATTCCTAGATTACTACTTTTCATATTGGTTGAATGTAATAGATATTATTCATCAATTAACAAAACCACAATTCTGAAATATTTATCAAATCTGTCCTTTTACCAACTGAATGGATAGTGATGTTTCTAGTAAACCTTATATTGTCTTTCTTTCATGTTATTAGTTATTATGGACGTTTCTGCTGACTAGCCATAACTGTATTTTTATATCACTCCTACTATTACCACACTATTACTAAGTTTTGCTCTGGGCCATCATCATCAGGTATAAGTACACTACCTGATGAAGCTACAGTGTTAGCGAAACATGTTGTGAAAAAATATATACAGGGTGTCCCCTCTCAATTGGAAAAAACTTCTGGGGCATATTTAGGAACCATAGACAAGCAGTTTGAGATAAGAGACTGATGTCCGGAAGTGCATGGTTTTCAAAATACAGGGTGTCAAAGTTTTTTTCCAAAAACTTTTTTTTATCAATATTTCAAAGACACGTTAACCGATTTTCTTGAAATTTGCTAGTGATGTAAGCTTTAATAAGACGCTTAGTTAGCACTAATTAAATGTTAATTATGACTTCCAGTGGCGCCCCGGGGGACAGTGTCACGAATAAAAATGACAAAAAATGTACGCTGCTGACTTTTTTAAAAAAAATTTATATATTTTTTAGAAAGCTCAGTTAAAAATACAACTTTTTTGTCACTTGATATTTTTTCGTATCTCTCTCCGTTTTCGAGAAATTTTTTTTATTGAAAACTTTATTGAAAGGTTCATTATTATTAGAAAGAAAAACAAGGAGGCTTTTTTACAAATAATTTATTATTAATTAGTGGAGCAAATGCTCAAAGTGTCCACAGTGCATTTCGATGCATTTTCTGCACCTGTCGAGCCAGGATTCGCGCACCCGAGCAAACACGCCTGGATTGTTCGCGATAAATTCCGCTGCCACCACAACTCTAGCAACTAGGTCCTCCATGGTCGGCACAGGAGTTGCATAGATCAACCGTTCCATTTCGCCCCAAAGAAAAAAGTCCAGGGGGGCCAAGTCCGGCGACCTTGCTGGCCAAGGGACGGGACCACCTCTACCAATCCACCTGTTGTTGTAGGTTTGGTCGAGGTAACCTCTCACAGTGCGCGCAAAATGCGCTGGACAACCATCGTGTTGGAACCAGGCCTCTCTACGCAACTGGAGGGGTACATCTTCCAGCAGCTCGGGCAGAATATCTCGCAAAAAAACTAGATAGTTATTCCCGTTGAGGTGATCAGGTAGAACGTACGGCCCAATCAAATGGTCGCCAAGAATACCTGCCCAAACATTAACACCAAACTTCTGCTGATATCCTCTGATGTGCGTAGCATGGGGATTTTGTTCGCTCCACTCGTGGTTATTACGAGGATTGAATGTCCCCTCGCGCGAAAATCCTTTTTCATCGCTCGTGAAGATTATACTTAAAAAATCAGCGTTTTCATCCGCTTGATGGAGCAACTACTCGCAGAACTCGAGCCGCCGAGGAGCGTCGTCAGGCAGTAGATGCTGCACCTTTTGCTAGTGTTGGGCTCATTCTGAATGCGTGTCATGACTTCATCCTCAACGGCATCTCTGATCGGAAACTGCCTTGCAAATTCTCGAATAGGCTGCAAAGATAACAAAGCCTCTTAGATTGGCTGTAAAACAGAAACGCGCAAGAAAAAAAACACAGAAAGTTGCCATTTCTGCAATACTTACCACGAATGAGCCGGTCTCCCGTAGATTTTGATGAATTTTGATAAAAATCTTATGGTTTGGCAATTCACGATTTGGGAACCGCTGCCCGTACAACCGTTGTGCTAACAAAGAATTACCCCGCGCTTCCCCATACAAGAGATGCATATCTGCAAGCTCGGCTAATTCAAACCGATTCATTTTTGCAATTAGTGTAACGTTTGAAGATAATTAAGTACTTAGAAACTGACACTTTTACTAAAGTTTGACATGTTTATGTGTTACCATGACAACATTGTTTTGTTTTAGATTTTCAGATAATAAACCTTTCAATAAAGTTTTTAATAAAAAATTTTTCTCGAAAACGGAGAGAGATACGAAAAAATATCAAGTGACAAAAAAGTTGTATTTTTAACTGAGCTTTCTAAAAAATATATAAAATTTTTAAAAAAAGTCAGCAGCGTACATTTTTTGTCATTTTTATTCGTGACACTGTCCCCCGGGGCGCCACTGGAAGTCATAATTAACATTTAATTAGTGCTAACTGAGCGTCTTATTGAAGCTTACATCACTAGCAAATTTCAAGAAAATCGGTTAACGTGTCTTTGAAATATTAATAAAAATAAGTTTTTTGAAAAAAACTTTGACACCCTGTATTTTGAAAACCATGCACTTCCGGACATCAGTCTCTTATCTCAAACTGCTTGTCTATGGTTCCTCAATATGCCCCAGAAGTTTTTTTCAATTGAGAGGGGACACCCTGTATAAATATATTTATCGTGAAAATCCTATCGTTTTTCGTTTGTTTACAATAACTATGGATTTTCATCAAGTAACGGTCGAGTCAATTGAAAATAAGAAAAATTCATTTGGATAAAATGATTACTCGTTTAAGGAAACAATCTGTTAATTCAAACGAATATGAAGATTACATAAATAATCTTCCACAATTGCAACAGGAAATGGTGAAGGCATGTATGAATTCGGCTAATAATGCAAAAAAAAATGGTATACGATATACATTAGACTGGGTATATCATTGTCTTCTAATGAAGATCAAGAGTATCAAACTGTACACCCATATAAGGGATAATAATATACTTCCATTGCCATCTTCGAGTACACTTGGAAGGTAAGCTCAACCTTATACTTTAACTCAAAATATATATAATCTAACAGCCAAAATAGAAATCTCAATCCTAAATTAAGTTATAGTTCCCAGACACTATTTGGTTTCGATAACTCAATAGCATGGTAATGATTTGGTCAAGAATATTCTTGAAAATCTGCTTTTCTTAATGTATATGAGTCAACAAACTAGCTAGCAACTGCACCACATTGAATTTCTCTCACCATTTCCAAAGCCCCTGAAGTGTCCAAGATATTGTTTGAATTATTTTTTTCCTTTTTTATAATTTTTTTTAGAAAAACTTCAAGAAATTATTAAAAGCTATTGTTTGATATAACAGTTTTGTTTATGACCAGGAATTCTGAAGATGAAATAATTATAATTGTTGTCTTTACTCCTCAAATAAAAGAAATCAGAGTGCAAGTATAAAAAGTTTCATCATCGGACATTGTTCAACTTCCATTTGAATTAAAATATTTGTGTACATTTCCGTACATATAAGAAATATTGATGTTTTGGTATTCGTAAAGAAATTTTTTCTTTGCTTCAAGAGAAAACCAAAACCATGCAAGAGTGGGAAAAACATGGAAATACTTAGTAGTCTTCAACCATGGTGTGAACATCCCATGGATCCCACCAGGAAGCTCAGGATGTGTTCAGACATTCCTCATTTGATAAAATGTCTGAGAAACAACCTAGAAAAAAAAAGAATGTTTCATGTAAAGTTTTGGCTAGACTATCCTTTGAACATTCTGAATTAACATGGAATATTTCCAGATTCCCGAATGTATTGTTGAGTACAGTAATTTCGAAAAATTATTGGAATAGGAATTAAAAAAACAATTCAAAATTTGCAACAAACTAACCCAAAGCCATTTCCATCCAAAACATGGCGAAAAAATGAATACAAAACTGACTTTCCAAGTAAGAAAACTGACCTATTCATTTCATTAACGCTAATAATTTAATTAATTTATTGAACAAAGTAAAAGTCGAGTGGCAAATTGAAGTAGTGGTTTCTTACCTAATAATTTAAAAAAAAAAATTGACGGTTGTATAGTGAGTGTGAGTGTGTACTAAGGTTCAATTTTTTTTAAACATGAAATATTGTATTGAAGGAATATCATAAATATCAATTGATTGTATATTCACGAAAATTGAACAACATTTTTTGAAGAAAGCTATTCCAGAATACAGACAAGTAGAAAAAGAGCCAGGTACATAGTCACTTTTTCATATATTTCCAGCTCTTTAGCAATGCCTTAGCTCTTGCACTGCAGACATATGAAGAAATAGATGAAAATTTTATTGAAACTGATCCAACAATTATTTTCTGTAAGAAAATCAATAGAATCATTGATATCATGAATTCTTTCTCACCAACTATAGCCATCAGCAAAAATCCGGACATTGTTAATCATTGACTTTGTAGGAATTGGAAATTTTCTTCTTATATTTAGATTTATGGGAACAATGTTCTCCTCCAGAACATTTTTTATAGATGACTATAAGATGGACTTACCAGCTTGGTGAAACACTTTGGAACTGAAGAATATAGTCTGAATAGGGTCACTCGAAGTCATTGAAGGGAGGATCATTCGAGAAGAGGAAATTTATCAAGTTTTACATTCGAGGGATTGAAGGCAAACATATCCTGCACCATTGAGCTAGTGCAATATTTAACAACTTCAAGAATCAATCATGATAGTTTGGAGGTATCAATGAAAGAAGAGCTTCAAATAACTCAATGTGCATAGAACCCAAATACATGATTTAGTTTCCAATAGCTTTCTTGCCTCACAAAATCTGATACAAATATATGGACAATTACTTCAACCGCTATTGAGAATAATTTCAAATATTTGAGAGTTAAGAGTCTTTCAAATTGGAATTTACAGTAAATAAGTTTCATGTAGCTCACCTTCAATTTTTATTGAACAAGTATACTGATTGTCAAAGTTCAGTTACAGAAAATCAATTCATAATGTTGGTCAAAAAACAGCTAAGATTACACTGATATAGAATCATGTACAAAGTTTTGTAAAATCACCTCAAAGTAGTATATCTATCTAAATACGTAAGGTATATGAAGTGGTAATATTTCTACATTTTTAGCACTTTTTTAGATTAATGAGGGTAGCTGGAGGATGCAACTCCCATCCGGAATCAATCCAAGTTGGACAGCCATTATATTCTTTGATAAAGCCTCCTAGAGGAAGCAATGTTAGTTGAGGGGAGATGATGAAATCTCTCAAAAGTGCCTAAAATGCAATCGTAAATGCGTCAAAGGCATCAAATGTAGTGTCTGTTTTGTGAAACTCCATTTCACTTGTGCATCTACGGATGAAAACGTGACGGATCCAAATTTCAAATGTGATCAATGTGACAATTCTGACGCCGCATTTTTCGATGCAATGGAGGATGCAGGACAAAATTTGCATTCAAAATAGGCAAATTGATTTAATGAATCAGATGAACTGTATCTCACCATCAATAAGTACATAAAAACAGTACCCATGAAGCAGGTGATGAATTGTGACAAAAACAATATGGGTTAATATATAATCAGACAAATCATTCAACTTCAAAAGTTTTGAAATTCAACAAACGATCCAAATATAAATGTGCAAGAAGTTTGGTATCATTATAAATTTGTTCCAATAATTTCCGAATAACATCATAGTTATCTGGTAGGGATTATATTGCACTACATGTTCTTAAAGCTTCACCGGTTAAACTTCCTAAAAGATATTGGAGTTTCTCGGCTTTGGAGAAATCTGTTTTTGCATGAACCAAATGCTTCAAATTTTTCGTGGAAAATATACCAAATTGTCAAATCCTTCCCGTCAAATTTTATTAACTCAATTTTGGGCATATGTACTCGAGTTCGGTTTTCATTGGGTTGATTGTTATTCGAATTTGTAGCAGGAGTAGGAATCAAAGTGGAAGCGAAATATTCAATATTACTATACAAATCTTCGAATCCATCAAGAAATGTATAACTGACTGAATCCTCAGTTTTTATCAATTGTTTAAGTTCAACAATTTCTTGAACGATTTGTTCATATTCTTGAGCGGTCTGGGAAAAGGTACGATATCTAATGGTGAAATTTTTCAATTTGGTATTATTGTTTGGTTCTTGCTCTAAAGCAAGACCGGCATTATAACAAAATTGGACCCTTTGAAATATGTTCATACGTTTAGATAGGCATCTATCTAACCTTAGTTCCTCTGATGTTTTGGGCATTTTTCAAAGATATGGTTATCAAAGCAAGCGACGAGACAAAACTAGAGTTCAATCGGAGTATCCAATTGAAATCTCTAATCTCAAATTATCTTCAACTATATTGACTGGGCTATCACGAATTCGCACGTATCTTATTAGGAATGTTTATCACTATTTCTTACTCGATTCCTTAGATAGCTCAATAAATTGTAACTGAAATGAAGTTCAATCACAATGGGTATCAATTATTCATCAATAAACCGTTCAATTATTTTTTTCATTAAATTAATAGGTATCCTTACAAAGATTGAGAATTTGAAATCAATTAAAGCGAATAGCATTTCGAAATCAATTATTATTCGGAGGCAATTATTTAGACCGCAAAAACTATTCACAAATAAAACAGCAAAAACTGACAAATTGAAAGAATAAATTCTCATTGAATAGAATCGAAACTAGATGTCAAATAAAATATCTGGCTCGATGTGGACCAAATGTACTCGAATAATTTATTATGGACTGTATTTGGGAAAATCTCTAATTGCTTACCCTTGTTGGAAGTGGATGTCGAGTCAAGAAAGTCCAATTCTTTTCTTGTTCACCACCGCAGGATGGGAAAAGAAAATAGAAGGCGGACCAGTCAGAGATAATACTAATAACTTAGTGGGGATTGCAGCACAGGTAAAGTACACTCTTCGAAAGCTCGAGCAAACTTGAAAGAGTGTACTTTACCTGTGCTGCAATCCCCACCAAGTTATTAGTTTTATATATGTATATATATATATATCACTTATTTCAGTATACTATTTGATTGAAGTTTTATTGCAGGTATTAGAAAGTTACCTTAATTCAAATGCTCAAGGAAATTTGCTTTTTGTACATCAAAAATGAAGTTTTGTCAGCAATAAAACGAAAAAAATTAACGAGGATTATTATGGATTACCTGATTCAAAAATATTAAGGAAAGTATGTCAAGAAATACCTAACAGAGAATATTTCTTCATTTCATTATTAAGAAATTTCTACAATTCAATTTTGATGAAAATTACATCTCTATCTCGACAATGAATAGGTGTATTTCAAAGTACAAACAAAAAACAATCACTTTGGGTTTCAGAATACCCCAAGTTGTGTTCCATCAAGTAGCCTAAGAAATATGTAATGTCTTCAAAATGGAATCAAAGGAGATTTATTTTCGACCATACGATAAAGGCAAAAAAAATGTAGTGGAAGTAGAGTGGTTCCGTCTGGTACGATCGTACTTTTCTAGCGCTTTTCGATTGTGTTTAGCACGCTAGTACGTTCTCACCTAAATCTAGCACTGAAGGATGAATCTAGTACGGAACACACAACGTAACCAAACGGTTCTATCAATTTTGGATGGTCGTGGTTCTTCAGTTGTCACTTGTCAGTCAATAATAATGTGAGCCGTAGCGCAATATCAATATGGCACTTATGGCAGTCACAGCCACAGAATTTTTGGTGATTTTTCAAAGAAGAAACTACTTCCTATTTTCCTTACATGTTCCATAGTTCCATGTAGTTGTGAGTTCCGTGTTCGTGTAATTTCCCGCTATATGGCTGTGATTTCCGAGGATTTTGTATTTTTTTATTGCTTTGGTTTGGTCAGATTCGTTTCATATATTCAAAAGAATTGTTAATCATTATAGATATCATTATTCTCGTCACAACAAGCATTTTCATCAAGAACAAAATGGAGAGGTAAGTATATATAAGGGTATTATTCGACTGTAGATTATATACAATAATCTAATAAATGTAGTACATATTTTGACCTCAGGTGCTTATTTTTAGTTAAAATCGTTGGATCTATGGAAATTATTTTATATATTTTATATACTTTTGTTTTGATATCATAATATAGATAGTTTTAGATTTCATGTGAAATGGTATGAGATACCCACTGGTTTCTTTTTGATCTAAAACATTTATTTTTAGTTATTTTGAATATCCCTCCAAAACAAAATCTAGCACGCTTTATATTGAGAATCAAGCACGAAAATTGAATCGTAGTGGAACATCATGGTCACGGTACATAAACACTAAAAAATACTTGGGAATATTAAGAAAAGAGAAGAGGAATAGCCAAACGACAATAGGTTTGTTTTTGAATGAAATTTAAAAAAATCCAAAATGCATTATTTTTTATACTGAAATACGGAATACAAAAAGGTCACTTTATTTTTTGCTCTAAATGTCTTTGTTTCTTTTATTTTAGGAAAACAAGCTTCTGAGGAAGCCATAAAACCAGTAAATATGTTTGCCTTAGAATATTGCAAACATAATGTTGGCCTAACTGAAGAAGTCACCTTCAATTGGGGAATATGCTACCAGCAGAAGAAAGATATTTTGGAAAATATCACGTTTGTTGTTGAGTATTTTAGCAACTTTCCCATGTTGAAACATCCATGATATGGATACCAGTTCCTGATGGACGACTTTATTAAAGCATATCCAGATAAAAGTGATTTTATATAAAAACTGGCCACAATTTCGATCTGCTACAGGTAAGAAATGATATCCAGTTATAAGCGAATGACGTCATTGTTGATAGTTTTTTATATCCAACATCATCATGTTGGCATTTCTCGTGGGGCTTCGTCGAACAGGATATATAGATAACTTTCAGGGTCATATTTCATCAGTTATTTTAACTACTCTTCGAGAGAAAAAAGCTATCGTCTTAGTAAATTGAAAGTTCAAAACTCAGTCATTTTATATGTACCAGTGACTTTTCAAATAATTTAAAAGGCAACAATTGGAAAATGAAATTAATGGGGTCGCGGTGAAAACTTAATATGTTACATTCAAGGTAATATTTGCGTTGGATTTGAATTATCAAATCCAGTGCAAGCATGTCTGGTAATGCATTGAAATCATTATTTATGATATGGAAACAGAACACAGTAGTTCCATAAGTACTGATATTATAGTTAATGTATAATGAATTGTGCATTTTTAGGATTGAACAAGTTTCTGAATACCTTTGTTGAAAATTATGTCGTTGTTTGTGCCTGAATAAACCGTTTGCTCCGCAATCTTGTCACTGATCATCTTCAAAGCCTGAGCACCCACTAAACCAAAACCCCTGAGATAAAGTGTTTCGTTACAAGATCCAGTAGAATGGCCAGTTTTTATTTCTCAGTTTGAAAGATCAACCAACAACTGTAAAATTTCGAATGAAGAAAATCTCATTAGACTTCAGAAGGGCTTTCCTGTACGAGCAAGAGATGTTGTCAAGCCATTGCTGATATGTGCAAGTAATTTAGAAACTATCATCGAATGTTTAGAAGACCTGATATTCAATGCTAATAGGAGAGCGAAGAAAGTCTCCTGGGAAAGGAAGAACAGACTCTTCGATTCCCTTTCCGAATGCTGCTTTAAACTTGACATCCACTATAAAAACACTTGAAGTGAATCACCACATGAACAATCCATATTCGGTAGAAGTACTAGTAAGAAAACTTTCATATTTCCTAAGAGTCGATTAGGGACAATGTCTTGTGGAACAACCAAATCACATAAACCTGAAAGTATTTTCATAATGGCTCAAAGAAAATGCGAAAATTTCCTTCAACATCGATAGTCCATTGGTGAGAATAGACGATTCAGGAAAAATCCATCTGGCTCCAAAAAATGGAGAACATTATTTCCATTTCCCGCGAAAAGAAACGAAACGTAATTTTGAATTGTCTCAAATGCAAGAAAAATCGTCAACTAGAAGATTATGAGGAGTTCAAGGGAATATCACTAGAAGAACGTTGAAAAATTGTCACAGAGAAAAAATTATGTATGTGTTGTCTCAAATCCAATCATTTTGAATCAAGCTGCTGCAAAAAGAACTATTGTGGAATAGATGATTGCACAGATGATAATAAAGCAACTTTGATGAAATAGTTTTATTCTAGAGAACACTTATTAGGCAAAATAACATAAACGGCCATTACAATAAACATACAACGACTGACTAACTCGTAGAAAGTAAAAACGGTACAACAGGATATTTGAGCGCCATCTCGTAGCATAATAGATAACTATGATAACTGAGTATGAACGCGACCACGACACGCTGTCTCGCATTGTGTCTGTACGAGTTTCTAATTTTTGGTGGTAAATTCGCGTTATTAAATATTGTTATATATATCCAGGTGTGCGTAAAAACCAGTGCAATCACATGAACTAGTTTTTGGAACACATTAAAGTGCAGTTTGGTCACTACGACCATACCAACACTTCATGCACTTCATTTTTTGTTAAAAAAATAGGAGTGGAAAAAAGTGGCACTGAAAAAAAAGTGGCACTGAAAGAAAGTGAACAAGTAAATTAATAAAACGAATGATTCATTGAATATAGCCCAGGAGAATCAGTCCAATTCTCAAGATTTTTGTAAACTCAGCAACTAACACAAATAAAACAAAATGACAATGTACAAATGTTGTAAAACTAAACCGGCACCATATTTTATTCGTGTGAATTGCTTCAGCACATATCACAAATCATGTGCACTCGGCAACAAAGGAAAATTTCAGTTTTTGAAAGGTCCAACTATTACATGTTGTACTAAGCAGAAACAAGAAGAAGAAGATCTGAGTATTTTGAAGGAAGAAAATGGTATTCTTGAGAAAACCTTAGGAGATATGGTGGAAGAAAATGAGATGAAAAGTAAATATATCGCACAGATAAGATTGGAAGAAAGGAAATTTGTTGAGGACGCTATAAAAAATGAAGAAGAACTAAAGGAAATAATCAACATTCGGGAAGGAGAAATTTTGAAAGCCAAAGAAAAAATTGAAGAGTTAGAGACTCAATTGAGAAGATACATCAATATAAAAACTATTGACACAGAAACGCAGACACTAAAGGTTGTAAACGAGGTTGTAAATAAATCCATAGGGGTACAAACTGAACAAGATATGAGGATACGCAATTCAGCGAGTGTACAAACAGAATTAACAGAAGAGGACATCATAGACGCCTGTCAACAGAAATTTGTCCTAGATCAGGAGGTTGAATCTATGAAATGTCAAATGAGTAAGCTTGATAACGATATAAGGGAGTTGAGTAGATTGAATGATGACATGATTACATCAATCGACTCACTAACTGCTGAGAAAGACGTTTATATAAGAGAACTCACAACATCAAAGAGTGATGAATGCAAAGTCACCAAGAAGCATAAAAATAGAAATGAAACCAGCAAAAAATCGAAAATAAATATTATGGGAATGGATATTGTGAATAAAAATATTCCCTCCAGTTCATCATCTCTCATCAATGCTGATGAACATTCGAAACATGAAAAAATTGATAACAATGATGATACTGCCACTACATCACATTACAACAGGAGTAACATGAATCTGGAATGTGAGCTATCGAACATGTCCGATGTTTCAGTACAGGAAACACAATTCAATCAGAAAGACCCTCCTCATTCGGTGAAGAGAAAAATCTTCATCTATGGAGACCAATATGGCCTAGGATTCACTAGAGTATTGAAGACCATCAACTATGTCGATAAATTTGAAATTAATGAGTATATCAAGCCTAACATAGAGCTTTCCGAGCTTACAAAGAATATTTTTAATATTTTTATGGTAAGGATGACGTAGTAATTGTGCTTTTCAATACAAATAATGTTAGTAATTATAATACATTGAATTTGGCTATGAAGAATATTTTAGGCTTGAGCAGGTCAACTAACTTGTTGTTATTGCCTGAAATAAATTCATTCGAAGATGTTATTTTGAAGAGAATTATATCTCATAGAATTAGGTCTTTCAAAAAGGGAAACAGAAACACTTCCCTGGTTTTTTACCCAGGATCGAAATATGAGTGTACTAAACGTAATGTATACAATAACTTGGTTGACTTTTTCTCAATCAAATCATCAAATAATGTAGTTATAAAAACAATAATACCCAACAACCTAACTCTTTACAATGACTTCAATATCTCTGTGAACTCGAAAAACAATGTGTCATCCTTAAATAACCAACAGAAACATTACATAAACTTTACCTACACTTCCAATACCAACAACTCAGATTTCAATGTGAGTTGCCCAAAGCTTGAACGGAACCTTTCGAATTCTTCGAATATCATTCGTAATGATTTTTTAGACGACACTCATCTCCAGAAAATAACCACGTAATTTCTATTATGACATTAAATATACAATCTATTCAAAATAAACTGGATGATTTGTATACACTCCTTGAAAGCCACCTCAGATTGTTTTAATTACTGAGCACTGGCTGAAAGAGGAACAACCAATATATGTTCCAAACTACACTGTAATTTCTACATTTTGTAGAACTGAGTTCAAGTGTGGAGGAACTTTGATCCTTATTGATAGTGATGCATTAATCTCTTTACAATTTACTGATGTTCATGAATACAACAATATGATTGAGGAAAAGATATTCGAATTTTCACTAGCCTATGCCAGTAAAGCTAAGCTATTTGTGCTATGTGTATACAGGTCACCTAGTACAGATGGTTTCATGTTTCTGAAAAGACTGGAAACACTTCTTGACAAATTACCACCTAAAGCAACGGTTATTTTGGCGGGTGATTTTAACATTAACTATGACGACATTAACATTAACATGAACTATTGACCCAACAACTTCAAAATTTACTTGGAACATTTAATTTATCCATGCATACAAATGGTCCAACCCGGATTTCACAATTTACGGAGAGCAAAATTGATTACATGCGCACCAACTTGAGTGAAGAAAATGTAACTTGCTCAGTTATCTCAGCAAACATTTCCGATCATGAAGCCGTCGTTTGTAATGCGAGGGTTTTCTGCGATAATGTTAAATGTAGTTTCAAATTTGGAAGATTATACAGCAAAAAGAATTATGATAAATTTTACAACAAATGTTTGAATAAAGATTGGAATGCAGTATTATATTCGAACGATCCATTTCTCTCTTTTTATACTCTTCTTTCTGATAGTTTTGAATCATGCTTTCCTATTCAGAAGATAAGAAACAAAAATAAAAATAGTAAAATCTGGTTAACGAAAGGAATCCGAACATCTGCAAAAAACCTGAGAAGTCTTCATTATCTCAGAAAGTACTCTAATAGTACTGCCTTACATAACCATTACATCAAGTATAGAAAAATTTATAGAAATGTTGTTAGAATTGCCAAGAAGAATTATTTCTATAAGAGGATATCAGACAGTAGTAATACTATCAAAGAAACATGGAGGGTTGTGAATGAGTTCAGGGGCGAAAATAATATCAAAACTAACACAACACCAAATTCCAATGCACTTAACGAATTTTATTGTTCTATATCAGAAAGACTTTGTGAAAATATCGAAGCTACTGCAGATCCACTGCTTTATCTGAATGGAATTCACATCCCTGATACTTTTGTTATACACGAGACAAATCTCGAAGAACTGATGGTTACAATAAATCAAATTAAAAACAAAACATCCAGTGGCATCGACAATATTTCGATAAATGTCCTTCGAAATACACCTATCTTCGTTCTCGAATTACTAGTTCACCTCATTAATAATTCTTTTGTCAGAGGAGTATTCCCAAACTTCTTAAAAACCAGTATAGTGATTCCTCTTTATAAGGGTGGAGACCCGTCCGATCCATCCAATTTTCGGCCAGTCTCTTTGATTCCAACCCTTGGAAAAATTATCGAAAAACTGGTAAAAAGTAGAATAATGAACTTCTTAGCTCGCCACAATATTCTTCATCCTCAGCAATTCGGTTTTCAGCCTAACAAAAGTACAGGAGATGCTATTTTTCACTTTCTGAAAGATGTTTATTCGAATCTGAATTCTAAAGAAGCAAGCGCCGCTATATTCTGTGATCTGTCGAAAGCATTTGACTGTGTCAACCATCAAATATTGCTACGCAAGCTCCACCATTACGGGTTTAGAGACCAAAGCTATAACTGGTTCGAATCTTACTTGAATCAACGAACACAAATTGTGAAAGCAAATGGCTTTTCCGATATTGGTTTTATCAAACATGGTGTGCCACAGGGCTCTGTGCTCGGACCTATCCTGTTCTCATTATATTTTAATGACCTTGTGAATATTAATACTGAAGGTGTATTCACTATTTTTGCAGACGACACAACCATTCTATGGCATGATAAAAATTCAGACAACCTCTTTGAGAAAATGGCTCGGGATATAACTGCTGTGAGAGAGTGGTGTAACTCGAAAAACGAAACTTTTAGCATTTCAATGCAATATACCAGACATCTCGATGGGAAATGATATTATCTCCTCTAATGAAATCAATACTTTTCTAGGGATTCAGTTAGACTGTAAACTCAAATTCGAGAGTCATGTTTGTGTTCTGAGTAAGAAGTTGTCCTCAGGGTGCTATGCTCTACGTGTTGTCTCTAACGAATTGGGTATGAAAACTGCTACTTTAGTTTACCATGCCTTAATTGAGTCGCATATCAGGTATGGAATCCCTTTTTGGGGAACCTGCAGCAAACAGCGCTTCAATATGATTTTTGCTCTTCAAAAACGTGCTGTCCGATATATTTGCGGAGTTGGACCTCGAGTATCTTGCAAAGAACTTTTCAAGAAACAGAAACTCCTCACCACTCCATCTCTTTTTATTCTAGAAACGGTATGCTTGGTACATAAAAATAAATCAGCCTATGATACAATTCTTGGATCCACCCGCCAAAATAACAGACTTAAACTACCCATACCATCTTCCAATTTGATGAAAAAATCATTAATTTATAATGCCGTTAAAATGTATAACCATCTTCCAGCCAGCATCAGAATTATTGATTCCATCAGTTTTTTTAGGAGATCAGTCAAACGTATTTTTATAGAAGAAGTATTTTATGATGTTCAAGACTACCTGAATAAAACCATGAGTGGTTAGTTGGATTTTCAATTGAGTTTTTTAAATTTTTATTCAATGTAGTATTTTGACTTCACGAAAACTGTTATGTGTTTTATATATATATATATATATACATGTATTTGTACTTATTCAAATTTATTTTTATATTTTTACAAGACTTTGTCAATAAGATATACATCTTCAGGCAATAAAGGATATTTTGATTGATTGATTGATTGATATAGTCACCAACGGACTCATAAAATCGATAAATACCCGAGACAATATGTACCAACAATTACTAAAGGAACCAGATAATATTATGCTTAAACGAAACTATACCGAGTATAAGAATCATTTAAGAAATCTTCTGAGAGTAACCAAGCTGCAATACTATCGTGAAAAAATTGAACAGAATGCACAAAATAGCACAAATCTATGGACAACTGTGAATGAAATGTGCCCAAAAAATAATCCAAGTTGTCGAGATATTAACGCGATTCAGCACGGTGGGCAAAAAATAACGAATGAAAAACAAATTGCAAATCTATTCAATGAACACTATATAAAAATTGGCGAAAAGCTTGCCGGAGAAATTAATCAAGACCCTCACTTCATTCCTCCCGAAAAAAATAACTTTTTATCCTCGATATTTATGAAAGCGACAAACGCTAATGAAGTCAGTAGTATTATTTCATCACTTAAGAATAAAAAAGCCCCTGGAATGGATGGCATAAGAACAGAGACAATGAAATTCTTAGCACCTTTGATAAAAAACCCGATGGCCTCCATATTCAATAAATGCATAGAACAGGGATATTTTCCCAACATCTTCAAGAAAGAGGTGGTCAAACCAATCTTCAAGGCGGGAAATAGGGATGATGTTATAAATTATAGACCGATTTCCTTAATAACAACAACTGCAAAAATCCTAGAAAAAATAATAAAAAAGCGTCTAAATGAATACCTAAACAAGAATAATATCATATCAAATAGCCAGTATGGTTTCAAAGAGGGAGTGTCAACTCAAGATGCAATTCTCGCACTCACCACAGAAATGTATAATGCATTGGATGAAGGAAAACCGTCTCTGTGCGTTTTCATTGATCTTTCCAAAGCATTCGATACTGTGAGTCATGCCTTGCTTATTGAATGCTTGGAAAACATCGGTATAAGAGGAAAACCTCTTGAACTATTCAAAAGTTACCTAACTGGTAGATCACAATGTGTCCAGGTAAGATCAGAAAGAAGTGATCTGAAGGATATAAAATACGGTGTTCCACAAGGAACCGTCCTTGGACCACTTCTTTTCAATATATATCTGAACGATCTCTTCAAAATACGCACTGAGGGAAAAATTATCACCTATGCGGATGATACGGCGATTTTTTATACCCACGATAACTGGCAGTCCCTGAAAAATATTGTTGAACAAGATATACGTCTTATACAAGGCTTCTTCAACCATAGGTTGCTGACGATAAACTTTGATAAAACCTTTTTTCTGCCTATTTACATCGACAAGAGAAATACCCCCACATATAATACCCTGATAATCAACAATGAAACATCGATAAAAATGTGCCATAAAATGAAATATCTCGGGCTAATGATTGATAATAACTTAAAATGGGATCAGCAAATCGATTTCATCACTAAGAAAATGCAATTTCTGATTTATAAAATGAAGTATCTGAAACATCTACTGGATTATAAATCGATGAAAACCTTATATCAAGCATTAGTCGAGCCACACCTTATTTACGGAATATTAGCTTGGGGAGGAGTGGGAAAGAGCTATATGGAAAAATTGATGATTGTACAAAAACGCTTACTAAAGATTATCTTCAACAGAGATCTCACCTACCCCTCAAATCAATTATTCAGTGAAGTTGGTTTGCTGGACCCACGACAACTATTTTTTTTACGTGGTAACATCAGACAACATCAGTTCAAATCAGATTTAAAATTCCCAGATCACCAATACAATACCAGAAATAAACAAACCACCTACGTTGCCCCCTTCAAACATAAATCAAAAGGTCAGAGATGCTTTTCCTTTATAGGTCCAAAAATATATCAGTTTCTTCCTGCTGAAATTCGGAATATTCACAGTCCACGCATTTTCAAAAATAGAATCAAAACACTATTATTTTCATCACCAAGGGAGACAATACATCAACTGCTCGAATGAGTTCAGGATAACTGATTTGATTGATGAAAATCACTCCTCATATTTTACATTTTATTGTCATTATTTTTACTATGAAAATTGTTACTCCTTATCGTTATTATTGATATTTTTATTTTTGAATGTGAATCACTCCGCATACATAAACCTTGAAAAATCCGCTGAAGGCAGAGCCTTCAGCGGATTTTTCAAGGTTTATTCATTAATAATTTTTTTTTTTTCATCATCATATATTATATAAATGGTCTGTTGATCATTCCATGCTAGGTGTTAGGATTCACACCAATTTAATTGTCAATTTAATTGTGTTTTAGTAACTGTTTGTTTCTTTTTTCTATTTTCTATGAATAAACTTATTATTATTATTATTATTATTATTATAGTAGATTGTACAAAATTGAATCTTCAAAATATAGGTCCAGAAAAAATTTCAACACACGAGAACCAAAAAGAATATGTACGAAAAACGAAAATTTCAATGTTTCGTTGAAGATTTTACCGGTAAAAATAAAAAACTTGAAAAAAGTGGAATATGAAGATTTTACTAGTAAAAATAAAATCTCAGCAAAAAAAATCACAATATTTGCCTTCTTTGACGACGGTTCGACAATATCCCTAATAGATGCTGATCTGACTAAAGAACTAGGTTTGAATGGAGAAACTGAGTCTTTATGCTACCAGTGGACGAACGGCATTACACATCAGGAAAGAAACTCCAAGAAAGTGAATCTAGAAATCACAAACCCACAGTTTCCAGTCAAATTCATTATTTGAAAGGGCTGAGAACCATTAAGGATATACAGATTTACGAACATTAATTCAAACAACTTAGATTTATATTTCCATGCAAATCATATTTTCTAAAATCAATGATATATATTTGGTTTTCCCAACATTGAGATAAGCCCGTTGAAAAATTAAATTTTCAAATTTAAAATTTTCCAATTTTATAAGTAACGGGTTTATCTCAATGTGGAGAAAACCAAATAAATATATTTTATTATTTATTTATTTTGTAGAAAATGAATAATTTTATGATTCTATGGAATTATTATAATACCTGACAATTATGCACTGATGATGACGTAACAGTCGAAAGCGCTTTGCTATAATTTTTTTAGAAAATATAATTTGCATGGAAATACAAATCTGAGTTGTTTGAATACATGCACACAGCCGATCAAATCTTTCACTTTTCATACAAACATTTGACATCGAGAAACTCTCTTTAAATACCCAAATAGACCCCGAACTTGAATATATTCAGTCATATTTCAATGAACAAACATTGCTTCCATTGACAAGATCAATGTATCCTGCTGAATCCACAAAAAACTATTGAATTGCGGTTTAATGGTCCAATAGTTTTGAAAACTAGGATGGACTGTTCATGATAGAATACAGTAAAAATGTTACACTCACACATATGCCACTATGAGAAAGATCAGGAGTTACATGATTTGGTAAAAAACTCGTTTAGTACTGAATATTTCGGGGTGAAAATTTGTGACAAAATGCCGAAAAATAAAGAAGAAACAAGATGATAGTGAAAGAATCTTTAAAGAGGAATGAAAACAGATTCGAGACAAGATTATTGTGGAATGTATTGAATTTCCAAACAATCGACAAACTGCACTGAACCAGTTATACTGTATGGAAAGGAAGATGGAAAAAGATGAGAAGTTCGTGAAAGAGGATTGTTAAAAAATTGACGAATATTTGAAGAAAATTGAATGAACAAGAAGTCAACACAGATAGCAGAAAAGTTAGGTATTTACCACACTTTGGGGCCCACAATCCGAACAAGAAGAAGATGAGACTAGTATTCGATGATGCTCAATTCCATACAAAAATGTTCAGAAAAAAAGAACAATTTGAAAAAGGCGATATTCATTTGTGAAACTCTGCAATTTGGATGTGAACAAATAAGAGAATTTGTGAATGTTGAGGAAGTTTCATATATATTTGTTTTTATGATTTGTTCACTTTGTGTATATGTTTCAAGTGTTGTCAGGAGAGAGAATTTTTGTTGTTTGATTTTGAAAAACGTCAGAAATTGATAATATCTACAAGAAAAAGATTGGTATTGCAAAGAGGAACAAAAGAAACAGGTTCAAAGAAGATATTAACAGGTAATAAAACTAAGATAATGTCCCCTTTATTTTTTTTTTTTTTTTTTTTATTTTTTTTTTTTTCTAACCACTATCCTAGTTGCCTTAGCAACCCTCAGAAGTTTTACCGAGTAAACTTGTACGAGTTAGGATAGCGGGGACCTTACCTTTTATAGTGGGATCCGATACCACTTCTGGGGCCATTAGAAAAATTCCGCCGTCGATGAGGATTGAACCCACGACGGGCAGCCGGCTGATTAAGAGATAGACACCTTAACCGCGCGGCTACCTGGCCCCATTTACAGGCCTGATCTAAATGAGATTGTTGTTGAGTTCAGGTTTCAGGAGACATTTTGAATTCTGATGGAAAAATATCATCTTGATTGATGGCAAAAATTTGAAGCTAAGCGAGCAGGTGCTAACATACCAGAACTATACAGCGTGTAACAATGTGGTTCTTATTTCAGATTGTGTTGGAACTTTTTAGTGATTTAATAACTGAATTAAGTGAAATATCATTTGTTTTTGAATACGTACTGAGAATATGAAGAAGTATGGGTAGAAAACCAAAAAAAGTGTCACAAATAAATATATTAATCTACGAGAACGCAGATAAACTAGAAAAGGCAGGTCTCTTGCTATATACAGGGTGTCCCCTCTCAATTGGAAAAAACTTCTGGGGCATATTGAGGAACCATAGACAAGCAGTTTGAGATAAGAGACTGATGTCCGGAAGTGCATGGTTTTCAAAATACAGGGTGTCAAAGTTTTTTTCAAAAAACTTTTTTTTATTAATATTTCAAAGACACGTTAACCGATTTTCTTGAAATTTGCTAGTGATGTTAGCTTTATTAAGACGCTCAGTTAGCACTAATTAAATGTTAATTATGACTTCCAGTGGCGCCCCGGGGGACAGTGTCACGAATAAAAATGACAAAAAATGTACGCTGCTGACTTTTTTTAAAAATTTTATATATTTTTTAGAAAGTTCAGTTAATAATACAACTTTTTTGTCACTTGATATTTTTTCGTATCTCTCTCCGTTTTCGAGAAAATTTTTTTATTAAAAACCTTATTGAAAGGTTCATTATTATTAGAAAGAAAAACAAGGAGGTTTTTTTACAAATAATTTATTATTAATTAGTGAAGCAAATGCTCAAAGTGTCCACCATGCATTTCGATACATTTTCTGCACCTGTCGAGCCAGGATTCGCGCACCCGAGCAAACACGCATGGATTGTTCGCGATAAATTCCGCTGCCACCACAACTCTAGCAACTAGGTCCTCCATGGTCGGCACAGGAGTTGCATAGATCAACCGTCCCATTTCGCCCCAAAGAAAAAAGTCCAGGAGGGCCAAGTCCGGCGACCTTGCTGGCCAAGGGACGGGACTACCTCTACCAATCCACCTGTTGTTGTAGGTTTGGTGGAGGTAACCTCTCACGGTGCGCGCAAAATGCGCTGGACAACCATCGTGTTGGAACCAGGCCTCTCTACGCAACTGGAGGGGTACATCTTCCAGCAGCTCGGGCAGAATATCTCGCAAAAAAACTAGATAGTTATTCCCGTTGAGGTGATCAGGTAGAACGTACGGCCCAATCAAATGGTCGCCAAGAATACCTGCCCAAACATTAACACCAAACTTCTGCTGATATCCTCTGATGTGCGTAGCATGGGGATTTTGTTCGCTCCACTCGTGGTTATTACGAGAATTGAATGTCCCCTCGCGCGAAAATCCTTTTTCATCGCTCGTGAAGATTATACTTAAAAAATCAGCGTTTTCATCCGCTTGACGGAGCAACCACTCGCAGAACTCGAGCCGCCGAGGAGCGTCGTCAGGCAGTAGATGCTGCACCTTTTGCAGTTTAAATGGATAGAGATCGTGGATTTTCGATACTCGATGGACAGTATTTTTGCTGCAATCAAGTTGCGACGCAATCAGACGAGTGCTAGTGTTGGGATCATTCTGAATGCGTGCCATGACTTCATCCTCAACGGCATCTCTGATCGGAAACTGCCTTGCAAATTCTCGAATAGGCTGCAAAGATAACAAAGCCTCTTAGATTGGCTGTAAAACAGAAACGCGCAAGAAAAAAAACACAGAAAGTTGCCATTTCTGCAATACTTACCACGAATGAGCCGGTCTCCCGTAGATTTTGATGAATTTTGATAAAAATCTTATGGTTTGGCAATTCACGATTTGGGAACCGCTGCCCGTACAACCGTTGTGCTAACAAAGAATTACCCCGCGCTTCCCCATACAAGAGATGCATATCTGCAAGCTCGGCTAATTCAAACCGATTCATTTTTGCAATTAGTGTAACGTTTGAAGATAATTAAGTACTTAGAAACTTTTACTAAAGTTTGACATGTTTATGTGTTACCATGACAACATTGTTTTGTTTTAGATTTTCAGATAATGAACCTTTCAATAAAGTTTTTAATAAAATTTTTTTCTCGAAAACGGAGAGAGATACGAAGAAATATCAAGTGACAAAAAAGTTGTATTTTCAACTGAGCTTTCTAAAAAATATATAAAATTTTTAAAAAAAGTCAGCAGCGTACATTTTTTGTCATTTTTATTCGTGACACTGTCCCCCGGGGCGCCACTGGAAATCATAATTAACATTTAATTAGTGCTAACTGAGCGTCTTATTAAAGCTTACATCAATAGCAAATTTCAAGAAAATCGGATAACGTGTCTTTGAGATATTAATAAAAAAAAGTTTTTTGAAAAAAACTTTGACACCCTGTATTTTGAAAACCATGCACTTCCGGACATCAGTCTCTTATCTCAAACTGCTTGTCTATGGTTCCTCAATATGCCCCAGAAGTTTTTTCCAATTGAGAGGGGACACCCTGTATAAAATCAACAAATATCATTTATTATATTATAAAAAAATATTGCTATAATATTTTAGCAGATGTCTCCCTCATGATTCAACTCACAGTACTTCTACCAATTCCATAATTATTGGCGAGATACCTGATGCTAAATATATGAAAATCAAATATTATTATTAATTATTGATATTCTGGTTCTATCTCACTCACGTTTAGTGAAAAGAAACACCAAAAGAGAAGGGGTTTCTCTCAGACTAATAAAATAGTCTGATGGTGGATTTATGTAGCAGTTTAAAGTCATAAGTTTCAAGTAATAAGTCTCTATTCATTAGAAAAATAGTCACCATTTATGCAGGAAGGTCATATCATAAAGATGATGTATTTCATTGTTGGTCAATTTTGCGCAATCGCTTTGAGTGACATAATTCAGATGTTCATGTGAATAAATACAAATATTCGAGGTTATGTTGAGTTGAATCGAAATATAGTATCAAATTGAATTAAAATACAATACGAAGGATGACATCTTGCTAATGATGATATTGCCATTGATGAAAAAAACAGCGGTATATTTAGTTGATAAAAACAGGAAAGATCAATAGATTAAAGAAAAGAAAAGGGAATGTTTGATGAAGTTCTGCAGAATATGTTTCTGTGCGACCATGATAGGTTTTTTAAATACTGCAGAATGACTCCAAACTTTTCCTACATCTTCTGAAATTGGTCCAGCCTCATCTCCAGAAAGATGAAACAAAACATCCACTGGTTCCAGCTCAGCATTTGATTATCACATTACAGTGAGTATGATGGAATTTTGACAGATTGGAATGCGTTTTGATATAATTTGTATTCTACTCTAGTTATCTGGCGGAAGATTGTTCATTGCAAGAACTGGCATTCCAATGTATAGAAAATAATACATGAGACGACTCAAGTATTATAGGATGTACTATCACAATTCACTTGAAACCACCACCATCAGAAGAATGGAAAAATATATATGATGGCTTCTACAACAGTTGGAACATGCTGGCAGTTGATGGGAAATACAGTATAAAGGCACCATATCACGGAGGTTCTCAGTACTTTAGTAATAAAAAATATCATAGCATTGTTTTAATGGCAAGTTTTGATGTTTTTCATCATTTCAGAATCTGGTTTTGGACATGCTATATTGAAAAATAAATGTGGACTGCCCTCAAATAGACGACAACAGCCTAAAAAGAATACAATTTTGCCATTTTCCTTTGTTGCTGATGCTGCTTTTCCTTTGAGCAACACATCATGAGCCCATATTCTGGAAATGATCTTTCCGAAACGAGTCGCATTTTCAAGGGGTATTTGTGTAAAGGTAGAGAATTTTACGAAAGCCTATTGTTGCTGATGTAATGACTGCTGAACGCATAATATTAGTCTGTGTAGTATTACGTAATTTTATACAAAGGACTGAGGAAGATATACCTGAGGCTGAACGATACTACTCCTCAACAGGTTATGTGGATTCACAGGATCCAAATGGCACCATTCATGGAGACATGACGATTCAAATCTGAGAAGTGTTGGCCGATTAGGAGCAAACAATTCCCAAGCATATATGGAAGCAAATAGGAACACTGTCATTACTTTAGTAGCAATGAAAGCAGTGTACCCTGGCAACAGGAAATTATTTTCAGAGGCTCATTACCAGATATTTTCTGAGATTTTGAATTACATAGTTTTTTTCCATTTTTTTGTCCCATTGAATTACATCTATTATATTTTTTCAAGTAAGTTGACAGCACATGTAATGATTAAAAAAGATATAGAATTTATTTATTACAAATAAATAAAGATAACATCACAGTGGAACATAAAAACCTAATATAAAGAAAAGTGCCTATTAAAAAAATCATCATAGTAATAAATAAAAACATATTCTGAAAGAAAAATTTGAAAAAACAACGAAACCATCATAGAAAGAGATAAAAATATATGAAGAAACGTATTCAGAAAACAAAAATATCACAATAAAGCACAAAAAAAGAACAGGTACACCATAAAAAGAAGTAACATTCTTGATGGATAAAAGAAACCTCTTGCTTATTTACTCTATGTAAGATTGTTGAAATTTGTTGTTTTGCCATGAATTTTTTTACCAATATCAGTGATGGCAGCTATTTCTAATCCTACCATATTCCCAAATAATCTGGGCTGGTGGTCGAGTGCGTTGAATCGCTGGCTTAAAGTCTAGAGGGCCGGGTTGAAATCCCGCGGTGGCTATTGGAAATATTTTTTTATTTTTATGGTATCGTTTAGCGGGAGGAGATAAGTGACCAACCGAACATTATTGGTACCTAGATTTCAATCCTTCGGACTCTCAACTATAATCAGCTGAGTAGTGCTTCGGATGACACTTAAAAAGCTAAGGTCCCCGTCTTCCTTACTCATATAAGTCTCAATGAGACTTCGAGGGTTGCTTTGCAACTAAGTTGGCGGTTAAAAACACTTTTCAAACAATTTTCCTCTACATTTTATGTTGATTTATGTTTCAGAACATGGTAAAACTTGGTCCAGTCATCATTAATGGTATCAGCTAGGTTGGTTTTTTTTTTTCTTCTAATATGCATTTCATTCCTTCATATACATATATTGGGGGTTGCCAACTCAGTGGCTTTTTGGGTATTTCTAAAAGGTGAACAAGTTGTACCATTATTTCCTGCCACTTGATCAGAAGACTATTTCACTGAATCCATTTACAGAGTAATCATGAGAATTTTCCATTGCCTGGTCAATGCAATCTTGGCTCTCAGTTATAAATGACATTGTATCCCGAAGGTTCTCAGATGTTGAGAGTCCTTGTTGGTGACTCACATTTTGGCACATTACCTTTAGTCCTGAAGATAATTTAATGATTTAATGAGAACAGAATTGAAATGAACTTCACATACTTTCGTCTTCGAACATGGTATGATAGAAAACTGATTTCTTTCAGCCATAGCCACGGTTTTGTGTTATTAGCACCTGAGTCTGAAGGAACTATTAGAATTTTTTTGGATTCTCTGCCATATATTTATCTCAATGTATCCCATTGATTTCTACATTAATTGACTGATATATTGAAAATATTGCGAAATGTCATAATAATAAATTTATCATAAGTTTCAGTTATGAGAGATGAAACTTGGCCAACTTTCCTTGTGACTTACGACTTATGACTGAAACTTAAGACTTATGACAATGTGTATGAACACAGCTATTGCATTTAAAAGCTTCAACTTATGACTTATTACTTGACTTGAAGCTGCTGTATGAATCCACCGTGAGAGGTTCTATTCTTTGAAACAACAATCTGATAACAGAGTCACAGGTTTGACAGCACAATCAGCTCTGTCACGTCACAATTCATCTACTGATCAATTTCATACGAAGCTCTGGAATCTAGAAGGGCCACTCTCAATATTACTTGGGTCAAGAACTTGAGATCCCGAGTTACTAAAGTCGAGGATTCGAAATATCGAGTTGTGAAAATCGAGAACCCGAAATCTCGATTTACCAATGTCGAGAACCCGAGATCTTGATTTACCAATGTCGAGAACCCGAGATCTCGATTTACCAATGTCGGGAACTCGGAAGAGAATATATACCTTTTCATAGTGGCAACATCATGGCTCGTCGAACTGAAAAAAAAAACATTTTATAACGATCAATTTGATATCCTACTGTATTTGGTTGTAGGAAAACCGTCGGTTAAGAAATTGAAAATACTCATAACGTTAGAACTCAATCATTGTTTCGAAAAAAACAAAACCGATTACAAGCAGTAACAATTGATATATGGTTGTATTCTGAATCTCATATGGAGACTTGAAACCTGAAATTACACTAAGTGTCTCATTTGATAATCGAAAGTTTATGTTACGTCCGGAGAATCCAGAATTTGCATGAAGTTGAGTTACTTGTCAAACAATGCAGTTTCATGTATCAAACAGATTCTCGAAATTCAATTCCATTATCTCCGAAAACAAGAAAGTTATAGGGGAGAGCTACCTTCCGTGGACACCCGGTATATTGAATTTCTACCATCGATATATCAAAGAGAGATATAATGTTTGGTTTGTTCTAGCTGTAATCTACGTCAAAACTATCGATGCGAACTTTCCGGTATTCGAAAATTAATCATTAAGTAACGAAAATACAGAGAGATGCAGTATATCTGGCTCTGCTGGGAATGCAAATGACGATATATTTCAAAAAAAATCGAATAATATAAAGGTTGACTCACTTTTCTGAACTCACACCATTGCTGCTAGGTTAATGAAAATCAAGGAAAAGAATCTGATTGCAGAATATTGGAAAATAAGTTGCAACTCCCATATTATAAATCAGAGGCATTTGGTAACTTTTTTGAATATAAATATTTTTTTCTTTTTCAGAATCTACTTCATTTCAATTTTCAGGGATTGGATGCAAAGTTGTCCACATTTGAATGAAATTTTGATAAAAATCATGAACAGGGAAAAATTCAACAATCCATTTGATACATTGAGAAAATAATCTGGGTATGCCGGTACCCTAGCTATGTTTCATGATATACACGATATTTCTGATCACGTAAAATACACAAGCCTGAAACAATGATTGAATTCTGCTATTCAAAATGGATAAAACAATTTTTTTCAATGAAACAATCCGAATTCATCTGATCAGAAATCAAGTGGTCCAAGTGGAAAACATGTAATTAATCAACTTGACAGTTTAATTCAATACAATAAACATCGATCTCACTATCTGGATAAATTGGATTTGAAGGAAATTTCATTTTGAAAGATGTTCCAGATGTATCTCATTCTGCTCAATAAAATTGTTATTTATCGTATTTACATATTTGTCGTAAGCTTATCGTCCATATTGCATCATTGAATAGGTAGCTCATTTATATAATAAGTTTCAGCCATTTGAGAAAAGCAAAGTTCGATCGTTGTTTCAGACACCCCATGTGTTCTATGTGACTTAAAGAGTTGTGTATATTTCAGCACATATCACATACATTGATGTCTCATAATGTTCACCCTTTCATGATATCTCGTTTAATCCAATTTGAATGTGAATAACAAATATTTCATCTCATACTTGAAGAAGAAATGATTTATCCGGATTTATCAATTCGATTTTTAGATCTTTTAGGTGTTTTTGAAGATAAACGCTGGAACCAAACGAAAAATACTATAATTCACATATTTTCATATTACTAACTCAAAATATAAATAATCAGTCGATTATTGATACGAAAATAAATCAAAAGAAATATCCTTGAAACATAAGCAAAACCTAACTCACGATTATTTGAAAGAACATAGTGTTTTCATAAAAGTAATCACTTTTTTTTGATGCACTGAATCTTGCACTCTTGGTACCTCGATCAAAAACATTTGGATCATCTCCAGGGTACTCCAAATTGAAATTGTTATAGAGAGCATAGCATTCTTTGAGACATTCCAAGAACGACGAACCACCCTTGTTGATAGTAATATTGTTGAGAGTTTCGACTTTATCTTCCAGTGGTTCGATTTCTTCTTCAGAAAGGTCTAGTTGCCATTTCAAATATCCTGGTTTCACGTATGATTTTTTATTAGCATCATCCGTACGACTAGACTTCCTTTTCATTGACTCATTTAAGTTACTGTTCCTTCTATACAATTTAGAAAAGATTGTGTGAGATCCATCTCCGACGTCTTGAAATGTTTTTGAATATGCAGAAATCATTTTATGTGCAATAATTTTCAATGAATGTTGAGAAATATCTTTTTTTAACTTCTTATTTATTATGTCACGAGTCTCACACATCCGTTTATAATTTTTTTATTCACACAACCCTCATCTAAGTCAAGCTTGATTTCTTGAGGTAACTTTACCCAAGGGATTTGAAAGTTTTTCCATGTATTTTCACTCATCAGGTTCGCATTATCCTTCATTACTGAATTTTCAATTTCTCTCCATCACACATATTTTCTGAAAAAAGGGATTCGAAAGTGCCAGCTCTGACGTCCCGCCACATGCGTTCGACAGACTGAGTAAGTAATGGGTGAATAAATCGAATCAATATGCCTCAGGATCAACGAAATTATACGAGTGGTTGACTGTGAGATGGTGGAATCCATCATCACTCAGTCTGTCGTACGCTATCCAGCAATCACTAATAATAGTGGTGCCGGGGAGAATCCATTTCTTGATCAAGTTGATCAGGTTATTTGCAGATCTGTCCTCTACGGGAACTAAAAATGCTCTTTTTGTCCCTGTCTCGATCCCTCCGAACACCCACTGTCCTTCTAGTTCTCTTCCTCTACTATATTTTCTTTTACCAAACTTGGCCTCATCGATTTCAACAACCTTGCCCTCACCGACAAGTTTGGTAACATTTTCTTCCATCCACTTCATACAGACCTGATAATAGATTATTGTAATTCAAATGTATATATTAAATGAAGTACCTTCATTTACCTCTCTGCAGTAATTACTCCAGTCTGCAACTGCCTCACAAGACATATCAAGCTCTCTCTATATGAAGTAAACATTGGATGAGGAAGCTCCAAGAAATAGGCTACCAACATTGCTATCCTCTCCATTCCAATATTTCCAGTAAAAAAGTATTTCTTCTGGCAGATTTGAAAAAATTACACTTTTTTTTTTCAAAAGAATGCTTTATTTTTTCTCCTTCAAATATGTAAAAGTAAAAATATAAATATTAATTCATCTTACACAGATTTCAGATTTTTTCAGAATATTCAAAATTATTTATACATAAATATTATACCTACACATACATTACATATATTTATATAAAAAACAAAAAAAAATTATATTAATAAACAATAAATTGAATAATAACAACTATTAAAATGAGAAAAATTTGACAACAAAAAAAAAACAACCTGTTTCCGAATTGATAATGAAGGTTCAAGACAGTTTTACAATATATGTATAAAATAATATATATATATAAATATCAAACAAAAACACAATAAAACTGTCAAATAAAATGAATAAAAAATTTATATTTCATCATCAAATCAACAAATCAAATCTGAGGTTCTGTTTTTTTTTTCGCTGGCCATGTATGTGTCTTTTGCCCTTCTGAGCCAATTTTTTATGGCAGTTTCTGTTGCCTGCCACTGAAAAATGGAAAAAAAAATCAGTAAACTGGTCACTTCTAGCATTATTGATGAAAATTGTCATAATAATAAAAAATTCTGGCATTTTCCTATTTAATAATAATAATAATAATAATAATAAGCCTTTATTTCCAACAGGTACAAGAACCCAATTAAAGGAAAAAGAAGAACAAATGTTTTAAATTTTTATCTATGAATAACATTTCTAATGAAACAAATAGCATTCAAATAGTGTTAGTAAAACAAACAGTGATATAAGACTATAAATAAAATAATAAGAAAAAGAAAATGGCAACAAACAACAATAATACCGTGAATAATGAATAATTATCAAACAATTCTTACAATTCGTGAATACGATCGATGACTACATGGAGACTATCATTATTGAGATCACAGATATGGCAAATTTTATTGAAGATATCGCACATCATATATATCGGATTTTGTACCATGATATTATTTCGGGCTACTACGTTGTAAAACAGTAAAGTTTTCCTTGACCCATGGCGCGGTACAAGTAAATTGATTTTACTTAGCAATGTTGGACAGTCAACAGAGTTATGCCACAATTTGTACAGGAATTTGCCTTCTACAACTTAAAGATGGAACTGAAAATCTGTTAAGATAGGTCGCGTTTTCAATACCCCTCACTGGATAGGTCTCATCCTCACGAAAAGCTAAATATTTGAGAAATCTTCTCTGAACCGATTCAATAGTGTTTATGTGACATTGGTATATGGGGCTCCAAACCAATGAACCATATTCTAGCTTGGAACGAACGAAGGCAAAATACAATGTTTTGAGGGTTGATATATTCTCAAAATAACGACTATTCCTCAATATAAAACCCAGAGCTCTTGTAGCAGCAGCGACCATCTGATTGATATGTGGAACAAACGTTAATTTGTCATCGTAAACAATGCCTAGATCTTTGCATTCTGCACACCTATCCAGTATAACTTGATCAATATCATAATCATGGTAAATTGGATTCTTTTTTCTGGTAAAAGTTATGACGTAACATTTAGAAACATTCAGGCTCAATTTATTAGTTGTGCACCAATCCCTCACTTTATTTATGCTCAACTGTAATTGGTCGCAGTCCCTGGATGATTCTATCTCTGAGAATATTTTTAGATCGTCTGCATAAGCAAGATTACCATAATCGAGATTATTAATGATAATACACATCAATTATTAATGTGTCTCTACTATACTAATGATGTATTATTGATGAATATATTTCATTCATTAGGTTCTAATGTGCTTGTTTTCAAAATATAATTGAAATGCAATATTTTACGATGTAATCATTTTCTTAAATAACTTACCCATCAATAGGTCAGCTATTTTTGTGGAACCAAAAATTTTTTTTTCCTAGCCCCCAACCAGCTATATTGATTGGCAATTTATTGGTTATAATCTGATTAAGGCACCTCTTTATGAAATCATACAAGGTACTCCCTCCTACCTTGGAAAATTCTTTAACCTGAAATATCATTAAAATCTGAGTTTAGCAAATAAATTGTCATATTGTACTTACAGCAGAATCGAAAGTTGTTTTATCTTCTGATAGTTCCTCAAACTCCTTCATATCATCATCACAGTCTATTGGTAAATTTTGAAATTTTAAAAAGGTTGAGCTGATTTCTTTTTCCCTGCTTGATGTGGGCTTCTCATTAATTTTTGTTATTCCCTCCAAAATATTTGCTACAATTATTTTTATTATTGCCTGTTGTTTGAATAATTTTTTTAAAGCATTATCTGGAAAGAAGAAGAATATTTCAATAGATTCTGTTTCAATTTCAAGAAATGCAAAGTTTTCATACACTGATGAATGTGGGAATTTCTATAAAAACATACCATTTTTAAGACATGTGCAGCAGTGGGTACCTGGAAAATGATTATAATTGACATTTATATTCCAAATGTTGGAAATATATGACATATAATACCTCCTACTGTTGCATTTTCTTTGCATTTTCTGGCTGTTTTTCTGAATCGTGTGGCAATACAGGTAATAAATTAACATTACTCCTGTCATGTATTTCTTCTGCATCTTCAAATGGTGGTGGTAATGGCAAACCACCAGTACTGTTTGAGTCACTCTCCTCAGATGATTCTGAGATCTGTTTCTTCTTCCTGACCTTCTTCAGTTCAATATTTTCCATGTCACAATTGAGATCACTATGATCCTCAGCTGTTTTGCTTTTTTTACCACTATCCTAGTTGCCTTAGCAACCCTCAGAAGTTTACAGAGTAAACTTGTACGAGTTAGGATAGCGGGGACCTTACCTTTTATAGTGGGATCCGATACCACTTCTGAACCTTGCAATTGAATAATCATCTGAAAATGTATGATTTTATAAAAGTTAGTATAGGTAAGAGTAAAAATATGGAGTTTGAAAAATAGGTACCTATTCACTATATACTTCACTATATGTTCCGTTTCTGAAAAGTTGTACTTTGTGAAGGGGCCAACAAGTATTGGGTTGCTACTGTCGTCTAATAGATTGTTTCAGCTTTTCCTTCGTGTATGCGGGCCAATAACAATTTTGACCTAACAGCCAATTCGTTGGAACTGCCTCTACAGTATTTTCCTCAATGAACTCAACAACACACCAGGTTCTCTCCATGTTAGGTATTTATTTTATACTTTCTATATGAATCAATAAAAAAACTTATAAGTATCGATTTTGATATAATAGACTGTGTGCTTTAATATTTGAGTAAATATTACTGAATCCAGTAAGGAAAACTTGGAAATTGAGAATTTACGTTCTCCATTATATATAAAAAAATATGATACAAAAAATATAACATAAGTACAATGTAGTAAGTAAAATATAACATTTGAAACTTTTCATCCATTACTTGTGAAGTAGAGGAAGAAGAACATACTGATCATCACATAATTTCAATTTCATACATTCATATGCAACCTTGTTCACATGCCAATATTGAAGTGGTCCAAGATTACTTGCCTTATAAATATTCAGTTTTGAAGACTCACATGGCAAAATGTAGAAATTTTCTGAAGATTGAAATTTTTTACCAATAATTTTTGTTTTTACATCTCCTACAAAATTCAATATAACTGAAAAGCTACCATCATGAAGTCAACAACAATTATCTGCATCATTTATAGCCATAAAATAGTTTGAAAATTTGAGTTGTTTATATTGTTTATTGAAATTTACTTATGTTCAATACATAATTTGAAATCATTTGACTGCAGAGGAGTTCTAGAAGAATTGAAAATATTTTCTTTGACAGTCAATCTCTTGCATATTTGTTGAAGTGGTTTGTCACCTTTTCGAATTAATCTTTTTATTGTCTGCATGTAGTTTCCAAAAGGAAAAGCACTAAACATATCCATAGGCCCGAAATATTTCACATCATCACACAAATGTAACAAATTGTGAATGTTATGAGAAACATATTCCTCTCCATATATGATAATGAAATATTTTGAGAGATATTTGGCGTAATCAATTTGGTTCATATACGATTCATTTGTTGAAATATTCATGGCTACATGAAGAGTAAGAAAATTCACATATTTGTCTCTACTCAATACTGGCTGTAATACAACTGGACCTAAGTAATACAAAAATAATCGAAATTCCGTTGCCTTCCACCTTTTGGCCTCAGCTAATCTTCTTGGTTTACGGTTGAATTCTTTTGGGACCTGTGATTTAAATGATAGTAAAGATTCTGAAATATTGGATATTTATTGATAAGACAACAATTAGTTTTTTTACTACTTCCAAACAAACAAGGGAAATCTGTAATCATGTCAATGCCTGGTGAATTTCTCAAAATTGATGAACCTGTATGATGTTCTTCTTCTTTTCTATTAAAGAAATCTAAATGATTGCGAAGACTCAAATTGGGAGTTGTAGGAAAACAAACTCTATTATTGATATAAACACCCTCAGTGCATTTTGTGCAAGAGTAGTAACCACTATGTCCTCTTGTGTACTTGATGAAACTTTTGGCTGGTACATCACAAATGAAGGTCTTGATTTTGATTTGATAATGATGACCATGGAATGAAATACCATTATTAATAATGTCCTTCAATCACAAATTCTTCAAAGAAATCATTTGCACTGTGTAGCTTATCATTACCATGATATAAACCAATCATATAAACTTCATTTCCACTAAATAATTTACACAAAATTGGGTAACACTGGCTTCCTGAACTTTTTGCTATTGGCGATTCATCAATATTTATACATGATTCAATCGCTTTCAAATTATCATGTGAAATAGAAAGTATATTTTCAATACTTTTCCTGAAACCGAAATGATGGTAATATCCTGGTTCAATTGACTTCAGTTCTATTTTCCTTTGTGTTTTCAACAAAGTACGAGCATCTAAATGTAGTTCATCATGAAAAGGTTTCAAAATATGCAATAAGAAGAATTAACAGCTGAATGATTAATATTGTGTCTGATAGCCCATTCGCCTAACTGTAAACTTATGGCCTGTTTTTCACAATTTTGGAAAATGATTTTGAAAGTATATAAGATAGGCTCACAAGGCACGGCAGCTTTTCGTCAGGCAAGCAACGGTTGTGAATTCTATGTCATTTAATTGTTGAGTGCCATAAGGGCGCCACTCAGTTTAATGTAGAACAAACTAAGAAAAGTGCATTATATGACAACTATTTCCTGAAAGAGAAATTTCAAGTGAAAAAATATCTAGGTTTAAAAAAATGTATTCAACTTAACAGTTTTCATTCATATCTCAATGTGGTCAATGCTCAAATACCTTTTTGACTCAGCATTAAGAAAACATAGTAGTATCAATTACATCCATAAAATAAATCATTTTTTTCTGAAGTTCCTACTATATGGGCTAACAGGGTAACTGATGAATAATGTAATGTGGGAAAAACTACCAAGACTTTCATCGAGTGTAATAACATTTGAGATAAATAATCATATCTTCCGTAATATAAGAAATCAAATTTCACTGATAGGATATAAAAGTACCAGGACATAAAAGTACCAGGACAAAAAAATTACAAGTGGACACCATATTACTCAATATGACCTAGTCTACCCAACTCGGTCCGTTTCATATGGCTCTTTATCAGCCATCCAGGTCAAAGGTCCACACTGAAGCTCTCCTAACACCATACTCATCTGACAAATCATTTTATAACATAAATGAATTGTTGTAAAAATTTTATTATTTTGATACCGTGTGATAACACAGTTAGATTTATTGTATTTTTGATAAACATTTTATTGTATGCTTTTGGTTTATCTTTCGTAGAATTGTTTGCAATTCAATGAATATTTTTTCATCAGAAATTGACTATTCCTATACATGTAAATGTCACAAGGAAAATAAACTGATTGGTTGATTGATTGATATCCCGACCTGAAATGGATTTGAAACGGATATCCATAGGATATTGTGTGCTTTCTGGGAGTGAACTAGGAAGAATTATCGGGCACTAGCTTTTCAGAGGACTTGCCACCCTAATTTGTTATACCTATTAGAAATATCTTTATCTTTAAATAATTCAATTTATAAGTTCTTCGAGTTAATAATAGTTTCTGTATTGATTGAAATATTCTTATTGGGTTCCTTTTATTTGAGTCAACTGAATTCATCAAGTTTTTGAAATTGACATATATTGAATATACAGGGATATTCCAAAAATTCAGATTCACCGCATCTTTATCTTGTGGAGATTTATTTCTCGTGAAATTGCGCTTTTGACTTCAATATCTCTGAAACGTAATTCATTTTTGAAATAGGAGTATTTTCGATAATAAATCTTGAAGTAACTTTGAGTACCTAGAATATTAAACTATATTGCGGTTCGTCCCTGTCAACTTTTGTCGACTTTTCCTGATTTTGCTTAGTATTTCCCGGAGACATTCAAATACATGAGACTAAACGTTCCATTGAAAAATCGCTCTGAAAGCCGATCAGTCATTGTTTGGATGTTTGCAACGAGTGCAAAAGAGACAAATATACGAAGGTGGCTCTTTGGCAACAATGTATGTTTGAAGCTTCTCATCATCGTCAGTGTCAGTTATGTTGAATGTCACATCTGTATTTTTTTCCTTCAAAATACTTCTTGTTTCTTTCATACTTTTTTATTCCGCGAAAATGCATCCACGACTTTGTGCCGTTCTATCATGTACCTACTACTGAAACTAAACAATGTAGCATTTAAAATTGCTACCTTTTTGATTTGTTTCTTTATATAGCAAATTTTTCATTTATTTGGCAATAGCAACAGTACTCACAAAGAACATTCAGTCTTGTAATCAAATAGAACATCTATCAAAACCACTATATTCCAAAACAAACATCACATAGAGTGAATGCAAGTAAATTCGCAGGTTTCCAACCCTAGGTATTACTTTTGCTTCTGACATTCTAAAGGCTGTTGGAAGTGATGTAACAAGCTGCAGGAATCTTATGATTTCTGGCTACCTGTCTGATCCTAGGCCTGGAATTGAAGAAAATAGAGTATGAAAACATCCTTTCACATGTAAGCAGGTGACATACCGTTGTGTTCTCTAGTGTGATGAAATCTCGGCTATTGAACTTATTGAAGGCTATTTCAGGATTTTTCGATCTGAATGTGATCTTGATTGGGTTATTGGGGTTGTTTTGTTTATTTTTCAGAATTTTATTTTCTAGACGTCGATGTCATTGCTTGGTCTGTCATTGATCTTCTGTCATTGATCTTCTGTCATTGATCTTCTGTCATTGATCTTCTGTCATGGATCTTCTGTCATCAACCTTCGGTCTCAAGTTGGTTAGCCGTAAGTGTTCGTGCCCGTAGCAGAAAAGAAAGAAGAGGAATGATGGTCTTCTCTGATTATCTTCGTTGTACTTCGTCTGTCAAACGGGATAGCATTTGTGGTTCTGACCAATGAGAGGCTAGGATTTCAAAACTGGCGCTGATTTCACACAGGATGTGAGTTTTTTTGGCAATTTTCGGGAATAGGAGATGGTATCCGTCCTCTAGCTGCGAACTCGAGGCTTTTTGCTGGTGGCCATGATGAGGTGCGCTTGACTCGATATAGATATTCTTTTTTCGGTGTGTTTAACCGAAAATTAACCCTTTTGGGGAATTTACGTGAGTGCCGTTGGGGCCGAGTTCAAGTCACACCCATCGATTGTGGTTTTGGAGCCTTTTTATGGGGATTTGTGCCGACCACCAGGAGACTGCCATGCGGTAGGAACGCCGCCATTTTGTCCTGATGTCCTGTTTGCCGTTTTGACTATCTTCTAGTTTTACCTCCCTTCTCAGAAGGTAAGTTATGACTTATAAACCAGCAATGATATCTTCAGGGGGAAAATATACCTATTTTTTTTTGGGTTTTTTCGTTGGCACATGTCCTCTCATGAGGCTATTTTTGTTAGGGTGTTAGGGTACAGCTTAGCCCTCATCAGACTCCTGGCATCGAACGAACGACTCTTGTGGCACCTCTTGACTCTGGTCAAGATTCCCACGAGGGCCAACATCGAGTCACTTTTAAATCTTGGCCAGAGTCGACAGACAACCACCGGATGAGGACCAGTAGAGCCGGTAGAGACTGGCGCCTTGCTGAGCTACACCATCGACCCCTGGCTGACCTGGGAGTGTGAGCCTTCTTCTAGTCTTCTCTTCGTCATCTTCCTGTGCTGTTTCCTGTCTTCTTCCTGTCTTCGTCTTCATCTTCGCAGAGTCTTCCTGCATTACACCCAATGGACCTTGGATAGAGGCTACCTAGTATGGACCATTGAAAAGGATCAAGGACCATAACACCAGGTTTTTTACACCTTCAGTGTTTTTGAATTTCGTTTAAGACATAATCATATATATCATATATAATCACACATAGTTGATGAATAATATAACCTCTAGAGCTCTTGTGAAGCTCTCACATAGTACTATGCGACAGCGGATCTAGTTTACAGGCTTATTACCCTACAAATATCATATTTCCTATTGGTTATTTTAAGAGGTGAAATCTTTCAGGGAAACCTAGGTACAACATCAGGTATATTAATGTATGTGTATTTTTATGATGTATCATTCCTTATTTTCCTAAAATATCTGATTTGATATTTCAACTGGTTCATGATACTTTAAATAGCCTTGTCCATTTTGGTGTTTTATTATATGTACTTGTATGTGATATGGTTTTATTCTTCTATTTGTCCAACCCAGATATCTAAGAAAGTTTAATTCTATAATTTCAGGTATTGTTAAAAGGTAGGTATTTGGTTTCTCAATTTTCCAAATATATTATAACTTACTATTAAATTGAGTGGCGCCCTCTATAATTTGAATTTTCAATCATTGAGCCAAATAAAATCCGAATTCACTATATCTGTTCTCCGGCGAACAGCTGCCGTCAGCATAATGTGAACTACTTTGTTTTGATTTCCTTTTTTGAGTTATAAAGTAGGCCACATAAATAGCGTCCAACGTGTGGGGCCCGAAAATTCGAAATTTTATGTTGAATAAATTTTTGTAAAACCTGAATTTGATTTTCTTAGATTGTTTGGTTTGGAACATTTAGTTGAATAAACAGCCTGTCCATCAAGTCTTGTTTATTTGAAGACAGACATTTCAGGAACAGCTTTAGGTGTTTTCAAACAGGTGAACAGGATAGGTATTTTTCTAAGAGATATCTTGGATTTTATCACACTGGAGAGCATTTCGGTGTGTGTGTTTTGTTTGCAATAATTATATATTTTGGAGCTAAGACAGCAATTTTTGAAAATTTCCTTTTTGAAAATAAATTTCTGGTAACAATTTTGACAGAGAAATTTTTCATAGGAATTTTCATAGATATTTTTGTGACTGACAACTACTTTGGAATTTATTTAGATATTTCATTTGCTTTCATTTGTTTCTGCTCATATTCATCATTATGGATTCACTTAAGGTGAAACACTTGCTGATAGCTGAGATCAACTATGAGTTGAGGATCAGAGGTGTTATTTCTGATCGCAATATGGATGATAAGAGGAAAATTTTAGGTCGTTTGATTTCAAAAGAGATTCAACAAGGACAGAATGTTCTTGCTTTAGTAGATCCATCCTTTAATTTTGAGATTGAAAAAACAGAGATAGAAAACACATTAACTTCTATCAAATTTTTAATCAGTGATTTTGATGGTCCTTCTACAGATTCCACTTATAAAAGAGCAGTATCTAGATTAGGTCATGTGACTTTGAGGATTCAGAGAATTTCATTAAACAACACTGATGAAAATTTTGAAGAAAAGTCATTGTTTAAAAATGAATCTTATGCCACATCTCTACAATTAGATGCTGAATTACATGACAAGGTGTCAGAACCAGAATCTGAACCAGTTAATGTGCCATTAATGAACTCTACCGTCAATCCACTGATGAGACCATCTACCAGTAATTCTTTCTCTCAAAATTTCACGAAATCAACTCCTGTTTACAAATTGGGAATACAATTTGATGGGGAATCAAAAAATCTCTTATCATTCATTGAGCGTATTGAAGAACTTGCACAAGCAAGACATATATCTAAACTTGAATTGTTTGAGTCTGCTAGTGATCTTTTTACTGGTAAAGCCACTTTTTGGTTTAGATACATTAAATCTCAAGTCACTGATTGGGACTCTTTAACTTTAAAAATGAGGAAAGATTTTTTAATGTCAGATTTTGAAGATGAAGTGTGGCAACAGATAAAGAACCGGAAACAGGGAAATTCGGAACCTGTAGTTATCTATATTGCTTGTATGGAAGCACTTTTTAATAGGCTCAGTCATGGAGCAGCGGAAGTGACTAAAATTAGATATATCAAAATGGGACTAAAATCTGATTATCGGAGTAGGTTGGCATTGTGTGATATCGATTCAGTTTCACATCTTGGAAATTTATGTAAAAAGTTAGAGGAATCTGATGCATTATGCCCCAGTAGTTCTAGTTCCCAGAGTAGATCAGTATCTATGTTAGATGATCCGGAGTTAGCTTTCATTTCAAATAGTCCTAAGAATAAAGATTCTGGAAATAAATTCCGGAAAAATAAATTCAGAAATGCCACTTCTACTTCAAATCCTTCACCTTCAAATTTTCCAAATAGCACTTCTGCCCCCTCCTCATCAGTTGGTACAGCTACCAGTAAAGTGGGAAACTCTAAAGTGAGAAATCCTGTTATTTGCTGGAGATGCAATTTAGCAAATCATACTTATCAAGATTGTAAGTCAGGCATCAAGAAAAAGTTTTGCTTTAAATGTGGAACACCAAATGTCGTTTTCAAAGACTGTGATAGGTGTAAGGGAAACGAATAAAGGAGAATGTTGTTAAAGGCTCTCAATTTTCTCCAAATATTCCAAGAGCCAATAGTTTAAATTTTAATATTGAGAAAGATCCTTCAAATTTTGTAGCTCCTTTATTGTTTAAGAAAAATAATGATAATAGGCCTTATGTAAAAATCCAACTTTTTGACACAGATGTCATTGCACTTTTAGACAGTGGTGCCAACATGTCCGTCATAGGTCAAGGAGGTTTAAGGACAATAAAAAATCTTGATTTACTAATCAGAAGTCCTCACTTGAACCATGTATTAACTGCTGATGGTACACAGCAAAAAGTTGATGGAATAGTAGATTTGCCTATTCACATAAATGGAGACGTACAAATTATTCCTGCATTAGTGGTACCTTCCCTATCACAATCTTTTATTTTGGGCAGTGATTTCTGTAGTAAATTTGGTGTGTCCATTGATTTTCAAAATTTTAGTTGGGACATTAAATGTCGAGTTTCAGGTGAAACTGTAGACATTGTTGCCACTTCTCAACAATGTAGTATTTTTGAGACAAGTCTTGAGACAAATATTGATGATGAGCTCACACAGGAACAGATGAGACAAATGAAAGATCTTGTAAACTCATTTAAGGAAATTAGTAGTGATTCTCGTTTAGGTCGAACAAATAAGATAACTTTAGAGATTGATACCGGTGATGCAAAACCGTTTAAACAGAGGCAATATTTAATGTCACCATATATGTTGAACATGCTTAATGATGAACTAGATGACATGCTCAGATTGGGTGTTGTTGAACCATCACACAGTCCTTGGAACAGTCCCGTCCTGTTAGTTAAGAAATCATCTGGTGAATACCGATTTTGTTTTGATGGACGTAAGTTGAATGAACTTACTAAACACGATAGTTATCCACTACCAAGGATAGACAGAATCTTAACTTTGTTGAGAAACGCTAAGTATATATCGAGTATCGATTTAAGGAAAGCTTTTTGGCAAGTTCCACTTACAGAGTCGTCTAAAGAAAAGACTGCGTTTAGTATTCCAGTTTAATGTTATGCCGTTTGGCTTATGCAACAGCGCGCAGACGCAATAAAGACTGTGTGATGCGTTGTTCGGCCCCCGATTTGAGCCTCATTTATTCACATATTTGGATGATATAATTATTATTTCATCTACTTTTGAGGAGCATGTGAATCTTTTATACGAAGTAAAGGGTATCTTGAAAGATGCTAATTTAACCATAAATTTAAAGAAATGCGAGTTTTTTAGAACATCTCTTAAATATCTCGGTTTTGTAATAGATAGGCAAGGAATCAAGACTGATCCTTCCAAAGTTTCAGTTATGGTTAATTATGCTCGTCCAACTACTAGTACTGAGATAAAACGATTTATGGGTCTTTGTTCATGGTATAGGATATTTATTGATAATTTTTCTACTTTAATAGCCCCTATTAGCGCTTTGTTGAAAGGGAAAGGTAAAAAGCAACCTATAGAGTGGACTCCTGAGGCGGAAGCTTCCTTTCTCGCCATCAAGAATGCTCTTGTGTCAGCACCCATTTTATGTCCTCCTGATTTTGCTTTGCCATTTACCATCCAGTGCGATGCAAGTGATGTAGGCGTGGGTGGTGTGTTGACTCAGGAGGTTCAGGGTGTCGAGAGAGTCATTGCCTATACCTCAAGGTCCCTGTCCAAGTCAGAAAGAAATTACAGTGTAACAGAGAGGGAATTATTGAGTTTAATCTTTTTGATAGATAAATTTCGTCCTTATATTGAAGGAACTGTTTTCAAGGTGACTACAGATCACCATAGCCTCCTCTGGCTCCAAAATCTTAAAGATCCTTCAGGGAGATTAGCCAGATGGGCTGTTAAATTGAGGCAACACACTTTTGAGTTGACCTATACAAAGGGTGCTAATAATCGAGTGCCAGATTTTCTCTCCAGAATTCCTTCAGTTGAAATGGACAAGTTAGAAGTAAATCTAATAGATATTGTATCTAAAGATTCAGATACCTGGTATTCCTCTCTGCGAGCTAAAGTTTTACAAGATCCTGTTGCCTATTCCCATTTTAAAGTAGATAATGATTTGATATATAAATATGTTCCTTCAAAAGTACCCATTAAATCTAATATCGTTGAATGGAAAGTAGTTGTGCCGAAATCACAAAGAATTTCTGTAATAAAAGATTCACATGATCCATCAATTTGCAGTCACTTTGGTTTTTTTAAGACACTATCGAGAGTTCAAGATCACTACTATTGGCCTAAAATGAGGTACGATATCTTAAGATATGTAAAGTCGTGTAAAGTCTGCCAGTCGCAAAAATTATCGAATACTCCTCGTATGGGACTTATGGGTGCTCAACGTTCCGTCAAATATCCTTTCCAGACTATTGCTGTTGACATTATGGGACCATTTCCCAGATCTTCTAAAGGTTTTACTTATTTATTGGTTGTTTCGGATTTCTTTACTAAATATACACTGTTGTGTCCAATGCGAGATGCCAAGGCACCTAGCATAATTAAATTTATGGAAAATCAAGTTTTTTTGATATTTGGAGTACCACAGTTCATCATCTGTGATAACGGAACACAGTTTGCTGGAAAACAGTTTAAAAAGTTAGCTGAAACATATAAGGTTCAGAAAATATGGTACACTCCTCGTTACTCAGCACAGTGTAATTTTGTAGAAAGAACCAATAAAACCATAGGTCAAGCCATTAGAAGTTATGTGGATGAACACAAAGATTGGGATAAAGAATTGTTTAAGATTCAACAGGCAATAAATACAGCAACCCATGAAGTCACCCATTATTCCCCTGCCTTTCTAAATTTTGGTCGTAATGTGCCTATTTCTGGTAATTTTTATGGTAACCTTCCTAACACTCAAGACATAGAACTTTTACCTGATAGTAGGGATAGTTATGTTCAAGATGTCAAGGGTCTTAGTGAAGTATTTGTGACTATCCAGGATAGACTACATAAAGCTTATCAGAGGAATGCAAAATCTTACAATCTCCGGAAAAGAGATCATGTATTTAATGAGGGTGATAAGGTTTGGAAAAGGAATAAAATTCTTTCTGATGCTTCGATTAAATTCAGCGCCAAATTAGCTCCGAAATATATATTATGTACAGTGAAGAAGCGAATATCTCGCTTAGTTTATTCCTTAGATAATATGGATGGTTCTCCTGCTGGAGAATGGCATATTAAAGACCTTAAGGAATATTTTGGATCCAATTCAGATGTTTCTGTTGGATAGTTATTTAATTCAAACCGTAATTTTTGATTTGTACACAGAGTATATCTGTAGTGGTTTGGTTAAAAGTTCAGTTTAAGTAAACTTGATGCCAAAGTTTTACTAAAATTTTTTTGGGGCGTTGGTGCACAATTTTTTGGTGCGATGGTGCACAATATTAAGTAATTGCAATTACAAATTTTGAGGTCAATTTTTGACAATTTTTGCTGGTGCAACTTAGGAAACCTTGGTTGGTTTTCCTATATTTTAGAGAAAATAATTAGTAGAAAATCTAATTATAAATGTTTCCTTGAGAGTATGCATACTTCAATTCAATTTTTTCCCTGTTAATGTTTCAGATAGGTCTGGCCAACCTGAACCTGACTATCATTATTTCCTTGTGTAAATATTTCTTTTATTATTTGGCAATTCATTAAATTTACTAGTGATTTTGATAAAATGGATTTGACCTACCGATTTTGACCTGTAAACCGATTTTGACTTTTCCCTATATAGACACAATACTGATTTTTGACTTCCTTAAGGAACGTTTGGTACGCGAAGATACTATAAATAAATCCATTATTGTCACTAAGTAGCTACTACCTCATAAAAATTTGTTTACAAATTTTTACTCTTCGGAGAGGGGTATGTGTAGCATTTAAAATTGCTACCTTTTTGATTTGTTTCTTTATATAGCAAATTTTTCATTTATTTGGCAATAGCAACAGTACTCACAAAGAACATTCAGTCTTGTAATCAAATAGAACATCTATCAAAACCACTATATTCCAAAACAAACATCACATAGAGTGAATGCAAGTAAATTCGCAGGTTTCCAACCCTAGGTATTACTTTTGCTTCTGACATTCTAAAGGCTGTTGGAAGTGATGTAACAAGCTGCAGGAATCTTATGATTTCTGGCTACCTGTCTGATCCTAGGCCTGGAATTGAAGAAAATAGAGTATGAAAACATCCTTTCACATGTAAGCAGGTGACATACCGTTGTGTTCTCTAGTGTGATGAAATCTCGGCTATTGAACTTATTGAAGGCTATTTCAGGATTTTTCGATCTGAATGTGATCTTGATTGGGTTATTGGGGTTGTTTTGTTTATTTTTCAGAATTTTATTTTCTAGACGTTGATGTAATTGCTTGGTCTGTCATTGATCTTCTGTCATTGATCTTCTGTCATTGATCTTCTGTCATGGATCTTCTGTCATCAACCTTCGGTCTCAAGTTGGTTAGCCGTAAGTGTTCGTGCCCGTAGCAGAAAAGAAAGAAGAGGAATGATGGTCTTCTCTGATTATCTTCGTTGTACTTCGTCTGTCAAACGGGATAGCATTTGTGGTTCTGACCAATGAGAGGCTAGGATTTCAAAACTGGCGCTGATTTCACACAGGATGTGAGTTTTTTTGGCAATTTTCGGGAATAGGAGATGGTATCCGTCCTCTAGCTGCGAACTCGAGGCTTTTTGCTGGTGGCCATGATGAGGTGCGCTTGACTCGATATAGATATTCTTTTTTCGGTGTGTTTAACCGAAAATTAACCCTTTTGGGGAATTTACGTGAGTGCCGTTGGGGCCGAGTTCAAGTCACACCCATCGATTGTGGTTTTGGAGCCTTTTTATGGGGATTTGTGCCGACCACCAGGAGACTGCCATGCGGTAGGAACGCCGCCATTTTGTCCTGATGTCCTGTTTGCCGTTTTGACTATCTTCTAGTTTTACCTCCCTTCTCAGAAGGTAAGTTATGACTTATAAACCAGCAATGATATCTTCAGGGGGAAAATATACCTATTTTTTTTTGGGTTTTTTCGTTGGCACATGTCCTCTCATGAGGCTATTTTTGTTAGGGTGTTAGGGTACAGCTTAGCCCTCATCAGACTCCTGGCATCGAACGAACGACTCTTGTGGCACCTCTTGACTCTGGTCAAGATTCCCACGAGGGCCAACATCGAGTCACTTTTAAATCTTGGCCAGAGTCGACAGACAACCACCGGATGAGGACCAGTAGAGCCGGTAGAGACTGGCGCCTTGCTGAGCTACACCATCGACCCCTGGCTGACCTGGGAGTGTGAGCCTTCTTCTAGTCTTCTCTTCGTCATCTTCCTGTGCTGTTTCCTGTCTTCTTCCTGTCTTCGTCTTCATCTTCGCAGAGTCTTCCTGCATTACACCCAATGGACCTTGGATAGAGGCTACCTAGTATGGACCATTGAAAAGGATCAAGGACCATAACACCAGGTTTTTTACACCTTCAGTGTTTTTGAATTTCGTTTAAGACATAATCATATATATCATATATAATCACACATAGTTGATGAATAATATAACCTCTAGAGCTCTTGTGAAGCTCTCACATAGTACTATGCGACAGCGGATCTAGTTTACAGGCTTATTACCCTACAAATATCATATTTCCTATTGGTTATTTTAAGAGGTGAAATCTTTCAGGGAAACCTAGGTACAACATCAGGTATATTAATGTATGTGTATTTTTATGATGTATCATTCCTTATTTTCCTAAAATATCTGATTTGATATTTCAACTGGTTCATGATACTTTAAATAGCCTTGTCCATTTTGGTGTTTTATTATATGTACTTGTATGTGATATGGTTTTATTCTTCTATTTGTCCAACCCAGATATCTAAGAAAGTTTAATTCTATAATTTCAGGTATTGTTAAAAGGTAGGTATTTGGTTTCTCAATTTTCCAAATATATTATAACTTACTATTAAATTGAGTGGCGCCCTCTATAATTTGAATTTTCAATCATTGAGCCAAATAAAATCCGAATTCACTATATCTGTTCTCCGGCGAACAGCTGCCGTCAGCATAATGTGAACTACTTTGTTTTGATTTCCTTTTTTGAGTTATAAAGTAGGCCACAACAATAAAAAGTGATTGGATTTCATCACATGAATTCGCCAGTGACTTCTTTATACCAGACATGGTTGACTACAATTGTAATAACGATGGTCTTTGTACATAAGATGATGATGATACTTTTGTATATTAATCTATATTCTATTGTTAGTATGTCTTGTCTGTTATTTTTTTATAATAACCTACCCTGTGCAGATAGAGTGATTATTTTATTAAATGAAGCACTGCCACCAGGTCATCAGATCTTTGATTAACAACTCGCACTGACCAAACAAGTTGTATGATGTATGATGAGATGTTCCTTAGCTCAATTATCGAAATGAATTCCTTAGCGTTGACTATCCAAACTCCAAATAGGCTACTGGTTAAACAAGACGACCATATATCCTCGGGGACGGTGAGATCGGCTACGGCTTCACAAATGCGTCTTCAGTATAGGGAAGGTGCAATTCAGTAGATATCAAATAAAATCTCGAATTGACTTTAACGTACGAAATGTATTGCGATGAAAAAAAAAATCAAACAAAATAATAAAGCGAAATCAAATGAAAATTAATAAAAAAACAAGAAATTATACCAAAACAAAATACAGTTATAGAACAAATAATCATTTCGATATAAAAATACCGCGAAATACGGACCCTTCGTATTTCCGATCAATTTGTCATAACTTTGGGAACTATGTGGACTCTGTACTTGATACGAATAAACCGTTCAAACTCTTATGAATGAAAAACCCATGATAAAACTCTGAAACATCGTATTAAAATCCTGATTCTACCATTATAGCAAAGTACCCTTGTTTACGCCCTGATAGTACCTTTTGAAATAACCGCTATTTCCACTTCAATGATAAAACTCTAAAATGAAATTAAACCCCTTTTTGCCTAACATTTGAAAAGGAACTCGTTTATCTCATGACCTAGAGCAAAATTGCAAAATATCTAACATTTGGCCGAATATATCCTGAAAACCCTTGTAATGAATATCGACTCACCCCTGAAGACAGAATGACCAATTCTGCGATTACGTTGTATCAATCTTCATTCCCAAAATAGCTTAAAACTTCCATCACAAAAACTTAACCCGTTATATAAAAAAAATCCCCTCTAAATCCAAATTAATTTGATCTCCCCATCCGATTACTACCCCAAAGCTACAGCACGGTATGTCCTTAAATTTGACTTTCACGGCGACCCGTTTTCGATACCCCAACACTCCCGAAACCCGGGGGTTTCATCCCCGGAGGGAAACCCTCTTCCGAGGCGACCAGATCCGCTGGTGCCTTTTCGGACTCTCTCAACTGACTCCCAATTCCGATTCTTCAATATTTTCGTCCCCGTTCTCAAAGTGCCTTCTCAGTCCTAAGCTACGATATTTTTGATCTGATTGGTTAGTAAGTTCTCCCATTCTACTGTTTAGCCAATAACAATTTATTTCTTTGAATATTATTCCCCAACATGTATTCGAAGTCGGGCCTTCTTCGTATTTTTCTCTATGTTTGCATTTTCCAAACTTGCCAGTGTTTCTCAGGTTTTTCTGCTGACCAAGTATTCTTTACATTGTAGTTAATAGCTTCTGTTACTAAAAACTCAGAGTCAACTATAACTAAGCCTCGAAGACAAATATTTTGGTCTGAAATTAATTGATATATCCTTTCTCCTTCTCGTATAAAATTTCCTGAGCCCATATCATACGTCGCGGTTTCAGTTGAATATTCGATACAAATATTTCTCTATAGGCGAAATAAACTTAACAGAATCAAATACAGGGTGATTCTGTTACACTTATATAATCTGTTTGAAGAATCTTTGTGGTAAAATGAATTATTTCAGCATTAGAATATCTACAGAGATTACTGCTGAATATTGTGCCACTTGTGTTAACCATATTGATACTGAAAATGGAAAAACATATACCTTTGAAAGAGCTGTGTGCCTACAACTTTCGAGGTGTCTTTCTATACTGTATTGGTTAGTGAACTGATTTCTCGAGTGTTTTCTCTTCTATTTTTTTCATCCTTGTATGATATAGATATTATGATAAGTATTATTTTTGCTTTTTGAAACCCCTGCTGTGAGGAACCTTGGACTAGTGATAAACTGATGATGTTGATTATACCCTTGAAAATAACATATTATGTATAGCCCTTGATTATGTTTATTAAGAGCTGATCTCAGATGTGCAGATACTATACATATTCTCATAAATATCAGTTTCTAGGGTATTCAAAGTATTTTATATTCCTTTCATAAATGTTTCTCATTTTGAATATGATTTTGTAGGAACCAGCTGATGATTTGATGATGATGCCAACCAACTATGTATGTCCAGACTAGTCCATAGGAAGAATGTTCAAAAATATGCATGCTCTTTCATGAAGTGTTCTAATTTCATAATCAATTGAATAAGTTACCTATTAACTACCTATTGAACTGAGCAACTGATTTCACTTATTCATAACAGGTATGTGTAATTTTTCCAGCTTTCCATCCATCCATTTAGAATAGCATGAAATTTCAACCTATTATCCCAGTTCTCACTCTTAATCCATATTGAAATGAGTTTCAACAAAATAAATACAGAATAAGATTGAATTTTTGATTATATTCATTTATTTTAAAATAACAAATACGATGTGGTAATCCGTTTTTTTCTAAGCAACCATATATGTTTGAAAACTTGTCCATTATTGCATAGTGAAAAATTATCAAGCTTCAATAAACCTATACATAAATCATACTATAATGATGCACAATACATGAAAATTTATACATAGAGGTACCTATAAGTATAAATAAATATCAACATAAACTAAATTATTAAATTATAAATATATATTATAATGCATATTTCTTATATCTTATATAGCATATGCATGTACAAAAACAATTATAAAACGATATGTAATGAATATAATTTCATAAAACTATTTTTGTACCCAATATTTAAAAAAATGTATCGATAGTTAAAAAATCCTATTTTTTTCAGACGAAACCAGGTTTACAACGGTGTTGAAAACCGTTTCAATTTGCTATTTGAGACTACCATCAATGAGAGGAATGCAAATAAGTTTTTTGAAGAATCAATCTAGATAAATCTTCACCCAGTAAACGAAACATGTTTGGAACATTTCTATATCACCTTAATTGTGAATAATTGAAACAGTATTTCGAAACGTTCATGGAATATTTCAAATTATTTTAAATATTTCTGTAACACCTCAAAAAAGATCTTAGTTGATACATTCGGAAACATTTTAAATTAACCCGAATTCTGAAGATTGGAACATTTGAAAATACCTGTAAATTATACCATTAAATTGAAGAATTTCAGTAATGTTTTGGAAATGATTGAAATAGTCCTGGAACATATCGATATATCATTGAATAATTGATTTCGAAACATTTCAAAATAACCTGAATTGTAAATTAACGAAACATTCCAAGGCATTTTTGATTATTGTTCTTTTTAACATTCCAAAAAGACTAGATTTTTGTATAATTGAATCATCTCAAATTCACTTCAATCTTGAAAATTTGTTACATTATTTTGTAAGATTTCAGAAATGTTTCAAAATGATTGAAATAGTTCAGAAACATATCAAGATATTATTAATTCATATATATAGGAACATTTCAAAATTAGCCTAATCGTGGAATTGATGAAACATTCCAAGTCAACTTTGATTAATGTTTTTTGGAACATTTCAAGAAGACCAGATTTTTGTACAATCGAATCATTTCAAAATTACTTCAATCTGTAAAATGGGGGTTACATCATTTTGCAAGATTTCAGAAATGTTTCGAAATGATTGAAATAGTTCAGAAACATATCAAGATATCATTCATTCAGATATATATCGGAACATTTCAAATGAAACATTCCAAGGCAACTTTGATAAATGTTTCTTGAAACATTTCAAAAAGAATAGATTTTTGGATAATTGAATTATTTTAGAATTACTTCAATCCTGAATATTTCAGAATTGTTTCGAAATAATTCAGAAATATATATCGATATCATTAAGGGCCGGTTTATCAATGCAGGGTTATCCCGAGGGGTAAGCTGACCCCGGGTCAACTTTATCCTAGAGCTAATTTCCAGTTTGATTTTGATAGCTTTTAACCCCACCTCGAAGTGAATAAACACTTTATCCCAGAGTTAGCTGTTATAACCTTGGGTTATATTAACCTAACCCTGCATTGATAAACCGGCCCTGATACATATATGTATATCGAAACATTTCAGAATAACCTCAATCGTAAAATTGATGAAACATTCCAAAGGGACTTATTCATCTTTTTTCAAACATTTCTGAATGACTCAATTTATGGATAATTGAAACAGTTCAGAATATCGGTACTCGTGAAGATTTTCAGCATAATTTCGCAGGATTTCGGTCTTTATCAGTAGCTCCAGTAGCTCTTTTTGACAGGTTTGATTCATTAATCATTTGAATAAGACATATATGACAATTGACAAGGAAGATTACGAGTTTCTGTGACATGGTGGTTTCATCGCCATCTCGCGGTGAATGTGGAAAACAAATTGGACCATATGACTATAGCCCCTTTCGTTTGTATGCAAAATGCAAATTGTAGGACTCTCCTACACCTCGTGTATTTTGCACCGCTTTTGAGCATTCGTTTCGCGAGGTATAGAATGAATAACATTAGGTTAACTGCACTGAAAATCAGTTGTTGTAGATTACACGACACCGAAAAGCAGACGAAAGAACCTTATATCACAGACCACCTGTGCCTTATATGTGCCATAAGGAAATTAGTTCTGATGCAAGGTTAGTAGAATTCCACTAACCTTGGTTCTTATTGGTCTATGCCAACTACGGTCTACGCCTATCGGAAGTCGAGTGGGTTTGCACTTTTGCTGTTCGAGTGTTCGCTCACAAGCGCTGTCGCGCGTCGCGCTGTCATCTGTTTCGACAATGACAATTCGACAAATGACATATTATTTCCCTCCAATCTCGCTAGGCTTGTTAGAAATATGTTTTCTCTCAATTTTATTATTTCGTTTATTGTTTATTTCCCTCAAATCTCGCTTGCTCCGGCTATCTGATAGAAAACACTCTTTCTATGGGCTATCTTTGGTGATTAATGATAAATCTGTTTTCCGGCATTGAATAATTGTTTTCGCTTTTATACGGTGTGTGTATACTGTATATTATTCGACGATTTCAACGCCTTGTGTAGCATCCATCAGCATTCATCAGGACTCAGATAATAACCTGGGTCTCTCATTTGTAACACCTGGATTATGGATAAAGTTAATAAGGTAAGTGAGAATATGAAAACAATGAAATGTTTCATGATGTTTTGATAATATTAGAAATTAACCTACTTTTTGTCCTATAATCAAAGTGTGGAAATACCATCATGGGAAAGAAACTGTTCAAAACGAAAAGACATGTACGTCGATTGATCCATAACGAAATCAATAGACAGAAAGCTTTACTAACGGAAACTCAAAATTCGGATATTGTGGTTACTCAGGAGGAAAATGCGGATTTAGAAAATTCACATGATGAAAGCAATGATTTGAACTCCATTCTATCTCCTGGGAATGAGCCTGTGCAAGATACTCTTGGTGATGATATAGTTACAAAATCTGATACTCTGAATATGATTTATATAGATAAGTTCGAAATACCCTTTCCATCAGAGAAAGATATTACAGTAGGCCAAGATGCTGTTTCAATGGAATCAAATGATTTTGGTTTGTCCATCAAAACATGGATCCTACAACATAGAAGTTCACTTTCCCAACAAGCAATTAATCAGTTATTAGGTATACTAAGAAATGAGGGTTTTGTTATGCCAAAAGACACCAGAACAATTCTGAAGACACCCAGAAAATGTGATATAATGCCAATGGAAAATGGAAATTATTGCCACTTAGGGATTAAGAATGGGATCATTAAAGTGTTGTCAAAACTATGTAATTCTTATTTTCAACATAAAGGTATTATCAATGTCAGCTTAAATATAGATGGTCTTCCACTTGCAAAAAGTTCAAGCAGTCAATTTTGGCCAATTTTGTTATCCATTGATTCACATGATAAAAATGTTAGTGAGCCTTTTCCAGTCGGTATATTTCATGGCAATCATAAGCCAGAAAAGGTAGATTCATTTCTAAATAAATTTATTGAGGAATTGAAGTCCATAGAAATTAATGGTTTTAATTTGAATGGTTTTAAAATTTCTGTGAAGGTGAGCAAAATAATTTGTGATGCACCTGCGAAATCATATATATTGTGTGTAAAGGGCCACACTGGATATAATTCTTGTACCAAGTGCATTGAAGAGGGAGAGTTCATAAATTCAAGGGTAACTTTTCTGCGGATTAATTCTACAAGAAGAACAGATGATGGCTTCAAGAATAAAATAGACGAATCTTATCATTTGGGCACTAGTCCCTTGGAAACTCTTCAAGTTGGACTAGTGTCACAAGTTCCACTCGATTACATGCATTTAGTGTGTTTGGGAGTGATGAAAAAACTCCTGACGTTTTGGGTTAAGGGCAGAAAAAATATTAGAATAACTAATGATGGTTTAGAAAAACTCGATAGATTATATTTATCATTTAAACCTTGTATTCCCATAGAATTTGCCAGATCTCCTAGAATTTTCCAAGAATTAGACCGTTTCAAGGCAACTGAATTCAGACAATTACTTTTATATACTGGGCCAATTATATTCAAACATCTTCTTTCAGTTGATCAGTATACTCACTTCATGACTTTACATTGTGGGATACGTATATTATGTTCTCCTGATTTATATTCAAAATATAATAATCATGCAAAGAAATTGCTGAAATATTTTGTGAGAAATTATGTTAATTTATATGGGTTTGAGTACATTTCTCACAACGTCCATAATTTAATTCATTTAGCTGATGACTGTAAATTACATGGTTCCTTGGATAATTTCAGCTCCTTCAAATTCGAAAATTATTTGCAAAATTTGTGAAATGTGCTAGACACCCTCTACAACAAGTTGTTTATAGATTGGAAGAGCATCAACAAATAACTCTAGAAAACGATAATAGTTATCCTAAATTGAAAAATGAACAAGAAAATATCCTCAGACATTTTAACCATGTCAGATGCTATAAAACATTAATTTTGGAGGATTTCCAAGTAATTATTAATCAAAAAGATAATTGTGTGCTTTTGAACGATGGTTCTTTCTTTTTAATCGACTCCATATTTTCTACTTCATCAACTGAAATTTTTCTGATGGGGAAAACATTTTCAAATGGTAGTTCACTGTATTCTGAACCATGTGATTCAAAAATATTTGGCATAAAAATTGTTGATAATACTTTCTCTCATGATTTCCAAGTATCAATAAAATATTTAAAACAAAAATGTATTCGATACCCCATAGATGTAACAAATTCTATTATCATACCCTTATTACATTATGAGAGACATGAATGAAATTGTGGTACATAACTTCCATTTTCATCCTGATGATAGGTCGTCATGATTGAAGCACAAACGTGTGGGGAGCAATTTACTGAATTTGATTGTGTTAGTTAATTTCCTCCAAAGGACTTTAATGCGCCCAAATATTGTTCTTAAAATAGTCTCCTACACTTTTATGTGATCATGGTATAGTATGTTTTTTTGTAAGGATGAATGAAAGGGGCGAATTAGCTAGTCCTAGGTTCTTATTTGATTGGTCTCTAGGTATGCTGATCCTCAAATACTTTTTATTATTCAATCATTATTTATTTAAGAAAATACCAAACTGAAAATATTTGCACATAGGAATATTTAATAATAATAATTATAATAATAATAAGCGTCTTTATTACTTTCGAATAGAGTATACAAATAAAGTCTTGGACAAAAATGTTTCAAAAGTAAAGGGCGAAGTTCAATTCAGTTTCTAGATCACTCCTTCCACTGAATTGCTCTACCACTTAACCCCAAAATACCTCAATACAATTCAATATAGAAAATAGAAAATATCTCGTATAAGGAAGGTAACAAAAAAAAAATGGAAGAAATTAGGTATGCAAAAATAATGTATAATAAAAAAAAGTGAATGTCAACATAGTAAGAAATAAGAGAAATCAGAAGGAAAAGAAGGAGAAAAAGTCTGAACGGATTATTGATTTGAGTTAAAAAGATGTGAAAAAATGTTTGATTTGAATTTCTGAAAGCTAGCAGATTTTAATTGATGTGGAATTTTATTGTAAACATGGCATATTCGATAGCTGATATCTTCGGAAAAGTTCTGTTTTGAATGGAGGTGGAGATAGCGTTGCTTTAAACCTAATGTTCACATTATGAACATCAGTGCGGAAAACAATTTTTCTATGGAGGTAGAAGGGTTTTTTATTGATTATAATTCTATGAAAGAGATTAGCAGCTTGATGAAAACTCCTATTCTCTATATTTAACCAACCAGTTTCTTTGAGCTTATGAGAGATTTTTTGATATTTCCTTATTCCATAAATTAGTCTCAAGCATGAATTCTGAAGCTTTTGTATGTTATTTTTGTACAGTTTTGACAAATGGGGGCATAAACACAATTGGCATAATTGAAGTGTGATAAGACGAGAGTTTCACACATCACTATTTTTAGTTTTAAAGGAAGGAAATGCCAGACGCCATAAATCAATTTCAGTGAAGAATATGCACGTCGCAAAAGATTATCAACATTTCTTTCAAATCTTAGAGTGTGATCGAGGATGACACCAAGATTTTTAGCTTGCTCCACTAGCTGAATTGTTTCATCGTTGATTGATATATTGACTAACTCTAACACTGCTGTTCGTTTGGATCTGGGTCCAAAAATCAAGACATTAGATTTACTAGAGTTTGAAAGTAAACAATGATCGATGGCAGTTTTAGCGAAGTTATTCAGTTCATTATTGATTATTTCACAGGCAACTTCTGCACTTCGAGGAGGAAAGCTATAATAGACTCGGGTGTCATCCGCGTAAAAATGTACTGTGCACTATACTCTTCAGACCTTATATTATCTCACAAATTTGTTTAAAATATTCTCAGCACTTATTGGCTCCAACAAAGATGGTGTAACACCAACCTCAGAGGAATTAATATCCAAGAAAGTACCATGTGAGCAAATGGACACATGTGCATATATGGAAAATATCAATAAAGGTGAGATGAACTATGCACATTATTTCATTGAAATGCTTCAAAATTCTTGGAATACACATGCTTGGGTTAACCATCATTTATTGTTTAGATGTATGCTGTAAACATGCCAATATTCTGGATAAATTATTTGAAAATGTTATTGCTCTTGAAGTTGTGCTACAAGAGCAGCAGGAAACATTGGAAAATGCATTGCTATCTAATATAAACCATCAGCATCGTACAGAAAAAATTGATAATTTTGGATCAATACCGAAAAAACCGTTCAAAACATATGCCAGTCTACTAGCATATGACAATGATTTGAAACAAAGTGAGGAAGCTAGAAAGCAATTGGTGAGTCACTGTATAATCAGAAACAAAGCGATTTTCATTTTATACGGATTTTAAAATGATGTGATTATGATAAAATTCTGAAAAATCATGTTATATCATGACTCCCTATGGAAAATCGATTTCAAAATATCTTCATGGACATAAACAGTTTCAGTTGTACCACATGAACTAAATTTTTTGAAAAAATTAATGGTGATGAATAATGTTCAAGGTTTGAAATAATCTATTTGATAATATAATTAAATTTAGCATGAATCCTGATGATATTTATACTGGTTCTTTAAAGTAGGTGTTTATGTACAGGGTGCACCACTTGAAATGGACCCCCTTTAACTTTTCTGTTCCTGAAGATATGAAAAAATGTTAAGAAGAAAAGTTGAATAAAATAACCTGAATTTTGATCAACAGATATTTTTTGATATACAACTTTGGTTTTCCAAATAGAACACTATGTATATTTTTTTTTAAATTCGATATAACTTTTTTTTTCTGATTTCATTGATATCAACAAGTTGTATATTCTGATGGAAAATTACTGAGTTATCGACAATCAAGTTAGCTCAAAATAACGCTTGAAATTAGAAAATCGAATGTTACTTTATAAATTATTATTTTAAGGAAACTATGTTTTATTTGTGTGGTGGAAATGATTCAAAAGAATCGTTGAGAAGAGGAATATCCAAAATAATTTCAGACAGTTTGGCTAGAAAATGTTCCTTAACTGGAAGGAAGGGCAACCATCCTCTGAAAAATTTTATTATGTTGTCTATTTTGAAAGGTACTTTTCATGTTTTTTTTGTAAACTTTCATGTTCAAATGTATAATTTTAGATGCCACCTTGAAACGGTACGGTAATTTATCGGAAAAAGAATTCGAAACACATATAAGTAGTTGGTTACGCCAAAGCCAGTTGAGGTATGACCGTAAAAGATTGAAGATGAATCGAAGAGATGCGATACCTTCAGTGGATGAGGACAGAAATGATAAATAAACAGGGCTGAGATTTTCATCAAAGAGAATATATTTATTGTTTTTAAAACATGTGGTTTTTATGCATTTTTGATAGACTGGTTGAGTTAAATGATAGATTGAAAAATCTGATGTTATGTATTATTTTACATCAACGTTTGAATATTATTATAGATGTTTATATGCTTCATAAAGAGACTGGTTAAGTTTAATGTAGGATTGAAAAATCTGATTTTATGTATTAACTTCTATTAACGTTTGAATATTATTATTATGTATGTGTATGCCTTTTCAAAAGACTGGTGAAGTTAAATGAAAGATTAAAACATCTGTTGTTATGTATTGACTTTTATCAACGTTTGATAGTATTATTATTATAGATGTGTGCCTTTTCAAATGCCTTAAAGTAGAATGAGAGATTGAAAAACCTGAAGTCTGATGTTATGTATTTCAACTTTTATCAACGTTTGAATATTATTATCATAGATTTGTATATGCCTTTTCGAAAGACTGGTTAAGTTAAATTAAAGATTGTAAAATCTGATATGTATATATTTTATAATCAACGTTTGAATATTATTATAATAAAATTGGCGTTAACATATGGGTGTTCGACTTATTCTAATAGATGAACATTTTATAATGTTTCTCGAAAATCAGTTTTGAAAATATTACTTTGCAGGATTCTTCATAAAAATAATGGGTTCTTTATTCACTGAAGCTTGGATCAAATAAAGCATTTCTTGATTGGAGATAATGGCAAAGCATGGGCAATGAAGAATTATTTTGTAGTTTACCCAAAGCAGGAGATAATGGCAAAGCATGGGCAATGAAGAATTATTTTGTAGTTTGTCCAAATTTCTGAGAGATATATCGGGGTTATGAATAAAGGATTTAAAATGATGTTTCATTTGTTAATGTTTTATCATGCTCTTATAAAATGCATATGAACAGTGATTTATGATCTCAACATATTATTGTTAGAACTTCAGTAAATTAATATTTTCAGAGCCGATATTTGACAAAAATAAACATATTCTAAAACATTCAATATGAATATTTCACAAACATTGAAACGTAAATGTTTTACGAACATTTGCATTTCGAAGTTTGTGGGATATTTGCCTTGTTAATGGTTCAGAAACATTGAAACGCAAATATTTCACAAACATTTGAATGCAAATATTTAAGAAACATTGAAACGCATATGTTCCACAAATATTGCAATTTTGATGTTCTAGACACAATGGAAAACGAATATTTCATAAACATTAAAATGCAAATATTCCAGAATCATTGAAACACAAATATTTCAGGAATATACTGAAATGTAACGTAAATGTTTCAGAAATATTGAAATGAAAATGTACCAGAAGCATTGAATTTGAAAATTTCTAGAAATATCGCATGGTATATTTTGGATGTACCAGATATGTTGCTAGTATGTTTCATACATATATATTTCATAAATGTTTCTAATGCATATATTGGAACATTGCTAGTGTGATCTTTGGTAATATGTCATTTCCATTGTAACAGGAACATGCTAGGAACATTTCGGGTATATCCGGAAATTTTCATGCAACATATCGGAAACGTTATTCATTGAAAATATCCATCAGGACGATACTGGAAATGTTCTCAAAATGTTTCTATAAAATAATTCGAAACATTTTTTATGGAACATCTCCATGAAACATGTCTGAGGGCGGACATCTCTGGTTTCAGAAATATTTCTGAAACATTCAGGCAACTTTCATTGCAACGTTTCATAAATTATTGAGTAAGTTTCAGAAATATTTCAGAAACATAAAAATGTTTACTGGGCAGTGGTGAATGTGAAGTTTTTTGTGATGTACTTGAAAAAATGAAACAAATTGGTCTTATTTGAAGTAGGTACTTTCCATTGAATAGAGGTTGAAAATAATTTTTCTTGATGTTTATTTCTATATTTGTGGATTTCTTTGACTACTTCAAAAGTTGAAACCATCCTTTGAACCCCATCCAGTTTTCCATGAATATTCACAGGTATCAAGTCCCAATATAATATTCTGAAATAAATGAAAATATTCGAGGCTACTGAGCAGTATCTAAAAAATGTTATAGAAAATAAAAATGAAAAATTCGAGAGCCAAAAACCTAAAGAGGAAAATAGCAGATTTAATAATTTTGATTAGGGTAGCAAATTTTCCTAATAAAATCTTATAGAATTCACGCCCTACCGCATCAATCTGAGCATCTCAAAGGCATGAGTAATAACTTGTTGCAGCTTTGTCATTTACAAGAGCAAAGAATGTTATAATACCTTCAAAATTTTTTCTGGACAAGGAATTGTTCTCTCTCAGCACTGTTGCATTTTCTATAATTTCATTATCCGAGTCGTCTGTATGATTCTCATTGTCGTTAGGTTGGTTGATTGGTATATCACGAGGTGTATTATTTGTTCATCATTGTATTCTTCAGTTGAAGTGGCTGGTTGATTTGCATCCATTGAGAAGTGTGATTCGTTGAATGGATCGCCCACTGAATAATTTACAATGTGAGGCTTTCTATCAGATGTAATATTATCATGGATTGAGTTGATATCCTGAGTTATTTCTGCAAGGTTTTCACCCATTGTTACATTGTTATTCTCTTCAATGGCAATATGATCATCTTCAAATGGATCGCCCATTGAATAGTTCAAAATGTAAGTTTTTTTTCAGATGTAATAATATGAATTGGGATTGCTATATTTCCACTAATTGTTGTGATGTCATTCTCTTCAATGGAACTATGGTTCTCTTCCACTGAGAACACCAATTTTGCTGTATTTATTATTTCATTTATATTCTCTGGAATGAGAGCATCGTCAAGCAAAAAACTATCAGCTAGATCATCTAACTCTCCAATATCTCGAATTTCAGTTCTTGAACCCTCATTAGTTGTTGAAGGGTAATGATTTTCATTCTGTTCGTGAAGTTGATCTTCATTATACTTTTTTTGCGGCAATACGATTTTTCATCTGAAATAAAAAAACAGTACCTCGTAATTGACAACATGAATTAATAACTCAAAATAATATCTATATATCTATAGTCACGTTTATATTAATAACATGTAAACACAGTTTCTATGCACTAATCTGTGGAATAGTTCTAGAATTTGACAGTGTCAATTTATTATAAATAATTGTTGCGGATTACTCACCAGAATATGAATGACACCAACACCAACTACCTGTCCGCACTTCGTTCGAATGATCACTGCCAGCAATTACGAGGTACTGCATGTGCCGAGTAAACGAAGAATTTACGTCTACAGATACGAGGTAATGCGTTGTTGTATTTACGAGCTACTGTTTTTTTTTTGAAAATCGTATCGCAAATACGTGGTTACGTTTATCAACTCACAAAAAATACAGGGACCTAATTTTCACTTGATGTGTATGCCAACACATGTATCAAGGTATACTTAGTAGCTTGACATCAATATCTCATTTTTGATGAAACTGCGAGTTACGAGGTACCGTGTTTTAGCTCTCGATGTCGAATTGAATCAAATGAGACCTAACGAGATATCGACTGATATCATTTTCAGAATCGCTCATCTCATCTCAAATGACGACATCAGTCTTAGAATTCACATGCAGCACGTGTGAGGCACGTAGGACGCGCGACCCCGAAGACCGGCTAGCGAGTCAGTCTGCATCGAGGCAACATGAATCAAGATTATCGTCTCTTTCAAACAACTGGCATTCGCTTTTTACAGCATCTTCTGGATGTCCTGGTCGTGCTTTGATTTGCTATTCTCAGATATCAATAAAACCTTCAAACCACAGTTACCAAACAGATGCGCATCATATGAATCCCAAACAAAATAAGTACACACCAAGCCACCAAAGAATGTTCAACCAAAAATTGTTTTACTGTCTAGGATAGCTCAACTCTCATGATACCTTGCGATCCTGTGTTGCCTTCTGGTCTTTAGTCGTTCCTTGATCTGCACCTTATAGGTTGCGTGCACGTTTCAATGATGACCGATCCAGGGCCCCGATTCCAGTTGAATTCGTTTCAACAGAAAAATCTTCCCATGATCTTATTCCCGTGAAAACAATGATGGGTATTCTCGACCACACTAGGAATGCTATTTCCTAGTGGAATTGAAAACACGGTATGTCGATGATAGTTTTTTTGCTGAAGCAATCAGATATTGGTAATTTCTTTAAGGTTCCCTATGAGAGTATGAAGAAAAATGAAAATTAAATTGTAAAAAAATCTGATAGTTGGGGGTTTTTATGAAATTATTCAACATCATGAACGATAGAAAGAAGAGGGGACACATGTCTGATAAGAAAAAAAACTACTGATTTTCTTTCTGGAAAGTAAATATGATCTTAGCATTGGCAAATTCACAAATAACTTGATTTGAGAGGTTATATCGAGGCTATGGTTTCCTACCTTGAAAATCTTGGTTCTCGAAAAATAGTCGCACTAAAAATTATATATATTCTAGCATGCGACGGAATCTCGATAAGTCTCTTCTTCCGTGCCCCAGCACAGGTATGTTTTTGTTTGGTTATGACATTTTTTATTTTTGAAAATGTCATGCTGAAATATTCTGGAGCGCAGGACACTCCAAATAGGAGTCTGCGAAACCTGAATCTTTCAAATGGGTAATAAAAGTGGTAATAGGTTGAGATTTCTTGAAAAGCCTTATCTGATGAAACTCTGAATGGCATCAAGCCTTGAAAAAATTTTTGAGTGATGTTTCAACCTTATTTATAGGAAAGTGGCAACGAAGGGCACTTTTGTCGAGTTAAGTATAATTTCCACATATTCTTACCGAATCTCCCTTAGGAACACGTAAGAACTCTGCTGACGCGGTCTATCTGACAATCAATGACAGCACGAAGTTGAGTTAACAACTGGGATTCGAGATATACGTTACACATATTGTGCCTGAGTCTTGTTGATGATTTAATTAATAATTGTAGAAGTAAAACTGTTGAATCGTTAATTGTGTTTCAGTGTTATTCAACATAGTATATCACCACAAATTCGCGACGAGGCACCTGAAAAGTGAATACGAAATGAGTAAGTATATACATAATCTTGTTGTGAAAGCAATAAACTATTATAAACAGAGTAGATTTAATTTCACTGAAACATTGAGTGAATTGGTTCATACTATAGAGGAGTGGATATAATTCTACTATAGAGGATTGGATTAAATTCTACTTGAAATTAGAGTCGGTACAGACATCGTTCCTTTTTCGGAAACATGCCGAAATTTGGGTTTGTTTTTTGATACAGCCTTGAGATTCAAACCACATGTTAATAAATGTATACAACGTGCTTATGCAAACCTTAAAAGATTATATCCACACCGTCACACCCTGTCAGTTTCGCAAAAAATTCAATTGAGTAACTCTTTGGTACTTAGTCACTTCGATTTTGCAGATGCTGTCTACGGTCCTTGTCTGGATAAAGTTGATGCAGACAGAATACAGCGTGTACAAAAATCTACTTTAAGATTCATTTATGGTATTCGTCGTCGTGAATCAGTTTCTTATAAATTAATTGAAACAAAATGGCTATCCATGGAGGACCGTAGAAAATTGCATTCTGCTACATTGTTTCACAATTTAATACTTTTTAATCGTCCCTCATATCTTACACAAAAGATTCGTTATAGAACTGATGTGCACTCGCTGAATCTGAGGTATCGTGGCTATATTTCACCACCATCGTACAGTACTGCTTTCTATCAGAGAGGTTTTTCCTTCAATGTTTACTGGCTTTATAATAGTATTCCAGAACAATTAAAGACCTTATCAGCGACTGCATTCAAATATAGATATAAACAAATCTTGTTGAGTTTGCGTACATAGTGACCTTCGATGTTTTTTTGTTATAATTTTGTTTTCTCTTCTTTTATTTTTGGGGCCTTTTGGTATGGTAATGCTCAATACGGAACAATAGTTATTTAAATAGTATAGTAGGGGGTTGGACTAGTATCTTTTTCAATTGTTTTCAACCTCCTGTTTGTCAAAAAAAATCAAATATTTTACTAATTACTGTCATATTGAATTGTAATGCTTTGACAAATATATTATTATTATTATTATTATTATTATTATTATTATTATTATTATTATTATTATTATTATTATTATTATTATTATTATTATTATTATTATTATTATTATTATTATTATTATTATTATTATTATTATTATTATTATTATTATTATTATTATTATTATTATTATTATTATTATTATTATTATTATTATTATTATTATTATTATTATTATTATTATTATTATTATTATTATTATTATTATTATTATTATTATTATTATTATTATTATTATTATTATTATTATTATTATTATTATTATTATTATTATTATTATTATTATTATTATTATTATTATTATTATTATTATTATTATTATTATTATTATTATTATTATTATTATTATTATTATTATTATTATTATTATTATTATTATTATTATTATTATTATTATTATTATTATTATTATTATTATTATTATTATTATTATTATTATTATTATTATTATTATTATTATTATTATTATTATTATTATTATTATTATTATTATTATTATTATTATTATTATTATTATTATTATTATTATTATTATTATTATTATTATTATTATTATTATTATTATTATTATTATTATTATTATTATTATTATTATTATTATTATTATTATTATTATTATTATTATTATTATTATTATTATTATTATTATTATTATTATTATTATTATTATTATTATTATTATTATTATTATTATTATTATTATTATTATTATTATTATTATTATTATTATTATTATTATTATTATTATTATTATTATTATTATTATTATTATTATTATTATTATTATTATTATTATTATTATTATTATTATTATTATTATTATTATTATTATTATTATTATTATTATTATTATTATTATTATTATTATTATTATTATTATTATTATTATTATTATTATTATTATTATTATTATTATTATTATTATTATTATTATTATTATTATTATTATTATTATTATTATTATTATTATTATTATTATTATTATTATTATTATTATTATTATTATTATTATTATTATTATTATTATTATTATTATTATTATTATTATTATTATTATTATTATTATTATTATTATTATTATTATTATTATTATTATTATTATTATTATTATTATTATTATTATTATTATTATTATTATTATTATTATTATTATTATTATTATTATTATTATTATTATTATTATTATTATTATTATTATTATTATTATTATTATTATTATTATTATTATTATTATTATATACGAGTGGATTCAATTCTACCGTATATCTGAGGTGAGATTAATATGATTTCACTATTATCTATTGATATTAAAAAAAAATGTTTGGACTTCAAAATAACTCAAATCATGTTTCCTTATATTATTATGAAAACATTGGTACGTGAATTTGATTAGCTGATGATGTATTCATCCATCAAACATTTTGCATGTGATTCAATTGACAAAGCACTCATTGCTGTCGAATGGAGGAAGTGGGTACGCTTTGTTAAATTGTATCTGGATGCTGAAGAGATTACAGACGTAGAGTAAAGAAAAAACAATTTACTAGAATAGAATAAAATATTCATTTCATCAAGTTACGAAGAATTGTTTATTAAATTGGTGATCCACTCGGATCGTAGGCAGAATCCGATAATCATTTACCGTTACCTATTACTAACAACTAATCTACTGATCCTAAATCTAACACATCCAATAGTGTCCAAGGCCCCAACAAAACAGTATATTCTACGTTTGGAACGTACTTACAGTTCATTACGTCGTACAACCACCATAACCTGGGTATACTTATTCGGGTCTAACAGCTTCAAAAACATACAAGTATATACTGGAGTATACTATTCCAAACTCTATGGTTTGGTTTTAGAAGGAAGAATATAGTTTTCTGATTATACAGAAACTCGTACAAAATATATCAGTCTGGGATCATCGATGTACTCGGCGAATGATCTCCTACCGACTGCCGCCAATTGCCGAAAACCGGTTCACGTCTCGTTGACCGCTTCCCTCCCGTCCCTTCCACCTGATCGCCTGATGACCACTCGCGCACAATTCACGCCGCGCACTCACATCGGCCTTAGCAACAACTTACCCACTAAACAATTTCAATTTACTGCAAATTTTCAGCAAGATAAGTTTTTGCGAGTGTGAATTACACATTCAATTGGCAACAAGTTCACTCAGAGATGGCATCTTCCTCCCATGGAATTCACATTGTAAACTTACATACTGCAAGTTTTCGGAAAACTTGATGTTGATTCTCAGATAACTTCCCACAAGTTCACTTTAAAATGGTCTTTTCGAAACATTCACACAATTTATGTCTAATTTCATCGATAGTTTGCAGTAAACTTACAAAATTTGTAGCTTTCAAAAACAACTATGGGAGAACTAATTATGAATTTGCTTCAAATTTTCAGGTTGGTAGGCTAGTGCAATATACAAAATTATAATATATATATATATAATAATATGATCAACTTCATTCAATGTTATGATAGTTTCTACCTGCATATATTGAAAAATTAATTATATGGATAAACAATTTGATAAAATTGGTATCCAATATATTTTCAAATTTGCCGAAATGTATACCTACCAATCTTCTTGCAAGTATGGATCAGTCTGGAAAAAATGTTGTAAATGTCATGTTCTTTTTACCTTATTATTATCGAGAACCAATATATTACACAAGATATAAATGAATATGTGCCAAATTTTTTCAAACAAAATAACCCTCGAATTTTTTCAAACCTATTAATTTTCACCCTGTATAATTCGAGAAGAAAGAACAATGAAATGTTATGATTTTTATTTGAGTTTCTTTTGTACATATTCACATACAAATCAAAATATCAATCGTTTCTAACAAATAGATAAAAATTCTATTCAGAAATAAAAGATTAAGGCTTATTAATTTTATCGTTGAACTTGTTTTGGCGTAATGAAATCTATATAAGTAACCATAACTAACTATTTTTTAGGAAGATATATCCATCCTTATTGGATATGGAGCACGAACAGATTAAAAAAAAAGTAAACAGCTTTTTCACAGAGTTTCAGAAGTATCTCATTCATTTATAAGTAGATGAAAAAATCTATCATTGGCATTTTGTAATGAATTGGAAATATCTAATGGATTTCGTTTTGATGTAATGAATGATTGTAATGGGTAGAACTTCATATCGAAATTTTTAGTGCCAAAAAACATTTCATACATATAAATGATTATTATATACACGGTGGCTCACGACTAGCGCGACAGATATTTTTAGCGACACGGCAAAACAGTTTTTTATCTCTTCAGTAGGTATATTTTATTGCATTTAATTCAATCAATTGATCACACTTGGATTTCAGCAAAAATATGAAAGGTGTCTGGAAAATCGATATTTTTAGAATTTAGGAATTTTTTATAGTGTCGAAACTATTCATTATTGGTCAAGACGGCTTACATGTCCCTAGCTTTCATTTGATTAACTATCTAATGTCATTTAATTGAATCACTACAGGGTGAATCAGAATTCAGAAATATGAACCACCCTGTATTTTAATAATTTAAATATCAATTGATGATAGTCAAGATAGGGACATGTAAGTCATACGATCAAAAAGATGAGTATTTCCGACAAAAAAATTCCTAAAGTTCGAAAATCTCTATTTTTATCACCCTGTAACTCTGTAATCGTTTATTCAGCTGGACCCCAAGTATGATGCATCGATAAAACCAGCTCTCTGGGCAGAATCTGGAAATGCAATGAAATATAGGGTGTTTCATAAAAGAAAAGGTAAATTTGATATGCCACAAGTTTTTGGATCATTCTGTATAATTTCGAAATAGAGCCTTCATCAACATACAATCTGTGAAAGTTATGCCGTTTCGCTATAAATATCTGTCGCGCTAGTCGTGAGCTACCCTGTATATATTGGATGTTTGTTATAATATAGGGTGATAATAATCTAAATCAATAACGACAATAAGTACAAAAACCCAACAGGATGAACTATACGCAATGAAGAAGTTGACATCTCCAGTCAAACCTAAAGTGTTTTTATTTTTCATTATCGCAAACTATCTACCCATCTACATATTGAGTTTGGTACGTTTATCAAGCTGAGTTTTGAAAACCACTAAACAACAATATTTCTGTTATATTGTATTGCTTCAAAACTTTCCTGGGTTCGGAGGACGAGGTGAAGCTGTTGATATTATACATGTTCATCCACCTTTCATAATAAATCTGTATTGAAAAAGATTACATGAATGTTAGGTTATAATTTCTAGTTCATCCATTATTAAAGTAATACAGTGAGAATAAGTGAGAATAAATTGCGACGATGGATAATAATGAAATATGAGTCACTTAACGTCATTTTGAGGTGAATTCCTACTATTTTATGAGAGACGAATCACTTTTTCACTCGAACATCGATGAGCATCTCAACAAACCACATAACAAGATGGAGAAAAAGACAAAGAACATAGTCGTTGACTTGTGTCTCAAGGTCTCTCTCACAAGGAATATTGATAATTGAAACATGTGGCGAATTTGTAAATTTTTGTTTGTGGTAAATTTAGCAGAATGATTTTACAGAGAACTTGCACTAGTGAAATTACACGATGAATGTTCAACACCAACTATGATATCAAGTTGGTGGTAAGTTCTTGTTTATCAACTTACAGTAAAATCATTTTTGAGAACTTTCAAAACAAAACATGAAGTGAGTTCTCAAATGGAAAATGTAAAACATTCAATTTACGATAAACTCGTGAAGAAAAATTACAAATATGGAAAACATTCATACTTGCTGCGAGTTTTTGTAAATTGCAATGTTTAGTGGGTATACATATCGAATAGGTACAGGGTGGGCGCTTTACATCGGGGATATTGGTACATTCCTCATTATAAATATTCATATATATCCTATTTAGAAGAAATGTTATTCCTGGTATTTTTTGTTTATATTCTTTCCACACTCTGCTACCTATCCTGATTTTTCAGAAAACCTAATAGTGCATAATTACCCCTGAACGAAAATTAGAGGGGGTTAGTCAGTTCCAGAACTAGAGTCAGTTAGAACCTGAGGGAGTGATAAATAAGTTACTGCCGAGACGTGTGCCGTGATAGAAAACTCTTGTAGCAGTGTTCAATTTTGTTTCCGTATATTTCGCCGGTTAGTTTTGTGTCGCAGTTTCACCTGTGAAACACCCGGTATCGTGAAAGTGCTCCTCACAATAGGATTAGCTGAACCGGTGGTATATTTTGCTGCTTACGACCCAGAAACCCTGTAAGCCAGAATACTTTGTTATATTGATTCGTGCAAATATTCCTGATTTTTCATTAATTTTTTGTTCTTTTCAATTAGAGAACGTGGAAATCAAAGTTTTCACTTTCATATCTAAATGAGTGTATTTAGTGGATGATTGTGTGATTTGATTTCGCCTGTAGATTTTCTCTGTTAAGTTAGTTTGAATAAATTCTGTTGAAATAAAAATTTAGTATAAAGAAAATATCATCTGTTTGAAGTAGCTTGTATTCCAGTTCAGTCTGAGGGGGTGTAACTGAAGACTACATTTTCTTAGACGCTTGATATCCTAGTCTGATTATCTGAGTTCTGGTTTACAAAAGGGGGTGCATTGTATAGATTCACTCTGTATTCCTTGCCTTCCAAAGAACTCCTAGTTCTGGAAGAAAGTGGAGCATACCAGAAAACTGGCGCTCGAGGCAACCGCTCTAAATTAAATAGAGAACTAAGCCCTGAGGCCCTTTGTAGGGCTCTTTACCGAAAAAAGAGCCTTACAATATAAATAGTATTCAGGAGCTCACAAAATGTAATTATAAAGTATATTCCGTTGTTAATAAGCTCAATTTCAAAATACCATTACATTTTCACCTGATTTCCTGAAGATTCATTTGAAAATATTAAACTCTTTCTGCACATCTTGGAAACCATGTATTGATTGCATTCCTATTTCAGATCAGCTTATACAAGCTCGCAATATTTGTGATCGTGCCTTATATACATCAGATATATCAGGAATTGATGAAGTCGAAAGGAAACCGAAATAGAAAATGATCATTAGGTCATCATCAGAGGAAGACAACGATAGTTCAACAGAGCATATTATAAGTATTCCATCGCCCCCAAGAAAACTCAATAAGCTCAGAGGTGAGAGATGATATATTTCACATTATAACTAAAAAAATCAATCTTTTAACCATTTATTTTCTGAGCATGATATGACTTTGCTGTATTAGTCGCCGGGGAAAAAGATTTTTTGAAATTTCTTGAGAGAATCTCAGCCGCACTTTCATTAGAATCGCTTATGATGCCACCGGAAGCACGAATGATTGGGATAGTAACCTTTGATGCAAGTTAACTCCTCGTGTATATCTAGATTTAGTTCGCTTGCTTACAATATTTTATCCATAGTCAAATCGCGAGAGAGGTCGTTGAAAAAAGATCGGTAGGCTTCAAAATCGGTGTGGCTACTTGAAGCCTTGTACCTCAACCAGAATTTTCTCTTCTTATAGGAGCGGTGAATGAGGGCGGCATCAATCCATGGTTTCTCACTGTTGACTTTCTTGTGTATTTCATAGGATCAGCACACTATCGCATTGAGTATCGAGTTGGCGAAGAACTCCCACTTGCTGTCTTCATCGGTAGACGCGAAGAGATCTTCTCATCTCAGCGCGTTCAAAACAGCTGATAGTTTCTTGTGGTCGATTTAATTTTGTTTCACAATTGTATTTCTAGGTTTTTTGTTTACTTGAAATTTGTTCACGATGACATGGTCGGAGCAACCGATTGGAGAACCAGTCGAAATATTGTGAAGCAAGTCAGGATCATTCGTGATCAACATATTTATGAGTGATGGATTCTGGTTGAGTCTGAGTTGTGTTGGTGAATTAATCAGTTGTGATAAACTACAGTTCAACAATATTTTCGCAAATAGGAAACTGCTCTCTTGTGAATCGGGAACTTCAATCTGAGGCCAGATAAAGAAGAAATATGCCTCAATTATTTTATCCCTCTGAGTCATATTTTTGTAATTTCGTTTCACCGTTCATACCTCACATCTGCTTGTCGACTTGCATCTGCAACACCTATATACAATGAAGGATAACTCTACCCCGGAAAGTACAGCACATAATGATACCTTATGTGCTAAAATCAATGGAAGGATAATTAATGTATTATTACCTCTTTTACTCGATTTATTTATTTATTCATTTATTTATTTATTTATTACACTGTTCTACAGGTTACACCCAACTACAGAACAGGGTTATAAGCACAGCAAAAACAACAAAGTATTTACAATATAACAGCTGGATAAAATCAATTGAGGTAAAAGGATCTAATCGCAGTGATAGAACAATGAAATATGTCTAGCTGATGACTTGCTGACCTACATATAAGACACATGTTATAAAGAGGCAAATATTTCAGAATATTTGTTCGTGGTGTCGTAAGGTAAAAGTCTATTCTAGATGATGGTCTAGGCACAGTGAAATTGAGCTTTTGCAGAATGTATGAATCTTTTATGACATTGTTAATCAGCTTGAAAAGAAAAATCATGAAGTGACAATCACGACGTGAGCTCAAGCTGTTCATAGCATGTCTAACTAGTAATGTAGCGTTGGGTATACCTATTGGTGGATAGACCTTATCAGACCTGTAGGAGAGAAGTTTGAGGAAACGTCGTTGAACTGATTCAATTTTCTCTACATATAATTGATGAGAAGGATTCCAGATCATATATGCATATTCCAATTTCGATCTGACGTAGGCATAGTACAAAGTTTTTGATGTGGCTGTATCAGTAAAATCTTTTGAAATTCGTGTTATGAATCCATACATTTTGTTAGCAGCAGACAGAGTAGCTTCAATATGTGGTGCAAATGAGAGTTTTGTGTCAAACGTAACACCTAGGTCAGTGAATAGGGCAGGTCGTTCTAATGGTGTATCATTTATTTCATACTGAAATAAAATAAATTGATGTTTAAGCGAATAAGTCATCCCACTTGATATCACAAAAAAGTTTCAAATCGTTCGCATACATCAAGCAGCTGACATCAATGACCTCAGTTATATCATTAATGAAAGTATTGAAAAGAAGTGGACCTAGGTTGCTACCCTGGGGGACACCTGAAGTAGCTACATATTCCGCAGACTTGAAACCATTGAATAAAACATATTGCCGCCTATTAGTGAAATATGATATGAAGAGTTGAATGAGGTCGGAGAAAAGGCCATATTTATATAATTTAGAAAATAACATGCCATGATCCAGTCTGTCGAACGCCTTTGAAAAGTCTGTATAAACGACATCAGCTTGCGATTTCCTGTCAATACTCTCAGAAATAAATTGAGTGATATCGAAGAGGTTGGTGACTGTCGCTCGACCTTTCATGAAACCGTGTTGAAGCGGTGTTATTTGACACTTCAAATGTGAGTATAACCAGTTGTACAGTAGGATTTCGAAAACTTTAGCAAAGTTGCAGATTATTGATATGGGTCTGAAGTTACTGATGTCAAATTTATCCCCCTTTTTGAATATTGGGCGAACTTTAGACAATTTCCATTCATCTGTGATGGTGTTAGTTTTCAGGCAAATGTTTATCAGAATCATTAGTGGGCGAGCAAGAACATAAGCGCAATCTCTCAGAATCATTGCAGGCAGATTGTCGGGACCTGTTGTCATTTTTGGTTTGATTTGCTTTAAAGCAGCCAATACTTTGTTTTCATCAAATTATCTAATGTTTAGAGTTTGTAAGTTAAGGTTGCATTGGAGAGCTCACGGTATAGGATTTTGAGAAAAAATCTGCAAAACTGTTCAAGATATCGAAGGGGTTATCAAATGACTTTCCATCATAAGACATCCTGTTCGCAATGCTCGTGGATCCTCTCTTGCTATCAACGTATGCCCAAAAATTGCTAGGATTGTCTTTGATTGCCTCTTCAGTTGACTTCACATATTTTTTGTATGAATTCTCTACGTCAGACTTAATCTTTGCTCTGAAGCGAATGAATTCGTCTCTAGCAAGAATATCGCCACCCTTTTTGAATAATTGATGATACTTTTCTTTCAGACGAATTTGCCTTATAATATCGTTTTCAAACCATGATGGATATTTCCTTTTGAGATTACGACTTTGACGGGGTACACATTGATCTAAAACATTATGAATTTTTCCGTAGAAATAAGTGCAGGCATCATTCGCTTTATCAAAAACTTCAAGAAATGTCCAGTCAATGTTAGATATGAGATTATACATAGATGGAAAATTGGCTTTCCTAAAGTAGTACTCATTATTATATGAAGTAGCAAAATTTCTCTTCAAATTATTGGTAATATTTGGTTTCAAAAATATATTCAGAGCAGGGTGGTGTTTGTCTTCGGGGACTAGAGGGTCAGGCGATCTCTCAATGAGGCATTCATTGCTGCTGCAAAAAAGAATAAGGTCAAGTATCCTACCGTAGTCGGAGTTATCCGTCCCACCCAACATGGCTTCATACCAGGAAGATCAAGTAACTTGCTATATTGCCACGATAAATGGACTCGTTATCTCGACTATTCTTTGCCTATGGACATTATATATATCGACGTCTCCAAGGCCTTCGACAAGGTACCACACAACAAATTTCTATTTTTCAAATAACTGATAATGAGTCCGTGTCTAATACCAAATTTGTCCAGTTTACAGAGTAACTTTTCGTTATCTACCTTATCAAAAGCCTTTGAGAAATCAGTAAAAATTGTATCTAGTTTATTTTCATTTTCAAAAGAGTTGTATGCATGAAATGAATGAATGAAAACAAATTCGTATTGATGGACTTTCTATTTACAAATCCGTGTTGACATTCATTTATGCTATTTTCGACATGTATAGTATATGTTCAAATAGTTTAGCAGGTGATGAGAGTATCGATATACCTCTATAGTTCGCAATGTTTGACTTGTCTCCTGATTTATGTATAGGAACACAAATTGCTGTTTTCCAAGATTCGGGAAATGTAGTAGTTTTTATTGCCAAATTATATATGTACAGCAACGGTTTTTCTAGCCATTCAGCACATGCTTTCAATACATATGGGGTAATTCTATCTACTCCGGCGAATTTTTTTGGTTTCAATTTCATAATTCCAGCTTTGAAATCTGATTCATATAACTGGCTCGAAATTAATGTATCATTGGTAAATTGGTCAGTAGTATTAAAATCAACACAATAGTTTGGTTTCACATCTCAAAAATATTCTGCGAAATGTTGACAGGATTCCTTTGATAATTTGGTGCCATTCAAATGGAAATGTTCGTTATGTGATGTAAAATGCATTAACATTTGTAGAAATATTTTCTTCCGTTTCTGATATACTTTGTAGGCTGTTCTAGTCAAATTTTTCAGTCGTCTCCTAATTTCCTTATATTTTTCATCATAATGTGTTGATACATTTCTTTAATTTTTTTTTTGATTCGAATTAATTGAATTCCAGGAAATCATTTAAAATGTGCAATTTTTGACTTATATTTTGTGAAGCTGCAATATCTGGTTTCAGTTCGGAGATATTAAAGTCTCCAAATATATAAGTATTTTCGTTTCCTATGTTTTGTTGTGATGTCTCAAAAATTTCAGAATAAGTTTCATTTGTGGTATTCGAAGGTATGTAGACTATAACAATGGTGAATTTATAATTTTTGATTCTCAAGTCTACTACCAACATTTCATAGATCAGGGTATATATTGCAACTTTCAATATTTTTGTATTTTTCTTATCGACACTAATCAATACTCCACAACCAGTGCTCTTACCTGTATATGTCAAATTTGTGTCAGGTCTGACGACTTCATATAGCCATGTTTCGACAGCCAGAAATATATCATATATCATAATGTTTATCCAATATATTGCAATAAATTTCATGGGTGTTAGTTCTCAAACCACGACAGTTTCGATAGTAAATAGATATCGTGTCCATTCAGTGTATAATGTATAATATTTAGATGCATCTCTAGTAAGCTCCATTCTATAATTGAAATCATATAACAAAAGGTATTATATAATGGTGCTAATATAAAACAGTTTTTACATATGACATAGGGAAATAAGAAATTAAAATAATAATAACAATAATTATTCTTCTTTATCTGAACATCTATAAAATAAGCTGATGGGTAGGTACAGCCAATTTATTTTATTCCACAGTCGTATAAAAAGAAAGCGTGTTACTTCTTTCAAATGTTTTTGGTGTCTTGATTGACTGGCGAATAAAACTTGCATCAAAACAAAGCAGTATTTTTTTATATGAATTCTGCATGCAAACAATCTGATTAAAATATATCTGTTTCCTACCTATTTAACCAAATACCTGTTCAGCCTATTTTCTATAATTATATTCAGTTTTCATGCCCTGAGAAAATCTTATAGTTCATTTATAGATGTTATGCTTCTTATGTTATCTTTTGATTTCACGAATGATGTCCATACTTGTATTATCCCATATTTTTGTTTTGCCAACTGTAGTAGATTATATTGTTGTTTCGTTAGGTCTTCATTCACATATATTCCTGTTTTTTTTCAACGTTTGCTTTGCCTTAAATATTTCCTTTCTTTTCATATATGTTACAAATTTGACCATGACTGTTCTGCATTTATTATTATTCTATTCACCAATTCTATATATGTCATCAATTTCATTTCGAGGGCATTCCACTTGCATAGTTTGATTCACCAATGTAAGAAAAGTATCCAGGATATTTTCCTCTTCGATTTCTTCCAATCCATCAAATCTCAGCCAGTTCTTCTTATGTAGATATTCAGCTTCGATGGTTTTCTTTGTAAGTTCCTGGACTGTTTTTTTCCTGTGTTTCGACTGTCTTACTGATCTCTTTGTAATTTTTATTTATTTGGTTCAGCTTTGTTTCTAGTTTTTCAAACCTGGTTTCCAGTTTCCGCAGCAGTTTATCTCCTAGCTTTTTCAACAAAGCCTCTATTTGTGTCTCATCTGATGGAGTATTTGTTTCTATATTTTTTCCTCTAGGTTCTTGTTTGCGCATTTTTATGATTATTTGTACTTTTGAGATGTGTCGTAGCCAAAGCACTGTTTTTTTTGTGGAGACCCCCTAAATAGTTTCTGATAATATGATTGTATTCGCTACTACTAATTACTCTCTATTATCGGGTAACTCAACAGAGAATACCATATATTTTTAAAACTACGGAGCTCACCAAGAACACGTCTACTCTCGAGCGCACATCACAGTTTTGTAATGTAATGTGAATTATGAAAAAGATACATATTTGTTACAAATGTAACAATTAAATTTCAATTAAAATTTGACATAATAACTATGAAGGTTTTTTTGTGCAATTTATTCAGTCCTTCATGAAGATGGAATAGTTGACTGGCAGATTCTTTAGTTCATTTGATAGCTTCACCACTTCTGCTATCCTAGCATAAAATATTTGCATCACGAAACATTTCTTTATAATAACTGTAATGTTCTCTGTTAGCCCATCAAAAATTGATTGCTGAAAGCGATTTGGACATGCCATAATCGCAGTTCGCTTGGTATCGGTATGATCTATCGCCAGACTTGCAACAGTTCATGTCGTCTGTCGTCCGCTCGGTCGTCCGTCTTTCGTCCCGTCCACTATTCCGGTGATTTTCTGTTTTCACATAGTAACAGTGGATGTTTAAACGTATTACCAAGATATTCGTGTTGAGTTTGAGTGAAATCCTTAACGCATGTTTGGTTTAAATTTTTGTGATACCTACGTATACTACTACAATTCAAGTGATCTTGAATCTATGTGGTTCAGAACATATATCGTTTTGAAAATGTTTAGATTTCTGAAATGATAAATACATTATTGTGATCGTGAAATATCGTGGGTATATATACATATACTGAGTGCACAATTATGCCCCATAAATCAATAAGTTTTCTATGAAATTTCAAATAAATCTGAGTTCTTATTCTTTTATTCAGTTGATTTTCGGTTCTGATATAAACTTATTAATAAATGGGCCCAGACAATCCGAATAAATATATTTTTTGTTCATTACCTATACTCATACATATATTCAAGTTTTTTGAGACTGATAAAGTACCGATATACGTATTCACGTTCATTAAATTTTTCATAGGTACTGTTGTTTTATTAAAATTCTTAGTCCCTTGAACAATTATGACGTTATAGGCCAAAAGGCTATTTGCTTACAAGAACGTAATTTGGCGCTTTAGCTCGGGTGTTTCTATATACAATCTCGGGCGCCACTTATCTCATAGTGGTAGGTCCACTTGCACCGGGCAACTATCAGTGTAGAAAGTTATTTCCAGGGGTCTATGAAGTAAGCTGTCAAAGTGACAGGAGTATCGATGTTATACTACCCTGGTTGTTCGTTGCTCTACTGACTGTAATCTTAATATCTAGTTGAAAAGAAAACAATATATACAACAAAACTATTTTAATCAATATATTCTATATGTACACAATATTTACCATATATCCGAAATCGCGAAATAACGGTTGGATTCGAGTCGCTAAGATCAGTTTTTACCCCCTCTGAGACATACGGTTTCAAATGACGGTTATTATCTCTGGTCGAATTAAGTTACTCAAAAGCAAGTGAAACAAATTACGCAGAAATCACTGCCTACCAATAAATTACTCTCGCGGTTCTTACCAACTATTCACGCTAAGTTTCAACGTGAACGATCCTGAAAAATACGTTATCAATACCAATATTATACTCTCCTACACCCTCGTCCTCTGCTCCTCTACGGTCGGACGGCCTACCAGCGTAGCTGCCTGTCGGTACTGCTCGACCCGCTTCGCTGACGGTCGGTCCTTCTCCTCTCTCCTCTGTACGGCTGGTCTGCTGGTCCTGCTGGTCCTCCTGTTCCTGCTGGTTGAGTGGTCCCTCGCTGAGCGGCTACTGAATTTTCAGTCTGCTGTTATCGACTACCTGGATTCTCGGTACCATCACTCTTCTCAAAGAGTGGGGCGCGCATGCACAAAACGGTGTGCGCGGGCAGGCTCTGTGTATCGCAGCGATGTCTCGACCAGAACTCTCATATACCGTGCGTTCCGCATTATTTCCGGTTATCGAAATAAATACTTGCATACGACCCTATCATGACTATTTGACTAACCATGATATTAACAAGAGAACATGAACTCAAAACCGAATTACTGTTCAAACTGATACTATACCGTATTTCTCAGTTACAAAATAATAGTAACTTCGTTACATCCCCCCCTCACTTCGATAAAAAAAAATAATTCAATTATTTTTTCCTCACCATACATGCAATTGAAACCTATGACTCCCTGTCAAGATTATACAAGTCAGAAAAAATTAAAACTATTTCACACTATAAACAATAATTCTGGTGACGGCCTTCGGGTGACGGTCCTCTTGACTCCTCCGGCAAGGTCCGGGTATGGTCGGGGCATCTTCGGACCTCGGTGACCCTTCCAATCCACTGCAGTCGTCGGTGCTCAGATGAATAAGCAGGCTTCAGGTCCTTAACTTTCGTCTCGATAGAAGGTTCGAAATACTTTGGCGTCAGTTTGGCGGCAAAGTCCCTTGGAGCAGATGATGGGAGATGTTTCTTGTTCATCACGTGATTCCCCAGTGACGGCGGTGAAGGGCTTGATGGGGCCATCCACCGGTTGGGCTTGGTCCTCGGGTAGACTTTTTTGTGACGACGAAGTGGAGCTTGACGGAGATATCCACTGGTCGGGCATTTTCGGGGTGGATACCTCCTCCCGTGTTGTTCTCGGGCTCCTCTCTCTATCCATGGTTTTTGGTCACAAGAGCATCTACGAGACATGATGCCTATCAAACCACAGCGGGAACGTAACAGTTTCGGTGTCAGGGTGCAAGTATCCCTATGATGTCCTGTCTGACCACAACGCCAACACAAGTCAGGGGTTATTCGTATACGACCACTGCCGACATTGACGACCCTCTTGTGTTTTGTGGGTGTCATCAATGGTGAGTTCCACGGGCTGTTAGACGGTTCCATCATGCCTTCCTCCAGCATCTTGTTGACATCGGTGTGGATGACTCCTCGCATCCTGTTATTCCCAGACAAGCTAGCCGCTGCACTGTCTGCAGCTTGACTTGCGCCGAAATTTGTTGCTTTTTTGACCACCATATCAATGAGGCGTAGGTGACCATGGGTTTGATGATCGTTTGGTATGACCAATAGATCATTTTTGGTTTCAGACCCCATGTCTTGCCAAAGTCCAGTTTGCCGCTATAGCTCTGGAAAGAATGTGATTGAGTTGGCTGTTCCATGTCAGTTTTTGGTCGATTATCACGCCCAGATATTTAACTTCTTTGAAAAAATTGAGCTGGATTCCATTCAAAGTTGGGGCTTTAAGTTCATACTTTTGCCTCTTGGTAAATGGAACCAGCACTGTTTTGCTAGGATTTACATTGAGTCCTTCCTTTGCGCACCAGCTTTTGATTGTGTTAAGGGCCACTTGCATGCGATTGGAAATTATCCCGTCATGTTTGCCCCTAATGATGACAACCAGGTCATCGGCGTACCCTTGAGTCGTATGTAACATTTTTATTTTCTCAGTATATATATATATATATATATATATAAACGTTACTCGGTTTTAACTTTACTATTAAAACGATATTATGATTTATTTCTACATTTAATTGAAGCTCAAACTTCACATAATTCATTAAGTGCACATATAGAAGCAACACCTTGTATGTTGGTCTCCTGTCTCACCCTGTATTCTATCAAAACATTCGATTCCTTGAAATCTGATTATCTGTAACAATAAGATAGTGTAGTTTAATAACAATTTTATAGCAAAACCTGAATAGGAAGTTTACCTTGTTTACAAATTCACCTGCTAATCGATCAGCTGTTATGATTTTGGAATAGATGAACAAATGTTTGATATATTGAAGTTTCCTCGAATGTTTTCTAGTGAAAACACAAGTATTCTATACCTTAAAGAAAATAATTAGGGAATGAAAGACAGTGTTTGACTTTATAGTCTACATAATACTGATGATACTTTAGTTTCATCAAAATGTTTATCGAATATTTTGAGCTTACCTGTTTTGTAAATATTGTCCGTTCATGGTACATGTCTTATCGGAAATTATTTTCATTTTTGCCAAGTTGTCCAATATTAATCCAATGTTTATCTTGAAGGTAGAAATGTAACAAATTTGATGAGGAAATAATCGTATAACCATGGTTTCTCTATTTCTTATTTTTCGTTAATTCTGAAGTCACAAACACAGTTCGATAGTTCTGCAGTCAAGTCCTATGTCAGTTTGTCTCTGTGTCATGTCAGGATGGTGTACACTTGATAATGTCAGGAAATTAGAAGAAAGTTTTCGACTTCCGATTCTATCTAATTCCAGAACTTCATGAAAAAAAATATGTTATTTCTTTTGATGATTGGTTTTGGTACCTTTTCACAAGATCAGGGTAATGATACAGTGAAGATGTTTATAAGAGTTTTTTTTGACAAAAAGTGGTTGGTTTTGCCCCTGCGGTTTTTTTATGAGAGGAAGGAGATCTGCCTGTATCTGGTACAAGCTCTCTTCGGTCTCTTCTATTTCGACACCCGAACTGAGCGGATGGTTTCACTAGTAGCTACCATTTTGTCCCGAGCCAAGATTTTTTCAAGTGTCTTGAATATGTGCTCGTTTCTATTTAGGACCAAGGCAAAGAATCTAATGCATTTAATCAACAACGAGGCCAACTGTGAGATGTCTATTTTTCTGATGAAAAACCCCCTGAGATACAGAGGTGAGATGTTTTTTTTACCAAGGTATGTGAATTGAACACTTGTTCAATATATAGGGTTTTTTGGTGCTGCTTTTTCTACCATCGCTGATGTTGCAGTGCTCCTGGATTTTGGATCTGCTGATCTGTTGAGACATCCGCTAAAACACCTGCTGAAATCTACGAACATGGAAGTTGCGTCCCCTGCGTTTGGTTTTGGGTCCATTGATTGGAAATCGGTGGTTTTCTACACAACCACCATCAACTCATCGTAGGATTGTCTCCGAGCACCATTAGATAGGCTGTTAGGCTGTCTACAGGACTGCCATTTATCATTCACTTCAGGACATCACTGGGTCATCGTTGGATAACAGGCCAGTTAAAAATGTTTCAACTGATTTTTAGTTTTTATTGAATTTACTTCTACTATTTTTATGCGATTTCCACATATTCCATTGTTTAAGTTTTTGATAAACTTCTACATCTCAAATTTTATCAAAACTCAACCCCATAAAAATTCATGAATTTTCCCTGGGTATATCAAACAATTTATGACCTGAATAATATATAGTTTCACAAAGACTTGTGAGGAAATCATATGCATATAAAATATTTCATATTTCATTAGAGAAATTCAACCAATGTGTATAGGTATATATTATATTCAATTGTATAGTGTACATATTTGAAATTCTGTATATTTTGGTTATAGTTCTATAAGTAATCAAATATTTCAAAAATCATTAAATTTCCTAGGTAAAATGATATTCTCTTTTAATTCACTGGTATGAAAACACTCTTCCACTTTTCAGGTTTCTGATTCTATATATTTCCTAAGTGAACATCTACTTAAATGAATTAGTGGCGTCCAGGATTTTTATTCCAGTTAAATTTCGTTTAGTATTGTGAAAGGATTTTGCTATGTTCATTAATTATAAAAATCAATACTCATGACCTAATTGCCTCCGATGAATAGCTGCCGAAACCATTGTGAGATCTATTTTTCTTTAGCAACATTACACAAAATGGCGCCCAACGTGGGGCATGATTGTTTTTGGAATTTAGTAAATTCATTCAATCATATTTTTTCAATTATATTCAGTAGACCTTCAAAAAAAGTATACACATTGATTATTTGTAGGTATATGGAATGATGAATGGTGAATAATTAGGTATATATAATAATATTCTTTCTACCTATCTAATGGTTCTCAGCAAAAATAAAAAAAAATGTTTTTATAAATTTTGGTTTAGTTAGGGTTCATACGTAATCTGCTGTTTTCTTCTTTATTGGATTTGGCAAGGAATGAAAATATACAGTAGTTTTACTGAATTCATTTATTGAAATATTAAATTTTGATTTTTTGATTGAATCAGTTTTTAGAACTGATATTCAATATCACAGATGAAGAAACTATTTTCTTTCTTGTTGCAGAGAGATATTCTCTTATATTGTTTAGTGAGTTCAAGGTGACGATCTTAACTCCTTTTTCTCTTGCAGTTGAAATATGCTCAACTGAGATTTAGTTTCATTTATATTTGTATAACTGATAAATAGTTTGACATCAACCCAGATGGTGAAATTTGATGAAATGAAATATAACACTGTCTTGCATTGTTTTCGTAGTAAATACTGGGTGAGACGGTAGGCAGATATACGGAGTGTGGTTCGGTTCTGTACTCATTTTGGTAAAAATTTTGGCAAAATGGACTCAATCATTTAATGGACTATGGACTTGAATATGAACTGGCTATTCGTAGAGTTACAAGTGGTATTTCTGATAAACTGAAAATGTTGAAAATACTTTTGGATAGAGAGCAAGTGAACCCTGATAGTACAGTAGATTTGAATAACTATGATTTTGATTTTCTCAAGGAGCAAAATTAGATCAATAAAACTTTATTATTGATTTTGCTGATATTGGTGATCCCAATGATAATCTTTTTCAGAGAACAAAGTCTAGGCTCAGTCATATTACTAATAGAATAAATAGGCTAGGAAAGTTTTTGTTGATTGAAGGAAAAGTAGCCCTTAATCAAGTTGATGAGTTGAAAATGTTCAAATCAGAAGCTTTTGCAAACTCCTTGACATTAGAAGCAGATCTTCATGCTAATATCAAAGAACATGAAATAACAGTTATTGATAATAATGCAACCCCAGCGGTAAATATTCCACCTCAGGTAGTGAGTTGTTCTAGAAATAATGTTCCTATTTCAACTTGGGGTATCAAATTCAGTGGAGATCCTAGAACTTTGTATGAATTTTTAGAACGTATTACTGAATTAGCTCAGTCACGAAAAGTATCAGAAAGTAACTTATTTGATTCAGCAGTTGAACAATTTGAAGGAGATGCCTTTGTATGGTTTCGAAGTGTCAAATCATCGGTACAAAATTGGAGTCACTTGTTGCTCTTCTCAAGAGAGACTTTCTACATTCAAATATTGATGAAGAAATCTGGGACCAAGTAAAGAAGCGGAAACAAAAAAAGAACGAACCAGTCGCCATCTATATTGCGCATATTGATGCACTATTCAACAGACTTTCCCATACCCCTGCAGAAGTCACGAATAACAAATATTTGAGGCAGAACCTCCTGCCTGAGTTCATTGGTCAATTGGCTCTCATAAAGATTAACACTATTTCGGATTTTTCTTCATACTGTAGAAAGTTGGAAGAGGCAAACTATCTCAAAAGTAAGAATACTCCTAGTTATCAGGTTTCTGAACTCTCTGAACAAGATTCAAGTAGAAGAGGTGACTCGAGAAATTATTCAGGAAATAATTTTCAGAATAAAAATGTTAGGAGAACTTTTACTAACAATAATCAGAACAATAGTTTCAGATCTAATCCATCTACCTCTAGACAAGATAATAACAGTTCAATTTCGAATAAACGAGATAACAAGTCTTCTAAAGAAAGTAAAACTGTAGTTTATTGGAACTGTAATTTAGCAAACCATTCATTTCATGATTGCAAAGCTAAGCGAAAAGTTTTTTGTTTTAAATGTGGGTTGCCAGAAGTCAAATCCGCAACTTGTCCAAAGTGTTCAGGAGCAAAAAACGAATGAGGAGAGATCTGTTTTGTGACCAACAAAATCTCAGTTCCCACCAGGTCACTAATATTAATGATAGAATTTCGAAAAATAGTACATTGAAAATTTAAGAAGATATTGATTATCTACAACCAGAGAGTGATTCAAATTTAAATATTTTTCCAGTTTTTGTGAATAAACCATTAGACAACCGTCCATATATAAAACTCAAACTGATTGATCAGGATATAACAGTTTTATTTGACAGTGGTGCTAATGCATCTATAGTTGGTTCTAGTGGTTTAAGTATTTTGGATGACCTTAATTTGAAAATAATCAAGTCCTCACATAAACATGTCAGTACCGCAGATGGTACTCATAAGGATGTGAAAGGTACGGTTGATTTACCTATTGTAGTTGAAGATTCATGTCAAGTAATTAATGCTGTTGTCGTTCCTTCATTACCAAAAGCGTTTATTTTCGGAGTAGATTTTGCCATGCAATTCAATATTTGTGTGGATTTTAAGGATAATACCTGGCAAGTACAATCTGGTAAGGCTATCATAGACGTAGTAGATAAATCAAATGGTTCGACAGTTATGCCAACTTTGTGGTCATTAGATGAGCTTTCGGTAGACGAACGAACTCAGGCAGAGGCTGTCATCAAATCATTTGATAAAATCAATAGCAAAAACAGATTGGGACGTACGAACAAAATTACCCTCACTATTGATACAGGTGATGCCCCCCCTTTTCGTAATAGACCTTTTGTCTTATCTCCATACATGCACAATATCTTGAACAAAGAACTCGATGAAATGTTGGATCTTGGAGTTATTGAGCCGTCAAATAGTCCTTATTGTTCCTCAGTTCTTTTAGTGAAAAAGAAAAATGATGAGTATAGATTTTGTTTCGATGGAAGGCCTCTGAATGCAATAACTAAACATGATAGTTATCCACTTCCAAACATAGAAAGGATTTTAGCTTCACTTAGAGATGCCCAGTATATTTCTTCAATTGATCTCCGAAAAGAATTCTGGCAAGTACCTTTAGATCCCAGTTCTAGGGAAAAAACTGCATTTAGCGTTATAGGTAGGGGACAATTTCAATTTGTAACCATGCCGTTCGGACTTTCAAATGCCGCGCAAACGCAACAACGCTTGGTTGACGCAATATTTGGTCCTAAGTATGAACCTAAAATTTTTTCGTATATAGATGACATAATTGTGACAGAGTCAACTTTTGAGGAACATGTCAACCTTCTGAAGATAGTTAGGAATAAACTTTCAGGGGCCAACCTCACTATTATTCTTGAAAAATGCGAATTTTTCGAAACATCACTAAAATTTCTAGGCTTTATCGTGGGTTCGAATTCCCTTCGTACTGATCCTGACAAAATCGCTAGTATGGTGAATTATCCTCGTCCGAAAACAGCTACCGAAATCAAGAGATTTGTAGGTTTATGTTCCTGGTATCGTCGTTTCATTAAAAACTCTTCAACAGTTCTATCTCCGATAAATGATATTTTAAAGGGTAGAAGAAAAAGTCAAACTGTCATGTGGAATGAAGCAGCAGAAGCTTCTTTTATTAAAATCAAACAACTTTTAGTTTCATCACCAATTTTGTGTCAACCAGATTTCACTAAAAAGTTTACGATTCAAAGTGACGCTAGCAACACCGGTTTGGGTGGGGTTCTAACTCAAATTATTGACGGTGATGAACGTGTCATCGCGTATGCTAGTCGTACATTGTCAAAAACTGAACGTAACTATTCAACAGTTGAGAAAGAATTAGTGGCTTTGATTTTTTGTATAGAAAAGTTTAGACCTTATATAGAAGGTGTTAGATTCACTGCTATCGTTGATCACTACTCTTTATTGTGGCTGAATAATTTGCAAAACCCGTCAGGTAAACTTCAGAGGTGGGCTGTTAAACCACGACAACATTCCTTTGATTCATGCCACCGTCCTGGACGAAATAATGTTGTGCCAGATTTCTTATCAAGGATTGTTCCCGAAAACGAGCAGATTGAAGAAAATTTAGAAGTCGCATATTTTAACATTGACACTGACAGAATCGACCCATGGTATGACAATCTTCGTACAAAAATTATTCGATGTCCAGACATGTTTCCACAGTGGAAGATAGAGAATGATTTCATTTTTAAACATGCACCTTCCAAATTACCGTTAAATTCAAATTTAACAGAATGGAAGTATCTAGTTCCTAAGCCTCAGAGGTTTGATGTTATGAAATCTTGTCACGATCCACCACTGTGTGCACATTTTGGTTTCTATAAGACACTTAATAGGGTGCAAGAACAATTTTACTGGCCAAAGATGCGTCATGACATATTGAAGTTTGTCAGATCATGTGTAGTATGCGGTGCTTAGAAAACACCCAGTACAGGTCGTATGGGACTAATGGGAAATGAGAAACAAGTAAATTGGCCTTTTCAAATAATGGGGTTAGATTCAATTGGTCCACTTCCACCTTCTAAAAAAACAGAATAGATGGAAATTAGTGAAAATATAATCTATTATATCCTTTAAAAAACGCTAAAGCTCCTCTGGTTGAGAGAATTCTGGAGAATGAAGTATTTTTGAATTACGGAATACCACAATACATTATTTGTGACAATGGTGTTCAATTTATTAGTAAAAATTTTAGAAAATTGTGTGACAAGTATGAGGTCCAAAAGATATGGTACAATGCGGTTTATTCACCTCAATGTAATTTCGTGGAAAGAAATAATCGAACGATTGAAACAGCGATACGTAGCTACATCGAAGAACACCAGGATTGGGATATAGAGGTTCATAAAATTCAACAGGCTATAAATACCGCTAAACACGAAGTTACGGGATATTCCCCATCATTTTTAGTTTTTGGTAGACACATTCCTATTTCCGGAAAGTTTTATAATGGGCAAGAGTCCAGAGAAGATATTGAAATAGTTCCTGGAGATCGAAATGCTTATGCAGCGCATCTTCAAGGTTTGAGTAATATTTTTGAAGAAGTTCGAGAAAAACTTCATAAGGCTTATGTCAAGAATTCCAGAACATATAATCTGCGCAAACGAAATGTTGAATTTTTTGTAGGAGTTTGGCGGCGCAATAAAGCCAAGTCCAACAAAGGGGATGTGTTCGCTGCTAAACTTGCTCCCAGATTTATTTCATCACGCGTTAAGAAGAAATGTTCACGTCTAGTATATGACTTAGTAGACACATCAAGGACCTAAAAGCCTATCAAGGACCTGATTCCCCTGAGGCAAATGAGGAAAACTCCTCTGTGTCATATAATTATGTTCATGATCAAATATAATCATGTTGATTATATTTTTATTATCATTTAACCCCTTGCTTTTAGCAGAATGGAAAATGCTTTATCGCGAAAAGCATATTCATTCAAATACCGTGTTTTCTTCAATATTTGAAAGAAAAATAATTGTATATACCTCACCCTGTATACAATATGAATTCCCTTCATAACAGGTGAAGTTATTTTCAGTTTTTTTTGTTGAGTGTTTAGTGGAGGACCATTACCAATTATGACATTTTCTGATTATGACTCTTACTGATTTTGTACCCGACAGGGCGTGTGATACGCGTAGTTATCAAGCCTCAGAAACACTATCGAACAAAAATAGAAAAAAAATAGGAAATTATTTTCTAGTCCCTAACACTAATAATTATTTTGTTTAATTCCATGAATCATTGATTCTATAAAAAAATCAAGACTGACATGTCAGTAAAATAGTCTATCAGGATAGCCTATTTTTTTTTGAAGGGGGGTAGTTTTACGTTTTTATTTTCTCAGTATATATATATAAACGTTACTCCGTTTCAACTTTACTATTAAAACAATAATATGATTTATTTCTACATTTTATTGAAGCTCAAACTTCACATAATTCATTGAGTGCACATATAGAAGCAACACCTTGTATGTTGGTCTCCTGTCTCAGCCTGTATTCTATCAAAACATTCGATTCCTTGAAATCTGATTATCTGTAACAATAAGATAGTGTAGTTTAATAACAATTTCACAGCAAAACCTGAATAGGAAGTTTACCTTGTTTACAAATTCACCTGCTAATCGATCAGCTGTTATGATTTTGGAATAGATGAACAAATGTTTGATATCTTGAAGTTTCCTCGAATGTTTTCTAGTGGAAACACAAGTATTCTATACCTGAAAGAAAATAATTAGGGAATGAAAGACAGTGTTTGACTTTATAAACTACATAATACTGATGATACTTTAGTTTCATCAAAATGTTTATCGAATATTTTGAGCTTACCTGTTTTGTAAATATTGTCCGTTCATGGTACATGTCTTATCGGAAATTATTTTCATTTTTGCCAAGTTGTCCAATATTTATCCAATGTTTATCTTGAAGGTAGAAATGTAACAAATTTGATGAGGAAATAATCGTATAACCATGGTTTCTCTATTTCTTATTTTTCGTTAATTCTGAAGTCACAAACACAGTTCGATAGTTCTGCAGTCAAGTCCTATGTCAGTTTGTCTCTGTGTCATGTCAGGATGGTGTACACTTGATAATGTCAGGAAATTAGAAGAAAGTTTTCGACTTCCGATTCTATCTAATTCCAGAACTTCATGAAAAAAAGATGTTATTTCTTTTGATGATTGGTTTTGGTACCTTTTCACAAGATCAGGGTAATGATACAGTGAAGATGTTTATAAGAGTTTTTTTTTGACAAAAAGTGGTTGGTTTTGCCCCTGCGGTTTTTTTATGAGAGGAAGGAGATCTGCCTGTATCTGGTACAAGCTCTCTTCGGTCTCTTCTATTTCGACACCCGAACTGAGCGGATGGTTTCACTAGTAGCTACCATTTTGTCCCGAGCCAAGATTTTTTCAAGTGTCTTGAATATGTGCTCGTTTCTATTGATGACCAAGGCAAATAATCTAATGCATTTAACTAACAACGAGGCCAACTGTGAGATGTCTATTTTTCTGATGAAAACCCCCCTGAGATACAGAGATGAGATGTTTTTTTTTACCAAGGTATGTGAATTGAACACTTGTTCAATATATAGGTTTTTTTGGTGCTGCTTTTTCTACCATCGCTGATGTTGCAGTGCTCCTGGATTTTGGATCTGCTGATCTGTTGAGACATTCGCTAAAACACCTGCTGAAATCTACGAACATGGAAGTTGCGTCCCCTGCGTTTGGTTTTGGGTCCATTGATTGGAAATCGGTGGTTTTCTACACAACCACCATCAACTCATCGTAGGATTGCCTCCGAGCACCATTAGATAGGCTGTTAGGCTGTCTACAAGACTGCCATTTATCATTCACTTCAGGATATCACTGGGTCATCGTTGGATAACAAGCCAGTTAAAAAGGTTTCAACTGATTTTTAGTTTTTATTGAATTTACTCCTACCATTTTTATGCGATTTCCACATATTCCATTGTTTAAGTTTTCAAAACTCAACCCCATAAAAATTCATGAATTTTCCCTGGGTATATCAAACAATTTATGACCTGAATAATATATAGTTTCACATAGACTTGTGAGGAAATCATATGCATATAAAATATTTCATATTTCATTAGAGAAATTCAACCAATGTGTATAGGTATATATTATATTCAATTGTATAGTGTACATATTTGAAATTCTGTATAATTTGGTTATAGTTCCATAAGTAATCAAATATTCCAAAAATCATTAAATTTCCTAGGTAAAATGATATTCTCTTTTATTTCACTGGTATGAAAACACTCTTCCACTTTTCAGGTTTCTGATTCTATATATTTCCTAAGTGAACATCTACTTAAAAGAATTAGTGGCGTCCAGGATTTTTATTCCAGTTAAATTTCATTCAGTATTGTGAAAGGATTTTGCTATGTTCAATAATTATAACAATCAATATTCATGACCTAATTGCCTCCGATGAAAAGCTGCCGAAACCATTGTAAGATCTATTTTTTTAGCAACATTACACGTATAACCAGAATCATGAAGCTTAACTATCAGGTTGTCGACAACCAATGACCACAGCAAAGGCGATAGAACTCTCCCTTGGGGACAACCTTTTTCTACTGTCATCCTGACCGTCTCTTTCCCGAGAGTCGCCACAATGATTCTGCTTTTCAGCATTGCTTGTATCCATCTAATCAGTGAGGCATTTACATTCCTTTCCTCTAGCGACCTAGTTATGGAAGCATGCGAGGTGTTATCAAAAGCACCCTCTATGAAGATGAAGGCACAAAGAGCCATTTCTTTTTCGACGTATGTCTTTTCAATGCTTTCAACCAAACATTGTCGAGCATTTATCGTGGATTTACCTGCTTGATAAGCAAACTGTTTCTTGTGGAGCGGTCTTAGCTAAAGGAGCTCGCTTCTGATGTAACAGTCTATTATTTTCTAAATAATAGACTGTTACATTAATTATAATCTAAATTAGTTAGACAAGGAACTAATTTAGAAAACATGCATAAAGAAACAATTGCTATTTTAAATGAAATTAATATAAAAAAGATGGGAGATGCTCAAGAGAGATTGTGCGATATTCAGAGTAGAATGTTGGATATTCTGTCTGCCAGTTAATACCAACATTGACAAACTTTTTGATGTGGGCTGTGTTCAAAGTACCAACCAATTTTTCTTTAGAATAAGTTCTTTTTTTTGTGAAGTTTCATTTTATTTATTTATGTGTTCCAGATGAATAGTAAGAATATGAAAATCCAGATTATCTAGTTCAGTCTATTTTATTTCGAATTTTTTTTGAGAAATTCTATTTGTTTTTAATGTTATTCAGATGGATAGTAAGAATATATGAATATCCAGTTTTTTTCAACCATCACTACCTACCTATTTTATTTTAGTAGGATTGTTTTTTTTATGTGAGAAATTTTTATTTCATAGAATTATTTTCAAATTTATATTTGATATATTAAAAAAACATTAATTTTGGAAATATCTGTCAATTATTGTATTTCTAACATAAATTCCCCCATTGAAAATGTTCAGTAGTAGCTGGTTTCCTGGATTGTTTCCTTCAAAATCATCATCTTCAATTACCAGTGGAACACTCCACTTTACACACATATTGTGCAAAATGCAACAAGCATGAACAATGGTTCCCACCTTCTGAGGTCCATAGCAGAGTTTACGTTCCCCTAAAAGGCAATAAAAACGTCCTTTCAATACCCCATTAAGCCTTTCAATACAATTCCTACCAAGGATGTGGGAATCATTGATCTTCTGAGGAGTTTGTGGAAGAGCCCCCTGTACAGGAGTCATCAACCATGGCTCTTGTGGATAACCAGAGTCACCTTACAACCAAGTATTCCTTTGGCCATTTTCATATTGATTTTGCAACTGAACTTTAATTTCTGATTGACGCCAAAAATGAATCATGACAACTTCCTGGGAGGTTGCCACATACATTCAAAATGAGTAAATCCTGGTCACAAATCAGTTATACATTTTTGCAATGGTATCCTTTACGGTTGATGAAGTTATACTCCTCTTCTAGAGGAGCTATGATAGCTATGTGAGTGCAATCTATTGCACCAATAACTCCAGGCATACCAAAAAAATATACTTTATTTCTGACCATTTGTTCTTCACCTGGAAATATGATCTATTCCCTATGGAAATGGTTTTGAATTAGAAGTGAAACCTCAGAAATACACCGACTAAGGACTTGTTGGCTCATTGATAAAGTGTACTCTTGGCCTACACCTCTTTGGTAATTCCCAGTTGCATAAAAACGCAAATATGCTAGTATTCTCAGCTCACACGGAAATCTTGTTTTTAAAGATGGTTGCATTAAAGGTGATAGTTCATTGAATAAGAAATGAGCTACATATTTGTTTACTCGAAACAAATCAACAAATCTTTCATCTGTTAAGCTGAAAGGATCACTTCTATCACGAAGGAATCCATTTTCTTCTCTATAAAGTTGTAATTGATCTCTACGTTTCACAGCATTTAAAATCGCAATATTCGCAGGCAACATTTTCTCTTTTTCAATCCTCTGAAGAAAAGCAAAAAAGGAAAAGTAAAAGTAGATTGAATTTTCAAGTTTCCCACTGAAATACAAGGTATTTCTCAACCTCAATCCTTTCTGATTTTGATTCAATGGGATTTTTTGTTTGAATAAATGAAATTTCAACGCCGTTGCCAAATTACACTCTTTTATTATCGTTTGGTTCCGTATGGAGTCGTATAGAGATTGCGAAAGCATAACGCAGCGTAACGAAGTCGATACAGAGTACCAAAAATCGAAGCATATGCTTCTCCTTCGCTTCGCTATGCTTTCGCTTCGTAATGCAAGTTACAGAGTGCCACTGCAGATTCATGGTGGTAGTGGTTAATCAGCAGCTGGGTATATTTGTTCTTGGGATCAAGGATAACTAGATATCGGAAATCATATTCAAGGTTCAGTGATTCACTCTCAGGAAATCTGCCGCTCAAACGAACTATACCAGATTCATCTAGGAAAGCTGACAACTTGAAAAGCCTGCTGGATTTTGGAAGAATCTTGTTTCGTTTCAGAAGTGTTATTTCTTCGAAAGATTCTTACTGACTCCTTTTCAGCCATAACTTAGAAGCCTCTTCGAGTGTGTCAACATCCGATTTAACGTCACGTGGTCTGTTATACTTGGGAATTCTGGATACTTTCTTGAAATGAAGTACCCATGCAGTTGATCTGATTAGACGAATCCATTTTGAAAATCTGTCGATCACAGGTACAGGTAGCTCCAATACTTTTCCATGTTCTGGGCCAAATATCTTCTGAGAGTTTCAAGAATTTGGGTCCCTTCAACCAACTGTTATGTACTCCAAGGTCAATTTTATTCAATTCTTTCGTCGCTTGATCAGCAACATTTAAATAAGAAGGAATCCAGTGCCATTGAGAAATATCAGTCTCATCTCGAATTTCTCCTATTCTGCAAGCCACAAAAATTGGGAACCGTCTCGATTCTGATTCAATTTGCTTCAGAACAACCATCATTGAATCTGTCCAGAAATGAACTTTTCTGATTGTATACTCCATCTCATTGCATATTGTTTTCCCAGGCGACAGCCCAATACTGCTCTTTGTAATTCCAATTTTGGTACTGTTGATTCAATGGGGCTACTTTGAATTTCGATGCAACGAATGATGTGAATATTTCTTTTCCAATTTCATATCTCATGCTGTTGCATAAGCTTTGTCGCTAGCATCACAGAAGATATGGAGATCTACTTCCTTCACCAAGGTAATGTTTGGGAAATATTGTCTCGGTATAGTTATTGGTGATACAGTTTTGAGTTCCGCGAGCCATCTCTTCCAGACCAAAAAAAGAGTTTCAGTTATTTCAGTATCCCAATCAATTCTGCCCTTCAAATTTCTTGCATTAAGATCCTTCCTCTTATTATAAGAGGTGCAAGGAAACCGAGCGGGTCGAAAATAGACATTATTAGCCGAAGAACTTCTCTTTTAGTTGGAGTCTTCTCGCCACTACTGATTTCCAGAGGTATTTTCTTTAGGTTCAGAGAAAATATGAAGTTATCAGTTTCTGGAAGCCATGAAAGTCCAAGGACTCTTTCTATTTTCTCTGAGTCGATTTTCAATCTGTCTGTATTTGGAGAACGTAGCCTTTCAAGAATAGTTGCCATAACATCTTTGGAGTTACTGATCCATTTGGTCATTTCAAAACCTCCTTATTCGTGAACATAAATGACATCAGCAACTCTCTTGATAGCCTCTTCTTCAGTGTCACACGAGTCCAAGTAATCATCAACGAAGTGTTGCCTTTCCATGCACCTGATTATACCTGGAAACTGACACTCAAACTTCATGGCATTTCTATTCTTTACAAATTGAGCTTTGGAAGGGGACGAAACAGCTCCAAAAATAATAACATTCATTTGGTAAATATAGGATATCGATTTCTATCTCTACCACGCCACAGGAAACGTTGTGCACATCGATCCTCTCGTCTGATCAGAACCTGGTGGAAAATCTCACGTATGTCACCACTGAAGGATATTCTACCCTGCCTGAAACGTCATAAAACATAGATCAATGACGTTACGAAATCTGGGCCTTGTAATAGGAAGTCATTCAAACAAGATCCATGAGATTCAGCTGCTGCATCGAAAACTAGCCTTATTTTACCCGGTTTATTAACATTCCATACCGCAAAATGTGGAAGGTATCAGGTTTTTGGAGGTTCTGCTTTCTCGGTGTCTGTTAATATCTTTGCATAGCCTTTATTTAGATATTTTTCGATCTTTCCGCAGTATTCATCGGCAAATTTCGAATCCCTATCCATTTTCACTCCATGCATTACAAACGTCTCAATGCATTCGGTTGACTATCTGGAAATGAAGTGTTTTCGTTTTTCAAAGGTGTCCTATCTCATACTGTTGTCCCGTTCTTTTGAGTATTGTTTTCATAATATCAATTGCCTTTTTGGCTTCTGCCGATTTTATAGTAGAACTTTGTTTCACACCAAATGAGTCAATTGGAAAACTATCTTTGACTATTAGGTGGAGGTCTTCATCGCTAATCAAACGACAACAAAGACTTACATGAGACATTCTGGATATTTCATTGTTGGTTATGTTTCCTTTGATGGTCCAACCTAGTTTCGACTTTGACATAGTTGGCTGAATTATTTTTCGTGGGACAATAAGACCATAATTATCTTGACCAATCAATAGTTGGGGAGATGCTGATTCGATAGATTCCAATAATTTGAGGTCCAAATGAGGAAATTTACTCTTGATTTCGTTAGCGTCGATTTTCTGACAAGGAAGACTAAGATTTCTGATTGTTCTTAATTGGTTCATCTTGTAAAAAAATTAATTTTTATTGGCACCTGATATATCGAATGAAACTAATCTGGAATCGTCCTCATAATGACTAATATTATTGGTCCACTGAAAACAGAGTGAAACAGTTGGACCAGGCTACTTGAGTTTATCAGCCAGCTTCTCTACTATCATTGAACATGTGGATCCTTCATCGAACAGTGCAAATATTCGGATGTCCCCTGTCGGTCCACGTAGTTTGACTGGAGCAATTCTCATAACACCGTTTTTTCTTCAATGTTGTTTTCTGATAAATTGGCGCAGAAATTCCTTGGATAAGTGATCTCAACTGCGGCTGTTGATTCTACGGCGGCTATTGCTTCTTCGACATTTCTTTCAACATGGAGTAATTTGCTGTATCGGCCTTTACATCCATTTTCACCACATCTATTCTTCTGACGGCAATTTTTCACCTTATGACCAGTTTGGAGACATAAAAAGCAAAGCTTTAGACTCATGGCAGATTTTCGTCTTTCTGTGATTGTCTTTTTTAGAAAGTCATCACATTTCTGCACGTAATGATTGACTTTCTTACATAGAACACATCCATTTGAATCACTTTGTTTTTTATCAGAACTCTGCTTTGATACCATGACGTTTTCTTGCCTAGTCTTTTGGAAAGGATTATTTATTCCAGCAAGAGAATTTGTCTCCTCCTCGAACCAGTTTGCAAAATCGTTCAACGATATCTGTAAGGACTGAAGATCACGTTGATGTTTATATTTTCCCCGAGAGTATTTTTGTATTGGAAACAATTTCTGCACCAAGTTGCAAAGAAGTTCAGGATTATATAAATAAAATTCAGCTTTTACATTATTCATGGTAGTAACCATATTGCGAACAGCGTTGGAAAAAGCAACACAAGATTCTAATGTATCTTCTTTGACAGTGATAAGTCTCCTTACTTTTTCTATCAACTCCAAAATGATCCACTCTGCTCTGCCAAAATTCATTTCTAACATTTTGATGATCTGAGCAACATTCGATGGAGAAGTAAGGAGAGTTTTCACTGTATCTCAAACTTTTCTGTCAGTCCATAATGAAGCTCTATGAAATTCACTATTGATGATGGGCCAATCTTATAGTTCACCAGAGAAAGTGGTAAGGTCCCGCATTTTTTGACGAAGTAAAAGTTTGTTGGTATTTGTGGAATTTTCAATACACTGCCTGGCAACATCAAAAAATGTATCTTTTCTCCACACCCACCAGAAAAAGTAGTCTTATTGCTACATTTACGGGTACAAGAAAAAAAGCTCTCAGCTTTTTCATGTTTCTTATGAATTGCTTGAGAGTGTGAAGATTCGGGAGCAATACACTTTCTGGAATCTTCAACCCACTTGCCCAAATAATGTTCATCGCTATATAAACTTTGCGAATGAACTGATGCGTTTTCCAATTCTGTCCATGATTTTCTTCTTCAGCTCCATGTCTTTCACCAAATTTAAGCGTTTTCTTTCAAGGGTTTTCTTCCTTTCTTGTTCTTCCTCTTCGTCAATCTTCTGTTGTCAACATAATTAGTTCTAAATTTAACTTGGATATATTAAATCAGATGCCTCACACGACCTTCTTTCTCCTACTGAAGGCTTCTCAGTAACAAATACAGGATCTGCACATTCAGTGGCAATAAAATCAGGCATATCTACTACCGTAGAACCAATTGCAGCTAATGTTATCTCCGTATCACTCATGCAACCTCTTTGTCCTCTAGGTTTTGTACACACGCTAGAAGAAGGCACATTTGTACAGTGATCTACAGCAGCCATTTCTGAATTGGAATATCTTCTTACTCCTTTATTGCACCTAACGCTACTACGAAGACCAATATTTTGATCTACACTTTCTTGCACTTTTTCATGTTCCATAGCGTGAGTCGAAACTCTTCAAAAATATCAGGGGTGTGTGTGGGAAATTGGTGGTGGCTCAAAAAAAAAAAAACGAATGGTGCTTCGTATTTCAATATCTCAGAAGGTGAACCTATAAGTCACCCTGTAAAATGATAGAAATGCATCAGCGCAATAACATGGGCGTAAGTATACAGTGGACGCAAGCAAGACACTACAACGAACTGCGAAAAATCACATGCAGAAAAATATTGCGACAACATATTAAAGTACATATATCCAGTCAATGAAAGTAAAGAAAAGTGATCGAATAAAGTATAACAATCTACTAGTGACTATAGGCAAGAAAACCGATCATCGACCACGTGCTCGAGTGGGGCCCAAACCAAATAGTCAAGGCTGAGGGGTATTTTTTTTAGAAAAATTATGAAACTTGAATCAGGATAATTGCTTACCTGTAAAATGCGACCAGCCGATGACGCAAACCCTATAAAGTAATTTTCAGCACGCAACACAGGATCTACACCGTAAAGGGGACCTATAGCTCAGGTTTTTCGCTATCAAATCGCGAGAGAGGAAAAAAGGTGGTCCGAGGCATTCTTTTCACAGAGATAAGGATCCGCGATAAAACCCACCAAAAAAGTGTTTCCTACCCAAATAATAACCCCCCGAAAAAGTGGTTACTACCCAAATGATAACAGTCGTTATTTCAAACCGGGTAACAGCTGCGTCATCTGTCCGTGGACGATAAAACCCAAGACGAGTATCAACAATACAGGTGAAGAGAAATCTGTATTGAATCTAGCCGATTACAGGATGCTTCAGGCGTTTTGCTACATCTACACCCCCTTTTTTCTTGGGCATAATACATATCAACGTCATTGTCAATTGTCATTAGTTATTGGGTTTATGCACATTACACCGAAATATAGTATTTATTTATATATGATACTTTCATTTTACTGGACGGTCGGTCGAAATGTAAGAAAATGCGAGGCGTGGAACGTGCCTCTCTCCTTTCCTGTGTCAGGATCCTGCAGGACATATGTTGCGTCACTAACCTTCTTCTTAATCCGATATGGGCCATCAAAAAGTAGGAGGAACTTTTTAGTTTCTGCGCGGAGGGCAGACGACACGTTGTTCGCCTTAAGTAGAACCAGCGCACCCACTTCAAAGGAGACAGCTGACCTGCCGGGATTGGACACCGCTTTCGCGCAGCTTTGTCTCTGAGGGTGGCATCGGCCAGCACCAGTTTCTCCGCGTGCATGAGGCCCGGATCATCTCCGTCCTGTGGGCAATGAAACAGATCCGGCAGCAACCGCAGGCGCTACCGTCCGAACTGAAGTTCATCTGGGGTGAATCCAGTGGATTCATGTACCACAGAGTTCAAGAAGATAGCAAAACGGGGTCCCTCGCATGCCCACCTGGAGTGATTATCACTACAAAAACAACGGCAGAGGCGACCCAACTCTTTCATAACCCGTTCTGAACTATTGCTTTCTGGATGGCGCACTGAGGAGTAAACTAGTTGAATGCCCAAACCAGTGGGAGTGTCCTTCCACAAACGTGAGGTGAAGTAGGTTGCATTGTCATGCGATACCCTCTGAACCATACCATGTATGGGGAAATAATCTTTAGTAAGCCTATTCAGCATGGCCCGTGATGTGGACTTTTTCAAGGGGTACAATGCCACATGTTTTGTGAAAAGATTCAAGATGACAATAATGTAGCACACATCACCTCTACTGCGAATAAGGGGCCCAAAGATGTCCATTGCAATAATATCATCCTTGCCCTTTGGAAGAATCTGCATCTGTGGTGGTTTTGACATGACTGTGGACTTGCTTTTCTGACAGACCTCACAACTAAGGACATTCCGCTTCACCCTACGATGCATATTAGTCCAACAGACCTCTTTTCGCAGTGCTGCATAGGTCTTATAAAATCCCCAATGTCCAAGAGCAGAGTGGAAAGCAGTGATTACTTGATCTACTAAGGCTTGAGGAATGCAGACCAACAATGAACCACTAGGTGACCTTTTATATAGTACACCATTGGACACTACAAACAACTGTTTTACCTTTTCACAGTGTGGCAGGGAGTCCATCACCTGGTGCAGCTTCTGGTCATCCTGCTGATGAGCAGCAATGTCTTTCAACGTTTTCAAGAATTTATTAGGCAATTTAAGTGACACAGAGGAAATCCGAAAACATCTATCCATTGAACAGGGAGCCTGGATGCTGGGGCCCTAGATAGACCATCTACCACAACATTTTCCTTGCCTGGGACATGGGCAATATCAAAAGAGAATTCCTGAAGGGCAAGGGCCCACCTGGTAATGCGAGGGGACAACAGCCTAGCAGTCTGTAAGTAGACTTTGTTGTCAGTATAGATTACAAATTTCTTGCCCAACAAGTAAGTCCTCCACTTGTTCAATGCGAATACAATGGCCAGCACCTCCTTCTCATTTGAACTATACCTTTTCTCCCTGTCCAAAAGGGAACGACTACTCCATGCTACCACCTGCCTAGACCCATCAACCACCTGAAAAAGTTGAGCGCCGAGCACTACATCGCTGGCATCTGTCTGGACACACCAAGGGAATTTGGGATTTGGGTGGTAAAGCAGGGTACTTTCCTTGAGGAGACCTTTCACCTGCTGGAAAGCATCTTCCTTTGCTGGGTCCCACTTCCAGGCAGTTTTCTTCTTCAACGAATCAGTTAGTGAAACACTGGAAAAATTTGGACAAAATTGCCGGCCATATTTGCAGACACCTATGAAACGCTGCAACTCCCTCACACCCCTTGGCCTAGGGGAATCAATCACAGCCTGGACCCTATCTTCATCAGGTAAAACTCCTTGGGAATTGATAACATAACCCAAAAAATTCAGTTTTTCACAAAAAAAGCACACTTGCTGATCTTGACTGTGAATCATACCTCTTGCAGCCTTCTAAAAACCTGTTCCAAGTGTCCCAAATGCTCTTCATGGCTTTCTGACATGATCAGCAAATCATCTACATAAGGGATCAAAAAGCTATATGAACTGCCAAAAATAGAATAGAATAGAATAGAATAGAACTTTATTTAGCATCTATAGCTATTACATAACAATACATGAATGTTACATTTGATCACACATAAACAATATAATCTATACATTAAAATACATTTTTCTTAACCTTGTTTTAAAAGTATTGACATTTTCTGATGTCTTAACTAACAGAGGCAGATCATTATATATTCTCAAACCTTCAATGAAGAGGGTTTTTTCCAAAGCATTTGAGTTGAAACCTTGTATGTAGAACTGATCATTGAACCTTAAATCATAACTAACCATATCTGCCCTTCTGATTATATATTCTTGTAAGTAAGAAGGAGCTTGCTTATTAACAATTTTAAAAATTAATATTAAAGAAGACTCGACAATCAGTTGGGAGACATTTAGAAATTTCAAGGTCATTAGCATATCATTTATTGCAGTTAATCTGCTACACCGTAGTAGAATTCGCAGTGCTTTATTCTGAAGTAGCTGCAAACGATGTATTTGTGCAGATGAACAGGAGAGAAGTATGGACATGCAGTAATTAAAGTGTGGAAATATAATAGTGTTATAGACAATTTTTCTACACCATGGGGAAAGGTTTGTACAAATTCTATAAAAGTGACCGACCTTTTCGCCTATTTTTTTACATAAATAATCAATATGCCCAGAGAAATTGAGTTGAGGGTCAAAAAGAATGCCAAGATACCTTATCTCATTAACATACACTATTACCGAATTTTCAATTGTTAGCACAAAATTCTCTTGATTGAACCTAGTACAGTTGATTTTGCTACCTAATATCATACACTTTGTTTTTTGAGCATTTATTTTAAGTTTATTGGCCCTGAGCCAATTATTCAAAATGTCTAACTCATTATTCATGGATTCAACCATATTGTTATAATTTTTCCCAGATATGGAAATTAAAGTGTCATCAGCGAACAGATTAATAAATGAATTCTGTAGGTAAAGATGTAAATCATTTATATATAGTATAAACAATAATGGTCCAAGGACACTTCCCTGTGGAACCCCGTAGGAACTACCTATTTCATTAGAATAACTACCATAAATTTTTGTTTTTTGTTGCCTATTTGTAAGATAATTTGTTAGCCATTTGAGTACTATGCCTTTTATTCCGTATGCCTCACACTTCAATAACAATTTTGTCCTATCTATTGTTTCGAACGCTCTTTTCAAGTCTACAAATACACTAATGACAATTTTGCCATCATCAATGTCTTTTTTCCACTTGTTACACACCAATTGGCAGGCTGACTCCGTAGAATGATTATGCCTGAACCCAGATTGACAAGCAAACAACAAATTATTTTCGTTTAGATATTTCACTAATTGCTCATGCACTAATATTTCGATTATTTTGTCAATTACTGGGAGTAAATTTATGGGTCTCAGCTCTTCGGGTTTACTAGGTTTATTTATCTTTGGTACAGGTATTATTGTACTGCACTTCAAGACTGCTGGCAAAACACCAGTTTGCAAACACGTATTTATGATATACAGTAGAGGATACCCCACCACCGGAAATAAATTTTTCAATAATGACACTGTAAGCACATCATCACCCGTTGATTTATTTTTCAAGTTATTTACTATTCTTTGTAATTTATTAAGGGAAACAACAGGAAACGTGTTAATATTAGAATTAACATCAACTTTCATTTCCCCGAAATTTGTAGGATCTGGTATGCTTTCAGAAATTTCTTTTATACTATCAAAATAAAACTTATTTAATTCTTCCTTGACACTTCCTGCACCTAGGTCCAACGAGTTGAAGTCGAAGTTAGTGTTTTTATTATTTAATATTTGTTTTAGTGTATGCCACATTTTCTTACTATCATTTTTACATTCATCAATAGTTCTTTCGTAAAATTCCTTTTCTTTAGCTCTAATTAAAGATACAACTTGATTTCTTTTCTTTTTATACTTTGCGAAATCTAATGGATTATTTGTATAGCGAAACGTTTTGTAACACTTATCTCTCTCTTTCTGTAAACTTCGGACTTCATTGTCAATCCACCCACTTGAGTTAAAAAACTTTTTTAACTCTTTTGGTGCTACTTTATCTAAACTAGATTCAATATTGGTTATGAAGTTATTATATAAGACGTCAACATCAGTGGAAGTATAATCCCAATTTTTTTGAATCAAATCTATACCAATGTTGTCCATTTTCTCCTTCGAGATGAATCTCGAGTAGATCATCTTACTGCTCTTTTTTGGACAAACATTAATTGCGGTTCCTATAATGTCATGATCTGTGAAACTTGGAAATTCACGTTTAACTTCTTGAAATTTGTTATTGGTAATAATCAAGTCCAGTAATGTACTTGAATCACGAGTGACTCTAGTTGGTTGTTTAACAATTTGTCGAAATCCAGATGATTGTACTATGTCCATGAGCCTTATTGCGCTTGGATTTACAGATGAAAGGTCAATATTAAAATCACCCATTATTATAACGTCATAAGTACCCAAAATATTATGTTCGAGAAGTCCATGAAAACAATCTAAAAAAGTCGATTTACAGCCATTGGGTGATCTGTACACACCGCCTATCATGACATGTTGATGTCCCATAGTAACCTTAAGTAACATATACCAATACTCTTTAGAAACACTAACTTTTTTTAGTTCTTCATATTTGATATGACTTCTTATATAGCACATTACTCCTCCAGTATGCCTACTATCGGAAAAAGTTATTGAACAGTTATAATCCTTTATATGGTATTCAGATTCTGCAATATCAACTGTCACATGGGTTTCTGTTACTACTACAATAACTGGTTTAACATCCAGTAATAACTGTCTCAATTGAATAAAATTTGTTGTTAAGCCCTGTATATTTATACATAATACTTGATCATTTGAAATAGCCTGTGATTGCTATTGGTAACTAATCCTTTCTTTATTTTTTGAAACCTGCCTTGAATAACTCTCACACTTTGAATCGAATACATGGTGATTGTAATTAATATTTTTCAGCTTTAGAGTATCAACAGCGTACTTACAGCTTGTACATTCATATGCAGTGCATTTACATTCTTCTTTCCTATGATTTTTGTTGCAATAAGGACAAACTATATTCGAGTTACATTTATCTGCACGATGTCCATACTTCCAACAGTTGAAACATCTCAAAACACTAACAAACTCAAAGAATTTATAGCTTGACCACCCTATGAATATTCTGTCCTTATTTTTAGCCAAATACCCGTATTGTGTACTTGACATTTCGATTATTACATTCCATCTATTATTTTTCATTGACTTGAACTTATGGACAAAACTCATGTCATTTCCCAAGCCCTCAGGAAAATTTTGACTTGCTAACTGAGAAATGAAATGTGTACCATCCACAACGTCTTCCTCGCATACATTAATTATTTTAACTCTTGGTTTGAGTGAACTGCCCATTTTTATTTCGTATCCCTGGCCTAATACATCCTCTGCTTTGGTTTTCAGTTTTTCTAGTGATTGTCTACTATCGCAATGAATCACTAAAGATCCTTGGGCAGACGATTTCATTTTCGTTATTGATACAGCAAGATCTCCTGGGCTTACTTTTTCGATTAACTCCTTTTTTGTTGCATTGCTATCTTGAGACCCACTTTTTGGTGTAACAATTAATGGCTCGACTTTGTTTTTATGTCCAACAACTTCAGACCAAAGAGGCCTGTTTTTCACAGCATTCTGCGCTTCAAACAATTCAATTAGCTTGTTCGTCTTCTCCAGAATCTCAATCGTTTTGTCTCCATCTTTTTTTTGCAAGTTTTTCAACTTTTCATTAACAACTGACACACAATCATCACAAAACCATTTTAAATTATTAACATCTTGTATATACTTTGACAACTGGTCCTTGACTCGTACACATTGTAAGTGAAAACGTTTTACACACAGATCACATTGGATATGCTTTGAATTTACAATAAAATTATCAGAGCAGTGAGTACACACGTGTGTACCCAACGACATCCTGACGATATTGGAAATGGAACTGATGCACCTAGTAAATGCTGCAACTGCCGTTTTGACCCCAAAAGGAAGCCTACAGAATTGATAGGTGGCTGTACCAAACATGAAGCCAGTGTATTTTTTATCACTGGCCCTTAAAGGAATTTGCCAGTATGAATGTGTCGGGTCTAACTTCGAGTGAACTTTTCTCCCTGCCAGGGACTGGATTATCTCCTCTATGGGCTTGGGAAGCTCATAGTCTGGTTCCATCACAGCATTCAAGTGCCTGGCATCCAGACAGATCCGCACACTACCATCACGTTTTACAGTGTTCATGATAGGGAAAACTTAGGGAGTTGTTGCCCTTTCAATGACTTTCCATTCAAACAATTTTGAAATAGGGTTTCACAAAAAAAGGCTCATTATTGATAAGTTTTATGGCGTGTTCATAACTATAAACACAACCAGGCACATCAGAAAATATTGCATTGTATTTTCCCAGTAACTTCTGGGACCCTACTTCACACCACTTGGGTATGGATCGATTTTCACAGGGTACCTCTTGCAATTTTAAATTTTTTTCATTCAGAGGCTCATTTTTTTGAAAAATAGTTGAAAGGTTTACAGATTCTGGCAAAATAGATTCAGGGATAACTTGGTTATTAATTTTAAATACTAAATATTTTTCCTCCAAATTTATCATCACCTTGTATAACCGTAGGAAGTCGATACCTAGAATGAGTGGATAGGATAGCTCAATTATCATGAGAAATTCATGGTTGAAACGTTCATTTTCCAATGTAAAAGTGAGATGTGCTTGTAATGACACCCTTCGCATTTTTGTTTTGAAGGATCCAGTAACTTTTATTCCAGTAGTAGGAAAATGGGGTATTTCATGATAAAAATCCGAAAGTTGGGTCCACACTTCAGATGACATAGCTGATACCTGACAACCACTGTCTACAAGGGGCTGGGTAGGAATAACCATACAGGGTGATCAAGACATTTGGTAACCTATCATCATTGGGCATATAGTCAAAATCACAAGGTTCTTCTCTAATCAAATCTTCCCTGGGGTTATTCAGTAATATTCTATTTTTGTTAATGTTAGTTGCTCGACTGGCTGCCCTACCACCCTGCGAGCTTATTGGGTGAGGGCGTTTTCCAAAACGTTTTCCTCAAATTCTAGGTGGGAGACATGTTTTACATTTTCAGTTTATTTATTTTTATTTAAGAAGAATGGTCTATTTATTTTATTTTGAGGATTTGTATTTTGTTTATAATTATTGTAAAACTAGTTACTAGGATGTTAAGAAAATCATGTGGGGGCAAATTTCCATTATTTTCAAACGGTGGAATGATTTTGATCACTCTGCTGGTCTCATCTACAGGAAAGTTATCCGGTGCTTGTTGGTGATTTCCATAATACCTATAGTTATTAAGATGACCTGGTGTACCCCTAATCATGTTCATATTAGGAATGTTCATATTTGCCTGAGCTTGTGGTGCACTGGCTCTTGACGTAAAAACTGGGGGTTGACCGAAGCCATAACAATAATTATTGGCCTGAGGGGTGCCGAAATTTGTCGCATAAGTAGGGGCCTTTTAGTCAAAACTACTAGGGGCCTGAGGGGCAAAGCTACTAAAAACTTGTGTAGGGTTCGAGGAAGTTGTTGACGTATGTGCCTGATGGGCAAAATTAGTAGGAGCCTGAGGGGCAAAATAATTAATGGGGGCCTGAGGGGCAAAGTAATTAGTAGTGGCCTGATGGGCAAAACTTGAGGAAGTGGCCGATGGTACATTATTCAGTATTAAATTTGTTGGTTGACTACCTTTAAATTTTCATCAATTTTCAATCGATTAACAACCTCGGATACAATATAATTGATATCGAAAGGCGGTGCAGTTGGGAATAAATTTGGTTGAGGTGATCTTGGTGGGACAAAAATATTCCTAGTCAGCCCAGCTACATTTTTAGGGATTGCTCCGCTATTCCTGGATTGGTGGTCTCCTGGGGGTTCATATCTTGGGCCGCTCTCATTCAAAAGGGGTGGACTATTGTTACCTTTGTTTTGGCTTTGTAGATTTCGGGATGTTGGTGTTGCTGCCATGCCATCGTCGCCATTTTGTCCTACCTCGTCCCTGTTATTCCCTCTGGGCCGCAGGTTGTAGTTGACAGGGGTTTTTTCAAGCACCATTCTTGGAGCTTCACCAGCCACGGGTTGGTCGCCAGATGAGTCGAAACTCTTCAAAAATCTCAGGGGTGTGTGTGGGAAATTGGTGGTGGCTCCAAAAAAAAAGGAGTGGTGCTTCGTATTTTAATATCTCAGAACGTGAACCTCACCCTGTAAAATGATAAAAATGCATCTACGCAATAACATGGGCGTGAGTATACAGTAGACGCAAGCAAGACACTAACGAAATGCGAAAAATCACATACAGAAAAAATATTGCGACAACATATTAAAGTACATATTATATCCAGTCAATGAAAGTATAGAAAAGTGATCGAATGAAGTATGACAATCAACTAGTGACTATAGGCAAGAAAACCGATCATCGACCACGTGCTCGAGTGGGGTCCAAACCAAATAGTCAAGGCTAAGGGGTATTTTTTTTGTAAGAAAAATTATGAAACTTGAATCAGGATAATTGCTTACCTGTGAAATGAGACCAGCCGATGGCGCAAACCCTGAAAAGGAATTTTCAGCACGCAACACAGGATCTACACCGTAAAGGGGGCCTATAGCTCAGGTCTTTCGCTATCAAATCGCGAGAGAGGAGAAAAGGTGGTCCGAAGCATTCTTCTCACAGAGATAAGGATCCGCGATAAAACTCCCCTAAAAAGTGTTTCCTACCCAAATAATAACCCCCCGAAAAAGTGGTTACTATCCAAATAATAACAGTCGTTATTTCAAACCGGGTAACAGCTGCGTCATCTGTCCGTGGACGATAAACCCACAACGAGTATCAACAATACAGGAGAAAAGAAAACTGTATTAAATGTAGCCGATTACAGGGTGCTTCAGGCGTTTTGCTACAAGCGTATTCAATAGAAGTTCGAAGGACCAATGTATAACTTTCAGATAGAACAGTTTGAACTGTGCAGGAAATTGCTATTTTATTTGAAGAACTTTTTGAAGTACTTTGACAAATTATCAATGTTTTTATCAATTAACATCAACCATGACTATGAACAGGTAATAGTTTCTAAGGTACAAATAATACAGGGCAATATATAACAGTATAATTTCTACAGTTATGAAAAAACAATTATATATCAATCTTTCAGGGGGCTATCAGAAACGGTACCTGGAAAAGACTGCTGTACCAAGTAAAAACATACCTGTGTCCAGTGTTATAACAAAATCTAAAAGTCTGAAGATAGAAAACGAGAAGATATGAAAAACTTATTGACAGAAGACAGGCAAGTTTTCTTGGAAGTCAAAACTCTCTTTTGTTAGAACTCAAAATTACAAAAACTCATAATATGCCAACTATTAATAATCTTAGGAGTAAGTACAATTACAAAAAGGCTAATTTCCACCAACTGTATGAGCTACTTAGAGATTTTGACTGGTCGACACTAAACCTTTATCAAGATGTCAATGATTGTGTAACATATTTTTACAAAGTCTTCTACAATATTCTCGACATATCAGTACCAAAGTTCCCAGAAAACCCAAGACATTGCAAAACCTATCCACCTTGGTTCACAACTGAAATTAAAGCCGATATGAAAATCAAAGAATATTTTAGAAGAAAGAAGAACATTTCTCATTGTTATCTTGAAAATTTCAAAAGAATTAGAGCATCATTGAAACTAAAAATCAAAAATACCCGTCGAAACTATATCGAAAATATTCAAGCTAACGTTAAAAATGATAGTACACTTTTCTGGAATTTCATCAAGAGTAATAAGGGAAAGATGAGTGATGAAAATAACTTTCTAATTAATGAACGCCGGATTACCGATACAAAAATCATTTCTGGTGAATTTGCTGATTACTTTTGCTCGGTTTATGAAAACAATTCTACCTACAATTCAGATGAAATAAATAGGATAGCTTCTGATCGGCATGTCGATTTTTCCCAAAATATACATTTTGACCAGATCTTTCACTGCGAAATTGAGCAAGCATTTAGAAAATTAAAACCAAAAAGATCATCCGGACCTGACAATATTCCTTGCTATATTTTCAAAGCGTGCAAAGACTGTCTAGCATACCCACTCTTGATAATTTACAACAAAGCTTTGAAAAGTGGAGTATTTCCAAATCAGTTCAAACAGACACAAATAACACCAATTTTCAAAAAGGGTGAAAGAAATGAAATAAAAAATCATCGACTGGTAGCAGTACTAAACTGTATGGCAAAAATCTTTGAATTTATCATTTACGAGAAACTGCATTTTTTCCTCAAAAATCATATTTCAGCTCAACAGCATGGATTCACAAAGAAAAAATCGATAGATACTAATTTACTTTCAGTACGAGTATATCTGAATGGATAGATCAAGATAGATCAAGTAGATTGCATCTACACGGACTTCGCTAAAGCCTTCGATAAGGTATCTCATGATATATTGCTGGCCAAACTGAAATCCTACGGTTTGAGTAATCACCTAATAATATTTTTTGTTTCGTATTTAAAGGAACGGGGTCAACATGTTATTTATAAAGGTGAGAAGTCTCACTCGTTTTTAGCTGCATCAGGCGTACCACAAGGATCGAATCTAGGTCCATTACTCTTCTCAATATTCATCAATGATCTCCCAGAAACGGTGTCATCTGAGTGTTTACTGTATGCAGATGATTTCAAGATATATAGAAAAATACAAGATCTCAATGATTATTTTGAACTACAAAACGATTTAGATAACATATCGGATTGGTCTTTGGAAAATAAACTGTTATTTAACCTAACTAAATGTAAAGTTATTACGTTCAGCAGGAACAAAAATCAGCATAATTTCATTTATACTATACAAAACACTATTTTAGAAAGAGTCAATGAAATATGTGACCTAGGCTTGATAATTCAAAGCGACTTTATGTTCAATCGACACATTCAGAAGGTTGTGAAAGAATCGAATAAGTTGATCGGTTTTCTGAAACGAAGTACACAAGAATTCACAGTCACAAATACTATAAAACACTTATTTATAACAATGGTTCGCAGCAAAATAGAATATGCTTGTATTGTGTGGGATCCGGGACTACAAAAAATGAAACAAATGTTGGAAACAATTCAAAATAAATTCCTGAAATTTCTCCATTACAAAAAATACAAAGTATCCCCAGGGTTCACTTCTTACGGTCCTATTAGAGAAGACTTTTGTTTAGAAACCCTTGAACGTAGAAGAAGAATAATCAGCTTAATGTTCCTCGCAAAATTATTGAATGGTCAGGTGGATAGTATGTTTCTACTTGGTAGAGTATCCCTTTATGTATCGCCTACACGAGTTCGACCACGACAAATTTCTTTTTACATAAATAAATTCAATACCCCAATCAATAGAATATGCAGGTTATATAATATATACTATGAAACAATAAGTTATGGTGTTTTTGATGTATCAATTGTTAAATACAAAGTCAATTTGAAGAACGTTATAAATTCAAGGTGAGAATTTATGATCTCTAAGAAAAACCTGATAAATACATATTTTGTCTGGTGTGAAGCCCCTCTTGACAGCTCTTGACAGTTCTCAACAGTTTTCAGCTGATTTCAGTACAGGTAATTATTTGGTATTAGACACTCGACTTGTACGTTGCTTGTCAAAATATTGTTTTACTTAGCTTTACTTTTGTTATATTTTATAATGTATGTGGAATTATCAAGAAACATGTTATTAGGCTCTGCCTGTTTGTTTCTGCCGAATAAATAAATAAATAAATAACTACCTACTCATTATGATTATCATTGGTCATTTCAAATTTGAGGTTAATCAACTCCCTTCCACCTCCAAGGATGACATGTTAACAAACTCATTTAGTGACTTTGATGGAGCTAAACCACTACTGGAGCTTCAACAACAGGAGTTACCATTCGTTCAATACTCTTCCAAAGAAACTTCACATTCCATGAAGATATTTGTTAATGTTGCTACTCAAACAGATGATTTCAATGATCACAAGGAATTATGCAATGAGGAGATTCAAGTGAACACAAACTGGTCTTCAATTTCTGATTTTATCCAAACTGAAACAGCTTTGAACATTCCAACAGGAATGCCTTCATTCAGTTTATTTATTATCTTTATTGGTTAATGCATTTACATCTTGTAAAAGACGTCAAAGATTATCAGTGAAAGAAATAGTTCTTTCAGTATTTTTAAAATTCAAACTTGATTTGACATACTCTGCTTTGGGAGTCTTGTTTGGGGGTTGTTGGAAAATACACAAAAGTGAATGACTTAAATAGATGAAAATCATATTTCACTAATCAGTATCCTAAAAGTTAATACGCTCATAACAAAAACATTCACCGATTCATGCGTTCGGCTCACAATAAACTAGTATGCGGCATATTAACATTTCAGGATACTGATTAGTGAAATATAATTATTATCTATTTAAGTCATTCACTTTTGTGTTAATTCCAACACTTCCACTCAGAAAAGTGAGCATAATAAAAAAATATATCTACGAAGTATGATAATGTTATAAAAAAATATTTGTATTTATGTATACATATATAAACATAATATAATGTACACATATATAATATGTATATCAAGTACTAATTAATATACACCCTATCGCGAGCCTAATCTTCATTAACTTTGAAGCAGTTGGCGCCTTCGTGAAGATATCTGCCAACTGGTCATCTGTAGGAAGATATTATTATTATTATTATTATTATATTTGAGTGATATATAACCCTTTTGTATTGAATCATTTTGTATTTAGCCAAATAGCTTCTTCATCTCCTTCAAATAATGCTATGCATTCGGCTTCTGTTGATGAAGTTGCAACAACATGTTGACGTCTAGTATTCCACGTAATTGTTCAATTTTCAAAAATTTTGAATATATACCCACTCGTACTTTTTCTATCTAGTTCATTATTACCCCAATCCGCATCAACATAGCCAATCAACATATTTCGGTACTCACTTTTCACATATGTGAGTTTTGAACCAATAGTACCTTTTACGTATCTTAATATTTCCACAATTCTTCTGAATTCTTACTTTGGTATCTACTCAACATGTTAACTGAAGAACATAGATCTGGTCGTGTGCACAACATCGCGTACATTAAACAACCAATTAAATTTTTACAAGGTGCATCATAATGTACCTCTGAATTTAATGCATTAGAATCTAATTTTGATGATACAGGTGTATCTACTGGTTTGCAATTACTCATGCCGGATTTATGCAAAACAATATTCAAGTAATAGGTCTGATTTATTGATATTCCATTATTTCTTCTTTCAATGGCAATTCCCAGAAATAGCTTAATTTCATTCATATCAGTCATTTTAAAACAAGAATGCAGATATTGTTTGAAATTGAACATTATTTGTTAATTGAATGTACTTATTATGATATCATCTACATATAAAAGTAAGTATATATTCTTGCTCATATCGCCTTTATTCAAGAAATATAGACAACTATCAGCTGAGGAATTCTTTAAACCTTTTTCTGTTATCATTTAATGAAAATGTTCATACCAACAACGAGATGATTGTTTCAAACCATACAATGATTTATTCAATTTACATACTTGATCTTTTTCTGCCTCAACACCTTCTGGGATTTGCATGTAAATTTCTTCATTTGAAGTTCCATTTAAAAATGCTGTCTTGACATCCATCTGATGTATCAGTAGATCAAATTGATTTGCAAATGCCAAGAGAAAACGAAATGTGGAAATTCTGGCGACTGGCGCAAAGATTTCATCATAATCTAGTTTATATTATTGACTGAAACCTCGCGCAACTAGTCTAGCCTTATATTTTATGGGTTTTTCATATTCATAATTTTTTATTGTAAATACCCATTTACAAGATACGATGTTTTTATTCGGGAGTTTTGATACTAATTCCCACGTGTTATTGACAAGAAGTGAATTAAGTTCATCCTCGATAGCCAGCTCCCACTGAGTTCTATCTTCCCTTTCTTTGATGTCATGATAACTTTTAGGGATGGTATGTACAACAGTTTTCATACAGGCTAAATATGTTGTGAAATCGTCATCATAATTTTCATTATAGGAGGGTTGCGGACGATTTTTAATTTTATCACTTCTTCTCAATTCATCAAGGTTATTTATTATCACTATTTTGTAGTTCGACTGAAATATTCTCTTGTTCAGAATTTTTACCAGGAATTTCATCGAGACCCGTGTCAAAGATTATATACACTCCCTGTGTTCACATCACAGTTTTTGTTATTCACTGTTAAATCATCCGTAGTATAATTCATGTCATCGGATGACTGTGGCCTAGAAACTTTGAAGTTTGTTTCATCAATAATTACATCACATGCTATCTGAAACTTATTCGTTTCAATGTTCAATTTTTTGTACCCATTTGGTTCATACCCAACAAGAATTTCTTTGACTGATTTATTGTCAAATTTATTATTTCTTGTTTTTGAGTGGATGTGAACCAAAAATCTTTAAATTCTTTAAGCTAGGCTTCTTTGTATGCCACAGTTGATACGGAGTTTTCGAACTATCAACAGCTTTAGTAGGCATTTTATTCATCAAATAAGTCGCTGTTTGGACAGCTTCGCCCCAAAACTGTTTATCCAAATCTGCTCCGTTGATTATTGCACGAGCTTTTTCGGTTATTGTTCTATTCATCCGTTCTGCTACCCCATTTTGTTGTGGGGTATGGGGCACTGTTAAATGGTACATTATTCCTTTTTCTGAACAAAAATGTTTTAAGTCATTGGACATGTATTCACGCCCATTGTCGCAATAAAGATTAACAAGTTTTAAATTGAAATGTGTTCCACTTTTTGAACAAAATCTTTGAATTTACTCATGACTTTTGATTTGAAAGTGGTATGTTGCCCCTGAGTCCAGCAACAAGGTTATTTTGTCGGAGTTACTCTCGGTTGGTTCTGAATTTCCCATCATAAATGCGAAACCTTCAGCATTCGCATTTTCAGCATGTGATATGGAGGTGAAAGTTCTTGGTCGATTTCGTTGCATCCGTTTATAATAATAACAATCTGGTTTTTCATGATTGTGTCGTCCACAATTTTCACATGTTATTTTTGAAAATTTATATTGTGACTTTTATGATTTACTTTCTCCAGTGGGGTTGTTTTAGTGAGCTTTTTGAAATGTTTACGTGATTTCCACTTTTTCTGTTTATTTCCACTCGTTCCCTGCACTGGAGTAATTTCCCTGACATTCAAAACTTTCAGTGTTGATCGCTCATCATCTCGTAGTTTTACTTCGTGGTCCAAAAGTCGTGTTTTCACGAATGCTAATGTTAAATTGTCATCACCTAAAGTTTCTAGAGCAGTGGCGATACCATCAAAAGAATTAGGAAGTGTCAACAAAAGATGAGAAATCTTATCCATTTCATCTAGCGAAGCACCCGCTGCTATCAAATCAGCAATTATCGTGTCAAATTTGGTGAAATGGTACAGGAGGGTAACTTCACCTTGTAACTTCAAAGACAATAGTTGCTTACGTAAGGCCAGTTGTGTCGCTAGGGTGCGTCTTTCGTAAATTGCATCCAAATTTCTGAAAATGTCCATTGCCGTTGACGTTGGCGAAACATAGGAATGAATCACTCAAATATTCCACGATTATACTCTTCGCAATTGAATCATTTTTACGCCATTCATCTGTGACATCTTCCGGAATATCATTGTTCACAACATCCAGCACGTTAAGTTCAGCTAACAATGATTTCACTCGAAACTTCCAAACGGTATACTTTTCTCCTCCGAATGGTTGAATATTCCGTTTTGCTAACTTGTTTTCCATCGTGCGGTAAACTGAATCTTTAAGGTTAAACACTTCTACGTATTTTCACGACTTCAAGTGTGAACTGGGCCCATAACCTGTTAGAATTATTATTTTGGGCTACTAGAATTTTTGGAAAGTATGAATAACTCGGACAGTGTTCAATCAGGACACTATTTAAATGCTTTCAGGTATTTTAGCCAATTTTGTTCATCTACCACCTAAGAATAGAATAGAATACGTTTATTCATCTAATAGATCATACAGTTATGATATAGGATAAGTCTTCATGACAGGAATTTAACAGTCATTATCTGATTTTATAAACCTATTGATTCATTCACATATGTTAATTCTTACATCCACTCATCCATATTTATTCTACTCAAACTAAATAGGAAAGTTAAGGTACTCTTCAACAGAATAAAAAGCATTTCCGAGCAAGATAGATCTTATCGCCAACATAAACTTCTTGATACCAGAAATGCTTTTGATTTCGTTGTTCAGTTTATTATATAAGACTGAACCCATGTAGTAAGGATTTGATTTATTTAGCTCTAATCTATGGAAATAATGTTGTAAATTATTGCGATGCCGTGTAAGATAAGTGTGAAATGCATTTTGATGGATAAAGTCTGGTAAGTTTTTTTTTTACAAATTTCAAAATTTCTGATATATACAAACAGGGCTGGGTTGAGATTCTGTGACGAACAAACAAAGGTTTACATGATGATCTATAAGATAGCCCATACAGGCACCTAATTGCCCTTTTTTGTATTACGAAGATTCTATCTGATGATGTAGAGTTTCCCCAAAAAATTATACCATATCGAATATGGAACTCGATGCATGAAAAGTAGTACGTTTTTACTGTTTCCATACTGGAATATTGTTTCAATCTTTTCAGTGCGAAACAGTTTCTTGCGCATTTGCTACTAACAGCTGTCACATGCGTTTTCCAATCTAAAGATGAGTCTTGATGAATGCCTAAGAGTTTGAAGGTTGTTAGTTGTTGAATTGACTCACTATTGTGTTTCAAAAGTAGACTCTTATTATAACGATTTGCGAGTACATAGTATTGCATAAAAAAGTTTTTTCTTGATTGAAGGTTAGTTTTTTATACAGAAAGTACTTGGTAACCTCATCAAAATTGGTTTTAATTACTTGAAGTGCTTCTGTTGAGGTTTCGCTACCAGATAATATGGTCTGCAAAAGCAGTAAAGAAAGTACTCAAGTTCCTACCAATATCATTTATACATAAAATGAACAATAGAGGACCCAAAACACTACCTTGTGGAACTCCCATATTCACAACCAATTCTTCAGAACGTATTCCCGAGTACTCCACAAATTGCTTTCTCTCACTGAGGTATGATTTCAATAATTGATTACATTGACCACGAATACCATATGCTTCAATAGAAGACAAAAGAATCTCATGGTCAACACAATCAAATGCTTTTGAGATATCGACAAATAATGCCAAAACTTTGTTTCATTTGTCTAAATTTTCATATATGTAATTCAGTATTCGTACGATGGCTGTTGAAAAGATGAAAAAATTTGTTTACATTCTAAAAAGGACATAATTCTGGAAGCTAATAGTTTTTCGAATACCATAGAAAATACTGATAAGATGGCTATGGGACGATAGTTACTGATCTGGGTTCGATCACCTTTTTTGAACAGAGGTATTATTTTAGCTAATTTCAGAGTACTAGGAAATTTGCCAACTTTGAAACATTCATTCACAAGGTATGTTAGTGGTTTGGATGGCTCACTGGAGCACTGCTCAACAATTTTTATTGAGAAATGATCATGCCCTACTGAATTGGAATTCTTCAGTGCACCTATTACGTTTTTGACCTCTTTGATGGTAACTGGTAATACATATATGGATTCATTCAGCGGTGTGGTAGCGGGTTCAACATCAGGACATATTGGTATATTCGAGGAATTCATCGATTTTGGTAGTTCCACAAAGTATTCATTGAATCTGTTAGTTATTATGGTGTTTTCGGTGACTATATTATTTTCAATTTCAATTTCGAGATTGTCGGAAGAAAAAACATTTTTTGTTGTGCTGTATATAATTTTCCAGACCGTTTTAGATTTGTTCGAAGAGTTTGTTATAATTTCGTCGAAGTACATTCTTTTTGCTCGACGTATTACTTTCTTGTAGACCTTTTTATATTCTGAATAGAACTCATTATCTATCATTTCTTCTTTTTTCTGTCTGAACAATTCTTTTAGTCGAGTCGATGATACACTGATTCCAGTAGTGATCCAGTTATTATTATTTGATTTGAGGTTTTTGGTAATGAATTTGAAACAATCATTATAATGATATGTGAGAGTTGAATGGAAAGCTAAGTATTCATCTTCAATATTGAGTTTGTTGAAAACATCTGTCCAAGTTTCTTAATTGAGAGAGTTTATGATTTTTTTTTAAATGATCTGAAAGTTTGAATGTTCTCTTTTTGGGTCCACTCGCTATCAAAGATAATCTTCTTTTTTTTTTTTACCACTATCCTAGTTGCCTTAGCAACCCTCAGAAGTTTACAGAGTAAACTTGTACGAGTTAGGATAGCGGGGACCTTACCTTTTATAGTGGGATCCGATACCACTTCTTTTTTCTTCTATCCACAGTGATCTGATAGACCCGTGTCAATGATAGATCTCGAGAAAATGTTTTCGTTGAAGTTTGTCAAAATGTAATCGATTGCAGTATGAGAGTCGTTTCGAAAACGGGTAGGTTCTTCAAAGGCAGGTACAAGAAAATGTGAACTGATGAGTTCTATGAGATCACTGGTTGTCCTATTCTTACAAAGGAGGTTTATATGAAAATCTCCAAAGATAATTATTCGCGATAAATTGCATCTACCAGTTAACAGATCAAGGAATTCCTCTAGTTTCGTAAGAAATAATTTCTTATCTGAATCTGGCGTTCTGTACAGACACAGTATGCAATATTTATCAGATTCGATGGATAAATTTACTGCTGAACATTCGAAAATTTTATCAATACTCAGATTCACAATTTCCGAGTTTTCGGATTCTTCTAGTTCTTTTCTGGTGAGTATCATGGTACCACCATGTATTGAATTTTTCCTACAGTAAGAACTGCAAATGAAATATTTCGAAAAACTCATGTGACAAATTTCTTGAGGTTGCACCCAGGTCTCAGAAACACATAAAACATCAATGTTTTCTTGTGACATAACCACTTCCACTTCTTCTATCTTATTTTTTATGCACTGCAGGTTGTGATACACACCACAAATTTCTTCAAATTTTGGTGATTGCTATTGGCTCCTCAATACCGCTTGAACTTGCTGTTTCAAGAGGTTGATTTTATTGTGGTAGCTTGGACAGGTTTTGTCTATTGCAGAATGGTTGATACTTACAGGAGTCTTCGAGTTCTTGTTTGAACGTATGCAATTCGCACATTTTTTGACCTCAGACGTGCATAACGACGAATCATGACTATCTGCGCATAAATGACATATGGGAAATGAACTGCTGCAATCTGTTGATAAATGTCCAAATCCACAGCAAGTTTTGCATCTCCTGATATGATACGAGGCATTTACTCGACATTTTGACCAATCTACATATAGATATCCATTTTTCATTATATCGGCTCTTGTTTTTTTATCTACAGATGATATCAGGTTGACATGAAGGAAGATGTTTAGAAGAATATGCCAATATATTTTAGCAAGTTCCAGAATGTGAGAATCGTTTTAGATTACACTGAAATAAAAGTACAAGTACCAAAGAAACTATGTTGCAAAATTATGATGTGGTTTTTGCAACAACTAACCACAAACAGTATGAATCATTTTCTCAAAATATTTCTTAGAAACTGAATTTGACCATAATAAGAATGGTTCTGTTTCAGAGTGCAGTCTGAATTCAAATACCTGAGTGTTGGTATCACCTCAGTTCCTGACTTGATTTTTCATACAAAAAAGCAATAAGAGTAAGGAAAGTCTTGAATAATTATTGAAATTACCCAAATATGGGCACTTGAGTCTGCTTGACTTTCCATCCTCAAATACTATTCCATCAGGAGAATAAGCCAACCATGGATATTTTTGGCATATTACAATTTGAAGATTAGGGTTCATGTTCTGGAATGCCTCGAGTGCAAAAGATTCTTGTTCAGATCCATATCTCATTTCTTTTTTTATTAATGATTTGGGGTTGAAAAAGTAACTCAACATTTTTGTCCAATCCTGCTTTCTGAAGGTATAGATTGAATAACAAGTAGATCCTGAAAAATTAACATGATTAATGGGAGTAAATCGAGATAACTTCATAGTAAATCAGTAGCAGCTACATAAACATGACAAATAGTGAATACAAGTTGTTTATAAACAGATATAATCTTGTAGGCATCATTCAATACCTATGTTATGTTATTCTTGCGCCTTCTTTTTCAATCCAATGTTCCTTGCTGGCAGCACATGCTTTCTAAAACATCTTCATTCTTAAATGATTTCAACACCATCAAATAACAATCTGATGGGGATGGAATAGTTATATTTAAATTGTCCATAAATGGGGAATCTTTGGAATTGTTAAAAATCACTTGTATATGTGAAGGCATTTCTTTGATCACTTTGGGTTTCTTGAAATTATTTCTTCACTCCTGTCTGTACCAATCAGATTTGAATGACTATGACATATTTCGATTGTTTATCAATAGTATACAGATGAAAATTGACCTATGCAATGCAAAGAAAGAATTTGGGAGTGCTGATGAGGCCAACTTAAATATTTCTTCAACTTCTTCCTTTGAAAATGATATTTTTTCAGCCAACATGGTCTGAAACATTGAGTTTTTTTTCAGTGGCTGTGGCAAATATTTATCTGTTGCTTTGCTTTTCCGAAGTTTCCATATGCATTCAGTGTCTGTAGAAGACAACTCTCCTAACTCTTCTAATGGTTTTCTGAAACAAAAACGCAAGCACAGAAAACGGAAACCTGAGGTGAAAAAAGGTTGCACAAACCTTGTAAATTACAATGTGCACGATAAGCCATCGAATAAATCAGTCATAATACCACCTTGAGCAAAACAGTAGTGTTGCTGCTACATGTTTGCACGATTCTGAAGAGCCTGCCTTAAAGATGCAAGTAAATGTCTGTATTTCAACCTTGCAAATAGAAATAACTGAAAATATTCTATTTATTTCATGGGGATCACTTTTCACTGCACTGGTTTGCAAACAGTATGATCTGATCAACCATTTTTTGTCCACTTTTTCTGTCTCCACACACAATGTCATGGTTCGCTGCCAGAACAGCTTCACCTTCCACGATGCACCTACTGCTTGGAGTAGCAGATAAATCATTTGATCTCTTCAAAAAAATATTAGAAAAATATATAACAGGTTATTCTGTATGTGAAAGACAAAAAAGCTTGCTTAACCACAATAAACTCACAGGTTATTCACAATGCAATCACACTTGGCGTCGAAAACATATGTTTTTCGATAGAATGACAGCGCGAGAAAATTTAGGTTGAAATGTCAATAGGAATTTCTTTATAATCCAGAATCACTCTTGAAAATTTGTGAAGGAAGTTGGTATATTACGCCTGCATTCCTCTATAGAAGGCCAAACAATAAATGATTTGGAAACCTTTGACATAATTTTAATGAATTCTCCAAACATCTTGGAACATAGAGAAGCAGATATATTTGGAAAAAAATAAAAATAATCTTGAATTTCATGTCCACTTTCAATTTCATAAAAAGTAACAAAATACTGTCTGTGGTAGTATGCCTTTTTTGTGGGTAGTACTGATCAACTTACCCAAAAATAACTTCCAACAGTTTCAAATTTGGTACTGATTGAATTCAACATTGAATCAGATTTGATGGTCTGCCAAAAATCAGTTCTGAAGACTTGAAAAGTCTTTTCATTTGTAGATGGTTGATTCCTGGACAGATCCCTGACTTCATACAATTGCATTAACCCATCAACAGCATCTTGTTCAAATACATTCAGTTGAAATTCTTGAACTGTAATGTCATGCATATCAACAGTAACAGACTGAGATAGTGAAGTAAAGTAAATATTTATTTCATGAGACTTGTACAAGTATAGAAATCGTCAATACAATGATATACATGATTGGAATCAAATCAATCGTTAGCCTAAATAAATGTAGATATAAAAAACAATAAAATGTTCTGGAGGCTGAAGCAGTTTGTTGCTCTCTCAGTTGCTGCCTTCTGACTAACCTGTCATTTCTAGGACACTTGATTGTTTTCACTTCACATGACTTGCTGGGTAGATTCTGTGATGGTACAGCCTTTCTGCTCAGCCTCGAAGAAATTTTGTTTGTAATCCGGCTAGAACCTCCCCTGCATTCCCACTGCTGTGGCATCGTTTTTTCATCATTCCTCACAGCAGTGGATGGTCTCTTCCTATGCATTCCTCTGTAGCTCTGTAGCTCTCTTTCATCGACTTCCTTCCTCGTAAGTATCTCTTTCGCCATCATTCTCAATGCCTCCCATTTCTCTCTACTCTCCAACATGAGGTTCACTAAGTGGCCTTCTCTTGGTATCGCTCCAATAATCGTCCTTGAGCGTATGCTTTCCCATCTCCCGCATTCGAAAAGGGTGTGTGCCTCCGTGTCCTCCATATCAGCGGTGCAGTACATACACGCGGCTGTCTCTGACTTCCCTATTCTCAAACATGACATAAAGCACCCTTGGCCTGTCAAGAAACTGTGTCAGGTGATAGTCCACCTGTCGGTGTTGACACCTATAGAACTGTATCACATCCGGAATCAATCTCTTCGTCCACTGTGCGGTGACCTCGTTTAGGTGTCACTCCTCCTGCCATAACCTTGGTGTATCCTGTCTCTCTTCTGCTTTCGCTGTCCTGCCATCCTCCCTTACGTCTTTTCCTTTGCGCTCAAGCGCCAGCAGATGTATTGGTACCGTTTCTGTGATAACCTGGATAGCCTTCAGGGAAGCCGTTCGGTGGGCGCTTGCCACCCTCAGCAGTGCTCTCCTCTGCACCCTCTCCATCATCTGGCGGTACTTCTGTACTCCCAATGCTTTTGCCCATATTGGCGCTCCATAGAGTATGATGAAGTGGACCACCCCACTGGGTAGGAACCTTTTATTGCTGGTTGGGCCCCATATATTTCACATCAGCAGAACCTGCTTTCCTACAAATAATTCATCACATTCAAAATACTGGAATCAGGAACAGGTCACTCTCAGTTCCTTAGTAGACTCGGAATAAACTGAATATGACAGACATCAATCGTGTATTCAGAATCGGTGGCACAAGATTCCCCATTCACAGGTGGTATATCACTCTTAGTATCTTTATCCAACACAGGGGTTATATCCCGCTTAGTATCAGAAGCCATGTTGAAAATACTGGACGTGGTTACCTGCCAATACCTCGAACCTATAAAATATTGTATGTGGAACAGGTGTCATGTCACTCTCAGTTATAACGCAAACAATCCTACAAGCAATATTAACTAATACACCTACACTTTTCTACACCCTAGTGCTCTACTTCGCTTCGGTCGTCTCGCTGATCAGTCCGGTGTCGCGTGGCTCTCTGCTCGTAGGCTATAGATAATATATACAGCAAGCTGTAGATAGGACACTGTAATATATTCTTCTGGGGTATTCGACCTGGAAGTAACTAATATTGAAGAGATAGATGTTTGACATATACCCTTGGCGCCAAGTTTAAATTTAGATTTTACATTTCTCTGTGAAGTAGGTAAAACAAATATCATTGAAAATAAACGTTCATTTCACATTTTTAAAATTTAAAACGTAATATTTCAAAGATATTCAGGAACAAGTCATAAACAAAATAACATCATTTACATTAATTGCAGCAAAATATGTTTCCTTGAATAATTATGATTTGTTTAACAATTTTCTGGTTGCTTTTATATGATCAACTCTACAAAGACACACTACCAAAAACAGTAAATTTAGGTTTAAGAGTGGATATTATGAATTATCATTTATGGTTTCACAAGTTTCAAAAAAATTTTATATAATAATAAATTGAAAAATGATACAAATGTTCTTAATCAAATTCCAAAAATCCTGTAAGTTTTGTTATGAACATCCCTTGCATCTTTATAGACATTTGAACACATTTTGTGGCAGCATTCGGAGATCTCTACTATTTAGAATATTACATAATTATTTACAGTATTTATATACACAAATTCTTGCTAACCTGATGAGAATATTTTCTGCTGAGAAGTTATTATGTTCACAGTCAGATATTTTGAAGGTTCCCGAACATACTGACATAATGTGTTGCATAATACCTTGCTTGTTCAGATCTCTGAATGATATTAATGCCATTCCAAATATCCGTTTTTATTGAGAATTAAATATTCATACATTGCAATCTGGATTTGATGTCAATATATCTCCCAGCACATGATTGAGAGCTTATTTTTCAATTTTGCTTTCCACGTTTCCACTCAATATGGTTTCAGAAATATCTATAATGGTCCAAGCTGCAACCTCACTGTCCTGAAATATTGAAATATCAATAATCAGTTGGAAAATAGGTTAAAATAATTAATGAATTACAAAATCAAAACAAATAAATACTTTCACTTATATTTTATTTATACCTTTTCCTGGTCAAGGAATTTCTCAGGAGACTTTTGTAGTATGGTGTGAAAGATGCACAGGTAGGATCAACAATTTTTTTTCCTTCTGACGATATTTGGCAAAGAAGTTCTCAGCTGGATCCTGGTTGAAAAACCTCAGACTCATATTGCCAAAGCCAACCTTGGTGAGGATGGAAAATAAGATTTTGAAATTTCTGAGGTTCTTAATAAAATTTATCACAGAAGGAGGTACAGAAGTTTTCTCCCCTTCTGTGAATTTGATGGTCTGCCAGATTTCAATTGATTCGTTCAAAAATTCTATATGTGTTGAATTTTTCTTTGCTGTACCTCTTAAGGGTTCAATTAAAAATCCCTTAAAATTGACATTGCCGAAAAATGTTTCAAAAAAATCACAAATTTTAGCTGTTCCTTGTGCCTCTTATGGTAAAACAAGTTTCTCATCATCAACCAGTACTGTGTAACCTGTAAATGGAAACGATATTGAAAATCACCAAGAGATTGAAAATAAGGGAAAGTCCATACCTGAATATGCCATCAAGTCTATTGCAACAGCAACTGAGTGACTCAATACTTGAGTACAACAGGATACCTTCATTTCATTAATTTTCTGAGGATTCACATATGCCTCAGTTAATTTTGGAATTATTATCAAGCTGCCAAAGTATGGATCAATTTTATAGGCAGTTCTGATATGTTCCCATTTTACTTTATACAATATGTCATCAATATATATGGTTTTTTTTCTGTTTCGAGCCAAGAGCTATTTTACTCCCAGTTAGCTACTTATGATCTATAAGGCACAGATTCGACCTGTCCTGGAATACTGTTCCCATATATGGAGGGCGACACCTGTACATATTCTGAAGCTATTGGATTCTGTCCAAAAAAGGGCAATTCGTCTCGTCGTTGATGCCTCGCTTACGAACTCGCTCACTTCTCTGGAACACCGTATAAAAGTTGGCGATTTATCTCTATTTTATAGATATTTTCACGGGCGATGCTCTCCTGAAATATCAACAATCGTCCCTCCATTAGCAGTCTCTTCGAGATTAACCCGTCAAGTTCAGTCTTCACACCCCTTCGTGGTCACTTTAGAGACCTGCAGAACGTCCCTTTCCAAAGACTCGTTCATCCAACGAACATCGAGACTTTGGAACTCATTGCCTAGGGAGGTGTTCCCCGAGGCATACATCCCCAGAAATTTAAGAAGAACACCAACTCCTACCTCATTTCCCTTGGTTCTCACTATGTTCTCTGAACTGTTAGAATCTCTAGTTACAATCAAGAATCAACTCTCAGAAAGCTCACCCTTATCTTACCTGTTTTCATGGTGTAATCTTGAGGTCGGAAATGTCTGGAGCATACCCGCATATGTTTGGTAACAGATTTACCCATTAACAATGCATTTACCCACGCTTTACGTCGATCAACTTCTTCAAGGACTCTTCTTTCATTAGTTACAAGAACTGTGTGCTGCTTTCTATGGGGAGAATGATGGAAGTGCGAATCTGGATTTTTAGACTTTCTAGAAGTGCATCCATGAACACAACAATTAGTGTTATTCTTTCTATTATCATTCGGCATTTTGATGTCCAAAATTCACATTCACAGTAACGCGTTTCGGGAAGTTCACATAGACGCCGCTAGTGTCGCATAAAGTTGTGTTTATATCAATAGTGAAGTGTTGTCTCTAAATAATTAACCATGTCCGGATACATGATTTTGAGGTAGAGGGCAATATCTGCTGCTAATTCATCCATCATAAAGTGATAGTCCAATGAACAACACTGGAATTTGATTAATATAAATATATATAAATGGCTCGATGGCAATAAGTTGTAGACTTCAGAAGAATTTCAATACACACTTTTCAGAACTTGATCTTTCTTATGTCTCATTTAATATTAAAACAAAATGGCAATCAGACAACTTCATCCAAGGATCATTCATTAAACTTCTTAATGGTCGCGCGCGCCCTATCGTTATGAGGCCCCGGATAAGGACATTACTAATCACTGAAGGTGATCAGGAACAGCCCAAACCGTATCCACCATCCCCCGTAGCAGCGCTACGGTCCTCATATTTTTTAAAGCCCTAGTGGCAGTGGGACTTTAAGAGTCTGGCGTTTTGGGGTGATGGAAAAAGGGGGAGCAAAACAATCCGCAGGGACTGATGTTTTAAAAACTGACTTGTTAGTGGGATAGCATGGCGTATAGGGTTTCTTAATGGTCGTTATTCAATGCTTTCAATGTATTTGATTATGTCTTTTTTCAAATGGAAATTTCTTGTCTTCACCTGATTTAATTACTTGACTAATGAAAATGTATACTTTCATTTATATTGAAGTAATATTTTGAATGTAATGTTTGTTTGCGCATTCATGTACCTAACATTTGGGACTTCATTACTATTCTATAATGTACTTGATATACTTATATGTTTTGTCTATAAGTTTGTTGATCACTAATATTCGAGTGTATTTATGTTTTTTCTTGTCTTTTTAAATATTTATTCTTCATTATGTTCCATTTGGTATTTTATTCATATTCTGTTAGGTTTATTTATTTTTAAAAAATTACATTAGTTTATCTTAAGGTTCTTACTTGTTAGGTTCATAACTGAACTCTAATGCTTTAATGGTTTCTTAATTGAAAATTTTGTTTAATGTACCATTTGGGATTATGTACTTGACTGATGAATCAATCAAAAAGAAATGAAAATAAATATACCTATGGACATCATCCAGACTAAAACAATGTTCTCAGACCCATTTCTTCAATATTTCTCTCACAGTATTAACATAAATCAAAAACTCCAAAATATACACTGTTTACATTGTAATCAGATTAGAAATGTTACGTTTTTTACCTCGAGGGCTGGTCATCTGTCGAACGTGCGTTGTTTTTTCCTCTATATCTTATAATTTTTCCGCAACAGTTCATGCTGAATCTCCACTGAGGCTGTTAAAGGACGATTCAGCTGAATCTCCACTGAGGCTGTTAAGGGACGATTCAGATCCATGCATTTTCATGCAGGGTTTTTGAAGCACGTAAGATTTAGGCCAAATTCATGTTTGATCATAGTTCAAGATGCGAAAGGGGTTGTTAAAAATATACTCACAGTAAGATCAGATTAACCTAGTTTATTGTAATTTCTCCCATGTTGTCATTGGTTGCTCTTTCGCAATTTACTCAATTTATATTCATGACGTTTCTTATACTATTATTGTGAGAAAATCGAAATACTCAATTTTCGATTTTCGTTATTGAAATTACAATGCGAAGTGAAAAGAAAAGGTTGGTTATACCTCAGCAGAACAATATCTGCTTGTGTTACTGGTGAAGAAATGGAAAATATTATTGAAAATAAAATAACAGATACCATATCTATTACACAAAAAACGATGTATGGATCAAAATAAAAAAGGAATTTGATGCAGAAAGTGGTCAAATATACCGCACTAGTTTTGAAAAAGATATACGAAAACATCAAAAAACTCACAGAGAAAAAGATACCTAATGAAAAGTGTTTTAGAAAAATTAAAGGAGTAGGTGATTTCATAGTATTCATTTAACTCCCAAATATCTTTAATCAAGGCAGTACATCAATACCCGTTGGGCAGAATATATTCTACAGATGATGACAACCCCAAAATCAAGAAAAATCATTATACCAGAGAAGAGCAAAATGGTGATATTTATGTATTTTTATGTATTCATTCCGAATTCAATTATATTTTTACGATCTTCGTGGGTATAAGTTCAACGAACACTAACACTTATCACAGACTAATTTATAACAACTATTTATTTTGGAGGTTATGAACGATGTTCACGTATCGCGACTTCGTATTCAACTAACTTCTGCCATTATCTGGCCCTGTATATATATCGTGGTTGAGTTGTTCTAGAACTGTCACTTTCCTGTCATCTCTCTCCATCTGATAACTTCCAGGATATTCCATCCTTTTCTGTTCTAGATCTTTAACGAACAATCGAGAGCTATCTGGAATGTCCAATACAGGAGGATATTTTAATATTGGCGATACTTCTTGTTGACTTTGCCGAATTCCATTACAATATTATTGAAATCATATTCATTGATAAAGTTATATCCCCGGTGGAATATTGACGTAAATGCAAATTATTGAGTTTCGAGAAATTGATATTTTAATATTTTCATTGTGTACTGATGTTTGTCAAAGCATTATATAATGCTACTCATCCATTCTAATCAAACTATATTAAGAAGAATTCTCACAACTCATGATGGAGTACCATAGGAGCCTTCATTTTGGAAAATTTGCAGATGTGCACCCCCTTTTTTGCATTCCCCTGCCAGTTACGTCGTTGTTCCTCCATGATCTATTTCTAATTAGTATTTGTGACATATTTTCCTATCAAATTATAGTTGAAAATATTCTTGATTCATAATATCTCAGACCGAATTATGTCCATAAATTCAAAAATATCATTACAAAAAAAATATTATAAAAAAACAACCCAAAAATATTCATAAGTATAATCTATTAAAATTGAACAAACAGAAAAGTAAATGCATTTTAAAAGTAAAATAATACAATTCACAGGTTATAGAAAAAAAACAACTACTATAAACTATCAAAAAACGATTCATAATATTTCGGAATAATATTAGATTTCAGCAGACTCTGCAAGTCTGTTTTTTTATTGTCAGTTATCGGAATCTCTGCGCTATAAGCAGGTTTTCTTGTGATATTATTTATATTTTTTGACCCAGAAGACCTCCTTGTTTCCGACATTTCTGGTTTTCGCTTGCTTCCATTCCGCTTTCTTGTAGCTAGTTTTGTAGAAATATACATCACTGTCTTTCACGAAACGTATCATTTTTATTTCTGAAACCTTGATTTGTTCACCATTACCGTGTTTCTGGATGTTGAAGCTCATGTCATTACTCAACTATTTTAGATCAACAAAATTTTGAAATCCTAATTCTTTGACATGTAAAGGATTGCCTTTTTTTTCGAATTCCTTATCAGTGTTACAAGTTGGTCTGGAACATAAATGGGTCCCGCTTTCTGGGCTCTCTTCACTGATTTTTCAATTATGCTATGAATAGTATCTCCTTCGTTTTGTGTGTGGCCGCGTATGAGGTACTTGTGAGTGACCGAATTGATGGGGAGTGTTTCAACGGCGTACAAGTACATAGCAAAGACGAACCTAAAATGAAAGTAGCATATCAAAATGATATTAATTCATGAAATCAAAATAACTACCGATTCTTTTGTTGGCCACAACAGTTATCTGAATAGAATACTATATCGTCTCCAGGTCTTACAATGGCAATTTCTTCAATGAACATCAGGACACACGAACCTATTTCAACAGCACATCTATGTCCCAGGCCCTCGTGCCGGAAAAAGCATACTGTGTTGTCGTTGCTTATGTCAGTAACCTATAGAAAGAAGGGTTCAAATACGGAATGAGCACTTCTGACATGAAAACACTCACCGTGAAATTGAAGCAATTGAGCCTCGATTTATAAAAGAAAGCAGAGGATTGACTCATTGGAACTGGTAAAACTGTCTGTAGGTCATAGATCGCAAAAATCCTTGTGCCTTCAAAACGCAACTACTGGGATTCACAAGGAGATATACGTAATGAGTTCATCTATACTTCCATGAGAAGAGACAGATTTCTCACTATTTCAAGATTTCTACACTGTGCGGACAATTCGACTCCATCTATCAATGACAAAATGTGGAAACTGAGACCACTCATGGTTCTGTTGCAAAACCGATTCTTAGAGCTTTATCGGCCAGAACAACATATTAGCTTTGATGAGTCAATGATTGAATATTTTGGTAGACACGCGTGTAAGTAATGTATAAGAAATAAACCAATCAGATTTGGATACAAAGCTTTGTGTCTGAACACTCCCGAATGTTACCCCATCAACTTTGACATTTACCGAGGTAAAAATCCAAACGGTGTCAACGAATACGAAGAAAAGTTTGGAAAAGGCGCCGCTCCGATGATTCAAATGCTGGATATGTTTCCATATAGTATGAAACAGCTTTCTATGTACCTCTACTTCGATAATCTTTTCACGAGTGTGGCACTATTGCAAGAACTACGCAACAGGAACTATCATGGCACGGGAACTATACGCGATAACAGAATTCCTGCTTCTTGCAAAATAAAAACCAAAAAACAAATGAAAAAAGAAAATCGTGGGGAGTGCACCTGACAGTTGGATCGAAAGAACGGCATTGTTATTGTGAAGTGGATGAACAATTCAGTTGTTTCGGCGGCATCCACAGCTTATGGTGTTGAGCCAGTGACGTATTGCAATCGCTACTCCCAACAAAAAAAAAGATCAATGTTGTTCGTCCAGCTCTTTTTGGGCAATATAATAAATACATGGGTGGCACTGACAGAATGGACCAAAACATATCGTACTACAGAGTTTCCATTCGAGAAAAAAAATGCTGGTGGCCCATTTTCACATGGCTATTGGATATACATAATGCCTGGTTGTTGAAGAGAAAGTCCGGTAGCGAAATTTCGAAACTCGATTTTAGAAGACAAATAGTTCAGGTGATTCTGAAGAGATATAAAAATGATCCTCGAGGTCCTGGTCGTCCACGAGGTTCTAATGAAATTAGACTGGATGGTTTACATCATTTGGTTGAGCCTTGCAATAGGCGCAGATGTGCTGGGATGGATTGCAAGTAAACTGTTCGCACCCAATGTGGAAAATGTGATGTGGGACTTTGTGTAGAATGTTTTAAATCTTTTCATGTTGTCTGAAATGAAGGAAAAATAAATTCATATGACTACAAATTTGTCATCAATTAACTCCTAGCGTGTTCATATGAACACGGGGGTTGTAGAATAGAATAGAATATATGTTTATTTAGCTCAATAGCTATTACATTACATTTCATAACCTTAACATTTGATATTATATCAAGAAACATAAACAGTGTTATTGAATATTCAAGTACGTTTGCCTCAATCTAGTTTTGAAAACTACAACATTTGGTGATGTTTTAACTATTAATGGTAAGTTATTATACTCTTTCAAACCTTCGATGAAGAGTGTTTTCTCCATAGCCCTAGTGTTGAACCTCTGTAGATGGAAATGCTCTGTTGATCTCAAATTATAATTTACCAACTCTGATCTTTTAACAAGGTAATCTCTTAAATATACAGGAGCTTGATTATCAACAATCTTATATATTAACACTAAGTATGACTCGATAATAAGTTGACGGACATTCAAGAAATTTAGAGTTTTTGACATGGAGATTATTGGAGTATACCTGTTGCATTTAAGAATAACTCTCATTGCTTTATTTTGAAGTAATTGCAGGCGATAAATGTGTTCATCTGAACAAAAAATGAATATTGACATACAATGATTGAAATGCGGAAATATAATTGTATTGTACACAATTCTTCTGCACCATAATGAAAGATTTCTACAAACTCTATAAAAATACCCAACTTTTTTGCCAATTTTCTTGCATAGAAAATCAATATGTTTAGAAAAATTCAGTTGGGAGTCAAAATATTTACCCAGATATTTTATTTCATTCACATAACTAATTATAGTGTTATTTATTTCAATGACAAAATTACATTGATTAAATTCAGCAACATTACTGTTACTACCTAGAATCATACATTTTGTTTTAAGACTATTCAATTTGAGCTTATTTGCCATTTGCCATTTATTTAGAATTCCCAGATTTATATCATTAATATATAAAATAAATAGCAAGGGCCCAAGGACGCTTCCTTGGGGGACACCATACAAAGAACCCATTTCAAGTGAACACTTACCATTGATTTTCGTTTTTGAAATCTACCATCGAGATAGTTTTCCAACCAGTTCGATAAACCTCCTGTTATTCCGTAATTTTTACATTTATATGATAATTTCTGCCTATCTATTGTCTCAAACGCCCTTTTTAGATCTATGAAGACACTTATAACTATTTTACCATCATCAATATCTTTCTTCCACATGTTACAGACTAACAGACTCTGTCGAATGATTACATCTAAATCCCGATTGATTCACATACAATATATTTTGTTTATTCAAATGCTTAGTTAAGTGTTCATGTACTAAAATTTCCATAATTTTCTCAACGACTGGAAGTGAATTGATGGATCTTAAATCTTCAGGTTTAACAGGTTTACTGATTTTTGGAACTGGTATTATAGTACTGCATTTCAACATCGATGGCAATACTCCTGTTTGCAGACATGTATTGAGTAGATTTAATAAGGGATACCCAACAACTGGAAATATATCTTTTATTAACGACACTGTGAGTACTTCATCCCCAGTAGTTTTGTTTTTAAATCATTTACCACTTTATATAATTTACTGAGAGAAATGGTGGGAAAAGAATCAATGATGAAAAACCGTCAATACTCGGAATACTTTCAGCAATTTCCTCTATACTATCGAGGTAAAACTTATTCAGTATATTGAAATCTCTTGTAGCATTTATCCCTTTCTTTTTGCATATTTCTGACTTCTTCATCTATATACCCGTTTCCCAGATAGTAATGTTTATGTTGTATCGGTGCGATTTTATGTAAGCTGGTTTTTATATTATTTATGAAGGTTTCATAGAGGATGTCCGCGTTAGTAGTCGTATAGTTCCAGTTTTGTTGAATCAAATCTATTTTAATGTCCTCAATTTTTTCCGGAGTAATATATCTCGAGTGAATTATTTTTGACGTTTTTTTCCGTAGGGATGTTAATGACCGTGCCAATAATATCATGATCTGTAAATTTTGGGAAGTTACGTTCAACTTCTTGAAGCTTGTTATGTGTGATAATCAAATCAATTAGTGTTTCAGAGTGACTGGTTTCCCTTGTTGGTTTTTTAACGATCTGTTTACACCTTGCCAAATGGATCATGTCTATAAGTCTAGTTGCACCTAGAGTTGATAAATCAAAATTAAAATCACCCAGTATTATAATACTCCAACCCCACTTGAAAAAACAATTATATCATATTTTTTCAGTACAATTGAATCATAATCGTCCAAGAAATGGTATATGAGTCAAGTTTTCTGAAAAAAAATCAGGCGTTGAAGGGTTAAAGCTATCCACATTAACGAATGGGAGTTCTCCTAATAACGAGTTCTTTACAAGGATTAAGGTACATCCATACGGCGAATTTCTTGAGAACTTGAAAAGAAAAGTGTGACCTAGCAAACCATCCTCTTCCACATTCATGAAGCTTACTCGATCGAAAACCTGAGTCTAACGTCTTACGCACGTCTCAGACGTCGCGTATGATGTCAGGTTCTACGTCATGTATGTCGTTAGGTTTGATATTATTCCATTTACTACCATTCCTGAAATCATCATTATATTGATATCGAGGTTTTTCAACTAAGTGTATGGTTTTTCCATTGAGAGTGACATCTGTTGGTGAATAATTGTAAAAATGGTGATAAATAATGATTCATTATACATATTTCATTACATAAATTAGCTTGAATTTGGAAGCGATAATGAAATGAATATACTCTCGATGTATTATGTCACATACTGTCCTATTTTCATGTAACCATAATTTAACGAATTCAAAACTGATGTTAATAATTATAGTTGAAGTTATATACATAGGTATTCGGTCAGATACCACACCCATATGTGTATGTGGAAATTTTGTTAACATCCTCTTCATACACACGTAGATCTTCCGCCATCCGGAAGTGAATATTCCATGTGATGATTCATTGAGAATTTTGTGTCACCCTGTATCATAATAATCTGATTTCAACACCGGGTCATTCGTCTATGACTCACTCACTCCTATCGTCGAATCTTTCAATTACTCACCTCTCTGGCTTCTAGTACGAATTTTAACTTCGACACCAAAAACTGCCTTTTTAAAAAACACAAAGTTTCGTTGTGCGAAATCTATGGGGTTTATTCTCTACAAAAGCTTGACAAAGAATGATTATTTTATTAGGAAAAACTAGCTCGTTGAAATCTCGCATACGATGATCTTCTCGGAACGGTGTCGGGTTTCTCTTGTCTCTGCATGTTTATGATAAGGATCATCATGTAACTCCTCCCTTCTCAAGATGAAAAAATAACGGAGTTGGTTGTTTCTAGAGTTTCTGGAGTTTCCTGGACCTTCTTGCAGTTTGGGCAATATTTCTGGTACATCTTCTTGATTTTCGATAGGGATAATAAAATAATTGCAATGCATATTATAGCAATTATAATCCCAAATATGTGTGTAGTTGGTTGTGGATCTTCTTCGGGTCGAATTGGCTTCAGTTGTTTAGCTATATTGTTGATTTCTTTCATTTCCTCGAAGTCCATTTTGGTGAGGTTCTGGTTTCGTAGTTTCGTGACGATTTCAGGCTAACCGTGTTCAGTTTTGGTAGGAAGAGCGGTTTGCCTTGCTGAATTCTAACATCGTTAACAAATTTCTTGTCGTGGATTCTAATGGTGAAATGAACAAGAAGATCAGATATGTTAACAATGTGCCGATGATAGTTGACAATAATATTCCAGTGCAAAAAAACAGATAAGGAGGCAGCCTAGTATTATACCTTTTGATTTTGACATTGTATACCTCAATATTCAAAGTTTGGTGGCTAATATCGATCAGTTGGTCAGTGAAATATTATGTTACCGTCCTGTAGTATTATTAGTCAGTAAATCTCGAACTACAGTAGACATAGTTGATTTTATTGACATATCAGTTACACATAGAGTTTTTAAACTTTGTTCTTGCGTCTTATTGCTACAGTTTTTTTTGTTACAAAATTAAAAGTTCTTTTTCACCTGAGGAAAAGTATGATATCTTATGCCATAGAAACACCGTTGAAGCTGAGCGTATGTATTTAAATAACTATCCAGAGAGGAAACAACCCAGTACCAAAATTTTCGGACGATTGGTTACGAATCTCAAGCAGTATGGTGCATTTATGAAACCAGTTTTGTCAAGAAATAAACCTTGCAATGAAGAAAAAGAGAATAATGTAATATTAGCTGTCACTAAAGATCCCCATTTTATTTTGAGGAAACAAAAATTCCACCCGTATAAATTCAGAATCTGTCAAGGCCTCAGATCTGGTGACAAAGAGAGGCGAAGAACATTTTGTGAATGGCACACCAGGATGTGTCAGGAAGATGAAAGATTTCCCCATAAGATTATCTGATCGGACGAAAGTATGGTAACAAATAATGGAATTTTTAACCGAAGAAATACCCATTATTGGTCAAGGGACAATCCCCGAGAACACCGAATGGCTTGACACCAGCATCGATTTGGTTTCAATATGTGGGTTGGGATTTTCGGAACAGATTTAATAGGCTCCTTTTTCTACAACAATTCCTTTACTTCGGAGCATTACCACAACTTATTGAAACGCGATTTGGAAGGAGCGTTGGACAACTTACCTCTTGCAAAGGTTAGAAACTGTTGGTTTCAGCAGGATGGTGCACCCGCTCACAATGCCCTGATCGTGCGCGAGTATCTATGGAACAGATTTCCAGGAAAATGGATAGGTTCACATTCAACTGTTTCGTGGCCTACTCGTTCGCCGGACATCACTCTGCTCGATTTTTTTCTCTGGGGATATTGCAAAAATTATGATTACCACCGTGTTTTCGAATTTGAGGATCAGCTTAGGAGACTAGTTCTTGAAGCGTTTGAGAGCATTACACCTGGTATTTTAAGAAATATTATGAATTCGACAGTTAGAAGGTGTTATCTTTGTTTGGAAAACAATGGAAATTTGTTTGAACATTCTCTATAATCCAAATTAGTTTTTTTAGTTTCTTGTTAGTAATTCTTACATGATTTGTTTAGTCAATTATGAATAAATTTGTCGAATCTTTAATAACGTGATTTTAATTTAATATTACGAGTCAGAGCTATAATTGCACCGCATACTACAAAACGTTCGAACTGAAATAAAAACCATTTTTTCCGATTCAAATTTCGTAGAATCATATTGTGTCATACATCGTTGTATTTGTGATAAAATATTCCATTCAATACAGGGTTTATATTTTTCACGAGCCATATAAAAAAATAAAGTTGATGATGATTTCTCCGAAACGAAACGTTGTACGGAAAATATCTCAATTTCGATTTGTAGAGCTTAAAAAGTGGTAATTAGAAAGTGTCTTCTGTTTGTTTATATCTCTTCAAATAACGTCAGAAATAAATAAAAACTGAATCAGCAAATTTCGGTTTTTTGAGCATATCTCCAGAACTACTCGGGATTCCAAAACTTTCTGAACAGCATATTGTTAGGCTCGAAAATGCTCAACTTTTCTCTAATTTAACCATATTCGTATCTCCTCTGGTTTCCGAGATCCCCATGATAGACATCCTTATCTTGGACACAGTGTATATCATCTGTTATTTTGATGATAGCCGTAGTGCAACTGTATCCCTGACAAAAGCCAGATTGGTGTTCAGGAAATGTATTGTTTAAATTCATACATTCACGCATTGGTAGATTCATACTTTTTTCCAAGCTCTTCGACAAAGTAGGGGAGAGCGGGGAACAGTGGCCACTTTTTTGGATTCAAATTTTTATTTCGGTTTCGGGTCATTGTTTCCTCGAAAAAACTATATAGGTCAAATAAAGGCACATTCTATTGATCAGGAACATTTTATCACTTATGTGATATGAAGTTATACAGACAAAAAAATACATTTTCCAGGATATGAAAAACTGGCCACTGTACCCTGAACATGATACACAGTGTTCACATGAGTGGGCAACAGTGGCCACCGAACTTTATATATAGCTATCCAATAACATTAATGGGCTAACATGGGTAAACATATCTTCCTATCAAATATTGGTCATTACATAACAGTATACTCATCAAGATTAATTTTGAATGGGTATGTGTTTTGTAACCTAGTGGTACCACCGGTGGTCACACGTGATGACGAAATGACTTTAACAACATCCTCTTGCTTCACTGATGCTTCATCTCTGATGATAGGAAAAATTAATTTCCAACTCTTCCTTAAAAGTTGACAACAAGTTCAGTAGAGTCGGCAGATAAAGCTTCAACTTGCCCGAAGAAATATTTCACTGACATTTTCGACATGAACTTTACCGAAACGAATGCTTCGATTTCAATAACATGAAGGTCATGGTTCTTTTCTTGGCGATATAAAGTTGGAAATTGGTTATTCGTTTATAGAAAAAGTTTCTGATCTGCCTGAAACAGGTGATTTCATGCTAGTTGATGGTATGTTTTGATTTGGAGGAGTCGTGGGTTGTCTGAGAAGAATAGTTGCTTCTAGTGGTGTAACATCACTTGTAGAAGATCGATATGTGACTTCGGCAGGTAAGAATTCACTTTTATCATACATATATTTATTCAAAGGAAAAATTCCTGCATGCTTGAAACCTGATACACAATTCTTTTGGGTGAATGCCATTGGATATGCAACATTCAACAATTCAGCAATCTCGTAAATCGTGATCCTTTTTCCCGGATTTGATGCGAGCCATGATCTTCAGGCGTCATTATAAAATCGCTTCAGAGGGCCATAAACACACTTGGTTTCGAATATTTGATGATATGATGCATCCATCGAATGAATATTGCCGAACTTATCCACCCTGAGGGTGTAGCATCACCGATCGTACCTGCAGGAGAATTCTTTATCATATAGTCTTTGAAGTTCACTCTGGGAAAAATTGAAAGTGGTGGTACACAGTTTCCCAAAGCGTTAATTGCCCTACAAATTGTAACTAGGGTTCCCTTTCAGAAAAAGTTACATGACCTACCCCTCTTTGACCTCTTTGGGCAATAACTTTTGTAGATCCTTGATCGGTAGTGAGTGACGTTTCATCTGTGTTATAGATCCTGTTTGGACCCAAACTTGGATATCTCTCGTATATAACTGTCAATTCATCATAAAATTTGTAGACTATAGGCTTATTGAATGCCATGCATCGAGCTATGGAGCTATCCTTACCTGCAGATGAATTTTTGTGCCAGGAGTCAGTTCTGTATCATTTGTTGGTTCGAAATCAAAGACTACGTTGTCATTAAGGCGATTATTGAAGTAATTATCAAGGAGAGCGTCATCTACTACCTTGTCGAGCGAGAAGCTGATATAAAGAAATTATTGATTTCATCAGCGTCAGACAAGTGAGGAGGGATGTCGCCTAGTGTTTTATAAGTAACATTCAAGTTTTTTAGTTCCTTTTACATATTATGATAGATAGCCAGAATAAACTCTAACATTGACAACTTCGAATAATGCAACGTTACATAATTTGGTAATATATTTCATTCATTATGAAATAGTTATTAAAATGGTTAGATTCATCACTGGAGCAAGTCCGAATTATTATATAATAATATATAATCCGCTTGCGAACACTTACTTGAGTAAGCAGATAATTAACAACGTTTGACATGGGTGTGATCAAACATTGGCGAGTTCGGGTCATCATAGGCATGTATTGGTTCCGCAGGTTCTGGACTGTCCTCTTGAACTTCTGACGACGCAGCTTTCATACGTCTTAGCTGCTCCAATGAAATATCAGAAGTGAAATTAAATCCGAGGTACAAAAGTTGGGGGAGGAAGGGAGAGAAGGAGGAAACCAGAAGAGAACAATGTTGAACAAGCAAACTCAGGTTTCATGCTATGTTCTAACTTTCTATTTTAGGTTGGCAATAGATGTATTTTTATCTGATCAGTGATTGACAGAAGGTATTTCTGTGATCTCAGTGGTCTATGGTCTATGGTAAAATCTGAATAACCTCTCTCTTTTCTTGCTAACTGTTGAGCGATATAGCTATTTAATCGATGATCATCGCATGTACTGGAAATTAATAATAATTAAAGATTATTGAAACAGTGATTTGGTATAATTAAGATCCACAAAAACCCTGAAAATACATCGGGTTATAGGCCCAGGCAGCAAAAATATTACTGGAAATTGTTAAAAGAAATCAAACTTGGCGGGCAGCAACTCCGTGGAAAAATATGGAATTGCACAGTTTAACAGAAAAAACTATGATCACTGGAAATTCAGGCTAGAAATAATTTTGGATCAGCATGATGTCAAACATTTTATAGATGCAGCAAACACAGACCCAGATGAAACTTCCAACAAATTGGACAAAAAGTAACTGTAGGTGAGAGTGAAGTCTGTAGGGGCTACTTCGAAAATACTGAAATTGTATGTCATCTTATGATGCCATAGTGACAGCCTTGGATACTCTGGAACCGGACAAATTAGCACTTGAATTTGTTGAAGCAAAGTTACTTGATGATGAAATCCAAGATATTGAATGGAGGTACTGAGGAAGAGGTCCTCTCGATGTCATCAATGTGGAAAAGCTGGACATTACCGAGCACAATTTTGGTACAGTAAATAAGCAAATCAGGGGAATCAAGAGAATGAAAGTCTAATTCAAGAAGATGAAGAAACTATTGCATTCAACGTTCACCCAGTTTTTTCAAACGCTTGAGCCGATTTTACTCGATCTGAAATTTTTTCCCAAAAATTCATCGTCCCATTTTCTACTTTCCGTCACTTTCTTCGCGATGGCCCGTGAGGGCACAATGGTAGAATTTTTTAAGCATCTAGGAGTTTTTCTTTCGCCTGCTCCTTTCCGGATTTTAATACTTCATCGAATGCAAGTCCCATAATACTGAGTCCCAATTCTATTTGGGAGTGGAGTTTGTCAAAAAAAATATTTCTCGACATCAATATCTTTAAATATAGGTTGAATTTTCAGGTTCCAAGAAACTGGCAATTTGAAGACATGCTGTAACTTTCTGTTGAGGCTTTTTTGGCATCCAAATCGAGCCCCGGAATAAAATAGCTTGACGACTCTTCCGCAAGTTCTGCATGAAATTAATTTCCCGTTTTCCCTGTATTTTCCACGCCTAATAAATTTGCCATCTTCCATTGGGACTCAGCGGCGATTCTTGAATAGGAAGTTCATCCCCTGGTCGAGATTGTTCGTTCTCGCTATCTGATTCTGATTCCATTAGGTATTCTTGACTCTATGACTGCATGATAATTACTAGAGGATTCTATAAAAGATGCAAAGATCCAGATGTTGCGGATTCCGCACCCTTTCCATATTTTCTTTGATAGCTCGCTCAAGTCCCTCAAACAAATCCCGCCTATTCTATTGATATAAGATAAGAGATTGCAGTTGTATTGTCAATGTTCAGAAGAATTTGCTGTGAGATGTGTTGAGATGCTTTTTTTTATTCCCAGTGCCCGTGAGCCCTACTATCTTCACAAACTGATCCCCAACCTGTAGATGAAGCATCCTAATAAATAGTGAGAGCATAACGCTCATCATCAATCATTTCATAAATTTTAAATCCACCATTGCATGTCGTCTTTACTCCTATTGATAATTCTGATATTTTTATTGAAATTACCGCCTAACTTCATGAGAGCTAAATATTCATTCCTTTCGAATTGTTTTGTTTACACCCGACCGTACTTCACAGCTGGACAAGCTGCCACCAGTACTCCCACAAAATGTGCATAACTCCTGATGAAACATTTTGAAAGAGACTGAAATTTTTCAAGTAACTGTGCAATCTGTTGTCGTTTTTCATGCGGGGGAGAGATAGTTATCCTGGTAGAGGCGAGCTCGAAACCAAGAAGTTTGCAAATTTTTGATGGAAATGGTTTGCTCTTCTTCTGGTTGCTCAGGAGTAAAACATTATCTGAAATTTGTTTTTAGCATTTTTCATAAGAAAAATGGTCCAAGTAAATTACAGACGAGAAGCCCCTCAATCTCAGATTTGACACAACTATTTTGGTGAATACTAAAGGAGCAGTGCACAGACTCATACAGTTGATTATCAAATTTGAAACGCAGGACTTATCTTGAATTATCTTCAATATTCACCAAATGATATGTGTTGACATTCTAATTTTGAATCTGGTAAGGTGGCAACTTCAGTCTGTCAAAAAAAAGCAAAGGTTTGGTGCTTACCTGGTTTTCCCTTATTCCCTTCCTCGCCAATTTCGACCAGTTGCAACCGCCGTTTCACAATGGGATGAACTGGATCGTTTTCCAATGAATATCAGAAAATGGGAGAAAATTTCTACCGAAAACTTTTGATACGCGTGGCTGAGAGCGACGATTAAAATTCGAGCCATGTATCCAGAGAGACTTCACGGTCGAGCACCGTACCTGGCCCAATCTGACAGACCACAACAAAAAACAACACATACCGGTCGTCTCGCGAAAACGTGTATATCAGAATTTCGTGAATTGAACTAATAATAGACAAAAATTATGACGAAACTATTGAGTAACGGAAAATGATTGAAAATAAGCAATTGATTGATATAACTTAATACTAAAAAAAGTGGGGAAACGTAACATTTCCGCCCACCAAAATACATGGTATTTTAATTGGGTTGGAGCAAAGGACACAGTTTGCATTGCCTTCACTTTCGCAATTCCCACAATTCCATCCGCCCCTGGATGAGTTTTAATTACCCTACCTAACCTCCACTGCAGAGGAGGTAGAGTTTAATTTTTTAAAATTACCAAATCTCAAATTTTTTATGATTTGCCATGGACAAACCATTTTTGCCGTTGTTGAAGAGTATGAATATACTCTTAACTCCATCGCTTCCATATATTTTGTTGAAAATTTTGTAACAATTGCCACCGATCTAAGGTATTCAATTTCAAGTGCGTGAGAACAGGATTGGAAAGAGATGTTAGTGGTTCCAGGGTTAAGAAATGTCCAGGTGTCAGTGCGGATAAATCATTAGCATCGGAACTAAGAGCAGATAAAGGTCTAGAATCAAGCAAAGATTCAATTTGGACCAAAAGAGTATAAAATTCCTCATAGGTTGAAATCTGTGATCCAATCACTCGCATCAAGTGAGTTTTCACAGATTTGATGCCAGCTTCACTAAGGCCATTAAAATGAGGTGAGCCAGGAGCGCTAAATGAGAAATAAATCTTTTCGGTGTCTGCTGCTTCTTTCATGAATTCAGATAGCACTTTCTGAGCACCAACAAAGTTGGTTCCCCGATCGCAAAAGATTCGAGAACAACGCCCTCGTCGACTAATAAAACCCGAAGAGCAGCAATAAAGGCATTAGATGATAAATCTGACACCAACTCAATATGAATTGCTTTGGTGGCAAAACATATGAAAATACAAATATAGGCTTTTTGGGACTCAATACCTCTACCTTTCCCCATCGTTATGTGAGAAGGGCCACCATAATCACCATAATCAATACCAACACAAGAAAAAGGTTTGATGATATTGATTCTTGGTGCAGGTAAATTACCCATAAAGGGCTGAAGTGGAGAGGGGTTCATTCTGAAGCACCTACAACATTTCGACAGAACATGTCTTATGGCACGTTTTGGAGAGAGTATTCAAAAATCTTGGGCTATGAATGGATTCTATCATAAGATCAGCTAGAAGATTCTTACGAGGATATTTCCTCGGCGGGGTGTTTCTGTTCATAAGATAAACCTGAAAAATGTAGACGACCGCCCACCCTGAGGACACCATCTTCTCCAATGAAAGGATTTAATTTTTGGAAAGTCTTAGGTGAAGAGATTTGATTCTCCAAACTTTAGATGTCTTGCAAAAATGATACGTGTTGAACACGCTTAACTAAAATTAGAAGTGCTTCATGAAGTTCTTCTTCATTGAAAGCATCATTTAGTTTCCGGGTTGTATGACATACGTCTTACGAAACGAAGACAATACGCAACGATGCGTTGGACTTTTCAAAGGGAAGAAAATTTTTCCAATAAATTATCCAAATTATCAAGGGATATAAAAGATCCTTAACAAATGTGTCTTTCTTCTTCAGCCAATGCAGAAGAATCTGATTTGGGCTTGTTCGACGGCCAAAGACTTCGAGGAAGCTGTAACCATAGAGGTCCATTAAACCATAAAGGGTGATTGAGGAGATCAGAGAACCCACGAGATGCACAATCTGCAGGATATTCATCAGATATGACGTAATGCCACTGCGAAGGGGAAATCTTTTCTTGAATGTAACTCACCCTATTACTAATGAAAGTCTTCCACCGATGAGCAGAAGACTTGATCCAATCAAGGGTCACCGATGAGTTACTCCAAGCATAAACCGTCAAATGTTTTGAGAATATAATCTAACAATGATGATAGGAGAACTGCTGCACACAATTCCAAGCGCGCTATAGTCAATTTCTTGAGGGGAGCAACTTTAGATTTTGCACAAATCAATTTGATTTCGAAAATCTCATCGGAAACTTTGAAACAACTGCGGCATAACCCTTTTCAGAGCTATCTGAAAATCCATGTAACTCACAAGGAATATAATTATCTGCCAAAATAAAACGGGGAATTTTCACCTCGGAAAGACAAGAGAGTTCATTTTTGTATTGAGACCATTTAAGAATTACCTCGGGAGAGGAATTTCATCCCAATCGCAACCCAAATTCCAAAGGAATTGGATTAAATGCTTAGCGAAGAATGACAAGGGAGCCAAAAAACCCATAGGATCGAATATTCGTGCGAGGTTTGTCGAGGTTTCTTATTTCATAAGAAAAATGATCAAGAGTGGGATGCCCCTTGAGTCCCAATACTTTGAGCAGAGGATCGTCTGAGTCAAAATTTAGTTCGGTCTGTTGACAATCTTCTGGAGGAAAACCTTTCAAAAGTTCAGTATTATTGCTAGACCATTTTCGCAAATGAAAGCAACCTCGCTTCAATAAACGAATCAATTCATCCCGTAAGGATTTTGTTTCTTCCAAAGGTTGACCCCCGGAGCATATGTCGTCTACATAAATGTCCCTGAGCAATATTTGAGATGCTTGAGGAAAATCATTATTTTCATCTGCGGCTAATTGAGTCAAAACTTTCAGAGAAAGATATGGACTAGAGCATATGCCAAAACTTACACGTGTTAGACGAAAATCTTGTATGGGATCGTCAATGGAAAATCTCCATAAAAGGCGTTGAAAATCTCTATGAGACTCTTTTACAATAATCTGAGAAAACATGCTCTTTATATCAGCTGTAAATACAAATTTGTGGAGACGAAAACGAAGTAAAAGTGCGACCAAATCCTACTGCAGTTTTTTTCCGGTTAATAGCGTGTCAGTCAAAGATAAACCAGAAGGAGATTTTGCAGAAGCATCGAAAACAACCCTGAGTTTGGTCGTAGGGCTATTGGAATTAAAAACACAGTGATGAGGAATGTAATAGGTACTTTCATATAGAGATGGAGTTGCTGTAGGTTTCATGAACTTGGAGTATTCGCAGAGAAGTTCTGGATTCTGATACAAACGTCTCTCCAGGGTGTAAAATCTTTTGAGAGCATGTGAACGAGTCCCTGTGAAATAGGGTTCAGAGTCCCTAAAAGTGAGAGCAAGAATATACCTTCCAGAAGAGGTACGGGAATGAGTTTTTAAAAAATATCGTCACATAATGCATCCTCAGCAGATAGAGGTTGGGCCGATGGGACTTCTTCCAATTGCCAGAACAATTTAAGAGTGTTCTCCAAAGATGTCTCACAAGAAACTAAGAAGGAATTTATTCCAGAACCGGAAGACATGCTGTTAGATTTCATTTCTTCCATAAAAATCCATCAAAATATTGTATTGAAAGCAGCCGGAACAGAATTAATGAAAAAACATCAGCACCCAACAGCATGTCAATCGGTCCGGGAATATTGAAACTTGTATCGGCAAGCTTTATGCTTGCTAATTGAAGCCATTTCTCAGTGGAAAACTGTCAGAACAGATTTTTGGAATAATTGAAACTTCAACTTGTATTATAGGATGAGTTGAACCCACAGGTCGTGATTCACATGTTGCATAAGAGGAAGCTAAGGAAGACATATTCCCTAGACCATTTATGGCGATCGTGAATTTGGATTTTTTAAAATTCAAAAGTCTAGTTATATCTTCAGTTATAAATGAAGCTTGGCTTGCGGAGACAAGAAGCACACGAACGGTCCGATACTTTCCTCTGGAGTCGAGAACCTCAACCAGAGCCGTGGAAAGTAGAACGGTGGTTTTTGGGAGAACATTTGTCAAAGAGTTAACTTCGTTAACCGCATGAACTGGAGATTGTGTGGTAGAGGGTTCAGAATAATTTTGAGAGGGGGTATGACGATCATTATCAAAATGCAAAAGTGTATGGTGAAACTTCTTGTTGCAAATATGACAGAAAGACTGACGTGCAATCTTTCAAAGTATGTTTATGTCCCAAACAATTCGAACACCATTTATTCTGCTTAATAATATTGTATCTCTCTTTCGGAGTTTTCGATAAAAATTCATGACATTTATAAATAGAATGATTCAATTTACACAAGGAACATCTTGAAGAGTTTTCTTGTGTATTTGTTAGCAAGGTGGATGAAATTTTGTGAGAATTGGGATATTTCTGAAATTGAGAGTTTCTTTTATTTTGAAAAGGCTTCGAATTGTTTGACAAATTTGCAAGAGATATCGAGTTCAATGCGAGACAGTGAGTATCTAGAAATGTATAAAGTGAATTATAAGTTGGCACTTCTAACCTAACGTTAGATAGTATTTTCAGGATGTTCATTCTTTGTTGACAGGATCGTTGTAAATTATCAATGTGAGGCTTCCACTTCAGGGCATAGTCAAAAGTCAGACCGAGGAAATTGATATCTTCGACTTTTTTCGAAGGGGAACCGTGTAGCGTTAGATTGGTGTCACCTGCATTGTTCCTCTTGCAGAAGACACTAAAGCAAAATTTTTCGTTGGAGAGGAGAAATCCTGTATTGAGTGACCAGTTTTCTATTTCATAGATGAAGTTCTGAAGTAATTGACAAGCTGATGATATATCCATGTGCTTTCAAAGGCTTTCTTGATGTCAAAGAATATGGCGATCAATTTTTGGTCTTGTAGGAAAGCTTCGTGTACTTCTGATTCAAGTGGTACCAGGTTGTCTGTGTTGGATCTGGCTTTCCGAAAACCACTTTGGTATGGGAATAGTTTTTCTTTTTCCAAGTGCCAGGTTAGTCTATAATTTAGGATTTTTTCCAACAAGTTGCACGTGCAACATGTTAATGAAATTGGACGATAGGATTATCTTTAGGCTTGTTCAACTTCAAAATTGGAACTGTTATGGCCTTAGATCAAGATTCAGGAAAATTATGTTGTGAGAATATATTATTGAACAGGTCCAACAGAATGAGTTTAGCTACTTTTTTTCATTAGGTAGCGGGTTTTGGCTCTGAGTTTTCTGAACTCTAGTAGGTTTTCTTCTGATTTGTGCCTTTTCAGGCATGGTTGCTAGCGGCTCTTGCTAGGTGAATCTCGTTGTTCCACCAGGATACCGGTGGACGATGGCAAATCTTGGTTTTTCCAATGGTTTTATGGGCGGCCGTTAGGATAATATTGTTGAAAGATGCTACAGTTTCGTTGATGTCATTGCTGCAGATAAAGTTTGGAAGTTCATTTTCAATTGCGTTTTGGAAATTTTCCCAGTTGGCGTTTCTTATTTTCCAGGTTTGATAAATTGGATATTTCGAATTTTCGTTCTTCTGCATAGAAATGGAAATTGGAAAGTGGTCACTGTCGTATAAGTCATTCAAGGTGTTCCAGTGCAGGATCGGTGCAATCGAGGAGCTGCACAAAGAGAGGTCGATAGCAGAAAATGTGGCGTTGTAAGAATTAAATCTTGTGGGTTCTCCATTGTTCATTAGAATTAGGTTTGTACGATTGATAATATTTTGAATAAGGTTACCGTATTTCTCTGTTCTGATGCTGCTCCATGTGACATTATGGCAATTCATGTCCCCCACGATTATTTTTGGGTTCGGTATTTGAATTAACAGATCATTAAATTCGTCGATGTCATTTTCTGAGGGGTGAGGTAAGTATACATTGCAGATATTTATTTTCTTTTGGTATGTGACTGAAACTTTTATTGCTTCCAGGTTGGTGTTTATTGCGATATGTTTTGATTCAACATCGTTTCTAACGAAAATAGCTACGCCACCACTGGATTGCTCGGCGATTCTGTTTTTGAGAAAAGGGGAGTAGTTCTTCAGATTGACTTTCACACCTTCTTTGAAATGGGTTTCTTGTAGGCATAATATTTTTGGAGCAAATTCGTTCAGGAGTAATATAAGTGACTCGAAGTGCGTGTAGTAGCCGTTGAGATTCCATTGTATGATCAGAGGGTTTTAGATTGGCTTGCTATGGACAGTTTTTTCTTGAGTCTGGTAATATTGCTTTTCAAGTTCTTGTTTTCGATGTTCGAATAAATGAAGTTTAATATTTCAGAGAGTTTGGAAGTATCTTTCGAAAAGTCCTGACAAATTTATTCTGTGGCTTCTGAGTAAATTGAATTTTCTAGGAAGTTGCATATTTCTGTGAAATTTAGGATGAAGGGAGGAGTTCAGCTTTCTATTTTGTTTCTCATCGGATTCAGAGTGTTATGGATATTTTCCGAGGATGTTTTTGATTTTTTTGCTTTTGTTTGCTTATATTTGGGATAGCAAATGAGGAGTGGGTTGGAATTTATTGGATTTATGCTGAAGTTGAGATTTGTCTTTTGGGCGAGGGGTGATTCGAAACGGTTTTGGATAAAGGTAAAGTATTTCGGTTATATTCAGGAGTGTGAGGAATCGGAGTCTTTTGAGGTAAAGTAGGGGTTGGTTCAGTTGGAGTAGTAACGGGGGGTAGAAGGGTAATATTTTCACTCACAGTTGGAGTTTGAGATGATTCTGCTTCAGGGGTTGAATTCACCGCATCCATTTTTGCAACCGGGACTTGTGATTCCGGGTTTAAAGTGCAGTCTGATTCTGGATGTCCTATAGATTTACAGTTCGAGCAGCTCATTCCATCTACGTGAAGGAAGAGACGATAGGAGGTGTCATCGTGTGAGATTGTGAAAGAGTCGGGAATGCTAGTATTTTCCAATGGTGTTGAGAGAACTATGGCTTGATCTCTTGTAGGGATTTTCTGAGTGCTGATGAAATTTGAATAGGTTTGCGGATTATTTGATTTTGGACATTTTTTCATTCTGTTGGAAATTATTGAAGGCCTGCCCTGTCGCCTCTCGAGATTTGGCGATTTGCTCAGGGTCAAGCCAACTCGTAGAGGTTAGATATAATGAGTAGAAGTAAGATGTTTATGACTTACAGTAATTGTTTATGAAATATTTTTGACACAATCACTGCTACTTCACGGTAGTAATGGAGAAATTATTTTTATAAAGAAGATTCTTCGTAAAAACACTATATTTACTCGGAGGTCTGACTAACGTGGTGAATAAACCAAGGCCAGGACCGGTCTCAGTGACATTATTATATTTAATAAATCACCTTTTTTAATGAAGAAATTGGGATCAATTAAATGAGAAAAGGTATTCTGAAAATATTACGGAATTTATTTATTTATTTTTTTAAGCCAAAGAGAAGTGAGTAAATGAATTTCAATAATTTCAAATTACTAAAAGATGTGAGGTTGATATTGAAAACAAGGGCGGTAATAACTGTGAGAATGCCACTGGCTCAACGAGAACAAAAACCCAAGCAAAAACGGGGTGTTCCAAGTTGAATGATAAGAACGTTTGAAAGAATAAATTCAAGGTTATTTCAACGCGATAATATATAAAAACGCAAATTACAAATTCATTGAAATCCGGCTTTCGAAGGACCAAAAATGTTGACATTCTAATTTTGAATCTGGTAAGGTGGCAACTTTAGTCTGTCAAAAAAAAGCAAAGGTTTGGTGCTCACCTGGTTTTCCCTTATTCCCTTCCTCGCCAATTTCGACCGGTTGCAACCGCCGATTCACAATGAGATTAACTGGATCGTTTGGATCGTGGATACGCGTGGATACGCGTGGCTGAGAGCGACGATTAAAATTCGAGCCATGTATCCAGAGAGACTTCACGGTCGAGCACCGTACCTGGCCCAATCTGACAGACCACAACAAAAAAAACACATACCGGGCTTCTCGCGAACACGTATATATCAGAATTTTGTGAATTGAACTAATAATAGACAAACATTATTACGAAACTATTGAGTAACGGAAAATGATTGAAAATAAATCAATTGATTGATATAACTCAATACTAAAAAAAGTAAGGAAACGTAACAATATGCTTCTTTCAAATCTAAAGTGGACATGAAACAGTCTTCAGATAGTAGATTGCAAACTGTCCGTCTATCCTCTAATTTGAAATGGTCTGTTGAAATGAAAGTATTCAGCTTCTTCGATGTAAGGACCAGGTGAAATTTTTCGATCCTCACGAGGCAATCATACCCTGATGGACTCGATTTCTGAGAGCTGATTCGATTCATATGTCCCTTCCAATGGTCCATTTTTCCTCATGGGACCAGATTGTTTGTTCAGGAATGATTTGTTGGGTATCTTTTTTTTGAGTAATATAATACATCTACCCACTGTAATATTATGGGGTCTGATGTAATGTCCCTCCAGGCATTGATGTATAACTTAAGACTACCAGCTTTGAATCCTACCTGGTTGTTTAGTGATAGTCTCCTCTCTCTCTGGTGGACTGTCGACTGTTGTACTTTTTTGTTGATTGATGATGGTCTTGGCGGCTCCGAGGCTTGGCTCTCTGTCTTCCTCCCCTCTGATTTGTTCTCTGAACAACCTGGCTTGTGGAATGACTTCTGTAGTTTAAAATCCTTCTAATTGGTTTGGAGGCGGGTTTTTGGTTCTTCAGATCTTGGCCAGTACCTTGGCAACTTTGATTCGCTCCCCAAGATTTTTACCGATGAGCCATCCATCATCAAATTTCTCTGAGGGTATTTTTGAATTCTAGAGACATTAAATTTTTCCGGGACTCCGACTGTTGCCAGTGGATATCAGTTAATAGTATACTGGCAGTATAAGATTTTTCCCAGTGCAGACAGACTGGCCCCAATTTGAGCACTTCATATCGTTCAGGGACAAGGTGCCTTCGCTTCGGTGTTTATTTGGAGAAGCCACCAACGGAAACTTTTTGAGAGGGGGATATTTGGATATCAAATTCCTTCTGCAGTCATCGCTGATCCTTTTCTGACGGTCCGCCTTATTGCCAGATCTTTATGAATTTCCTCCCCAGTTTCTGACTTGTTCGGCGCTTCTTTTCCCAGCAGCTCTAGAATATCTTTTTCTGGAAGAGGGAACTCCTGTGTGAGGGGTACCGTTCTAGGTCGGGGTCCTAACCTGGAAAAAATGTTTCAATGAATTTGTTACTATAGGCTTCAAATATTGCAAAAGTTCCCGTCATAAAAATGATTGGTCCCCATGTTTCATAGGCTCGCACTAAGCCAAAGACCTCCCGGGAGGAGCAAAATGGATCAAGACTCACAGGCTCGCACTAAGCCGAATAATCAAGGAGTGAAGAGAAGACTCGCACTAGGTCTTGTAGTCTGTTCTATTTATCATGGATTGGCTCCAGCTGACATGTTCACTTACTGAAACAAACAAGTGGCAACAACATAAATACTTACATTCTTCTTCCTGATTTTCGTCATCCACAAAATTCAAGGGAATCAGCTGCTCCTCTTCAGAATTAATTTTTGAACTTCTAGATTTATCAGAAGGGGATATAAGATATCCTCGTGATCGAAAACCCCTTCTTTTAGGGCACGATTCGAATCCTCATTGTCATGTCTTGAATGAGATGGCCTGTCGCCGCCATCTTCCATATCACTTTCAGAACTTTAGTAGCGTTCCTTTAGTTTCAATCTCTTCTTATAACTACTCCACCAGAATCCGATGACGATTCCTCGTTTCTTCTTTTCTTCCCCATGTTGAATCAATAAAGCCGAAAACACTTTGTATTAGATAAACTAAAATTATTTGTGGTATCTTCTCAGCACAAAGTAGAGAAGTGTCAATTGAGCGCGCATACGGGAAGTCGCAGCATCAAGCTGGTAAGAAGTTTTTTTTGAGCTTTTAACATGTAATGCCATCTATCACGGAGTAGGGAAACTACATGTTGTTCATGATCATCGAGAAGAAAACGCTGAAGTATAATATATATCGCAACTCTACAGTTCAATATTTTTTTTTTGGTTATGTTAGAGACTGAACCAGTATCAGACTTTCAAAGCGTATAAGAACAAAATTTTCTAACTGCTTGACATATCTTCGATTAGTTTTTCTAATCGATGAAATTCTTCAATTCAATTTTTTTTTTTCGGCATCTTGCTCTCCACATCTGCACCGCGTGACACAAATACGCATAATGAGTAATGGCTATTGGGATGATACGGGATGATTCTTTGAACATTTGTGAAAGTCAATATTCACTCAATTATTATTCTCATGGACTTTTTTTCAATAATATTGATATTTCTGATAAAATACCCTTTGTGTCTGTATGTTGCTCGTGCACCAATTGCAATCTACTTTCTTCCACGTTCCACGTCTGCTTTATATTGATTCAGCCAATTGAGCATTCCTGTTCTGGGTGAACTTCGAACTTCTTTCTTTTTCTTGCCATTTGTGGTGTTTCATTTCCAGTGAAAGAGCCCCCTGGGGTTTCTTCGTCATCACAAATTTCTCTTGGATTTTCACTAGTGCCTATAATAGACTTTGATATACTTGATTGCTGGTGGGGTTATTCCAGATCTTTTACATAGATAATTTGCCAATTAATCATAGTATCGCCACTGTTTTGGATGATTTCCAGTTCTTCCATTAGGATCTTCAACTTCCTTTTACTTGACAATTAGTGTTTTCATGCGGTTTGCACCCTGATCTGTACTGAATTCACGTCCATGTGTTTTGGAGAAATTGTTTGAAATATTTCAGATTTTATTTACCTTGGATTATTGAGCTCCCAACTACCGACTGAATTTGGAATACTGTTTATGACCTGTATCATTAATGAGCAAACCGAAATGGAGGCCGAAGACGTAGACCGTTTTTCAATTGCTACCCTGGCGCCGACCCCCTGACTGGTTGTCAAGGAGAGCACCCTCAATACCGACCTGGGGCGTAGGTTGGAGAATTCGCTGTGTAAGTACACTCCGTTATATTCTAGAATACCCGGACTGACACACGCTCGATGAGACTCCGTTTGTAGAAATAAGCTACCCCGTGCATTTTTCCTTACGGCCTGCGATCGAAAAAAGACTTCGAGAGATGAAAGGACAGCAGGTGATTGAGAAGGCTTCGAACCCATATTCTAGCCCAATGACTGTCGTCAAGAAGAGAAATGGAGGAGTCCGAATCTCACCATGCCCGCTTTTCCATATAATGGGAGAAGTTACTGTTATCGGCTTCAAAACAACTGTTGCAAGTTTCTAAGCCCTGAAGTACGTAGTTTCACCTCCAACTACATTAACGATTCATTGACCGCCTCCACCACCTACGATGAACACCTCGACCATTTTAAGCGATATTCTAGAAACTCAAGTGCGCCCAGATTACGTTGAATCTAGAGAAATGATACTTCGTCCAGAGTCCCTACTGCGTGACTGCACAGCCCAACGAGAACGAGAACGTGTTAGCGGCCATCCTTAGTAACACAACCTGAGGGATTCTCAACACCGCCAACCTCTTGCCGTTCGTACGGGAAGACAATGTGTGAGGGCTTGAGGACTGAAAAGGGTACCCGGTCAACGGTCTTGGCCATTCCCGTAAGTCATTCCGCATCGCACACTCCAGTACGAAGCAACGAAGTGTCATGTCGGAGAGCATAATTGCCCTACCACCGACGCCTCGAGCAGGAGCGGAAGCGTTGTTTGAATCGCTGTCCTTCCTTCCTATCTTCGGAAGGTTACCTGGCGCAACGTGAGCCCCTATCCCAAGTCTGACCGAAGCGACCCCGACGATCTACATTTGCCTCAAGTTGGGCAGCTGCCTGGTCCCCGTTCAACCTCACCGACGGTGATATCCGCGGCCGCGATCACACCGCCTGAGCCACTGCGGACCCCAGGAAAACGGAGATCCTCTTACACCGATAAGGAAGCGCAGGAAGACCCCACTTCGTAGGAGCTGCGCCACAGAAGTTTTCGACGGTAACGCATGTCACCTAGCGTTGTGTGCGCGAGTGAGTGCGGGTTCTTGTTATTTGTCTTGCAGATGAAACATTTTTTTTGCTTTGCTCATGTATGTATGGTGTATATGTATGTAAATTTTCAAGTGAATTTCTATAATAGGGAGGGGGATTACATTTTGCGCACTCTTTCGAATTTCAAGGGTCAAAATCCTCATTCAATTACAAAAAGCGTGGTAGAGTGAAACCGACCAACCCCGAGCGATATCCACACTATAAACAGTCAGAAATTCAGATTTTCGTTGAGAAATACGGTGACAGTTGGTCGGGGATTTTTTTGGGAAGAGTACTCTTGAAGAATCTCTGTTGTCCGGCAAGTGGATATATGTGAACGCAAAATGAAAAAGCCATGAAATTGGACGAAGTATTTAAATTGAAAGAAATACATATCTCGTCTTGTACAATTGAAAATCGAACACAGTTAGATATACGTGAACGATGGTTTCCGACGATGCAAAGGTGTGGTCGCTGCATTATTTTCTATCCATTACGTAACCCGTATAATTACAAAATAATCCTAGCCTACGGGATCTAATTACTTGAATCTTGAAACGAAGCAGTGAGGCCTACTTTATATAACGAAATTGAAATAATAAAAGAATAGATTATATTAAGATGGCCACGAGTGGCGGTTTGCCGTCAAGTGGTCCGCTAGTGAAAAACGACTGTAAAAAATGTAAGAAATCTGTGTCTAACTATGTAAAGTGTAAAAAGTGCCATGGCATATTTCATACTAGTTGCATGATGCAATCTGCTCAATTGAAGAACGCGAGTTGTCATCATGAACCAAATATAAACACTCCACATGATGAGGACACGAATGCGAATGACATCAGTCACTCCAACTGCACTGCAATTGTAGAAAACAGGCTACTGAAGCAATTGTTGAAAGAAGTTGAATCCAAGAATTACATTCTGGGTGAAAAACGGAGTTTACTTAAGGAAAAAATTGAGTTTTTACAAGAAAAACTAGAATATTATGAAAAACAACAGGTAGGCAACAAAAAACGTAGATTGGATTCCCAAGGCCACGTACAATAATTTTCTTCTGTGATATCAAATTCTAATACAGGCCAATCATGGAATGGAAACAAAGTCTGATCGTGGTAAAGATGTCACTGGTCAATGCTCAGCAGCCAGCTGTCAAGTGTCAGCCGCAACTGGAAACAGGAATGACATTGACAGTCTGAAAAATCAAAAGCAAAATAATAATATAAATGAAAATAGAAATCAAGTGCATTCCCTTCAGTTAAACCAAGCTTTTTTGCAGGCTGAAACTGAAAGCGAAATGAAAGAAATAATAAACTTAGGACAGCGAAGGAAAAGTTCCTTTTCTGCCATTGAAGAAATTGATAAGGAACCCTGGCAAAAAGTGAAGTCCAGAACACGTAAGTTTGTGGTAAGACGCAATGATGAAGTTCAGGGAGTTCGAGCGGTACCTAAACTCATCTCCCTTCACGTTACAAGACTACAACCAACTACAAAACCAGAAGACCTAGTGAATCTACTGAAGCCCTTCTTTCCTGAAGTGACATGCGAAACACATCCCTCCAAACTTCCTGAAACATACCATGAAGGTAACCATCAAGCAAGACAATTTCTAAGATGCATGGAAACGTGACATATGGCCAAATGTTGCATTGGTCTCAAGGTTTTTCATGAAGAGTAGGATGCCACCCACATTATATCAACAGGAGGATCCTCAGTCTCAACCACATCAACAAAAATGATGCCAATCCCTTCAAATAAAAATATCAGGAAAATGCAAACATATGAAAAGACTAGTGATAAAAAACTTCACAACTTAATCTTCCACCATAATGTTCAATCAACAGGAAATTGTATGAACATGATACAGAGAGAAATTGATGATCTGAAATGCTCAATAGTATGTTTGACAGAACACTGGCAAACTAGAGATAATATCAAGTTATTTAACATAAATGGCTTTCATCAGGCTTCCAGTTTCTGTCGCCAAAGAAACTGTTCATGGAGGCTCTGTGATATACATACTAGATGGAGTATCATCACTTCCTATCAATGAGGTCAACAACATGGGAGAGGAGTTCGTGTTTGAATGTTGTGCAATAAAATGCAAAATAAGCAGCATCTGAATCATGGTTGTCTGCATCTGTAGATCTCCTAACAGTTCTTACACTTTGTTTCTTGAGAAGCTTCATATGTTGCAAAATTTTCTACATGGCACTAATTCAACTTATTTTTTAGTGGGAGATTTTAATATTGATACTCTTTCCAACAATAGGTTGAGTGCTGATTTCATGAACTTGCTGGTGTGCTTTGGAGCTGAAATGACAATCAGAGAGTATACAAGAGTAACATCACACAGTAAAACGTGCCTAGATAACATCATTACAAATTACTCAGGGGTTAAGGTTAGTTATGTTATGGATATGGGTTTTTCTGACCATAGAGCTCAGGTTTTAGCATGTAATCTGTCTTCAACACATTCTGGAAATCAGTTTATAGAACAGCGGTGTTTTAAAGATAGCAATATTGAAAATTTCTGTGTACAATTGAGTAATGAAAACTGGAATGATGTTTATGCTGCAAGTAACTTGAACAGTGCGATATTCCTTTTTGCAAAAAAAATTCTATGAATTTTTTTACAAACATTTTCCCAAAGTTAAAATCTATAAGAACACTAAAAAACTTCATTTGTTCAATTCACCCCCAATATCATTACTGAAAGAACAAGTCACCCTTTATCAGTTGTTGACCAGTGTAAGGCTCTTTTCTCGGTAATGAGTCCTACAAAGGGCCTCAGGGCTTAATTCTCTATTTAAGTTAGAGCGGTTGCCTCGAGCGCCAGTTTTTTTTTTGAAGTGGTATGCTCCACTTTCTTCCAGAACTAGGAGTTCTTTGGAAGGCCCTAGGGTAGCTACAGTGAAGAAGGGACGCAGAGTAAATCCATACAATGCACCCCTTGTGTAAACCAGAGGTCAGCTAGTTAGACCAGGATAACAATAAACTTTTAAGAAAATGTAGTCTTTAGTTACACCTCCTTAGACTAGACTGGAATACAAGCTACGTTAAACAGAATTGATGTTATTTAATTTTTATTTCCACAGGTTTTATTCAAAATAACTAGATAAAAGATCTAAGTACAGGCAAAATCAAATTATACAATCAGGCACAAAAGACACACAATGAAAATCGGAACCGGTTTCAGACTATTTATTTCATGAAAAACACTTTCCACACATCGTCAAATCAGAAACAGGTACGATTTTCCGGAAATTGAACAAAACATCAGTCTCTCAAATAAAGCAACAAAGAAAATCACAATTTACAACAGCTGATTAAAATACAACAGGAAGTTTACGTCCAATTGTCGCAGAATCGGATACGATCACAAAGTTTCTATTTTCGCGGAACTACCCAAACTCTCAATGACAGGCTTGTTCAGGTCGTTAGTTCAAGTTGAAATAATCAGGTTTACAGGTTATATTATTATTACAATAAACACCGGACTAAAATGAATCTGAACATAGAAAATCCACCACTAACAGTGAATGCAAGGAAAATGTGACCGTGTTACTTCGATTTTATTATACAGGGCGGTTTGTTAGCTCTGAGTTGTGACAAATCAGCAAATGCAATTCAAAAATTTCAGGGAGAGTGTAATTCAATACAGGTGTCAGGTAAAGTGCAATTCAGATGATATTCTGGTATGGGGCGTTATATTGATTCTCAGGCAGGGTTTTCTGGTCTAGATTTTACGGGTGAAAAGTGAAAACTTTAAATCAACTACTAAAGTAAAATCTGTCGTCTACAATATTACTTTCCTATACTGTTTAGACGGTTTCCTTTCTTACTGGCAACACAATATGATTCATAAAACCGTAGATGTGAATAGGGCATCCAGTATAAACAACAAAATAATGTGGTGTAACTGGTTTGCGAGTTGATCGTAGTCAGGTACACGTCCAATGTTCGACGATCAATTCACAAGTTCCGGAATGGAAGCCACAGGAAATGAAGGAAAAGAAATATACCGAGTGTACTAGATGTTGTTGGATTTTACTATAACTGGCTTGCGAGTTGATCGTAGTCAGGGACAGGTCCAATATTCTACGATCAATTCGTAAGTTCAAAATTTAAAAGAAAGGCAAGTGAAAAGACAGGAAAATGCGGAACCACACTACGAGATATAGAGAAAGTACTAGCTATTACTGATTTTTACGGTAACGGGCTTGCGAGTTTATCGTAGTCAGGTACAGGTCCAATATTCGACGATCAATTCGTAAGTTTAAATTGAAAAGACAGGGAAATGCAAAACCAAACTACGAGATATAGAGCAAGTACTAGCTATTACTGATCTTTACGGTACAGGCTTGTGAGTTGATCGTAGTCAGGTACAGGTCCAATATTCGACGATCAAATCGCAAGTTATGAATCCGGAAATTGGCACTTTCCTTTCACTTATGAAAATGCAATTGTCGTACTACACGAGTAAACGGAAATGTAAGTGACAACTAGCCCAACGAAACAGTAATCTTAGTTAAATTTGAGTATCCACGTTTCTCTAGGTTCAACAAAATTTTAACAGGAATATAGAATCAATATAACTCCGAAATATCGCTTACAGTTGTACTGAAGGTGAGCTGGACAAAACACCACGGCACGGCTAATCCAGGGCAGAAGCACTCGCACTGTACAGGGTGTCTGGTTCACTAGGGTTCACAGGTTCACAAGTTCAAAACGGGGCACTCTCGAAAATCGGCAATTTGCACTCTCACGGCTGAACGTTATTCGCGAAGAACTCAAACTAACTCCTTAATCTTTCTGTCTGGGGGTATTTATATGAAATCTGAATTTTCAAAAAAATCAGAGTAAAAACGAGGCATTTTGTCATTGCTTGACCTCTAAAAATGAGCAAGAAAGTAAGCAAAACACTCTCAATAAAAAATACTTTGCAGAGTGTTAGAAATAATATATGAAAAAGACTCGGAATAACATTTCTTTTGACTAGGATACTTAGGAACATTTCCAAAAAGAAAATGCCCAAAATCCATGATTTTCCGGAAAATATTATTTCGGTTCATTGCCAATACTGTTAGTTTAACAAACTTATTGTATAACAGGAATAATATGTTCTTCTTAACATTATAAATATCCGCCTAAGACTTATGGAAAGTAACGTGATATAACTGAAAATCAACTTTTTCGCAGTCAGGAATTATACAGGGTGATACTAGACTGGTTGTTACATATTGAACAGGGTTTCTGGTTGTAACGAATGCAGGAGTGACAGGGATACGTAATACTTGAATTAATATTTTCTGGACTATCCGGAACCTGTAGTAATGAAGTTACTGGCAAAAAAAACTTCATTACACACCCCCCCTACTTGCAAAAAAAAATTATTGCTTCAGCTGTAATTTTTGAAACTTAAAAAAAATCCTTTATTTTACCAAAAATGAAAATATACTAGTTTATAAAAATAACAAAAGAAAAAAAAACTATCGTTGACCACCCTGGTCTTCTGGTGTTAACGGCGAAAGCCGATTCCGGGCTTCCGGCAGGGACACAGGTCGCACTGAGTGGCTCTGTCGGCCACGATGACGGTACTGGTCTGGACCCTCTGGTTAATTTGATTGACCCGCAATCCCGGTGGCAGGGTTCGTCGCTGGGCAGGCTGGCGCTCGGGAGTCAGCCTGGGTAACTGTGCCGGGAACTGGGGCCGCCTAGGTGGGCCTAGGGAGCAGAATAGCCGACTAGGGGCTTGGCAATCCGGTCGTGTGTGGCCGGGATATCCACATCGCCAGCATAGCTGCCGCTCTACCGGCAGGTAGATGTCGGTCGTCAGGCTTCGGTGGACGACGGTGTCCAGGGACAGCGGCGGTAGAGTTGCCGTGTTAGCAGCGTCTTGCCTGCGCTGACTAGTGGTTGCAGAGCACGGCCTATTCGCCGGCCGGTCTAGCAGGGCACTACTTGGGGTGGTGTCCGTCGGGGTAGACGAGGTGTCTACGGCGGGGTCTGGCAGTTCCTCGGGGTCCTGATGTGTATGCAGTGTATGAGTCTCGGTGTCTGGCTGCAAGGTCCCGGTGTCCGGGGGCAGGGTGTCGGTGACTAGCGGCAGGGTCTTGATGTCCGGGGGCAGGGTCTTGGTGTCCGGGAGCAGGGTCTCGGTGTCTGGAGAACTCGGGAGTTCCCATCCATCCAGAGAGTTGCCTTCTAGATCTAGGATGTCCTCCATCTAAAACGTAGAACCGCAATGAAATCCTGGTAAACCTCACCTTGGTCTCTCGTGCCTCTTCGTTCAGTGCCTACTCCGGCCGGTATGCGAATCCAGGTATTGCCCTCGGGAGTTCTCAGACGTCGGCGATAAGGGACGTCGAGGGGGATGTGGACCGGCCTGAGTTGTCCTACCATATAACGCATCAACGTCGTCCACTCGTTGCAGTTGTTATATAGTGGGTATTCGGCCACTACCCACTGTGCAATTCCATCCTCCAGCATTGAGTTGCTCGTCAGAGGACTACGAGGAGTAGGGAGAAGCGGCATTACCCCGCCGAGGTTATCCGTTTCAGGGTGGGCAACAGGTTCGGCATCAGGTTCGGTAACAGGTTCGGCATCAGGTGCGGCAACAGGTTCGGCAACAGGTTCGGCAACAGGTGTGGTATCATTTTCGGTGACTCTCATCTGCCGGTATAGTTCCGGGAACCTAGTGGATGGACTGGGGCTCCGGATTGGCATACCGAGAGACGTCTCTGTCGCGGGAGAGATGGGTGAGTACTGGGGTGCCTGAGGGACGAAATACAGAGACTGCTCGTATTCATCCAGCAGCTCGTCCAGAGTCGGGGTGGCCAGGCCCGGGTTGCTGGCGGACGAAGACAGGTCCAGAGCGTTCATCGTTGACGTCTCTTCGGGGAGGTGCAGGACGGGGTCTTCTCGGGCTGGCTGTATCATCACATCTTGAAGAATTACAATTTTCCGAGCGGGACTGGCGGGGCTATGGGTCGTGGATCGTTTGGACATCTATCGGAATTTATATCACAGGTTACTGGGGTGAAATGGTTTCAGGTCCTTCATATGAATCCTGCTATAACGTTTTCCTGTGCTACCCTTTAGGTCGTAAACTACTGGGGAAATGACTCGAGTGACAATGAAAGGACCGGAATATTTTGGGGCCAATTTTGCTGCATAGCCACGGATTCCAGAAGAGAGATTATGTTCTCTCTTCATTACCTGATCACCCAGGTGACATCTCCAGTCTCGTCGCCGCAGGTTATAGTAGTGACTCTAGGAGTTGAAAGCACGGGCCAAGTTCATCCTGACTAATTCATGTACTTCCTGGAGTTTCTCCAAATGCTTGATCCAGGTTGATGAAGCGGTGTTTTCGGTCTCGTCTGGTGTCTCTGTCGACTCTGTTCGGGTGATTCGGTGTAGAGCCTTCGGTGGTTCCGGTTCTCGTCCGAAAACGAGGAAAGAGGGACTAAACCCAGTTGAGTCATGACGGGCGGTATTCAGGGCGAACTAGAGTTCTGGAAGGTACTGGTCCCATTTACGGTGATCATTATCGCAGTACTGGGCGATCATAGTTTTTACCGTTTTATTGGTTCTCTCGACAGGATTGGCTTGCGGAGTATAGGGAGGCGTTAGGCGGTGTTTTATTCCCAGGTCCCTCAACAGTTCTTCGAACACTTTTCCGGTATACTGGGTGCCATTGTCACTGATGACGGTTTCCGGGCGTCCAAATCTCAAGACGATATCCTCATAAAAAGCTTGGGAAACGGCTCTGGACGTAGCTTTGCGAAGGGCTTTCAATTGTACCCACTTCGTGAAACGGTCCTGGTATACGGCTAGGTAACAGTTTCCCTTACTGGAACGGGGTAACGGGCTGACCAAGTCGGTGGAGACAGTATCCCACGGTTTGGTATTCCGGGACGAATGCATTTTTCCAGGAGGTTGTTGTTGAGAACTCTTATATTCCTGGCAGGTTTTACAACTCCGTACATATCTGGCAATTTCTCGAAACATTCCAGGCCAATAGTATTTCTGTGTGATACGGGCGGTGGTCTTTGCAATCCCCATGTGTCCAGCCGTGACGTCATCATGGTTTTCCTGGAGTACTCGTGCACGCAGTGATTTTGGGACACATAGCTTCCAGGGATCGCCCATTTCCAGTTCACACAGATTATTGGCATCCCAGAAATGGCGGAATAACCGGCCGTCCTTGAGGCAGTAATCGGGATGCGTCTCAGGACTTTTCTCGATTTCGGCCTTTCTTCCTTGATACCAGGAACATTTCTGTCCCGCCTCTATTTCGGCGTCGGTAGCACACAGGAGGACATTTAAGTCGGATTCTTCGGTGCTGGTCTCGCAACTTGTCCAGGATAGCATTGATGAACGGCAGCGGATATGCATCTTTTTCGACTACGTCGTTGACTTTCTGGAAATCGATGCAAAATCGGTGCTTTCCATCTTTCTTTCTCACAATTACAACAGGGGAACTCCATGGACTACTGGAAGGTTCGATGATGCCATCTGCCAACATCTTATCGACTTCTTCATTGATTACCTCTTGCATTTTCGGATTTTGCGGGCGATACCTTTGTTTGATCGGTTCGGTCGTCTTCAAACGAATGCGATGTTCCACTAAAGGGGTAGGTCCTCTAATCCTCTCAAATGCCGGTAATTCCTGGTCCAGGAATCGTTGCAATCTACTGTGTTGTTCCGGTGAAAGATTTCGGCACAGTGGATCCTCAACTACTATCGGGCTGCAGGTAGTTTCTGGTTCCAGTTGATTTTCCGTTGCTCTGGTTCCGGATGTTCTGCAGTTTTTATGTTTTCTGGCTCTATTTCGTTTTCGAGTTTTTTTACGGTTTTCGGATTTCCTGTCCTTAGGAAATTGTCTGGTTCCGGAAAGCCCCGGAATGTTTTCCTTTTCGGTTTTCCTATTCTCCGGAACAGGTCGGTTTCCGGGAAGACCCGGATTCTCAGTTTCTGGCTGCAGGTTAGGTGTCGGATCTGGAACTAGTTCTATCTTTCTCTGGGAACCAAGAACTGACACGTTTTTCTGATTCCAATACACAGTGGCGGTTTGTAGATCAATCCCAAAGCCTTGTGTGCGAAGTACATCCATTCCTATCACGATATCTGCGGCCAGGCTGGAAATTATAAGTAACTCACAGGGAATCTTCTCGGTGCCGATCGTCATCACAGGTTTAAAAACTCCGGTTACCTGGATGAGCGAACCATCAGCTTGTCGGGACTGGACTACTGTGTTCGGGTATTCTTTATACCTATGTCGTTTGCAGCAGTTAGCTACTCTGATATTCGCAAACGACCTAGTAGCTCCGGTATCCACTAAAGCGGAGAAGATCGTATCCCCAATAGCTACTGGAATAAACGGCCGGTTATCATCGGGTCGGGATTTCGGTAGATTTTCCGGGATAGTTAACTGCTGGAGCCGGCCTGTCCTCGGTTCGGGCGGGCTCCGGTGGAGTTTTCCGGCTGGGCACAGGTACAATCCTTCGAAAGGATTCCATCACGGCCACACCTTGAGCAAAATAACCTAAAGGCATTGCGACAATCTGCTCGTTGATGCCCCGACTGTCCACATCTCCAGCAGGTATTTCCTCGGTTGTATACGGGTTCTCCGGATGCTGGTGGTATCGCCGGAGTATTTGAGTTCGGGGGCAGGATAGCCCTCGGCGGCGGTCTACTGGTCAGGGGTTGGCTAGCTGGTAGCGGTCGAGCGATTGGTGGCGGTTCGGGGTAAGACATTCGAACCGGGGGAGCAGAAGGCGGGTTCCGGTAGTACATTCGGCGGATCTCGCCACGTAACTGCTGGAATTCCAAGATTAAGGAAATCAAGGAAGGGACATCGAAAAAATCATTCTTTTTGATGTATTGGCGGTAGTCCGGAAGAAGGTTCCGATATAACCAGGTTAGTTCTTGGGCCGGATCAAGGTTTCCATGACGTCGGATGAGAGTTTGTAAATCTACCACATAATCCATGGCAGGCTCGTTATCTCTTTGAAGTCTTCTACTTATGGCCATTTCCAAGTCATCCTGGTATCCGATGGGAAAATATGATTTTTGGAAAACTCTTTTGAAGGACGACCACGAATTCCAAAATCTTTTATTGCAACGGTACCATAACTGTACTCGTCCTTGCAATAATTCCGGCAATACATCGAGTAGTTGTTCTGGTCGGGCTTTTTCAGCTTGCCCTATTTCTTCGAGTATTTCCAGGAACGCCACTGGATCTCTGGTTCCATCAAAGTGAAGATTCCAGTGATGCGTTTTCAGTTTTGTGGGTACAGGGACTGGCAACGGCGGTCGTGGTTGTAACCACTGCGGTGGTGCCATTCCGTGACTGGCAAAGGTCGTTTCCGGATTGCCAGATGGAATAGTATTCTGCGGGGGGTCCGGGGGGTTTGTTTGGTTTGTCGGGTTATTCACTCCGGGTTGTGTTTCAAAACATCCAGGGGGTACGTTGGGGTTAGTGGTGGCTGTGGATCCCGCCTGCTGATATTTGTATCCAATCAGCTTGGGAAGTTCTTCCCTCAGGAACCACACCAAACGTTTCCGGAGTTCACTCACTGTTCCCTCAGATGACAGGCCATATCTGTTAAGTTCTTCTTCTAAATCAGGTTTCTTCAGGCGATAAACCCACCCTACTCTAGGTTCTAGAGTTGTACCGAAATCTTCGCTATAGTCCCGGTCTGGATCAGGAGAAGATGCTCTGCTACTCTGTTTAGAGTGTTCCGGGGGAACGAATAGCTGGTCGGGGTTGTCACAGGGTAGTTTATCTTGAGACATGGCTATCCAATCGGGTATAAATCAAAAACTCAAGGAAAACCTCAACTGGTACACGATGCAAGCAAATTCAGGAAAATCAACAACAGGTTTTCTGGGTGTCTGGTAATTTGATTCAGGTCAGGATATCAAAAAAATTACCACCCAGAGTAGCAAGGTTATATTATAGAAAGTTTATTATCTGAATTCACTTTCAAGACCAACTGTATTGTTTAAGATTTTGAGAAACAGAGTCCAACTGGTATTTCAGAGTTGTAAGTTGTAAGTTGTACTGGGATTGAATATCCCTCAGGTTTTAGTAATAGCAGTCAGGTATTCTCAAACAAAGAGAGAAAATTCCAGGATTCGAACTTAGTGGTGGAACGTATCAAAATCAATTTAATCAAGTTAATAATCAGGTTATGGCACTCTGTCAGTTCAAAGTTCGGATACCTTCTCTATCAGGTTTTCTAATTATATCCAGGTATAAAAAAAATTCCGAAAAATGAAATATTTTGGAAAATCAGGAATTTATCTCAATCAGTGTTTTCTATCAGGGTTTGTAATTTAGGTTTTCCCGGAAATGAAAATTCCTGGGAAATGAGACTGCAACAGCTGACAATGTTTATATTAGATAGTGAAATAATAAAAATTGTATTCAGGTTCAGGTGAGAGCTTTCCTTTTTTACTTTGCTTGACTGAAGATTGGTGACTGTGAAAAGCTCGGTGGAAAGTTCAGTGAAAATCAAGAGTGGAATATATTTTCGAAGTGATTTGATTTTACCTAGTAGTGAAAAGAATATTATTGATCTTGTTTTCAAGCAGCAACTACAGAATTATCAGGAATTTTTTTGAAACAGGTCTGGTTACAAAATTTCAAATTCTATTTTTCACAGGTTTTCCTCGGATTTTCTTTCAGGTTTTCCTAACTCAAGTCCCTGCTCGGGCGCCAATTTGTAAGGCTCTTTTCTCGGTAAAGAGTCCTACAAAGGGCCTCAGGGCTTAGTTCTCTATTTAAGTTAGAGCGGTTGCCTCGAGCGCCAGTTTTTTTTTGAAGTGGTATGCTCTACTTTCTTCCAGAACTTCTTTGGAAGGCCCTAGGGTAGCTACAGTGAAGAAGGGACGCAGAGTAAATCCATACAATGCACCCCCTTGTGTAAACCAGAGGTCAGCTAGTTAGACCAGGATAACAATAAACTCTAAGTACAGGCAAAATCAAATTATACAATCAGGCACAAAAGACACACAATGAAAATCGGAACCGGTTTCAGACTATTTATTTCATGAAAAACACTTTCCACACATCGTCAAATCAGGTACAGGTACGATTTTCCGGAAATTAATTAAAACATCAGTCTCTCAAACAAAGCAACAAAGAAAATCACAATTTACAACAGCTGATTAAAATACAACAGGAAGTTTACGTCCAATTGTCGCAGAATCGGATACGATCACAAAGTTTCTATTTTCGCGGAACTACCCGAACTCTCAATGACAGGCTTGTTCAGGTCGTTAGTTCAAGTTGAAATAATCAGGTTTACAGGTTATATTATTATTACAATAAACACCGGACTAAAATGAATCTGAACATAGAAAATCCACCACTAACAGTGAATGCAAGGAAAATGTGACCGTGTTACTTCGATTTTATTATACAGGGCGGTTTGTTAGCTCTGAGTTGTGACAAATCAGCAAATGCAATTCAAAAATTTCAGGGAGAGTGTAATTCAATACAGGTGTCAGGTAAAGTGCAATTCAGATGATATTCTGGTATGGGGCGTTATATTGATTCTCAGGCAGGGTTTTCTGGTCTAGATTTTACGGGTGAAAAGTGAAAACTTTAAATCAACTACTAAAGTAAATACTGTCGTCTACAATATTACTTTCCTATACTGTTTAGACGGTTTCCTTTCTTACTGGCAACACAATATGATTCATAAAATCGTAGATGTGAATAGGGCATCCAGTATAAACAACAAAATAATGTGGTGTAACTGGTTTGCGAGTTGATCGTAGTCAGGTACACGTCCAATGTTCGACGATCAATTCACAAGTTCCGGAATGGAAGCCACAGGAAATGAAGGAAAAGAAATATACCGAGTGTACTGGATGTTGTTGGATTTCACTATAACTGGCTTGCGAGTTGATCGTAGTCAGGGACAGGTCCAATATTCTACGATCAATTCGTAAGTTCAAAATTTAAAAGAAAGGCAAGTGAAAAGACAGGAAAATGCGGAACCACACTACGAGATATAGAGAAAGTACTAGCTATTACTGATTTTTACGGTAACGGGCTTGCGAGTTTATCGTAGTCAGGTACAGGTCCAATATTCGACGATCAATTCGTAAGTTTAAATTGAAAAGACAGGGAAATGCAAAACCAAACTACGAGATATAGAGCAAGTACTAGCTATTACTGATCTTTACGGTAACAGGCTTGTGAGTTGATCGTAGTCAGGTACAGGTCCAATATTCGACGATCAAATCGCAAGTTCTGAATCCGGAAACTGGCACTTTCCTTTCACTTATGAAAATGCAATTGTCGTACTACACGAGTAAACGGAAATGTAAGTGACAACTAGCCCAACGAAACAGTAATCTTAGTTAAATTTGAGTTTCCACGTTTCTCTAGGTTCAACAAAATTTTAACAGGAATATAGAATCAATATAACTCCGAAATATCGCTTACAGTTGTACTGGGGGTGAGCTGGACAAAACACCACGGCACGGCTAATCCAGGGCAGAAGCACTCGCACTGTACAGGGTGTCTGGTTCACTAGGGTTCACAGGTTCACAAGTTCAAAACGGGGCACTCTCGAAAATCGGCAATTTGCACTCTCACGGCTGAACGTTATTCGCGAAGAACTCAAACTAACTCCTTAATCCTTCTGTCTGGGGGTATTCATATGAAATCTGAATTTTCAACAAAATCAGAGTAAAAACGAGGCATTTTGTCATTGCTTGACCTCTAAAAATGAGCAAGAAAGTAAGCAAAACACTCTCAATAAAAAATACTTTGCAGAGTGTTAGAAATAATATATAAAAAAGACTCGGAATAACATTTCTTTTGACTAGTTTACTTAGGAACATTTCCAAAAAGAAAATGCCCAAAATCCATGATTTTCCGGAAAATATTATTTCGGTTCATTGCCAATACTGTTAGTTTAACAAACTTATTGTATAACAGGAATAATAGGTTCTTCTTAACATTATAAATATCCGCCTAAGACTTATGGAAAGTAACGTGATATAACTGAAAATCAACTTTTTCGCAGTCAGGAATTATACAGGGTGATACTAGACTGGTTGTTACATATTGAACAGGGTTTCTGGTTGTAACGAATACAGGAGTGACAGGGATACGTAATACTTGAATTAATATTATCTGGACTATCCGGAACCTTTAGTAATGAAGTTACTGGCAAAAAAAACTTCATTACACCAGACATGATATAACTTACAAGAAAGATTACAACAGACTGAAACAAGAATATAATAATATACTTGAAAATACAAACAAAGCATATTATCGCAATAGAATCATGGAATCAGATAATAAATCAAAGACTATGTGGGCTATTGTAAAAGAAGTAACTGGTTCACAGGGCAATCAGGAATCAACAATAAAAGCTTCAACAAACACGGCAAATGATTTCAATAATTTTTTCATCAGAAATGTATCAGATATTTTGAAAGCATAACCTAAGGCGAATGTTAGTATTTTTGATAAACTTATACCCATTCACAGCCACACACTGTTTTTGTACCCAGTAACAGAAGAAGAGGTATTATCAGTTATATAGGTAATATGAAAAATAAAAAAAGCTCAGGAATAGATGAAATTGCCTTGAAATCATGTTCACATCAGATAGCTCAAATTCTCACATATTTATTGAACAAATCATTTGAGGAAGGTGTTTTTCCAGAAATTTGGAAGACTGCCCTTGTCAAACCTTTGTTTAAGAAAGGAGATGCTTCAGAAATGTCTAACTACAGACCAATCAGCATCCTGACATGCTTTTTAAAGATCTTTGAGATTATAATGGCCAGAAGATTGATATCTTTTTTTTGAAACTTTTCACCTATTTTCATCTTGTCAACATGGATATCTCAAAAATAGCACAGCACTGTTTAATTTCACCAATGAAATTTTGAATGCAATGGAAAGGGGATATCTCTCCTATGGGATTTTCCTGGACCTCCCCAAGGTGTTCGACTGCATAGACCACGAATCTTTGCTACATAAGTTGTATAAATATGGAATTAGAGGAAAGGTACATGATTGGTTTAAATCGTATTTAAGTGAAAGGAAACAATTTGTAAAGCTGAGACACGATGGTATTACCTTGCGCTCTGACGCCTTAGAGGTGTTACACGGGGTTCCTCAGATGTCAAGTGTCCTTGGACCTATATTATTTATTATTTTCGTAAATGATGTTGAAAATATTCCCACAAAGCCCTTGACCTCTCATCTGGATGTTTTGCTGATGACACGAATATTTTACTAAATGGCCCAGACTTGCAGCACATTATTCATGGAGGAACTACAATATTTAATAGAACAAGAGCATTTTTTTTTTCCGAAAACAATTTGTTTTTGAATAATGCCAGAACAAATTGTATTTTTTTCAAGAACAGTAACACAATGGAGACACCTGATTCTTTGATTATAGACAATCAAATATTGCCTTGTAGCAATGCAGTGAAATTCCTTGGCATCACTGTTGATGCGACTCTGAAATGGACAAATCATATTGCGGTTTTAAGTAAAAGGTTAGATTCATCTATCTTCGCCATTCGGATACTGAAGCAAAGTGTGGATAACTTTGTCCTTCTGACAGTATACTATGCTAATTTTTACTTTTAAGTTTGGTATCGCCATTTGGGGCGGTAGTCATGAGTTAAACAAAATATTTTTATGTCAAAAAACGGTTGTCCGAAACATGTTCGATATCAAAGTCAGAAATTCATGTCGTGGGATCTTCAGTTCCTGCTATTTACATTTTTGAAACACTTTAATTTTCAATGAAACATCCTCGATATTTTGAATCTTATAGAAAAACTCACTTCCATTGTACAAGACATAATAAAGGTGAGAATGACTTTCCTATACATAATAGAGGATCTACGGAGAAAGGTACAATTTATAGTGCTCTCAAATTTTTCAATCATCTGCCCCATGAATTAAAATCTATTGCTGGGCACATTGGCAAGTTCATGAAATTATTGAAAATCTATCTGATTGATTAGGAGCCTTATACAGTAGATGAATACTTGGATAGGAGAGTTTACTGAGAGTAAAAAATTTCTGTGAATCAAGGATTTCCTGAAATGTATTATTTTTTGTGTAGGTATATGTTTAATTTATTTTATCTTGTGATTTCCTAATTTTACATGCCTGTAAACTATTCATTTGTATATTTTATATTTAGTATTACTATATGTATTTTTCATACATATATTTGCATATTTTATAATCAAATCTGTACATGCTTGTCTTCGCGTGTAGGTATGTTTTTGCACTCTTTGTGACTTGTTGTGACCGACCATTGTTTGTCTTACTTGCTATTCTCTTGATGGAATTTTTTTGTAGGAGGCATTGTGATCTCTAGCAGTAAATAAAGTTTCTTTATTTTCTTTCTAGATCACATGTGCTGAGGGCAGCTGTTCTCCGGAGAACAGATAAGTGGATTCGGGGCCTGTCAGTTGTTCAAAATCCAAGTATCAAGGGCGTCGTTCGATTTATTATAAAAGTGATATTCAACTTGAATAATTGAAAAATACAAGAAGTAATAGGTATCAAGTAGATCTCAAGCTTTAAAGAAAAAAATATCAAATACTCATTTCAATAGATTGTTATGATACACGAATAAACCCATTCAATATATCAGAAAATAGACAAGGTGGTTATGTAGATCGATGCAGAGGACAGGATTATTGATTTTCACTGAACGATTTCACATAAACAAATTTGAGCGATGGTTAGTGTCAGTAAACATGGTGAACATTATAATATACTACCTATACTCAATATCCGACTATAAAATGGGATTGTATAAAGACAGTAAAGTATAGTATGGGGGAAAGTGTCACTATCCTGATGATAAACCAGCTATGTCAAGTAAAAAAGTACCCCTCAAAAAAACCTGTCTTGGCATTGATGACCTCTTCATTGGTTCTAAAGCACCCCTATCCAAGGTTTATTTATGATGGTTAGCAGCATAGGTCACTCGACAAATCCACCTCGAAGACGGTTTGGTAAGCCCGCTTTCATTCCATAGAGCCTTTCCTGCTGAGCTGCACAACCACCCGCGTGTCCTATTGTTGGTCTGCTCTAGCCAGGATCCGGTCGTGGTGAAATAATACCCTTTGCAGGAGTCCTGGCAAGGGAAGAGATAAAGAGGTGTCCTTGTTGGGATCAGGACAAAACAGTAAGCTGCCGTTAAAGCTGGTCTTTCCATTAGCCTAACACATCTAATTGGACAGGTTCTACAATTCCTTGCAGACACAAAAAAAACATTATATAGTAATCAGCATTACTAAGAATTGTAACTCACCTTCCATGAAGGGTTAGAACTTTTCGATGAAAAAAATGGGGCCATGCTGAAAAGCTTCTCAAGTGAATTTGGCAGTCTCCAGGTAGCAGGACAAATCGACCAATAGATCCAGAACAGTATTCACGTTCCGCTGAGTGAATTTAAATCTCAAAAAATTCCCCATCAGGGAGCTGACATCATAGTCAAAAAAGAATTACTTGCCGACACATGTGCTCACCTTCATGGCCACCTGGAAAAAGTCACAGTATTTTCCTATTTGAAAATCAAATTTATTCATATACCAATACTTTCTGATTCATTAACAGGACAGGAAATTTTCTCTGTTTCAGATCCTGTTTACATTGGATCAGCACAACCCGAGTTACACTCATTATCCACAGATGAACTGATTACCAAAAGGAAGATTTTCCTGTTTCAGAACCTGTTTACGTTGGATCAGCACACGCCTCAGTTTGAAATCATAATATGCTACAGTTGTGCTGATTACCAGTAGGGAATATATCATAAAAAATCAAAGTGATATTTCCTAATCAGAGAGCTGTGGTATGGTTTCATTATCATTGAATGTTTCAGTAAGGATTCGTTAATTAACTGGTCATATGTTTCCTGTAAGTATGTCCCCTATATTGAGTTTATTTATAAACCAGAAACAAAGTATTTATATCATCAATTTCAAATGCTTCAGTACATCGTTCCATATTCCTAAGTTTTGTCTCTTTTTGGACTTCACTTCAGTCCTATAATTCATTTTCCGAACTCAGAATAATTAATTCCAACAATTTTCTTAAATTCTCGTAAATTGAATCTAACTTCCATTCAATTGATTCTCCTGTTATTCTAATCATACTTGGGAATATACATATAAAAAAAATAATCACAAAGATTCAAGATGATTCTTAAATCTTTAATAAGCTTACTTCCTACACTTCCGAACATTTTCGATAAGTTTTACTTCAGAGGTGCTGCGGAGCAATTGAAGAATTGGATCAGAAGAAAATCGAACAGACCAAGACCATATATTTTCTCTGAATGTGAAAATATTGTCCAGATAACCTAGAATGTTTGAACTCAATCATTTTCCTCTGGGATATGACAACGATAACCACGGCTTTGGAGAAATTCTGGATATACGAAAACATTGGAGAAAATCACACTATCATACCACTTTTGGAAGAGGTGGATCAAAGAGTATTTGCCAACACTCAATGAATATTCAAAATGGAATGTAGATAATAAGCCAATACAGCTGGACGATGTAGTAATCATTGTAGACTAAAACATCCCGGAAATTTTGAAGAGTGGAAGCAGTTTAACCTGGTCCAGGTGATAGGATTCGAGTGGTTGATGTGAAGACTACCAATAGAATCTTACGTTGACCAGTCAATAAGTAATGTAGGATTGATATGGAGATACGATTTAAAAATGTGAACTATTTCACAAGGGAGGAGAAATGTTCTGAAAGGTCCTGTATACTCAATTGTTATTTTGAAAATATTTGATACCATAGGGACGGTTTTTTAAATGAATGGAGAGATAGACGAGGAAGATTTTGTAATTCAGAAAACAAACCCTACTATTATCCCAGGATAGACGAATATTTTACACCTTGTTGAGTTTTTCTGATATGTCAACTTCTATATTGTAATGGAATTCGGCGAAGTCAACAAGAAGTATCGCCAATATTAAAATATCCTCCTGTATTGGACATTTCAGATAGCTCTCGATTGTTCGTGAAAGATCTAGAACAGAAAAGGATGGAATATCCTAGAAGCTATCAGATGGAGAGAGATGACAGGAAAGTGACAGTTCCAGAAGGTTCTAGAACAACTCAACCACGATATATATACAGGGCCAGATAATGGCTGAAGTCAGTCGAATACGAAGTTGCGTTACGTGAACATCGTTCATAAACTCCAAAATGAATAGTTTTTATAAATTAGTCTGTAATAAGTGTAGATTAGATGGTGGTAAGGGTTCAATGATGTCTATGTTTATGAACATGAATCTTTCATCTGGAATTGCTATGTTATTGACTAGTGTTATTACTTGTATGTTTATTTTTGAATTCTGGCAGTTGATACATGCTCTAGTAGACTGTTGGCACTGATGATTGTTTTTTACATCCCTGGCAACACAAAACGTTCGATCATTAACTTTGTAGTCCCTCTGATACCAGAGGGTGTGAAAGGTTGTATAAGTTCTTGAAACTTTGTTGCCTGAATGCCTGTGGTACAAATGGTCTGAGTTTATTGGTACTTGTATCACAGTAGATAGCTATTCTGGTGTCTGTGAACATGACTGGCTAAATGTTCAGTGAAGTAGAGTTGGGTTTGTGCAATATTTCTACCAGTTAAGGGTCATTATCTTGGTGACGACTCCCATTCTGTCTCTATTTCGAGTCCTCTTGATTCGAAATCGGCCACTATATTTTCTGAAGATTTTATATAGGAAGCAAAAATGAATAAGTTGCGTTTCTCACACCACTGAAATAACTTGTTTTGTTGAGGTTCGGATATTGCACATCCCACATCCTATTTATATAGGATATGGCCGTAGTGTTGTCTATTCTGCGAAGGTTGTTACAGTTTGACATATTTTTTGTTAAACACTGGAGCCAAAGAGCCGCAAGATGTTCCAAATAATTAATATGGAACTTTTTCTCAGTTGTACTCCAATGGCAATGGGATGATTGATAATTACATGAAACCCCCAACCCAACCACATATTTTGACATTAATCTTTCACCATGAAATCGTCTTTCAATGACTCATGAAGTGTCATGAAAGCATCATAATTGTTTGAATTCATTGAAGCAAGATATTTTGATCTTTATAATTCTTTGGTATCCAACCAACTATATTTTATGCATGGGCAGATAGGTACCAAAACCCCTAGAGACTGAGAAAATTCTTCAATTTCAATAGTATGTCTGGAGCTAATTCTCTGGATCGATTTGCTTACTGATTCTTCCTTCAAAGATAATGACATTTTTGTGAATCATATACAAAACCCAGATATTTGCATACTTGTGCCGGTTCTTATTTACTTTTTTCATAATTCTTAATGAACCCTCACTTTCCTAAAATTTGCAAGTTGTCTGTACGGTCTCAAGACATGCCTGGTAACTGTCACCAAATAACAATGAATCATCCAAATAAAGTACTGAACGAAAACCTCTAGATCTAAGGTAAGCTAACACTGGCTTCATCAGTTTGGTAAAAACCCATGGGAAACTGTTAAGTTCGAAAGGTAAGGAATTATACTCGAATAATTTGACATTTCACCGAAACCTGAGGAACTTCTTATGACTATCCAGTATAGGTAAACATAAATAGGCATCTTTTAGATCCACCGTTGCCATGAAACACTTATTCGTTATCATCCTCACAACAACAATTTTTTCAAATTTAACCCATCAAGGACTGGTGTTGCCATATGGCAACAGAAATTGCTCAAAATTCAATAGATTGAACATTCAAAACATAGATGGCGGCATACACGGCAATAGTTTGTTGCAGTTTCAGTTGACAGAACCGTGTGAAGTGTTTGTCACTTGAGTGATATAAAAACACGATTTTTCAAGGGAATATCAAGAAGACTTTCCAAAAATGGATATCAAGTTGACGTAAGTATGGATACAAAGAGATCAATACAGTTTTCGATAATGAATTTTTTACAATACCTTCAGGATTATATTATCAACGTAACAGCGATGTTGTCATGTGGCAACACGAGTCCCCACGGTGGACTACTTTTATTCATTTCGTTTTTTTTTTCAGCGATGGGCTCACTCTGGAAGAAGCTCTTCAGATTGCATACAATGATGATTTAGATGTTGACCAAATTAATATTGAACCTCCGAATGAGGGTGCGATCACAGACGAGGATTCCGGTGAAGAAGATGAAGGCGGACTCATTGATAACTTATCTCGAAACCAATTGAATGCTCCAGTTCAAATTGTTTTACATGGTGAAGATGAAGAATCAGTTGAACCAGAATCGGAACATGTTGTAAAAGTTGATTATGAAGACATTGATTGGATCAAAGGCGATCTGGTAGATTGTTCAGAAAATTATGCTCGTTCAGATTATGAGAGCTTCAAAACTCTAACTCCAACAGAAATGTTCGAGTTATTTATAGACCATGATGTACTTTCTTTACTGGTAGAAGAATCAAGCTAATATGCGCAATTCAAAAACTTGCCATGTCCTCAAATTACTTTGGATGAAATGAAATGTTTTATTGCTATACTGATATTATCCGGATATTGTGAATTACCTGGAAAAAAAAGTTACTGGAACATTGATGGAGATCTTGGTAATCAACTAGTGATGGATGCAATGGGGAGAGACCGATTTTTGTCAATTTGGTGATATCTACACTGCGCAGATAATAATGCACTAGATCCAAATGACAAATATAAGCTGCGACCTCTGAGTGACCTACTACAACAAAAATTCTTGAAGTTTTTTGTTCCAGAAGAAGATTTGAATTACGACGAGTGTATGGTCAAATACTTTGGGAAACACTCATGCAAACAATTTATCCGAGGCAAACCAATCAGGTTTGGATACAAAACATGGTCGCTAAACAGCAAATACGGGTATCTTGCGAATTTTTCCCTATATCAAGGCAAAGATACGCGCGTGAACGAAGAATACCAAACTGTGTTAGGAAAATCTACTGCTCCATTGCTGATGCTTTTGGATGAGTTACCAGAAGAAAAGAAGAAACAGCGATACAACCTATTCACAGACAATTTATTCACAAGCTTTCACCTTCTTAGTCATCTGAAATCAAGAGGTTACTCATCCACAGGAACCATTCGTGACAACCGAATTCCTAAAAATTGCCCGTTAGCATCCAAAAAGGATATGATTAAGAAACAACGTGGTGACTTTGATTCTTGTTTGGATAAAACCAATGAGTTGGACTGACAATAATATAGTTTCAGCAGCTTCGACCAAATATGGGGTAGCCCCACTCGCAAATGTCAAACGATATTCAGCAAAGGAGAAAAAAATTGTTCAATTAACAGGACCGAACTTGATTTCCAAATATAATGCATCCATGGGTGGCAAGGATCTAATGGATGAGAATATTGCACGCTGGAGGATCAGTCTACGTGGAAAAAATGGTGGTGGTGTCTTTTCACATGGCTACTTGATGCGGCAATTCAAAATGCCTGGGTCCTGTATAAACAATCTGGCAACAAAATGACACAACTACACTTTCGTCGAGAAATTGTCAAAACGAACCTCAACAAGTACAAGAATCCACCAAAAGGAAAAGGTAGACCATCTGCTAGTAAATCGAGCAGATCATTCAATGTTGGATTTTGTTTATCCTGCAATGTTAAATATCATACACGAATGTAGTTTGTTCTTGCAATAAATGTAAATATATATATTTTTTAAAACATAGTGTAAGATACTCGCGTTGCCATATCGCAACACTGATTTCTGAGGAAAGTAAGATGAATTTTACTATATTCCTCTGAGCAAATATGTTAGTTGTGTTCTAAGAATACAGTATGTGAATATTTTGTTGCAGAATTGGAAAAAAAATAAATCCGTCCTTGATGGGTTAAAATCAAACGATGGGAACCATCAGCTTCAGAAACTGAAAATATTCTAAATACAAATTGATTTGGGCATTGGTGACATTCGGATATTGCTCCAATGTCTTTCATTTTATCAATTGCAGTTGTTATGTGTGTCTTCTCCTGTAAAAACCATTTCGGACTTATTAGTGCCTCATATTGATGGGGCTTCCTCACAAAATTAGGGGACATCCACTCAGCTACCCCAGTACCATCGGGTCACAAGGTGAAGACTTCCATTCATCAATGAGTAATTGTAGTTTACCTGCATATTGATGCTGATTTGTTACCTCATTCACATGTGCTGCTTCTCTGATCTTGAATATGAGTTCTTTATCTGGTTGTACTCGTAGTAGTTTCGACTCTGCTTGTGTTTGTGGTTCGATGTCCGAGGAGTTTATATTCGTCCACCTTGTCGGTAAGGTATCTTCTGGCGAGATAGACTTTGGTGTATTGTTTTTGTGGTTAAGCTTTAGAGATTTGAGGCCTGAAATCCTGACAAGATTTTTCCAAGACTTTTGCTACCTTAACTCACTCCTTTAAGTTCCCCCCAAAAAGTAAGCCATCAATAGAAGATTTTGTTAAAGTATCCTTCAAGTCTTTGTTAATACCAGTAGATATCAAGATTTTTCTTGACTCAGATTCGCTATGGTGAATATCCGCAAATAGTCTCGCCGCATGACTCAAGGCTATAATGAGTGGTACGGGTCTTTTCCCCTACCTTTCTTCCGACAACGAGGTTGATAAAACACGACCTGATGCTGTAAGTCCAGCACATTATTGATTTTGTATTTGTGCCAACCTATCATCTCTTCTGATTGCTGATTTACTGACAGAATATCTTACTTCTACATTCAATTTTGGGGCCTCTAGAATTAGTCAATTGGCTGGTGTGAGATATTCCTTGACGTGTGCTTCTCGGCTTTCATTATTCAAACCACTCCACTAATTTCCGTAAGAACAACCACGTGTACCCCAAATTTATGGATGACTCATGACAGGATATGGCTGCCTGAAGTTAGGCGTTTGACATTTGACGTATGACGTCATCATTTCAATATGGCTGCTGACATCACAAGGTCACCAACTGTTTGGTAATTTTCGTGTCATGAAGTTAATATACCTACAGCCTACACAAGTAGAATCCGAACCACCGCATTGATATCGACGTGGCAGAATTCATAAACTCGTGAATGTGAAGATACTGAATGAATAATGATAAAGAATTGGCTGTTCAATGATCGATTTATTTTCTCGACAAATTATAACAAAATATTCACTTCCATTTTATTAAAAAGCGATATGGAGAAAAACCAATGGTATATTCGTGATCTCCATGACGTGTAGACTCCAAACACAACAATTTACAGTTTCACTTTCGGTTTCCATGTTTTCATTGAACATAGTCATGTGGGTACTCTGAGAAAAGGATTTTTTTACAGACATTCCAAATATATCATTTTACCTATGTACAAAGTTTCAAGGTTTAAGAGATATCAATAAGAATTAATCGAAATAATAAGAAAATCAATGAAAACAATTCACACTCTCTTCGAATATTGCTTTCCTGGCTGATCCGTCTTCTCGACGAATTATCGAAAAATATCCACTTCCGTTTTATTGAAAAGCGACAGATAAAAACTGATGGTTTATTCGTGACCCACATGACGTGTAGACTCCAAAAACCTCAATTTCCGGTTTCACTTCCGGTCTCCATTTTTTCATCAAACATATTCATGTGGCTACTCTGAGAGAAAGATTTCTCACGTACATTCCGAATATATCGAGTTACCTATATACAAAGTCCCAAGGATTGCGGGATATCAATAAAAAATTATCGACTTAATAAAAAAAGCAATGGAAACTGTCAACATCCTCTTTGAGTATCGCTTTTCTAACCGATTCATCTTCTTGATGAATTATCGAAAAATATCCGCTTCCAGTTCGTAAAAAAGCGAGATAAAGGAAAAATAAGCTTCGTTCGTGATCCTCATAACGTTCGGACTTTGAAACAACAACATCCGGTTTCACTTCCGGTTTTCATTTTTTCAGAAAACAGAGCCATAATGGAAGGATTTTTTACGGACACCCCGAATATATCAACTTACTTATGTACAAAATTTGCGAGATATCGACGAAAATTGGTGAAATGATCGAAACAACGCTGTTATTCGAAGGAAAATGCTATGAAGATGCTTTGAGTCTACGGTGAACTTATGTTTTATCTCATCAATCAATATGCTAGTAGAAGACTTTAATTTATGTTCAACTCATACCAGGAAACATCATTTTCACTATGGTGAAACCTTCTAGGTGAATTGATATAATAATAATAATAATAATAATAATAGTTTTATTACCCACCAAGTAATACAATGAAGTGTGTTAGATAAAATATAAATGATATGTAACACGAGAAAATCAATTACCGGCACACACAATCAGAGTAAGAGAATAATGACATAAATAGTGAGTAAAGGGCACAATGATTCAGATAACAGCTGATACTGTTTCTGTTCTTCCATCACAGCCAGAAAAGGTACAAAGAAAAATTAATTCGATAACGTAATGTCTTATTTTTGATTTCCAAGGAGAAACAGAGATAATATAAGGATAAAGAAGAGGAAGATAGAGAAGGAAGAGGAAGATAGAAATAGAGAGAGAGAGAAAGGGCAAGAATTATTCAACGCAAAATTTCATTGGGCTTTCAAGTAAAAATTTTTTGTATTTGAAACGGAAAGCCATTCGCGACGATTCTAAAAATGTACTATCTTGTTTAAAAATGTTATTGATACAGATCGCGATATTGTAGGAGAAAGATCGTCTATATATTTCCTTATTGTGTCTAGGGACAGTGAGTAGTGTTTTACGGCGAATATTCAGGTTATGGACATCTGTCCAAAATTTCAATTTCTTATGAAGATAGGGTGGTGTTTTTGTTGTGAAGATGTGGTGGAACATACACGCCATATGATGTCGTCGCCTATTATACATATTGAGCCATTGCAGTTGTTTAAGCTTCTCAGAGATAGATATTCGACTAAACTTACGTATACCATAAATAAGACGAACACACGAATTTTGAACTTTCTGTATTCGAAGAACATCCACTCCATTCAAACAAGGACTGTAAACTACATCGCAATGGTTGAAATGTGAGAGTACAAGGGAATCACATAGCATTTTTTTAACCTCCACTGTCAAAAACTGCCTCTGCGTGTAAATTAGTTTGAGAGAAGTATATGCACTCCTCAATTTATTCGTAATATGTTCTTTGAAGCGTATAGATGTGTCTAAAGTCAGACCTAGATTCTTGTGTGATGATTTAATGGGTATTTCCGTATCACCTACTTTCAGAACAATTTGATAATTTGATGACTCTGAGATATTTGTTTTACCAAATATCATAGCCACAGATTTCTTTGGATTAATTTTCAAAGCATGATCGTTCGATAATTTTTGCAAAGCATTAAGATCAGAGTTGATATAATCTACAGCCATTGCTAAATCTGAGAAATTGAATGAAAAGTATAACTGGGTGTCATCGGCGTAAAAATGATACTTACAGTGTTCCAAAACGCTAATAAAATTCGAAGTATACAAAGTGAATAAGAGAGGACCAAGGATACTTCCCTGAGGTACTCCACAAAGCAGCTTCATAGGAGTGGATATCTCTTCATCAATCTTCACTATTTGTGTTCTATTATGCAGATATGAAGCCATTAAAGAACGTGCTGACTCATTGAATCCAAAATAATGTAACATCGACAAAAGTATATCATGGTCTATTAAATCAAATGCCTTCGAATAGTCCAGTAGAATTAATATGCTCGTTTGATTTTTATCAGTCGCCTCCAAAATTTCGTCTAATACATCTGAAAGGGCTGTAGCACAGCTATACCCTTTTCTGAATCCCGATTGTTTGAGAGGTAGGATATCACTGTTAAGTAAAAAATTTCGAATTTGTCTTTCCATTATTCTTTCGATGATTTTCGAGCAGGTTGGTAAAATACTTATCGAACGAAGATCACTGTATTCCGTTGGTTGACTTATTTTTGGTAGTGGGGTGACTTTCGCGAACTTCCATGTGTTGGGAAAATAGTTTCTCGAGAGGCATTGATTTATTACATGGGTGATGATAGGTATTATGAAGGGACAGCAGAGTTGAATGATTATTATATTTATGTCATCGTTGCCAAATGCATGCGATTTTATATTTACTATTATTTCTCGAACAGTTTCTTCAGAAACTTGAGTAAAAGTAAAATTGCTTTCAATTCCAGTTTTTATATTGTGATTGTAATACTCAATCAATTCATTGTTTTTTGACAGGTTATTTTTCGTGGACTCAATAAAGTATTTATTAATTTTTTCAGCATTTTTCAAACATTCTGGAATTTCACTATTTTTCCTTTTAGTGACATTCAATTTTTCAAGTTCATGCCATTTTTCTTTGTCTGTACACTTACTGAACTTCGAGTTCAGATATGCTTTTTTTTCAGCTTTTATTGCATTCGTTGTATAATTTCTCATTTGTTTATAGAAAGACCAATGGTGAGGTAGTTTACTTTTTTGAAATGTATGGAGGGCTTTGTCCCTAATCTTCTGCATGGTTTTGATAACATCAGTGATCCAGGGTGCGTATTTTCTGTTTTTAGGAGTGAAAGTTCTTACAGGAGCATGAATATTCATAAGATTAATAATATTATTATTCAGTATGTCTACTTTTATGTCAATATCATCAGTTTCGAAAATAAGGTACCAGGGGAGGTTCTGAAGATCTCTCTGAAAATGATATTTATTTATATTTTTCAAGTCCCTGTACGTAATTTTTTTATCATTATTTCGAGAATGGTATAATTCGAACTCACAACATATTCTGTTGTGATCCGATACCTGGCTGTTTTCCACCCAAGAGCGATATTCATCAGGGCTGAAATTAGTGATAATCAAATCAATGAGAGATAGAGATGAATCTGTTATTCTAGTAGGTTCGTTAATAACCTGAGAAAAGCTGAATGACTCTATGACAGAGTTGAACTGCTGAGAAACATTAGAAGTCATGTCCAGCATATTTAGCATATTTAGCACCGACACAAATGACTTTATCATAATTTGAAAAAACATTCGAAAACATATCCTCAATACGGTCCATGAATTCAGATGTACTGGAATTTGGAGGTCTATAAACATTTCCTATAGCTATCGTGAATTTATTCAGTATGATCATTACATTCACCGAAGAGAAAATCAAATTTAAATTCATTTCTAATATATAAGCCCACACCGCCGCCCCTGGTAGAGCGATTTTGATGAATAAATGTATATTGGTTTATATTAACAGTATCCGTCGAGATACCTGAGTGTAGCCAAGTCTCTGATACCCCCACAACATCGGAACATGTATCCATAACTTCATTTTTAAATTCTGAGAAATTTGCCACCAGTGATCTTGTATTGAAATGAGATATTTTCAGTTTCATTATTCATCTAGTTGATTCTTGCTGGAGAATATAGGAAAGATGAAAGTATGAAGAGGTGAAAGAAATATAATAAAGGTGAAGAAATATTACAAATTATACCTTACTTGAATATAAAAGCAGAAAATCAAAATAAGTCACACAGTCAGCCCTGAAACATCCAACCATATTGTGAAGAAATAGTAATGATTGAGAAAAAAAAAAGCATATGAAAATTAACAGCTGGTTTGTTTTATCTGTAATATGCAAAAAAAAAAACTATGAATCAATAGTTATGAACCCTCGCTTGAACATAGGTGATAAAAAACTAGTAAACAAAAACTGTTTCACACAATTGAATCTAAATACAATTATTGCAGATGCAAAAATTATAACGCTGAAAATCATGCCACATTGGACATCGATAATAATAATCAGCATAGGAAAAATAGGATAAATTTCTATTTAACTACTGTGTTTATGAAAAATCAAGAGATATGGCAATATAGTTCACTGCATTCTAATAAAGAATATAAAGTACCTATTTGATGCGTAGAATATCACTCTCTTGTTGAATTCGATGCACATTATCATTATACTTTACGAAAATGTTACCGTTGCGGCACCACACATGTTTCTTCGTAAATTTTCCTATTGCATTTTTCATTAGGGCAAGCTTCATTTTCGTTAAATCTTCTTGTATAGATATTCCTGTTGATTTGAGATTTTTCCGGTTGCTCAAAACTTTTTCACGAGTTGCAGCGTCAATAAACTGTACCAGTACTGCTGGAGGACTCGGATTATCTGTGTTTGTGTTTTTGTTTGGTACCCGATGACATTTGAGAATACTTTTTTCCGTAAAATTTTTTACTTTCATCGTTTGATTAGTAACTTTTGATACAACACTAACCAAATCCTCACCAGCATTTTCTTGAATACCAAAAAATCGCACATTTTGGTTTCTCGATACTTGTTCCATGTTATCTATTGCTATTTTCAGCTCACTGTTTTCCTTTTTTAGGGCAATCATATCATCTTTGAGATCTGATGTCACTCGGTCATATTTAACAGCAATTTTTGCGACAACTTTGTCTACTATACCCTGTAGATATTCTTCATTGAAGATGGCTTTTGTTTTCGTTTCGACAATCGTGGCAATTTGTTCGAGATCTCTGTTTGTGAGACCCATTTTTTCCTCGCACTTTTTATTCGAAGCTAGCGATTGTACACAAAAAGCGACTTGGATATTATCAAAAACGTTTCCGTTTCTTCACTAAATATCACGAAGGGCTATAACTTCAATTATTTACACTTCACGAAATGCATTTAAATAATGAATTAGCAGGACCGATGTGTCAACGTGACCTACTCGTTCGCCATCGCGATTCATATGTATGAAATCGATAATTATATGGAGAATAATGGGGCAATCGACAACACATGATATATTGGGAAAAAACTACTACAGTCAAAACCGGATATAACGACATTGAGAGGAACATATAACTTCGGACATTATATCCGATAGTTGTTATAAGCAATATACACAAGTAGTCATATTAATAGTCATATGTATGTTTAGAATTTTTAATAAAAATGTTTATAACGAAAAACTTGCAGTAACAACAGTACAGCTCATAAACTACAATCAGTTTTTAAAGTAATCGGGCATTTTGGTATGTTTTTTTTAAGCTGAGTCTCAAATGTGTTTTGCATTTTACGTTTCATTCTCGTCAGAATTGCTTGATTATTATCAGCATTAAACTCTTCGTTAAAAGCAACAATTTTTTGTAAAACAATTATAGCATTAATAGCCTCGCATAGTGTTATTTGTTGAAACTGCTCTTGATGGTCTTCGTTTTCTTCGTCAGTGTTATGATTATTATTTTCGGCTTCTGCAAGAATCTCTTCCTCAGTAACTACGGTGTGTGACCTTTTCCCAAGCTTCTGATATCATTAGAATCGCATCTAGAACGCTAAGACTTTTTGTATCTTCGCCATTTTCAATATTCTGAAGCATTTGGAGTACTTGAAGTTTTCTCTACTGTGTTTTTAAAGCTTTTATCATTCCTTGGTCCATGGGTTGTAATACAGAGGTGACATTGGGCGGTAAAAACACAAGTTTTATGCATTTCAGATTGGGGACTACAGATTGAGCAGGACAGTTGTCTACTAGGAGAAGGATTTTGTTTCCTCCAGATTTCAATTCTGTATCCCAGTTTCGCAGCCATTTTTCAAAAATAAGCGATGTCATCCAGGATCTAGTGTTGTTTTCATATGTTTTCATATGTTACAGGCAACGCGGTTTTTTAGCGATCCAGTCATGTTCGCAGCAACCAATACTGTAATTCTGGTTTTAGACAACTTGCCACCCTTGCATTGCTCACCTTTGGATTTAAGTGTTTTGTCAGGAGTTAAATTGAAAAACAATCCGGTTTCATCCGCATTGAAGATTTCCTCTGGTTTGTATCCTTCGCACAGTGCAGGCCACTCATGAGAGAGCCACTCTTCAGTCACACCTTCAGGAACGCCAGCCGCTTATTATATTATGACGAGAACGGAAACTTTGTACCCAAGACGATGAGCAGTCGAAATTTTCCTTCCCAATAAGACGAGCGAAGTCGTTGGCTTTTTGTTGCAGGATCGGACCACTTATTAGGACGTTGTTTGTCCTCTGATGTTTAAACCATGTTAATAAAGCATCTTCCATAACTTTATGTTCAGATGTCCTCGATCGTTCGATTTTCAGAGGATTGTTCTCGAAAAGAGCTTTTATTTTATCTCTATTCTTCCAAATCGTTGATATTGTAGAGTGTGAGACTCCACATTCCTTTGCAAATTCACTATTTGACTCGCCATTTTGTAATCTCCATATAATGTTTGATTTTTCTTCCTTTTTTTTGTGACATGGTGAAGCGAAAACACAATCGAAACTTATCAATACAATTCAAGCTGCAAACTTCGCACTAAATGAGTCGTGAAACATGAAAGGTCAAATGGCATAGAGCACGTGCGTGAAAATTGTTCGTATTGATTTATTTTGCTGGTACAAGCACAACGGTTGGTCATTATAGCCGATAAAAATCGATAAATTTTAGTCGTTCATGCGTCGTTCTAAGCGATATGTCGCTGTATCCGATGTCGTTATAAGCGGTATGTTTACTCAACTGTTCATTGGATTTGGCCGGGACCTTGCCATTTGGTCGTAATAACCGATCCGTCGTTATATTCGGTTTTGACTGTATTTTAATGCTTGTTGTTCAAGTAAGTCATCAATGAACAGCATTATGTCAACTATTACTCGCCGAATAATTTATGACATTGCTTCGGAAGAGTAAGTGCTTATTTTCAAATGTGGAGTGAATTTACTTTGCAAATCATGTATTTTGAATGTGTAAACAAATGTAAACTAAGACTATTGTTTTTTTGCTAGGCTTAGGTGGATGTTCAAACATCTGATTCTGGTATCATTTCACATCCTTGTTACGAGGTGTGTCAAAATAACAAATTAATAATATAGATTTGAATTGACGTGAATAACGGCAATGGTAGAAAATGCTCACCTTTTGAATCTTCTTTATTCTTCCTTCATGGATGGGCTAGCCCGCTGGTTATACTATTGGAGATGATGAGGATAATTCTTGGAGAATCTCGGTAGAAACCGATAACCGATAAATATATCCCGATATATTATATACACAATAGGGAACGATCAATCACCAACCGATGTGTCGCACAGAGTGAATAAATATCTGTGGTTTTACGGTGTTGTCAAGTATATTGCAAATTCTACCATATAAAACTCGCGTGTCAAAATTATTGGATAAATCAAAATAACCTGACGAAATAGAAGTCCATACACCCAATTTAAGTTTAAATTACTATATATACTTATATCTTTGCAACGTTGTAAAACAGTGAAGACGTATGTCTACTGAGCTCTGTGAAATATAACAAAATAACGAAGTTTAAGAGTGAATTAAATATTGAAACTTTACCAAATACAACATAAGACCTTCCACTTAGTGAAAAACGAAGACAAAATTACTTCTGGTGATATTTGATCCGTAAGTACAGAATTTACCTTTTGAACATCAACCAGACTGCGAATCAGCGAATATCAAAATGTCTAACTGCGTTAATTGTGGTGAAAGACCATCAGCAAAGCAAAAAATCAACTGTAAGGGCTGTTCCAAAGCTTTTCATGCAACTTGCATCAATATCCAAGAAGCCCAAATACAGTTTTACAATTCTGGGGAATCTATCTGGTTGTGTGACGTTTGCAGTAATAAAGTTACCAGTAGCAAAAATCAACAATCTTCTGTGGCCGATTCGGCTACAATGCATGAAATACGAGATACTTTGAAGGCTATACTGGACACACAAAACAAATTTATCCAGACACTTGAGAAACATACTACTGAAATTGATCACCTGAAGAGCAATGATCTCCAACATGACATAGCAATTCGAGAAAATAGGGAAAACATAGAAATGCTGGAAACCAAAATGAAAACCATTCTGGAAGAAAACAACAGTTTGAGGCAAAAGTGCAACAAAATCCAACAGAGTAGTATGAACAACTGTTTGGTGGTCACTGGTGTGCCACTGCCAAAAAACGAAAATATTTTTCTGACTGTTCAACTAATCGGTTCGGCGCTGGGGATGCGGCTTACTGATTCACATATTGCCAATTCTTATCGTATCTACGGAAATGCTCGGAACAATTCCAATTTGATTATTTGTTTCGCCAAGCAATCTTACCGAGATGAATTCTTGAAGTGTCGTAAAATCAAGAGGGACTTTTCTACAACAGACTTAGACAATTCCTTAAAAAATCTTGTTAGTGAGCCTAATGTTATATATGTCAATGAGTATTTGACTGCTTATAATAAAAATTTGTTTTTGAAGGCAAAGGAGTACAAAAATAATAACAATATCAAGTATCTATGGATAAAAAACGGCAATATTTACATGAGAAAATTGGAGGGAACTAGGGCAATATTGATCACTTCTGAAAATGATTTTCAAAATATTTGATGTGTACTATGCTTTTTGTTATTCATCTGGTGGGTATCAGAGAAACCTATTTTTTTTATATACATATATGCATGCTTCCCCTCGAGTGATGACCATTTTTTTCATTAGAAATGACTGAATTCAACATTGGCGTTTTCAATATCAGATCAATTTTTCCGAAATTCTTGTCTTTCAGCGAATACTTGGGTTACCTGAAATATGACATATTGCTGATTACTGAAACTTGGCTTCATGCAGATATAGATGATGCATTGGTGACTCTGGACGGTTATAGAATGTACAGACGAGACAGAGTCGTGGGAAGGGGTGGGGGTGTTCTTATATACATCAAAACTTCTATAAATAGTTCCTTACTGAGTTTCCCGGAATTACAAAATGATACGGAGCAGATTTGGATTTCGTTCTCGAATAATAACTCAACCAACTGCATTGGAGTTTTGTATAGAGCACCACATTCGCCAATAGCGGAATTTATCGCATCACTAGAAGAAACTCTCAACAATGTCACTCTCAGATTTGATAATGTTTTTTGTGGAGGAGATTTCAATGTAGATTTTTTAAATACCACTGCTAATAATTTCAGAAATCTCAGCTCCATAATTGATAGTTTTGGTCTATGTCAACATGTGAACGAACCTACTAGAGTAGGTGCGAACAGTGCAACTCTGATAGATCTATTTCTGAGCTCAGAACATATAGATATTACTGAATGTAAAACATACGATGTTATGAATTTATCTGATCACAGTTTTGTCAGCTGTAAAATGAAACTCAATATTGGCAATAACACTGAACCAATATTTTGCTCCTATAGGGATCTTAAAAATATCAACCAGGATAATTTTGAATCAGACTTAAACGACATCGACTTCGATCAAATCTTTTATATAAATGATGTGGATGAAAAAATTAGAATTTTCAATGATTTGTTACTCAAACATTTCAACAAACACGCACCATTAATAAATGCTCGAATTACAAAGAAGTATGCTCCATGGCTCAGTCCTGATCTTAAAGAGATAATAAGACAAAAAGATAAGGCTCTTGCAAAATTTAAAAAGTCGAAAAATGAGCGAGATTGGCTATTTTATAAACAAATGAGAAACTTTTGTAATTCAGCAATAGCACGTCAAAAAAAAGGTTATTTTTCAAATATTGTAAGGGAAGATAGGGAAAATAAATCATTATGGAAATCTCTGAGGAATATAAATATTGGTTCAAAGCGAGACATTTATGACTTACCCATCGAACTATCTGACGCGGATGTCGTCAACAGACATTTTGTAGAAACTACAAATGAGAATAATATTCCAAATGAAATGGTGAAACAATTTTATGATAATAATATCAAAGCAGGGTCAGACACATTTTTCTTCAGCCCAGTTGATGTAGAATCTGTGAAAAAAAATCTTTTTGAAATAAAATCGAATGCAATTGGTCCAGACAATATAAATTTGAGAATGATTCTGCTTTGTTTCCCCCGAATCATTTCGTACATCACACATATTGTCAACTTCTGTTTAGAAAATTCCACTTTTCCAGATATATGGAAAATAGCACATGTTCTTCCCCTTCCCAAGGTTAATAGTCCAAAAAACCTGAAGGATTTGAGACCTATAAGCATATTACCAACGCTGTCGAAAATCCTAGAAAAAATTATGAATATACAAATTAGGGAGTACTTAGAATTACACAAATTATTACCAGTCAATCAGTCAGGTTTTCGGCCCCACCACAGTTGCTCTTCCGCGCTACTCAAGGTTACGGACGACTTATTTTCTGTCATTGATGAGAATCGGATGGTTACACTTGTCCTATTAGACTATTCAAAGGCGTTCGACCGCATTAATCACGAACTTTTACTAGCAATATTACACTATAATGGTTTTACCAATAGTGCACAGCTCATGATGAAGAATTATCTTTCTAATCGCGTACAGTTTGTGAAAATTCGCGACAAGTATTCCGCTCCATTAAATCTCAGTACTGGAGTTCCCCAAGGTTCAATCTTAGGCCCGTTACTTTTTATGATGTATACAACCAATTTGTCTACTCATTTATCACAATGCGAATCCCACTTTTATGCGGATGATACGCAAATTTATTATTCTTTCAGTCTCGATAATTTACAAGAAGCATGTACTGTTCTCAATGAGGATCTGAAGAATTTGTCAGAAGCATCCAAAGACCATTGCTTGATCATCAATCCTTTAAAATCCAAATTGTTGAATTTTGGGAACAAAAACCATCGAATTCAGTTACAGGAACAAATGAATATTACAATTGATTCAGAACCCCTCGAAATCATCGATTCTGCAAAAAATTTGGGTTTGATAATGGACTCCGAATTGAGGTTCAGTAAGCATGTAACAAAAACCATAAGGACGGCCTATTGCAATCTCAAACTAATTTATAACAATTCAAAAATTCTTGACTTCAAGACCAAACAAATACTCTGTGATACCATGGTATTGAGCCATTTCAATTTCGCTAACATCGTGTATTACCCATGTCTAACGAATCATGATAAAAATCGCATTCAACTTGTGCAAAACGCTTGTGCCCGACTAATTCACGGAGTGAGAAAACGCAATTCCATTTCGCATAAAATTAAACACTCCGGATGGTTGACGATGGAGCAAAGATGGATTTTGCATTTGAGCTGTTTCACTCATAATTTAGTCCATTCTCAAACACCAACATATTTATTTGAAAAACTACAGTTCCGAGAGAATGTTCACACAATCAACACCAGATATAGGCACCGCCTGAATCCTCCAAAGCACCGTACATCTCTCTATCAACGATCATTTTCATATAATGCTACAAAAATTTACAACGCCATTCCTGACTCAATAAAAATTATGAATAAATTCAAATTCAAGAACTCGCTGAAGGGACTGTTGCTCGAGGGTAAGTTTCATGTATTATGAGCGCTGTTATCTTCCAGATGAATGTTCAGATTCTTTTCTGAGAAATATTTCCCCTAGTTACCTCCATCAAAACTCTTTTGCCTCCAATAGAAAGAAATATTGTTTTTAATTTAATTATGCTCCTGATGTTTCAGGTTCAGGACATACGTTATGATTATGATTTTGATATGGGTTGGATGGAAGAGCAGTAACCACTATCTTCGGATAGGGGCGACTGAATTCCGCCCTTTCATATTGTTGATTTAATTTATTCTAATCGATGTGAACCATTGCTTGATAATTATTGACAATATGAATAAAGACAAATTATTATTATTATTATTATTATTATATTATATTATATTTACTTATCATTAAAAACTAAAAATCGATACTGAACATCCTGCCCACCGATGAAATGTCTAGCATTTCATGAAATTAATTGGAACAAGGAATAGGAAGAGGGCATACTTTAATAACGGGGCGTTTAAGCACGCCCTGTGTGGTTTTTAAGGTAACCACTCGCGTTATGCCATCGCGACCTGGGTGAGTTTCCATAACACGACCCAATTGCCATTTTAAAGGCGGTAACTGATCATTTTTTATCAAAACTAAAGTACCGGGGGAAATGTTGGTTATAGGAAGATGCCATTTTCCCCTTTGTTGCAGAGTATGTAAATATTCCGCCTGCCAACGCTTCCAAAAACTTTGATGCAACTGCAACAATAATTGCCACCTATTTAAACGGTTGAGTTTAATGTGAGTGACATTTTCGTCTGGAATCGTGTTCAAGGGCTCCAGTGTTAAGAAATGACCCGGAGTTAAGACATTTAAATCATTTGGATCAGCACTCACCGGACACAAAGGCCGAGAATTCAAGATTGCTTCGATTTGAATAAGAACTGTGTTGAGTTCTTCATACGTTAAGAGTTGCTCTCCGATTACTCGAGATAGATGCCTTTTAACGGATTTAATTCCAGCTTCATGGAGACCTCCAAAATGGGGCCCAGATGGAGGATTGAAAACCCAACGAATACCCTCAACCTCAGCGCTTGATTTCATGAGTTGGGAAATATACTTTTGAGCACTAGTGAAATTGGTGCCATTATCACTATGGATTTCTGAACACCTTCCGCGTCGAGCCATGAAACGTCTCAAGCAGGCTAAAAAAGCCTCAGTAGATAGGTCTGATGCTAACTCAACGTGTATGGCTTTAGTTGAAAAACATACAAAAATACATAAATAAGCCTTCAGAACTTTAGCGCCTCTGACATTGCTATGCTTAATTAAAAACGGACCACCATAGTCTATTCCTATACACGAAAAGGGTTTTAAGGTAGAAATTCGACTTTGAGGCAAGTCTGCCATTGGAGGCTGTACGGATGTTGGATTGAGACGCCAACAAGTAAGACATTTGGAAAGAGTAGTCCTTATAGCGCGTTTTGCAGACAAAACCCAAAATTGTTGTAATAGAAGATGCTGGACTGCTTGCACACCCGGATGTAAATACTGTTTATGAATATTTTCTATTATAAGGTAAGTCAAACGATGATCACGGGGGAGTAGAATTGGGTGTTTAACGGAATCGGAAAGACTTGCATACTTCAAACGTCCACCTACCCGTAATAGAGATTTATCGTCGAGAAATGGGTTAAGTAGTCTGAGAGGTTTTGAGGCTAAACAACCTTTTTTCAATCGAGAAATATCTTCAGAAAAAACTTGTTTTTGTACAACAGCAACTAATATCAAAAGGGCTCGTTGCAGATCATCAATTGTGAAAGGACCTATGTGGTGTTGAGTGGGATGCCTGGAATTGTGAATAAAACGGAACATATATGCAACGATGCGTTTGATCTTTTCAAGAGAAGAAAATTTATTTAAAAGTAAAACTATTGAATCGTGTTCAACCAGAGCAGAGAAATTAAATATTCTTTCTTCCGATTGAACTTCTGGTGAAGTGAATTGGGAGAGGTCAGGAGTCAGGGGGAAGCTACTATCCATTGACGATAACCAGGGTGGACCTGCCCACCATAAGGCATGATTAATGATTTCATCTGGAAATAAACCTCTTGATGCACAGTCAGCAGGGTTCTCAGCCGACGGCACGTGATTCCAGCAAGCTGGAGCTACCTTGTCTTGTATTTGGGAAACCCTGTTACTAACAAAGGTATGTAGTTTATGTGGAGAAGATCGAATCCACTTTAGAACCACCATGGAATCTGACCAGGCATAAATACGATCGATTGCTAAATTATCAGCAAAAGTGCTAGCTACTAAAGCAATTCAGCTAGGATGACAGCGCCACATAATTCCAAACGGGGAAGAGAGATTCTTTTCAATGGAGCAACCTTTGACCGTGCAGCTACTATCGACGCAGATATATGAGTATTACTAGTGACACGAAGATATACCACAGCGGCATACCCTTTCTCTGAGGCATCACAAAAGCCATGAAGGTCAACGCCAGTGGCATTTTCGATGAACAGTTGACGTTGTATCTTCAAATCTGAAAGATGACAAAGTTGGGACTGGAATAATGACCAACGATCAAGTACATCCTGAGGAGGTATATCATCCCAACCTAAACCTAATGACCACAAGTGTTGTATGAGCAACTTTGCGAAAAAAGTTATTGGAGATAGAAATCCAAGAGGATCGAACATTCTGGCACATTCGGATAAGAGTGACCTTTTTGTGAGACTTCGATCACGAGCTTGAACAGAGTAAGAAAAGCAATCTGCTGATGGGTGCCATTGTAGGCCTGAAATTTTGACAATATTGTCATCAGGTTCAAAAGATAAGTGTTGATGATGTAAATGTTCGGGCCTTTTTCAGGAGATTAATGCATTCACGTTGGAGATGAAGGGCTGACTCTAAAGAATGAGTTCCTATAACCAGATCATCAACATATGTAGATTTTAACAATGCTTGACTCGCAAGAGGAAAGTTCAACCTTTCATCTTCAGCGAGTTGCTGAATAGTACGTAGTGCTAAGTAGGGTGCACAACTCGTACCATATGTCACTGTGTTCAGCTGGAATTCTGAGATTGGATCTGACGTAGAGAATCTCCATAAGATTCTTTGATAACTTCTATGATGAGGAGTGACTAGGATCTGCCTATACATTTGTTTTATATCAGCAGTGAATACATGTGAAAATAGCCTGAAATTGAGCAATATAAAAATGATATCCCTTTGAAGTTTGGGACCAACTAATAAGGTGTCATTTAATGATCGTTCATTGGAGGAATGCGCAGAGGCGTCGAACACTACCCTCAGTTTGGTTGTGCTGCTCTCTGGCTTCAAAACGCAGTGGTGGGGAATGTAGTATGAATGATTAGAAGATGATGTGTCCGAAATCAAATCCATATGGCCACTTTTCCAATATTCATCCATAAAAGCACAATAATCCTTATAAATGAGTGGATTTTGAACGAGACGTCGTTCTAATGATAGAAAGCGACGTAGAGCAAGTGATTTGGAATCTCCAAATGTTGGATCTGAGTCACGAAATGGAAGTGATACCATGTATCTCCCATTATCAACCCTTTGAACAGTTTCACAGAATATTTTTTCACATAATAATTCATCTGAAGACCATAATTTGGTTCGGGGAATTTCCTCCAGTTCCCAGAATTTTCGCAATGTTTCATCTAGACAATGAGATGACGTGGTAGATGAGAAAAATGTATTGGTATGAATTTGAGAAGGAGGAAGGCAACTCAATCGTCCCATAAGGACCCATCCAAAGATAGTTTCAATGGCGGCTGGTTCCTTGCCTTTACCCACAATACGACCTGCAGCTAATATACTTGGAAACAGATCTGCACCAATGAGTAAATCTATGGTACCGGGACTGCCAAAGTTTGGATCAGCTAATTTCAAACTTTCATTAACAGAGATAGAGTTACTTTCAACACTAACATCAGGTAGAGGATTACAAATTCTATCAAGAATTAGAGCATCAATTTCGAGACTGCAAGTATTATCATACGTGGAATACAACGTACAGGTGAGACCTTCAGTAGCCTTAGCAGTTTCTGCTCCGCCAAGACCACGAATTGTGACAGATATTTTGAATGTTCTCAAACTCAATCGTTTGGCACATTTTCTACTAATAAATGTAGATTGTGAACCACAATCTAGGAGTATACGGACTTCGTGAAAAATTCCATGAATATCCTGGATTTTTGCCCTCGCCGTTGCGAGTAATACTGTCGAATTAAATAAACCATTTTCCGATGAACTCGTCAAAACATCAACAACAGAATTCAATGAAGTTGAATTGGGGTGAGAAGGGGAGGAAGTCGCATCCTGAGATACATTTTCCGGAGATGGAGTAACGTTAGTGACATCTTGGAAATGAAGCAAGGTGTGGTGTTTCTTAGCACATTCCCTACATGCCGAAGAGGAAGAACACTGTTTGTTCGAGTGACGTGATCCTAAGCAGTTAGTACACCAAGTTTTTTGTTTGCAAACTTCAAATCTTTTCTTAGGAGACAGTGATAGGAACTGAGGACAAGTATAAATTTGGTGTTCTACCTTATTACAATAGGAACAACTAAGTTTCGTAGAATTTCCAAAGAATGATGAACTTTGTTTCAATGTATGAGATGAAGGGTTCAATTTGACTTTATTTCTTTGGGGTTCAATGAGTGGAGGTTTTTTTTGGAAAGTGAAATCAGCAGCATCATACGCTGCACACTGCTTCATAATAAAATCTTGTAAAGAAGTGAATGACGGTAGTTCATCATTTTTACCTTCTTCTAACTCAAAACGAGTAACCGTTGTTGTATCTAGTCTTTTGAGCATCATAAAACATAAAATGAAGTCCCACTGTTCGACTGGTAGTTTCAGGGTTTTTAGAGCAGCTAGATTTTCAGTGAATACATCCAAAAGTTTTCTAAGATTTTTAGAGTTCACTTGATTTTCCGGAATTTTTTGCACGGAAGTGAGCAAAAGCTGTGAAACGTTTATTGTCATAACGCTTAATTAGAGCATTATAAGCAATTACATAATTTTCTGAACAAAGAGGTATTGTACGAATAAGAGCGAGAGCAGGGCCTTTTACCACAGAAATTAAATAACTAAATTTTTCTATATTTGATAGTGAATCATTATCGTGAATCATCGTGTCGTACAGATCAATAAAGGAGCGAAAAGTAGTTACATCTCCGGAAAAAGTCGGCACCTCCAATTTTGGCAAACGCACATTATTTCTTGATGCAACTGATACATTAAGTCCGACCTGTGACTCATTTTGAGAATCTATCTCGAATATTTGTTCATAAATGGTTTGAATTCTATAATAATCATTATCGAAGCTTGTTCGTTCAGCTTCATATGCTTCCGAGTTCTCAGTTTCAATTGTAGAAACAATTCCGATCAAAGATGTATGTTGCTTGTGGAAATCATCAAAAATATGTTCGATATGTTTGAAGCGAGCTTTGAATTGAAGATGAACTTCCTTGTCCAATAATGCCGATTCTGCAATCGTTTTGAGTTCTGTCATCCGATTGATATCCGTTTGACGAAAAGCAGAAAGTTGCCTAATTTTATTTTGATTTGACATCATGAACTCAGGTGAATTCAACAATTCATCAGCTGAGTAACTGAAATAAAATATAACTTCACGTTACAGTAACGTGAACTAATGCAATTGATCCTCGCTTCAACAAAAAATGTCACAAAAGGGCAAAATGGCAACTATATATATATAGAGAGACAATAACTGATTCTCAATGGAATTCAACTAAATCAGAGAGTGAATATGATAAATAGGAACAATAGCTACTTCCCCACAATCACTATAGCATCTGATATACTTCCAAAATTATAAGAAAATTTCAGTTATCTACTCAACGGATATTCCAGAGAAAAAATTAGACATGGCAACAATGCATTTTAACGACGATAAAATAGCGCTCGGACATCTATATAAAACTGAATGGTTTTTTGCGGGCCATCCAATATTGGCAATATTCCACTTTTTACGAAGACTAAAGAGGCAAAATGATTGATGAGTACCGTTTTTTTTTATTGAGAAATTGTAAAGGATAGAATGAAATGAGCAATGAACTTCTATTTTTCAGATTATTAGGGTAACTAACAAACACTAGTTCTCTTCTAGAATGCAATCCGGCTCGAAGGACCAACTGTTACGAGGTGTGTCAAAATAACAAATTAATAATATAGATTTGAATTGACGTGAATAACGGCAATGGTAGAAAATGCTCACCTTTTGAATCTTCTTTATTCTTCCTTCATGGATGGGCTAGCCCGCTGGTTATACTATTGGAGATGATGAGGATAATTCTTGGAGAATCTCGGTAGAAACCGATAACCGATAAATATATCCCGATATATTATATACACAATAGGAAACGATCAATCACCAACCGATGTGTCGCACAGAGTGAATAAATATCTGTGGTTTTACGGTGTTGTCAAGTATATTGCAAATTCTACCATATAAAACTCGCGTGTCAAAATTATTGGATAAATCAAAATAACCTGACGAAATAGAAGTCCATACACCCAATTTAAGTTTAAATTACTATATATACTTATATCTTTATATTATATTATATTTACTTATCATTAAAAACTAAAAATCGATACTGAACAATCCTCCTCCTCTATATTAATCAGACATTCAGTGATCGTCATATACATATAACGGTATTCTTATATTTTTATATAAATAATGACTAACTCTCTCTTCAATAACCTTTTCCACTAACGATTTTGTAATACGATCCTCGTCAATGGGTTTCATATAGTGTTTCTTTTTCATCTGCTCTCATTGAACTCTTTGGTTCTTTATCCATATGGCCTGTTGTTATTGTTGTTTCCCAACTCGAAATTAAAACTATTTTGTTATATTGTGGCCTACTTTATAACTCAAAAATGAAATCAAAAGAAAGTAGTTTACATTATGCTGACGGCAGCTGTTCGCCGGATCGGATTTTATTTGGCTCGATGATTGAAAATTCAAAATTCAGAGGGCGCCACTCAATTTAATAAAAATGTATATAATATTTGGAAAATTGAGAAACCAAATACCTACCTTCAAACAATACCTGAAATGATAGAATTAAATTTTCTTAGAAATCTGGGTTGGGCAAATAGAAGAATAAAACCATATCACATACAAGTATATAATAAAAACACCAAAAAGGACAAGGCGAAAATATTATGAACCATAGGTAGATTATCAGTATTATCACTTGTAAGATAAATCACAAACAATTAATATAATAATAATAATTAAAATAATAATAAATCGGCTTTTATTAATAGAAATAAGTGGAATAAAATAAATGACATAAGATGATCCATAATTTTGGCGAAGTCTAGCTGATAGCTACTCATACTCAACCAAATTAGGACCACAGAAAACGTACCGCAAGGCATTACAGGCTGAGAAAGAACTTTTCGATAAAATCCGAAAACAGGTCAAGTTTTCTTGTCAGGGGAACACATTTTGACGTCACAAGCATAGTAAAACCTTCAACCCCCTAAGTAGGGGTGTCACCCCAACATTTTTTCAAATGGAAATGGGGTTCAAGCGATACCTCTTTAGAAGGGGCGTGTTATTCCCTACACAGTGCTTCTTACATTTTCAAAATCGATCCACTCTTTCAGAAAATATGGAGCGTTGAAACTCCAACGATAATGTGTGACAAAAAATGCAAAAATTGATTCAATTGTACTTCAAAACTCATTTATTAGTCAAGTAAATGTTCGAATTGCTGTCCGTCAACCTGCTTACAGTGGTATAAGTTATTTTCAAACCGTTGTCGTACATTCTGGAGCATTTGGGGTGGCACTTCGTGACATACGTTAATGATTCTTCGTTGCAACTGTTCTAATGTGTCTGGTGGTGTTTTGTAAACAAGGCTTTTGATGTGTCCCCACAAAAAAAATCTGAAGGACTTATGTCGGGTGACCGAGGTGTCCATTCTATTGGGCCCCGTCGTCCTATCCATCGTCCTGGAAATGTGTCATGTAAATAATTGCGCACATTTTGGGAATAATGATCGAGGAGCTTGTTGGAACATCAGTTCCTGTTCATGGTATGCGGGATCGTTCTCAATGATATTTGTTAGACCTGGGTCGATGGCATTTATTAGTAAATCCAAGTACATATCGCCTGTTAAATTTTTAGGAAGGTCCTACAATGGAATTTCCAAAAATACAAGCCCACACATTTAACTTCTGGGGGTGTTGCGTGTGTGTCTCGTGGAAAATCCTTGGAGTGGTGTCAGCCCAGTACCGGCAATTGTGGCGATTCACTAAACCATAGAGGAAGACAAGCCCCTTCTAAAGAGGTATCGCCTGTCCCCGTTCCCATTTGAAAAAAATGTTGGGGTGACACCCCTACTTAGGAGGCTGAAGGTTTTACTATGCTTGTGACGTCAAAATGTGTCCCCCTGACCAACAAACTTGACCTGTTCTTGTATTTCATCGAAAAGTTCTTTCCCAGCCTGTAATGCCTTACGGTACGTTTTCGATGGGCCACCCTGTATAATAAGATTTTATTGCTTATTATTATAAAAATTAATAAAACATTGTTGTAGTCAGGGTTCTCCTTGGAAAAATTCCTCCATTGGCGTGGGTGATAATGTTATTTACTCATTGGTCATTAAAAAGAAATTGTTTGTATTTATATTTGAATTTATTGATATTAGGAATTTTTCAGTTGCTCAGGTAAATTATTGAAAAGTGCAATTGAGTTGAAGATGAATGATCTCTTAAACATGGCTGTGTGATGGTGAGGCATTGTGAACTTATTTCTAAATCTAATATTTCTGGAGTGTACATTGCAGCGAGGTATTAGCTTCTTCCTCAAGGTAGTTGTGTGGGGTGAGTTCATTAGTTTGAACATAAAATTGCCAAGGTGGTGCAGTCTCCGGTTCTTCATGCTCAGCCATTTTGTTTCTTTAAATTTTTGTGAGATGGAATCAAACTTTCTGATACCGTATATCAAGCGATAGCATGAGTTTTGGACCTTCTGTATTCTATTTATATCTGTTGATAGAAGGCAAGGGCCATATATGAAGTCACAGTAGTTGAAATGACTGAGTACAAGTGAGTCACATAGCATTTTCTTTAATTTCACACTCAAAATATGGCGATTACAGTACAGAAACTTCAAGGATGAGTATGCCTTTTTCATCAGCCTTTTAATATGCTCTGAAAATCTAAGTTTACTGTCAAGATACACACCCAGGTTTCTAGCAGAGTCAACCATTTCCAAGACTTGACCATCAATGCTGATTTGCAAATTATCTTGGATGAACTTTCGTTTGTCTGGGTTACCAAAGCACATCAAGATTGTTTTTCTAGTATTGAGCTGTAAGTCGTGATTATGAGATAATTTTTTTATTTGATTGAGATCATCGTTGATGAGATTTTGTGAATTCAAAAAATCCTCAGTGTCAAAATGGGTGTAGCATTGGCATTGGCGATGAGCAGTCGAAGCGAGTAGACGTGTGTTTGTGTGCTCCGCAAGTGATTAGTATTTTTAACTGAAACGAACGAATCTTACATAGTAACGAATATTAGAGTGAAACAACAAAATTGTGAAGGAAAACAGTGAGTACAACGTCTGTTGATCGTATTCAGTATGGCACTTAACCAGAAGGAATTCCAAAAGCTAATCAAAGATACCATGAAGGCGATTATGTCCGATCAAACTTTCATGGAGTCGATAATAAAAAATGTAACCGATCAATTCAATGTCAAACTTGATGAAATCATGTCTAAACAACATGAGAAGATAGAAGAATGTGAATCCAAAATTAAATCACTTCAAAGTGAAAATGAAAATCTGCATTCCCAGTTAGATAAGCATGACCAGTTCCAGAGAAGAAACTGTATACGTATATTCGGCATACAAGAAAATGAAGATGAGAACACGGAGGATCTGATTCATAATTTGATAAATAAAACCATGAAGTTGAAAATAAATGTAAATGCGAACACCGAATATTGTTATCGTGTTGGGCGTCCGATTATAAAAACACCAATTGGCGAAAGAAATCAAACGAAACCTCGTGCGATACTTATTCGTTTCTCGAATTACAAAGAGAGACAAAAAGTCATGGAAAACAGATGACTATTGAAAGGCAGTGGCGTAGTGATCAGAGAAGATTTAAGCAAAGCAAAACTCGAATTGATGAAATCAGCAACAAACAAATATTCATATAAAAATGTATAAACAATGAACGGGGAAGTTTTCGTGAATGATAGCGGCAGAAAAAAGAAAATAGTCAAACAGATTGATTTGAACTGAAACATGGTGAGATAACATGAACAGACGCGGTGGCACAATAACGCAACTCTGCGTAATTACTTTGATCTACATCATTTCTTTTGTATGTACACAACTTTTTTAGGTTCTTATATATTTGTTAATGAAAAAACTTTTTTTGTACACAACTTTTTTAGGTTCTTATATAATTGTTAATAAAAAAACTACTTTTGTTGTATATATATAGCTACATATGCACAATTGCCGAAATGGAGAGTATATCTTGTTATTACCAGAATTTTAGAGGTCTGAGAACAAAGTTGAATCATTTTAAACTAAGTACCGAAGCAGAAAACTATGACCTAATAGTGGGAACAGAAACATGGTTGCAGGAATCAATCTATAGCTCGGAATTCATTAATTGTAATAGGTATGAAATAGTTAGATGCGATAGAAATTCGAATATAACGAATAAAGAGAGAGGAGGAGGAGTTATGATAGGGGTAAGTAAAAAATTTAAAATTTTAGACTGGTAAAAAAGAGAAAGTGATTTCGATGCTCTGTGTGTTAAAATTAGGATAAAAAAATAGTGATAGCTCTTTATGCAGTTTATTTCCCTCCAAAATCAACTGTTGAAAACTACAACGAATTCTTCGACTTTTATGAACAAACGGTTGATGATAACAGAAATGTATACGTCACTGGGGACTTCAACTTACCAAATTTGATATCTCAGTTAACGTTCCGGATAGGTTTTGATGACATACATCAGACTTATTTGGACTTCATTGATTTACATGCTTTGGAACAGATGAACGAGGTTCTCAATAATAATAATAGAAAATTAGATCTGGTGTTAACAGCTACTGAAAATTGCGACTCTCTCAAAGTAACCAAATCTGACTTTCCATTGATAGAGGAGGATGCTAACCACCCTGCATTAACGATTGATATTGAAATAGAAATGAATTTAAATGGTGGGATCATTACTCACATCGAAACAGAAACTTTCTACAATTTTCAAAGATGTGATTTTTTACTGCTTTCTTATAGTATCAGAGATATTGACTGGACCGCACTGTTTGATATTGAAAATGTCAATGAAGCAGTAGATTTTTTTTACAGTAAAATTTATGAAATTTTAAATGAATTAGTACCTCAAAGGAAAAAAAAAAGTAAGTATCCTGATTGGTTTACTAATGAAATAAAAAACAGTTTGAAACGGAAAAATGAATTAAGAAAGTTGAAAAAAATATCAAACTATCATATGCAGCTATATGCTGAGGAGAGAAGAAATGTAAAAAAACTAATTGACAACTCCTATAAAAAATACATAAAGAATATAGAGATCTCTATTAAAAATGATCCTAAACATTTTTGGTCATACACGAAAAGTAACAAAAACACTAGCAATTCATCCCCCATACTCAAACTGCGGGACTGTCAAGTGAAAGAAGGCGAGTCTGCAGATTCTTTCGGCAAATACTTTTAGTCAGTGTACAGTAATAACCAGGCATCTTACGACCTCAACCTCGGCGGGGATATTGAAAGTACCTTTTCAATCAGTGAAGTAACCGATAGCGAGTATTTTGAAGCCTTAAAAAAACTTAAGCCAAAAAAATCTGCAGGAAGTGATAGGATACCACCATATATTATTAAAGGATGTGGAGGGTGGCTAAAGCAACCCCTTCTTTTCAATTAAAACGAATAAATTTCCAGATTTATGGAAAGAAGCATTGGTAACACCAATTCATAAGGCCGGCAAGGTCTCGGATATTGAAAATTATAGGCCTATAGGGGTGCTATGTGCTATCGCGAAGCTATTTGAACAGATTATCTATATGAAGGTGTGGAAGGGTCTTGGCGAAAACATTTGTGATGAACAGCACGGATTTGTTCCAAAAAAGTCGACCGCAACAAATCTACTAACATTCCCTCATCATGTACTCAGTCATCTAGATAAAAATAAACAGGTCGATGTTATCTACACAGATTTCCAGAAGGCATTCGATAAAGTTAATTATGATGTGATACTAGAAAAGTTCCATAAAAGTGGCGCTAATACCCAAGCAATTAAATTGTTAGCCTCGTATTTGAATGATCGACACTTCAGAGTCAAACTTGGTTGTAATTATTCGGGAAAATATCGCGCAAACTCTGGAGTCCCCCAAGGATCAAACTTGGGCCCGCTGATTTTTCTAATATTCATAAATGACCTAACACAAAATATAAAGTATTCTGAATGTCTGTTATTCGCAGATGACTTGAAATTTTATAGAGAGATCGAAACCTTACAAGATTGTGCCAAATTACAGGAGGACATCGATAGTGTCCATCGATGGAGTGTGAAAAATGAACTCCCATTTAATACATCCAAGTGTATTGTTCTGTCGTGTACCCGAAAAATCATTAGGACAATATACAATTACTCGATGAACGATATTCCGTTATCCAGGGTTGATACTGTTAAAGATTTGGGTATATACTATAACTCCACACTTTCGTATAAACCACATATGGATCACATATCATCTCAGGCACTACGAACTATGGGTTTTGTAATGAGACAAAGTGCACAGTTAAATGACACCAAAGCGGTCATCACACTTTACAATACTCTGATCAGACCTAAACTCGAATATGGTGCGGTAGTCTGGCATCCTTCTCATCTCGTACACAAAAATAGGTTGGAAAAAATTCAAAACAGATTTCTGAGGTATCTATATTACAAAAAATACAAAGTATACCCAGACTACGAAACAGTTAGGTCAGTAGCATTAAGAAATGAATTCAAAATACCCAGCTTAGATAATAGAAGACAGGCAAGTATAGTAAAAATGTGTTACAAACTTTTCAAAAAATATTATAACTGCCCATATCTCAGGTCCTTACTCAAAGTAAGAATTCCTACCAGACCAACAAGACTTGTCCAGTTCTTTGAGGTACCATACGTTTCAACAATTAACTGTTCGCCCATCATCACAATGATCAAAACAACAAACAACTTTCTACTATTGTCAGATCTCAACTTTGTTCTCCCTCCGAAACAAGTTTATGATAGACTAAGAACATATTTTTATAACTTGGAGTAACTTTTTCCATTCGCGTATGCGTGTATTTTAGCAAAACATAATGTTATTCAATTTTATTATGACTTAATTTTAGACTGTATTGACACTAGTTGATAGAAATATTATTTTCATGTAATAAGGTTTATACCTGTTTGAAAATAAATAAATAAATAAATAAATAAATAAATAAATAAATAAATAAATAAATAAATAAATAAATAAATAAATAAATAAATAAATAAATAAATAAATAAATAAATAAATAAATAAATAAATAAATGAATAAGCTTGGATTTAACAGTGTTTGACAGATGAAATTATGTCCGCAGTGTAGATAATAAAGATTAATGGTCCAAGTACATATCCCTGTGGGACACCAGATAATATATTCAAGGACGCAGAATATTTGTCGTTGACAAAGACTCGTTGTGACCTACATAACAAATAAGACCAAATGAGAAAGGCTGCTTCATCATCAAAGCCATAATATTTAAGTTTGCAGCAAATTAATTCGTGGTTAATGGTGTCGGAGGCTTTTGAAAACTCTAAAAGCACTAATGAGCTTTCAAGACCTTTGTCAAAAGCTTCAATTATATCAGTAGTAACAGTGGTCAAAGCAGTACCCCTCTCTAAAGCCACACTGTGTGTCTGGGAGTATTTTGTTTAGTGTAAAATATTCAAATATTTGTTTATAGATAATCCTTTCCAGTATCTTAGACAAAGTTGGTAGGATACTGATAATCCTGAGTTCAGAAAAATTAGAGGGATCATGTTTTTTAGGAAAGGGCTCACCAATCGCGATCTTCCATTGCGCAGGAAAATATGATCATTCAATACAGCAGTTAATTATATGGGTTATGTAAACATTAATTACAGGACTACAGTTAATGATCATTTTAGATGAAATTCGATCAGAACCAAGAGCTTGTGTTTTTATGCTGCATAAGATCTCCCGAACCTCCTCAGCAGTCGTGAGATGAAACGAGAATTTGTTTTCAGGGTTAAGAAGATTATCGCTATAAAATTCAATATTTTCATCACAATTATTCGTAACATTCTGAACAAATTTTGCGAAATAGTAATTAATCTAGTTAGGATCTGATAAACTTCAATATTCAAGTTGCTAAGGGCAACATATCAAAATTACATGAAATTATATACCAGATGTTATACCTCTTAAAATAACCAGAATGAGATGTAAAAAAGTTGGCAGGGTTTATAAACCTGTGATCTAGATCCGCTGTCGCATAGTACTATGTGAGAGCTTCACAAAAGCTCTAGAGGTGTTTATCGAGTGGTGAATATGGTTTGATATTATGTATGATATAAAAAATCTCAGACAACACTGAAGGTGCAAAAAAACCTGATGTTAAGGGTACAATTCTCCTCAATGGTCCATATATGTAGCCCCTATTCAAGGTCCAGGTGGTGTAGTGCAGGTGAAGACTCTGCGAAGACGAAGACAGGAAGGAAACAGCACAAGAAGAACAACTAGAAAACAGGATATAAGCTTCTTTGCTCTTTGGATTACAAAGCTGCAAGAAGTTATCACTTATGCCTTTGGGCTGCTCAGATTGTTGCGGTAGGGAGTGAATTCTATTAGGTGTTAATAGGAAAATTTGCTGTTAGAAAATTTGGGCGCCAGACTTGCAGAAGGCAAAAGTCAATTATATAAGATATTTTATACCACCTTGCTTGTATGGAAAGAAAGAAAAGATATATAGATAAAAACAATTTGACAATTTATTTCCTTTAGAAATTACAAAAGCTGAAGGCTTAAAATTTAGCTGAAGGCTTTACAAACTACTGGAAAAAGCTGAAGGCTTTAACTTGCAAATGATAGTTAAAAAATGAAGCTGAAGGCTCACAATGATTAGAAATGAAGTAACTATTTTCAAAAGAACATTTCACTTCACATGTTACTGATTTCTCAACTGAAGAGCTTGGTATTCCGGTTTGATGATACCTGAGATGACTGGGTTATGGGGTGGTTCCTTTCTGATATAGGTGGACTCAGCCTCAACTACTTCTCAACGTGGGGTAGCTTCGTGTAGTTAAGACCCTTTGCTCAGCTTCTACCGGTACCTACTCTCACAACGTAGAGAGTGGAGTGTAGAGACGAGGGGTGCTGGAAAGTTGTCAGTCCCAGGGATGCAGAATCAGAGGTGGTTTGATGCCGGCTCCAATGATCATATGATGGATAACCCTCCTTGTCACCAGTCAATCCTCAGTGATGCTCGAAAAGATGTGCATAGGAAATACCAAGCAAAATCAGGAAAAGTAGACAAACGTTGGCAGGGCGAACCGCAATATAGTTTAATGTTCTGGGTACTTAAAGTTACTTGACAATCTATATGATCAGATGAAAAATGATTGCAAAAGGATACTCAAATTTACAGAAAAAACTTTCACTTCAGAGGTACTGAAATTAGGAATCAATTTCACGGAAAATAAATCTCAACATTGAAGATTAAGATGAGATAATTCTATAAAAACTTTTTGGAATATCCTGTAAGTTCAATAATCGTCAAATTTCCGAACTTGATAATTTTAATTAACTCAAGTCAAAGGAAACCCAAATGAGGATATTTCAATTCATCCCAGAACTAATTTTAATTCAAAGAACTTTATAAATTGAATCATAGGAAGATAAGATAAAACAATAGATATATTGAATAGGTGGAAAAAAATAAAAGAGACTTAGGGTGGCAAATCCTATAAAAAGCTAATGCCAGATAATTCTTCTTAGGTTACTCCGAGATGAAAAAGTGAATGGACACCTGGTAGACCTTATATAGCTAGGACAAGTGGTTGATTTAAATTTGATTTAACGCAAAAATAACAGTGCCTCGAACTCAAAAGAGACATTCAGGCTAACATGACCATATCTCAGGAAGCATTTATTTCCCAGATGGAAAATAAATTTTCACACGTGAAATACGTATGAGTATAGAAATAAATGCTTACCTGAGATATAGTCCGGCTGATAAATCCCCCGAATGTCTCCTCGACCTCAAGCTCTGCAATTAGGTACTTATTAGGTACTGTTCAAACCTCCTGTACATCAATTCCTGTGAGATGTAACGTCTCCTCACAAAAAGGTACGGCAATCGGTATTTTGATATCTGTAAAATATTTCCAGCGAGTAGATACTGATGAAGGAAAGAAAAACTAGAAAATCAGATCATCAACGAAAAAAACAAGGTATAGCAACACGATGGCCACAAACTACAAAGCTGCAGTTGGGAAAGCAATCAGCAATACTTGATTTTTATACTTTACCTGAACATCTATCGACTTGCTGTGATCTGAATTTTAGAAAAAATCTATATTAAAAAGAATCCACGTGACCCTGTGGGTCAGATATTTCAAACAGTAATCTCTCTCAAAATCGAAATAAATCTGTAAAATAGCTTAATTACCTGATAATTAAATCTTCAAAATAGTTATTTATGTATTAAGGGAATTATGAGGGCCTTAATTACCGATGGCAAAGTTTGCTGTCGCCTATATTTTATCAAGATCATGCGTGACCAAAGGATTCGCATTTAGCAGTAGCTATTAATACGATACAGCGGAGATATGCAAAAAGTGTATACAAGTTCTTCGAACTAAAAACAATTCCGTAGATGGAACGAAACATTCGTTACAAAGAAGGCTCAACCTCCCAGGTCAGCCAAGAGTCGATAGTGACGCAGCTCAGCTGGACGTCATCAGCCTCTACCAGCTACTACTGGTCCTCATCTGATGGTTGCCTGTCGACTCTGGCCAAGATTTTAAAGCGACTTGGTGTTGGCCCTCGTGGGAATCTCAACCAAGGTCGTCGTTCGAATGCCAGGAGTCTGAAGATGAGGCTAAGCTTTACCTAACACCCTAACAAAAAATAACCTCCTGTGAGGACACGTGCAAACAGAAAAAACCGAAAGAAAAAAAATAAAATAGGTATATTTATAACCAAAACGATTAACATTGCTGATGGCTCATAAACTCACCTTCTGGGAAGGGAAGTAGGACGAACAGTTGAGAGCATGGCGGCTTCCACTCATCATCATGGCAGTTTCCAGGTGGTCAGACTAATCCCCAAAAAGGTTCCAAAGATCACAAAAATATGGTGGCAACTTGGACTCAGCAAATGACTACTTCACAAATCCCCAAAGGGTGTAATCTACGGTTTCCCTACCGAAAAAAATCACTCACTTTTGAGTCAAGTGTCTACCATGATGGCCACCAGGAAAAAGCCTCGAGGTAGAAGGTAGAAGACGGATACCATCTCCTATTTCCAAAAATACTCAAAAAATTACACTTCCTGTTCAAAATCAGCGCCAGTTATAAATTCAGATCACCTTATTGGTCGAAACCATAGATTCACACCGTCTGACAGAACATGGACAGAACGAGTTCCAAAGAAGATAATCAGAGAACAAGTATCATTCTTCTTCTTTCATTCTGTATTCGGACATGAACCTATATGGCTATCCAAACCAAAGTCCAACTGGTTGACAGAAAAGCAATGACACCTAGCAATGACAGAAGATCGATGACAATCGAGCAATGACAGAAGATCAATGACATCGACGTCTAGAAATAAAAATAACCTATAAAATCATAATCTGAAAAATAAAGAAAACATGAAAGAAAACGATCCAGATCACATTCAGATCGAACAGATGTTATACACAAATCCTGAAATAACTTCCAGCAACATAGAATTCATCACACTGAAGAACACAATGGTAAGTCGCTTGTTTACTTTTGAATGGATATCTTTACTGACTCTTTTCTTCCATTCCAGGCCTGGATCAGACAGATATCCAGAAATCATACGATTCCTGCAGCTAGTTACATCACCTCCAACAGTCCTTAGAATGTCAGAAGCAAGAGTAATACCTAGTGTGTTTGTGATATACTATCATTAGATACTTGTGTAGAATAGTGTTGTTTTGACAAATTCCTTTTATTTTCAAAGATTTGTTGGTGACAGACTGAATGTTTGTTTATTAACTAAACTGTAGCTATATCATAGTAATCTCAGCTGGTATATTACTATTTTAAATTGGTTTCAAATTTAAATCGTATGGTGGTAAATTTAAATGCTACTAAACTAAATGTTTATACATCGCTTGTAAGAATCTTTCATTCTCGTTCTCTTAAGATGCATTAAAGGCTCTGCCTATAGGTCCCCTTCCTATTTCTGAGATATAATTCATATTGAGACTGCTTATTGACTCATTTGTTGCTTTTGTTCAGGGAGGTTGTTGAGGTTGATTTTTCATTTTCAGAAACCATTGTTCGTTCCTAGTGCAATCTCCGCCGGCATATTTAAATTGTAAGTATTTCAAAATGTATAGATAATAGGTTTAGCGAGATATTGATTCACTCAATTAATATTTATATCAAAATATACAAGTTGAAATTCGCATTATTCGGCGCCGCGCATGCCTCAACTGAGGAGAGCAAATTCGAGCAGTCTTTAGACATATATATATTCGCTACAAGCTGTGCTTCAACGCTTTAATTACCACAACGCCGCCGCCGTTATAAAGAAATACAGTCCACCCGCCACCGCTACAGTTGGAAACTGCATGCACCTTTACAGAATCAAGAAACAAGGTTAGTGCATTTTCAACTTGTGATTTTCTATTATTCAAAATGAAGGCTAAGTCAAGCCCATACAACCATTCCTCTTTATTTCCTGTATGCCATTGGACTAGGTTGATCAGGAGATAACCTGTGGATCCAGAAAATAGTATGCAGATAAAATAAAATGATATATCTGTTCCTGAGTTCCTTTCTGACGGACTGTGGGGATAGGTGCAGAAAAATTTTGTTCTTGCCGATTGTGATACAAGATGTATGGATAGATAGATTTTATTTGATCATGTTATGTATAGATGTATTTGATCATATTATGTATTAAATTAAACCTAAAGTCTAAAATTCATTCAAAATCATTTGGTATATGTACAATTCATAAGATCTTGAATAGAGTAAAAGCGATTTTCTAGAAGATATTCTTTCACCCTCCTGCTGGATGCATTTATGTTTGAAAGCGTCACATCAAGTGGTAGGTAATTATAAAGTTTATAATCTAGAGAGTTACGCCTCGACATTTCAAGCTTAAACTTTGGTTGCAGGAGTTTCCCTGCATTTCTAGTGGGGTCTTTATGAAATTCTGATTGAGGGTAATAAGAATATTTGTTCTCGTGAAGATGGAGTAAATTATGGAATATGTATAGTATACAGAATATATAGAATATTGTTACGATCTTCGTGGGTAGAATGAACGACGACCGAATTCTGAACTGATAACTAATTTATTTGAACAAACACTAACACTCATTATGCACTAATTTATTACAGCTATTTATTTTGTAGGTTATAAACGATGTTCACGTAACGCAACTTCGTATTTACTGACTTCTGCCCTTATCTGGCCCTGTATATATGTCGTGGTTGAGTTGTTCTAGAACCTTCTGGAACTGTCACTTTCCTGTCATCTCTCTCCATCTGATAGCTTTCGGGATATTCCATCCTTTTCTGTTCTGGATCTTTCACGAACAATCTATCTGGAATGTCCAATACAGGAAGATATTTCAATATTGGCGATACTTCTTGTTGACTTCGCCGAATTCCATTACATTGCCCCCTCCTCAAAAGGCATTCCTCCTGGAATGCACTACTCTGGCTATGGTGACTATAGAAGCAATTTGGTCCATTTCGGCAATTTGAAGCTTGATGGAAGTAACATGGCACTGTCTTCTCCCTTGGATTCGCCCTGGGATTCCAACAACATACCAGAATTTCAACTCCGGTAAATCTGAAAACAACCTCCAGCATGTTCCGGACAATCCTCCAGTTCAGGCCATCCAAACCGCAAGCCAGCTTTGGAACAGCTACTTTATGTATTTGCTGAGCCACGATCTTTTCTTGTTGTTCGGCAAACTGCGCAGAAATTTCCTCGCGCTGAGCGGAAATCAGGGCCACGATTTGTTCTTACTGAGCCGCCATCTGCACCGATAGTTCCTCACCCGGAGTAGAAATTTGGGTCACAATCTTGTCCTGCAGAAATGCCAGTTCGTCCTGCTGAGCCGCTATTTACGCTGAAACCTCTTCATGCTGAGAGGAAATTTGTGCCACTATCTCGTCTTGCTGAGCCGCGTATTGCGACTTCGTATTCAACTAACTCCTGCCATTATCTGGCCCTGTATATATATCGTGGTTGAGTTGTTCTAGAAACTTCTCGAACTGTCACTTTCCTGTCATCTCTCTCCATCTGATAGCTTTCAGGATATTCCATCCTTTTCTGTTCTAGATCTTTCATGAACATTCGAGAGCTATCTGGAATGTCCAATATTTTGATATCGGCGATACTTCTTCATGACGTTGCCGAATTCCATTACATTGTCGCCTAAAAAATTCAACTGGACTTTGGAAAAATAACAATCAAGGTTGGTGCCGAGGAGATCTTTCTACATTCGCGGAAATATATTGCGGCCAGAGTAACGTTAGCAGAAGACGTACTGCTACCAGAACGAAGCGAGACGATCGTAGCAGCTTGGATCGTTGGCACGTTTGAAAGAGGTAGTCCCATCATCATGGAACCTTGGAACCATGACGAAGAGGTCGGTCTTGGTGCTAGTCGGCAAAGCCTTACTGACCTCACAGGAACTTGTCCCGGTCCGGTTGATTAACGTCAACAATCATCCTTTGACAAATACCAAGGGAACGAAGATTGGAATATGTTCTACAGCAGCCTCGATAATTCAGCATGCGAGGACAACCAACAAAAGAGAGTTATACTGCGATGAAATTGTCTCTACTGTGGAAAACTGGGAAGAACTGACATCGTAAAACATGAAATCGACACAGGAAATGCCAGACTGATTCGTCAACAAGCTCGAAGGTTACCTCAGAAAAAAGGGAAATTGCTGACAGGATTATCGAGGACATGGAACGAGAAGGGGTGATCGAGCCATCTACCAGTAGTTTTGGTGAAAAAGAAAGATGGGAGTACCCGATTCTGCGTAGACTATCGTCGACTGAATGATGTGACAAAGAAAGGGAGCTATCCATTGACACGTATAGACGACACACTGGATACGTTGGCTGAATCGAGGCTATTTTCAACAATGGACCTCAAGAGCGGATATTGGCAGCTGGAGATGGACCAAACGGACGAGGAGAAGACAACATTCATCTTTGGCACTGGCTTATGGCAATTCAAGGTAATGCCTTTCGGGCTCTGCAATGCACCTGCCACGTTCGAGCGAATCATGGAAGATGTCTTGGAAAACCTTTCTTGTGTATTTGGTTGACATCATTGTAGTTGGTAAAAATTTCGAAGATCATCTGGCAAATTTAGAAGAAGTGTTCAGAAAGCTACAGACTGCAAACTTGGCTCTCAACCTGGAGAAATGTCATCTACTGCGGAAACGAGTTAAGTACTTGGGCCACTTCGTAAGTAGTGAACGAGTGGAGGTTGACCTGAGAAGGTACGAGCATTTAAACGATGGCCAGAACCAGAAGATAAACATCAGCTCAGAAGTTTCCTTGGACTTTATGCCAAGATGTTTTCGGATGTCGCAAAGCCACTAACTCGCCTCACCGAAAAAAAACGACCATTCTGTTGGGACAAAGAATGTCAAGCCGCCTTTGAGGCACTGAAGGAACATTTGACTACGACACCGATCCTGGGGTATCCACTTCCACAAGGTCAGTTTATTCTTGACACAGATGCCAGCAACATCGGCATTGGAGGAGTCCTTTCACAGCATCAGGATGGACAGGAGTTATCGGTAAGGAGATGAGTTGGTTCGTTCTGATCTTCGAATCTCCAGCGAACAAATGAAAGAACGCTATGATATCAGAGCTAATGGCAAATGCTACGCAGATGGTGATTTGGTGTAGCTCCACAATCTACAGAGGAAACGAGGACTATGTCCGAAGTTGCAGAAATCTTGGGAAGGACCCTACTGCATTAAGAAGATCAATGACGTTATCTACCGTATCAGCAAAGTTCCCAATGGTAAACCAAAAGTAGTTCACTTCAACAGACTTGCACCGTTCGAGGGAACGCTGGATCAACAAGTGCAGCAGGTAAAACTTCAAGACGAAGAGCAGCTTACTTTCTAGAACTTCATGGGAGTATACAGCGGTTCATCGAAGGCACGGTTTGACGTCACTAGAGAAGAGCATCGAGACCTTTTCACCACCCCTGTAGAGTATGCACTAGCCCACTGCATAGCCCAGGATCTTCAGATGTTCCGAGGGATAGCCAAGGAGTTCCGGAAAAAATTCGGCAAGCTAGAAGAACGTCAACAACAAAGTCATCAATCGGTCGTGCCCTGAAAGTTCAAGATGCCAGTCCTGAAGGAGAAAGATTGCTCTTTTATCTGACAACCAAGGAAATACATTTCCACAAACCATCCTACAAGAACCTCTGAGATGCATTAGTCGACCTGCGAAGCGCTGTACTGGAAGAAGTACAACGTTGCCAATAGTTCTAGACAGAGATAACCGATTTATTTCATTTTTATTCCTGGAAAGAAAAGAGAGTGTTGCGGTGTTTGTCAGATCTTTTTTTTTTTCGTTGTGGCCATGATGAGATTGAACAGAATGGGGATCTCAGCAACGGCAGGAGATACGGATTCCGTTGAATGGGATAAAGTTCGAGGAAATCTATATTTGTTTGGTTAGATAAATCAAGAAAGTGAAAATTTCAAAATTCCTTTCTATCTTTTGTTGATAATTATTATTGATTTGAAAAACAGAAATTGCTTTTCCATAGCTGATCTTGATTATATTCAATGTTTTTGTTGATCCACAACTAGGTCAGATTTTATATTTATTTTATATCATGTATATTCCGAAAATTATAAATTTTCACGACTTTATTGAATTGAAATTCATAATTCGATTCTACTAAATGGAAGTGAAGAATAAATGGATCAAATAAACTATAATAAAAATAATACATGGAAATAGGAACTATTATTTGTTTCAGTTGAAATGTTGTAACGAAGTTACTTTTATTTTGTAATTATTGTATATGAGACATACGGTATAGTACGATATAGTATATATATATATGATTGAGGATAACTAATCAGGTTTCGAAGTTCATACACTCTTCTTATTGAATATCATGGTCAGTTAAATGGTTATAAAAGTGTTTATTTCTATAACCGGAAATAATGCGGAACGCACTGTATATGCGAGTTCTGGTCGAGACATTGCTGCGGCACACAGAGCGTGTCCGCGCACACCGTTTTGTGCATGCGCGCCCCACTCTTCGAGAAGAGTGGTGGAACCGTGAATCGAGGTAGTCGAGAACAGCAGACTGAAAATTCAGTAGCAGCTCAGCGAAGGACCAGCCAGCAGCGGGGAGAACAACAGGACCAAGCAGCCGACCGACCGACAACAAGGAGGTCCGACCGACCGCAAGGAAGGAGACCGTGACCGGCCCGTATACCAGGGAACTGGCAGTAGCAGCCCAGCCAGGAAGCAGCAAGTAGATATTTGTGTAAATTGCTTGAGCGGTAGAAGAACGCCATCTGGCGGTCAATTCTCGGATATAAACTCAAGTTTCATTGCATATTATGATTCCTCCATTCAATAGCTCCAAAACGAGACCAAGATCATTGAAATCAGATGACGCAGTCGAGAGTTATCGAACTTTATCTGCTATAAGGTTCCACCCTTCCCCCACCCCTCATTTCGAGAGATAGGTCAAAATGTCAAATAGGGAATTTTTAGAGTATCATTAGAAGAGTTCTAAACGCTCTCACATTACCCACCTTTATGAGGAACTTTTTAGAGAAATAACCGTTTTTTAATTTTGATTTGGAATTACGCCATCTAGCGGTGGGATTTGAGAGTTGAAAACAATTTCCATGAATTTCTTGAGGTCACTTTTGTTCTCGAGATAAAGCCGCTAGCCGACCTTATTGGGACACCCGGTATATGGAGTTGTCCTCGTATCTGGTAGAAATAGAAATAGTTGTTTCCTATCCAGCGTCATACTTTTTTCATCATCAGATAATTTGCAATAATGTTTCTTTGAATACTATGCTAGATTCGTAGGAGTATAATCTCTGGCTGAGTAAGGACATTTCTTTTCTATGATCCTATTATTCCCCAACGAACCGTCCAGAGAAGCAAGTAGGAAACCCGTATCCTTCATCGGTTCAAATAAATAATCCACAAGAAGTGACAGCTTTTCCTTCTTTGTAAATATATTCTTCTAAAGCTACAGATTTCCTTTCTTCCAGCCACTTTGGATTATCATTTTGGCCACGAGTAGATTTTTTGATTTCTGATTGCTTCTCAGAGGAAGTACTCAGTATTTTTACTCGATTTTCTGTAGCATGTTTCATATCTTCCTCTAGTGATTCAGGTTAGTGCCATAATCACTGTTCTTTTCAGAATTTTTTTCTTCCAGATTATAGAGCCGTTTTCGCGATCTACCAAGAATTTTTTTCTTCGTCGTCCTGTAACTTAGCGTTTCAATTCTCAATCCTTCAATCACCCAGCGAGGAATGCATTTTTTATCAGCCTTTGAGACCAATTTCCCTACAGTCCTCATAATCCTCAGTTTTGTTTCAGTCGGAGCCATATGTCCCCCAGCTTGTAAACAATTGTCAATTTTTCATTTATCGTGATTCTCAAAAACATGATTGATAACGTGCTGCAAATCTTCTTTCAAATCTGCAACAGAAGGTTTATCTCTCCGTGCATGTGAAGATATAAGCTTTCTGCAGGCTTTGCCGATATTATTTATTCTGGAATTACTCTATAATTTCCTATTCTTTGACAATCCTATGTAGGTGCTTCGTAACATTTTTCGTAAGATGATTCGCGCATTCGATTTCTTCATTTTTCGGAAATATGGAACATTTTCTAGAATCTTGGAATGATGGAGATACGAGTATCTCCATCTGTAATGAATGCAGTGTACTGAAGATTATGCATGGATTCACTGTAGATGAATCCTTCCACAATAACATCAGCCTCCATTGCAGGTGATGAGTCAAACCAATTTTTGTACGAGGTTCTTCTCGGTGTTCCTACCGCATGGCAGTCTCCCGGTGGTCGGCACGAATCCCCATAAAAGGCTCCAAAAAACCACAAATGATGGGTGCGACTTGAACTCGGCCCCAACGGCTCTAACACAAATTCCCCAAAAGGGTTAAATTCCGGTTAAACTCACCGAAAAAAGAAATCTCAAAAACGAGTCAAGCGCACCTCATCATGGCCACACAGGAAAAAGCCTCGAGGTAGCTGCTCGAGGATGGATGATACCATCTCCCCATTCTAAAATTTGCCGAAAAAATGCACATCCTGTATGAAAACAGTGCCAGTTTCAAAGTTCCAGCCTCTCATTGGTCAGAACCATAAATGTTATACGTTTGACAGAACGAAGTCCAACGAAGATAATCACAGAAGACCATCATTCTCCTTATTTCTGTTCTGCTACGGGCACGAACATTTACGGCTAACCAACTTGAGACAAAAGATCGATGGCAGAAGATCTATGACAGAAGATCAATGACAGACCAAGCCAAGCGATGACATCGACGTCTAGAAAATAAATATAACCTATATGGTTATATCCTGAAAAATAAAAGAAAAACCCAATAAATCACTCCAGATCACATTCAGATCGAAGAGACGATCTTCACAAACCCTGATATAGTCAGTACCATAGAATTTATCACACCAGAGAACACAATGGTAAGTCGCTTGTTTACTTTTGAATGGATATCTTTACTGACTCTTTTCTTCCATTCCAGGCCTGGATCAGACAGATAGCCAGAAATCATAAGATTCCTGCAGCTAGTTACATCACCTCCAACAGTCCTTAGAATGTCAGAAGCAAGAGTAATACCTAGTGTGTTTGTGAAATACTATCATTAGAAACTTGTGTGATATAGTGTTGTTTTAATAAATTCCTTTTATTTTCAAAGATTTGTTGGTGACAGACTGAATGTTTTCTGTGAGTATATTGATTATTAACTGAACTGTAGCTATATTATAGAAATTTCAGCTGGTATATTACTATTTTAAATTGGTTTCAAATTTAAATCTTATGGTGGTAAATTTAAATGCTACAAGATTTGGGAATTGAACTGAGTGCCAGTGATCTCATTTGCTGCTACTTCTTGATGATGCTGTGGTAGACATTTCAGGTAATGATCTCTTCGAACGATCATCTAAAACTTCAGGTGAACCTTCTGGTCCTCTCTTCATACCATTATTTGATGATATCAACACTTCATCACAATTGTTAGAATTTTTCAATAAATCCTCATAGGTCCACGATTCCCCATTGATCATTGAATTGAATCCTTCAATAAAAGCTGACTCTCCCTTATCGCGTGAAAACTTTTGCTGAGCTATCAGAAACTTCTTCTTCTTATAATCTTCAGATGTATAGTCTGCCGATATCAGAGCTGTGCCGAGCACTGACGAAAAGGGCTTCGAGCACTAAGCACTCTCAAAAAGTGCTCCGGAATCTCGAGCACTAAGCACTTTTATTGAAAAAATACTCGCGATTACTAAGCACTTTCAAAAAGTAATTCGACATAGCGAGCACTAAGCACTTTTGAAAAGGATGATACTGTTTACACTTGAATTAGGTACCTATTTTTTAACAAAAACACGTGATGTGGTTTGTAACCCTCAGGCCTCAATTTGTGAAAATATTGTAGTGTTCAATCATAGATTTTCAGTAGTAATACCACAAGTGATTGAATTTTCCATGGACGTATAAATTATACGTCCATGGAATTTCGCAATGAGTGTTTTGATTTATTCCAAACTGAGTTGCTTGGAAACGCCACGAGTCCGCTGGACGAGTGATGTTTTCTTCAATTGCTTGAAATAGTCACTTATAATACCACTAATCAATCAATCAATCAAATATCAATCATTCATTGTTCATCGAAACATTATGTTATTATGTTACAATTTTCACTTATAATACCACTAGAGCTTCAGAGCTTCGATAGGAAATATACTTTCTTGCAAGAAACTCAAGTGGTACTCAATATATGCGAATTTAAATGTGAATGTCATTTAACCTATAAACGTCAAAAAATTTCCAGTGTCATAATACCATGAAATGTGTTCAGTTGCTATGGTAACCATACAAAATATAGGCATTCGATTGGTCGAAAATGTTAGGTGTGAAATTTTCATCAAGTATTGACCTCATGAAATAGCATTATATGTTGAACATTGAACGCAATACAATGATTCATTATTTCATTAGTGTGGCATCAAATAAACTGATGTGGTGGAAGTAGAATGAATACTTATATCTTGCATCACATGATACTCGCCAGTACCTACTCTACTTCAAAATGAAAACTTCATTCATATGATTTTGAACACAATTCAATAAAAATGAAAACGGTAAGAATTCATTTGACATACAGTGAGATGGTGAAGGATTGAATAAATTCATCTAAAATTTATCTAGAATTTCAGGCAAAATTTAAAAAAATATCTAAATCTATTTTTCTCAGGATCAGGACATAGAATAACCGTAAAAAGGTAACCAAAACGGGTCCGAGCGTATTCTCGTATATTGAGTGAATTTGACATTTACACTGTTAAAAATGAAATATACACTACATCAATAATATCATTTTAATATAAATAAAAATATATCTCCTACAGATAACAGGATGCAGAAAAACTTAACATCAATTCACTAACAAACTAAATCTAAATTCTACAATTCAGTCAAATAAAAAAGAAGTTTACAAATTGCCATTAGCCTTCAACAAAACAAGATTTTCAAAATTTTTATCGCTGAGGGCATGACGCCTTGGCGCATTTATAATGGAGGCGAAAGAAAACATTCGTTCTACTGGCGCACTTGATGGAAGTGGAGTATTATATTTTATGAAAAGTTTTTTAATAGTCGGGAACTCATTCAAGACCATCATATCTGTTCTCTGGTCTTCCAAATATCTCAATATTTCCAAACTAGAAACGTCAATTTCTTGAAGTAAGGACTGAGAAATATTTGGTGTATTTTGTTGGGAACCCTCTAGTGTGTTTATTCCTTGTCCATGAGGTTCAAAATCGAAGAATTTATCGATAAATTTTGACGATATATTTGTTTCGATTGATTTATTCTCTTGAACTTTCACCATTTTTGCTGTAGCAGTAGTAATCATTTTTTTATGGCATCCAAGTCTCTTGAAGCCTCATCGGCTATTGCTCCAAACCATCGAAGTTTGAATTGCGGGATCGAAAATGTCGCAAGAATAGCATCGTCAACATCATGCCTTGCCATAAGGAAAGAATCGAACCTCCAATGCAGGCATCCAGAATAGATTTGGCAGGTTCCGATATGATATTTTCGCTCTTTTGAAGCTTAATGAGTTTTACTTTTAACGATATCAAGCACGGTAGGAGGTAACCATAGTAACAATTTTTTTCACCTTGTAAAATATCTAGAGCAGAAGCTATTGGTGCTAATATTTGACAATAGTTTTGTAAATATTGTATTTCATTTTCTCTAAAAGGACTTTTGATATTCAATCTCGACAACAAATCATTTAGTTTGTCAGGAGAATGTCGTAAGATTTGCTGGATCGAATCAAATAACGAGTTCCATCGCGTCGCACCAGGATAACTTAAATATTGACCTAAACACTCTTTTATGATTTCAGCAGATTTAGGATAAGAACTTTTTTTCCACAAAAGCGAGCACTTATTCAAAATAGCAGTATGTTTGCTTCTCCAGAGTGCATTGTTTTGTATAGCTTTTTTGACATCAGTAACGGCAATCAAATTTAAGGTATGGCTTGCACACCTTTTATGATTTGGTAGTTCCAACCGTACTTGATTCGGTGATTCTGGCGTTGAATGACTAAATTCATTTTCATCTAAATATTCTATTTCTATGAATGTTGGTAAGTTTTCTTCATCGTCATTGCTTTCATCGACTGACACTGGTGATAGATCACTCTCCTCTGATTCCTCATTATCATCTAGATCCAACTGATTTGGCGGAATTTCCGTATGAAAGTTTAATTTCAGACCGAACTCTTGAAATGCTTTAACGAAATTAGAACCATTGTCCGTGGTTGTGGCAATAATTTTTTTATTCGATAAACCAAATTTTGTATAAATATCATCTAAGTGTTCAGCGATTTTGTCATATGTATGTGCACCACTGAATCTTTTGCACGCAAGCGCAACTGAATTTTGTTCAAAATTCTGGTCCAACCAGTGACTCCCCCCAGAAAACTTTTTTTTTTCGACGACCAAATGTCTGTTGTAGTGCAAACGAACTCTACTTGCTCAAGTTTATTTTTGATTGATTGCAGTTGCTGGTTATTCAAATCAGAAAATTTTTGAACAGCTTTCTTTCTCGTGATAATGGACAAGTTTAATCCATGGAAAATATCAATGAAATATCTGTTGTCTAGTATATTTAGTGGTGACATTGAATTCACTATGAACTTGAGAATTCTACAATCGAACTCATCTTGATTTACAAATTTCATATTGTGCAAGCTATTTGAGATACTTTGTTGCTGCATTCTGGAGGTGGACTTTTTATTTAGCAAATCAACATTTTGACTTTTGTCCTTCTTCTTGATATATTTGATTTAATTTCACATAAATGCTCTTTATAGAGTGCCAAAGATGCAGGGTGAATTTTTCGTATGTGTTTTATGAAATTAGTTGACACAGATATAATGCCTTTGATAATATGGAATTTTGGTAAACACAACATGCATTGTGTTTTCACATGTTTACTGTCGAGTACTTCTAATATTTTGAAAAATTCTCCATCTAAGTACGAATATTTTTCGATCAAACCAGCATAAGCATTATTTCCATATGTAGTTAGTGTAGCTGTAGAGCATGAACTTGTTTGAGGTTGAGAACTAGATGTGGCTATATCAGTTTGATTACTGTTTCCTCTATGCTCAGATATGGACGTCAGATTCCTCTCTCCCAGCAGCTGGACTTTTTTATTTCTTATATTGAAGTAATCAGGAATTTTTTTCTTACTGAATTCTTTTGGATCATATTCGGGATCCTCATCAGAGTCGAATCCATAATCACTCACTTCCAAGTCCAAACGTTCAATATTTTGATACATATGGTGATCGTTTTCATTTTCCATCAAACTTTCAGCTGTCTCAAAACATATATCTGAAATAAGAAGTGATATTTTCATTAGATATGAAAAAATGGAAATCAAGCTTAATAATGGAAACTGTCAATTCGTGATAAAGTTCTATGCAACTGTTCGCTTAACCTCATCGGTGACTGTCCATCAGAAGTTATTGTAGATTTAGGCTTAGTGGAAATATCAGAAATTTTGACGAAAAACACATTTTTGAAGACCCTGTTCGCAACTTATTGCTTGAAAAAAATAAGATCCTCTTATTTCAAGAGGGCCTGTACCTCGGCCTGTGGCCTGTACCCTACCCGGAATTTGCTTTCAGTAATTTGATGTTCTGTGTAGTTTCCCTATAGTCTATACTAAGTTGAAATATATTATTGACGTTTACAAACTTCCTGTAATTCCATTCAGGATTTATTAAAAAAACATCTCAGAGGAACAACTCTTGTTCTTTATATATCCCTTCCATGTGAAAAATTCAAGTTTTTAAAATGTACATAAAGTTGTTTAATATGACTAAATGGAAGTATTGAAACAACCCAAGGGGTTTATGATGGGCGAAAAATTTCCATCAGTCGATGAAATGGTTTTTAAGTTGTGGAAACAGGGTTAAAATCTTCTCATTTATATACCCCACGAATCCCACGATAAGTATCATATTATGATGCCTGACGTAGGTATTTGTATACGACAAAAGATAATTACCATTTTTCTGCTCACTGGCAGTGATATGTACCAGTTCATCACTTCGACAAGCTTCTTCGATTATTTTTGACATCGTTTCCTTCACATGTTTCGGCAAAGATGGAGGCGGGCTTTCAGCTGCGACAAAAGAATTAAACGAATGTTTACTTCTGCATAAAAGGCATTCGATCAGGAACCCTGATTGGGTATGAAAACTATAGGTTGTTCACTGTGAGCATCTCGGAAATATCTAGATTGAAGGAAAATATATTCGAAATATATATTAAAATATCCTAACCACAACCACGTGCAGAGACCGACTAGAAAACATCAATAACTAAGCAAAACGTTTGTAGGATTCATCCTGTTCGTTAAAAAATTGAAAAGATGTCATATCATGAATTCTGAAATCAAGACAAAAAGTAATCGTCAAGTTTTCTTTGTCCAATAATGTGTTATACCTTGTATCCTTATATTGGCTGTGAAATTTTGTAAATTTAATTTTCGGATAAATAACGAACTGAGCAAATTTCTAAACTGAAAGGAAATGTATATATAGTGATACTCACGTTCTTCAATTGTTCTTGCTGACACATATTTATTGTCGCGACGTGCCAATTCACAAATGCGTTTACCCCTTTGCAATTTTTCAGGATGCATATTTTTGAAGATACCAGAATTTTGGAACCTGAAAAAATCTATCGATATCAATATTTAATCATATGAATACCATCACGATGAAAATCCAAAGTATTGAACGAAGATATTATTCAATATAATTTCTTCTATTTATTTTATCTCACCTGTAATAATCGGATATTTTTCAAATAAACTACTCAACACTAATTCCGTCGCACCCCAAAATTTTGCCCCTGTTAAAGTTATTCAGCTTTTATCTGCTTTGAACAATTTCAATTCTGTTCACACTGTTCGCTAGCCCAGTCCTTCAGCCATAATCGTGTGCCCCTCCAAAACCTAAGTTTCTTCCCAAAAAAGCGCTATAGGGTGTTATCTGAAACTGTGCAAAATTTCGGAATATACAAAAGGATCCCAAATTATCCCCCTGAAAAAAAATTTAGGGGGGAGGGGTTCAGAATTTTTCCCACACTCTTTCCGATGGTGATATTTTCGTTTCGATCAAACGACGATTTGGATTCATTTTTATTTTAACCGGGATTTCTAGTGTTTCAAATTTGGGTCACCTTTGAGGAAACCCTTGATCTTTAATGTTTATCTTGAGTGAATTCTGATCCCTATACATCTTCATTAAACGTTTCAGCTTCAAAATGAGCCTTGGATTTCGAAAATCGGTTTAATTTTATGACATCATCCTGTGAATGAAAGAGATTAGAAGACAATTCGGGAAATATCTCAAGGTAATGAGATCATCTTCATGCCTTTCTTGTCACATTATCTCTTCACTTGGGATTCTTTTGAAAATTCTGAAATTTTGCACAGTTTCAGGTTACACCCTGTAGCGATTTTATGTGCAGAACATTATGTTTAGAAAAAGTACAAGATTATGGCTGAAAGGACTATGCTAGCGAACAGTGTGAACAGAATTAAAATTGCTCAAAATTTTGGGGTGCGATGAAATACGTGTTGTGTTGCGTAGTTTATTTATTCCTATTTGGATTACTTCGGCAGTTGTTAACTTAGCCGTCTACTTTGATCTCCACTTTTCGATGCAGCCATGAAATATTATTTGATATATGAAGTAGAACTCACCTATCTATTCTGCGTGTGCGTTCTGCGATGTATATATGCTCCCCGCTCCGCAACACATTCAAAACTAGACTGTGCATTCGAATTATTCGAAGATGCATAAATGTGAGCGATCAAAAGTTCGTCTTGAGTGGGGGAGCTACTGGCACCTGCCACGTGGACACGTTTTCATGTTTCGACAAGAAGTAAAGGCTTAGTGCTTAGTAATCCCGAAAAATGCTCGAGAGCACTTTTCGCGATTACTAAGCACTAAGCCTTTTCGTGAAATGCTTGAAGCACTAAGCACTAAGCACTGATTCAAGAAAGTGCTCGGGAGCACAGTGCTTACGAGCACAAAAGTGCTCTAAGTGCTTCAATAAGCACTAAGCACAATGCTTTGGGACAGCTCTGGTCGATATGTATACCCCAGTTCCCTTCAGTTTTTTAGCGTGGGCTAAAATATTATTTTTCAGCTTATTATTCACGAACTCAACCAACACTGGTCGTTCTTTATTTTCTCGGGCTCCACCAATTTTAAAAATATCTCTAAAATCTTCTTCAATATCCAATTCTTCTCGAAATAGCTCGATTAGATCCCTTGATATATCATCAGCAAATTTAAGAACATAAATCACCAAATTGTATTTTTTCAATCTTCTTTCTGACGTATGCAATTTCTGTTTGAATTCATAGTTTTCTTGCTTTAATATTTCATTATCTTTCTTCAAGCCGTGTATTTCAGTTTCAACTTCCTGCTTATACTTCTGAAACTCCACTTTCAACTCTCCAAATTGTTTAACGATTTGATTATTTTGTGATTTTATCTCATCGTTCCGATTTTTCAACTCATTGAACGTTGCGAAAACATCTTCTCTGAAAATATCGGACTTTTCTCACTTCTAACACCAGTACTATTAACACTTCCTATCAGCTTCTTATCTATAAGGTGATTAGGGTTTTTGCACAATGTGTTGGACACCTTGAACACGAACTGATCCAAATCGGTAAACAAACTATTCACTTGCGATACCTCTTAGCTGGGATATCATCTAATTGCGTAGAAGATGAAATTCTCTATCGTTTGATATAATTTCCACAATTGACCGAACTGGGAATACTTGGTTCTCGTTAATAAAAGAGGAGCACACAAATTCAACTACTCACTATTATTTAAATCATATCAGCAGATTCATTCACCCCAGACATGGACAAAACATGCGATGAGAAAATACTGGAAATATTATCAGGTATGTGACTTTTATCATGTGCTTGTTGGGATTCTACTGAGGGATTCTACTGAATTGAAATGACTCATTTGAAAAACATGAAAACAAATACACGAATTCATTCAATATAACTAATACAATTTGGCAAATCCTTGAAGAGGCATTTGGGTTTGTGGAATTACGTGACGTCACGGGGTAGCTTACATGGGGCAATTCAATCAATTATAATTATTCTAACGTAGCTCAGTACGTTCAGGTTATTCTGTTTTTGAAATGACTTAGCTGACTGCTCAGTGGAGCTCCATTCAATATTGCTGATACAACTCAGTGCCTCTCAAGACTGCAGATATAAGACGCAGGTCAACGGTTGTTGTGGCTCATGGAATACGTAGATCCTGCCAGATAATTAATGGTGTTCAGCCCTCAACACTGGAGAAATCCTCTATGGACACCTTAATACTGCTACTGCTAGAGATGAACTTGTACATCCGGGAAGCAGGAGTTCTAACGGAGGTGACAAAAGTATTCCGTCGAAGGAGAGAAACCGTCTCGATGAGGACCGGGAGGAGGACCCTAAAAAGAATAACCACATACTTGAGCAATAATCGACGGGTGGTCAATCATGTTACACAGGTGGTGGACACTTGTGCTTTCTACTAACCTTGAATATGGATGGAGGGTCAAAAAAAATATGATTCAGATCTGGTTTGAACCTATTTTCCTTTTCCGATACTTGAGATAATCAAATAGATATGGCGCTCAAATTCTGCTAAGCAGGTATTCCAGTAAGGAATCAGGAGGATAGATAATCGAATACCGGAGACCGGTCAGATGTCCGATTTCAGGAATAAAAGTGTAATTCGTCGATTCTGGGCAGTCCGGTGGCAGTCCGGGCAGTCCGAGTATAAATGGCAGTCCGGTGTACACGAATTTGCTCAATGATTTACCCCTCGCATTCGATGATTTCTCTAGGCGACACACCAAAGACCGATCTACCACAATATAAACATTTATCCGTCATGTTGTCTCACATCTGTAAAATCATTTTCTCCATATTAATCCTAAATACATTTATATTTACATTTGTTAGTCAACGTTCGCCCTTCAACGATTTTTTTGAAAAAAATACGAGTTAAATGGTCCACACTTATAGGAATCTTGTCGTGTTTGGAAACATTTGTTTTTCAACCTTCAGTTATTATATTCGACGCATTATTTTCATTATAATATTCAATGTACTACAAAAGTTTTAAGTAATATTAGTTTCACAAAGAGTGCTACCCATTGGGTTAAGGAATGTGAAACATTTTGACATGGAATCAACCAGGAATAAACATAAATAATGTGCACTCAGATTTGGATTTTCATCTAAGAAGTTTTGGAGAACTGGAAAAATTAGGAGGTCCTTATCGACTTCAAAATCATCAATATTGCAATGGTGTTCCTAAGAAGCGAATAAAAATATGCTCGTAGCCTTGAGACAAGGGACAATTTAATAATGTTTGCCTTTCTCTTCATTAATAATATTCAAATGAATGTCAACTACGCTTTCTCAATTATTTTAGTGAATATGCTGAGTAATGCAATTGGTCTATAGTTCATAACTGATAATCTGTCAACTTTTTTATAGATGGGGGAAACAGATGAAATTTTCAGGCGACATGGAAAATGACCCAGCTCAATTGATTCATTAAGAATAAATGTTGAATAAGGTGCGATTTCTGAGGCACATTTTTTCAAAAGATATATCGGTTTTTCATCCAACCCAGTAGATATTTTATTTTTGAGGTTTTTGATTATATTTTCTGTCTCAGTTGACGTGAAAGGTTCGAAGAAAAATTAATTGGAATGTTTTTGTTTCGTTTTTGTGCAATCAACAGAAAGGCTGTCACAGAAATGAATTTTAAGTTGGTCGTTGACTACTGACACGAAGAAATGGCAGAATTTATTCGCTATTTCATTGTTATCTGAGATTCAAGCATCGTGGTCTAATTCGATGTCATTTTGGATTTTGGTTTTATTCAATCGTGAGTTGACTATAGACCAAATGGTCTTGCTTTTATTATTCGAATCATCTATGAGACTGTTGTAGTAGTTTTGTTTTGCTAATTTTATGTTTTCAGGATCTGAAACTAAACAGTTCGGTAAAATATGTATTGATTTTATTGTTTTCCACTTATATGGTATCGGTTCTTTTGTGACTTAAGCCGAGATGCCTTGCATTTTGAGCCCTCTTTTCAACCACGTATTAGGGAAAGTCCATCATCCATTGTATCTTCAACTACCCAACTACACAGCCAGCACTTTCAAATCTCTGAAATGTTCAAGTTACATCGAATTGTGACTACATATTTCGAAAACATATACAACAAACAATGATCGATACAATTTCAATTATTTTTTCTGTTATACCACTGCTCAGCATGCTAAAACAATTATGACATTACTGTTTCTATGGATTTCAATGTAGCTATGCCGGTTATCCATGTCTGAAAAAGATGATTAATCACTATCGACTTATGAAAAAAAAAGCAATCTTTACAGGGTTCTTAAACAAAAGTGTGCAATATTGCTAACTCCGTTATTATTGGAGCTAGAGATTCAATTAAATGGGTAAACCATAATGTATATCATGTTATAGTGAAAACTACAAAAAAAAGGCAATCACGTTCCAAAAGTTCCATTTTTTTTTACTGGGATAGCCAGACAAGTGAGAAAGTGATAGCAATATATACAGTCAATAATAATAAACAGACTAGCATCGTGTTCTGCTAGTGTTGATTTATTTTGTGTTTCCCTCCGGTAAATTTTCTGAGAATACTGTCGTGATCTGCGAATTGAAGTACAAAAAAAATAACACCTGAGTATATTTTTATTACCTACAATATTGTTACGATATCTCTCCTTGGGTTTGTTAATTTCAACACTCAGTACAAAACTGAACAATTTATTCCACAAAACACTTGAAATATAATTCAATAAAAACTTCGATATTCGCTTCTAAACTAAACTGTCCGCGACACTGCGGTCCTTTATATGAGTACAAAACATTCATTCTAGTGAAATCACCCATTCTCATAAATTTTCTGGCAGTTCTTGAAAGTATCTTCCATTTTTGATAAACTGCGAGGACAATGAAACATTTGTCAATGTCCACTAACTATAGAGATACGTTTGCAACCGATGTTATCGCGAGTCCATAAATCACAGCCAGTCGCGTGCCGCGATAATGATTTCCGGTATTCTCGGAACACATCACAGTCCATTACAATATAATGTATCGAAATGGTTTTTCACTTTTTTTTCACAGAATGTGGTTCAATACAGCAATCAATCCTCATAAAGGCCAAAACCATAGAAAGCAGGCAGAACCACACTTATTATGATGGCTTATGGGGGTACTTATTATGTCAATTACATTTGAAATATCTGATTCATTCTGGGAATTATTTTGTGGTGTGAGTTCTTGAGCAGTGCCTTCTGATAAAACATGTTATCGTAGTGAACCTATACATGAGAAAAAATGGAATTTATTTTTGGGAGACTGGCTGAAAAACTGAAGATAAATGCCCAAGAACAAATAATTGAGAAATTCATTCAAGATATCGATGAAGCATCTTACTTGGAGCAGAAAATATTATTCTGATCAGTTTTTCACCCAAGGGAGAGGCATCCTAGGTTGTGGTAGCTTTCCTAAAAATATCAATGATGAAAAACAGAAAAACATTCCTTATTTGAATACAACTTTTTGGTAAAGAACTTTCATTCTCTTTGGTGCTTTCATCTTATGAGAGATATTTCGTCTTTTTGCGCCTCTTTCCTCGTCGCAATTCTGATTCTGATTCAGTAGAGGATAAATACCCAGCCTTTTTTTCTGGCTTCCTTCAAAGAAAATTTAGGAAAGAGTAAGAAATTATAGATTCTGTATGAAAATGCTGCTTGAGTAAAGTAGCAGCTTATTTATTCGTCGATAGAAAACGATAAGAGTGCAACCTACGTCGATTAGTCTGCTGAATGAAAAATTAGATATGTATTGATATTTATGTACATTGGGAGCAGGCTTTCATGATGTAATTACGGCAGTATATCTTAGATGACATATACAGGAGATCCATATGTTCTATGTCACTACGTCAGAACAGCTGAAAACATGGTGTTAGGTTTTAACCACGTAAAATCATCCAAGGAAAGAAACTGATTCAGAAACAGAAGTCACAAAGGACAAATAATTCGTTTAGAGATCAGTCATGGAAGCAGAAATTCCGAATATTCCTAACAGCAAAGTGGAAAAGGTACACAGGCTGAAGAAATCAAGATAAGCAGTCCAGATAGCTCAAGTCCGTCTGAACAGGACCATTCTGGATCCTATGCGGACATATTTCGGAGGTCTAGTATACAGTTTTTTTTTGTATAAAGGTTGTCGCACCACTAACTGCCGCGATCAATTTCTCGAAAACTATAGACTAGAGAAATCAATCGCGGCAGTTAGTTGTCCGACACCATGTTAGTTTTAAAAAACAGCCATTTCTATCAATTACAAAATATGAATAAAATAATTCGATATACTATAAACGAGTCCTCAATGTTAACCGAGGCAAAATAATACAAATCTTATTTTTCGAATTGAATGATACATATTGATGAATTTAAAAAATGAAGAAATTTCAATTTAGTCATTCAGAATAATTTTTGAACAGAGCAATTTGTTTTTCATTTCACATTTTATTCCAATAAATGTTTTGATAATTACACAAGTTTCAAATTTGAGTGAAATAAATATATATTTCGTGCAATCGCACGCGGAGTCCGTGTTTCGCGTTTTCAGCACAGTCCGCGAAATTTAATTTCGCGGCCGTTACCCATAGCAACGGCTGCGAAACCAAACGTCACTTCCAAATTTGAATATCACTTCCAAATTTGACATTTCTAAAATACTACAAAGACAAGGATTATTTTGTCACACCAATATTTAAACTCGCCGTAACATTTTTCGTACTGCCGTTTAGATTTTTTGGGTATTAAAATGGTAAGCGCCGAATTTACAACGCTTTTGAGTTCAGGAGGAGTGGAAGGTACATATTGAAATTGAAACATATCATTTCCATAGCACACGGCGATATTGTTGAATAAATTGAACTGTTGTTGATTTTAGAGCAATTATATATTCATTTATAATTATCTAGTCTAATAATTTTAACGATTGCACGAAAAATAGTGTGTATGCCATGGCCGCGAAACATTTTAACGAACTCAAGATTATCTTGTCTCGGCCGCAAGCGGCCTCGGCGATAACTGTTCTTTCGGTACGTTAAAAAGGTATTTCGCGGCCTTAGCATACAAATAACTATTTCAAAATATGAAAAAACAAAGAATTATATTCAAGTATTTGAAGACACCTTGTTGTTTACATTGCACAAATGTGATAAAAACCTACGAAATATAAGAATAAGGAACAAATTAATATCAATGATAATAGAAATGAATATTAGAACAGTTTCTTCAACACACTATAATCACATAATATATCGTTGGAATGAATGATGATTCAAAAATGTAATCCTCAGTCAGGGAAAATCAAAGTATAATTTTTTTATGGAAAAGCAAGTGGAAATCCAAGACCAGGCAATTACAATCAATTAAAAAAACTGCAGGGAGCTGAAGTGAAGTTGAAAATAATTTACTGGACAGTGAAATCTAGCAGTGAAAATCTGAAAATTAGCAGTGATCAAGTTATTTCGCAGTTCTGATGAAAAGCTTATTTTTCTTATCTCGCTGGCTGAAATTGACAAGTGATCAAGGTTGTTCAGGAGTGATTTTATTTTGTAATGTATTTGCTAGGAAATTATTAAAGTTTGCACCAACAAATTTTCCTAAGTATCAGGTAGGTATTTGCTTATATCAGGTTTTTTTTAGAAATCAGGTGTTGGTTATCAACAGGATTTTCCAAAAATCTGGTTTCCCTGAATCAGCTGATTTTCAATTCAGGAATTCTCAACAATGAGATTTATGAGAGTGTGAGAAGCAACTGTGAAAATCATTTCTCAGGTGAAATGGTTTGATTTTGCCTCGTAGTGAGAATAATATGATTTTATTCTGCTCAAAATCTATAACAGGTTTTCCTAAAAATCAGGTAATCAGGTAAATATCACAGGATTTTCAATTTCAGAATTTTCCAACAATCAAGTATCTATCTATCTAAAAATCTGATCAAATAACGGTTTTCACAGGTTTATTTAACAGGTTTTTCTGATTCAGGACTTCTGCAATATTTTGAATTCGGTTTTTACAGGTTTTCCGATGCAGATCTACAAATCTCGTGTTTTCCTGACACAACCCAACCTAACCTAACCTAACCAATTTTTAAGGGTCTAAATTGGGGAAGCCCGGGAACTAGATACCTCTGCTGAGTATATCGGTTGCCTCGAGCGCCAGTTTTTTTTGAAAGTGGTATGCTCCACTTGCTTCCAGAACTTATGGTTCTTTGGAAGGCCCGAGGGTAGCTATCAGTGGAGAAGGGATACAGCGTACATCCATACGGTGTACCCCATTGTGTAAACCAGGAGTCAGTTAGATAAATTTTAAGCTCTTAAAATATAGGCTTTAATTATATTCCCTTAGTTCGTACTGGATTACAAGCTACTTATTTATAAGATGTTACTTCTCGGTTTAACTGGAAATATTCAGGTTTTGTGTACACTACCTAGTTCGAGAATCTACAGGCAGAATCAACAGGGAATTCACAATACACTCTTAATAAAAGTCGTCGATCGATTTATACGGTTTATTACAGGCACTTAGGTTTTCGAAATATACAGGTAAGCGAACGAATTTTCAGGAAAATATGCAATGTTACAAATTCTATAATGCCGCGGATCAAAATGACATTTTCCGGTTGATTTTGCCGAGCTGGCACGACGAATTACCTGTATGAATATAGCCGGCAAAATGGCAGCAATTAGATACAACGAATTTGTTTCACCCCAACCAGAACCACAGGTAGTTAGCTTAGATTTTAATAGATATATTTTCAAGCAGTATTAATATAGTTATTACAAGGGTACAAGGTGATTAACAGGGCAAAGCGAAAGCATTAAACAGGAAAGCGATGCAAGCGGGATATGATCAAGATAAATTCGGTTTAACGATTGTCACTCCGATCTCATACAACCACGTATTAAGGTGTCACCGGATATCATAGAAGGCTGATCCTCATAATAAATTACGAGAAAAAAAACCTTCTGGGATATTTTGGCGATTTTCAATAGCTATCCTCAAAGAATGGTCCTAATAGTTATCTGAATCAAAAATCTTCGAGGACAGCACGTTTATTACTTTGTCGAATTCGCGAATGTGACGAAAATCATCAAACAGGACTTATTTGATCATCAGCGACTGGTAATGCTTACTCTGACTGGAATGACGGGATCAATGCGGCTGCTGGCTGGAACACTCACTTCACGCGGTACGCGGTTCAATTTCAGGTTAATCACGTTATAAAAAAACGAAAACAACTGATAGTGAATATTTCTCGAGTGAAAACGGAAATGATAAGAATAGAAATATAAAGAAAAGAAATTCAGGTTCGGCTGATAGAAATCGATAAACTCGAAAACGTTTGTTTATCAAATCGGAAAGAAAGTAGCTAACTACAAACTGGTAGCACGGTGGAACACTTCTCAAAATCGAAAAAAATCAGTGAACAAGGATTCTCACGAACTGCTGGCTCACGAACTGGTTCCTCTCACAGGGCCTCTTATAAGCTCTGGAAGACATTGTCAAGGACTCGCCTCTGATCGGTCCAAACGGATCAAGTGATATTCGTCCTTCCACAATTCTGCCGGTGTTAGCAAAAAACTGTAAAGTGTGGGAAATCTATCAAACGCGGAGAAAATAAGTTTTCCTACAAATCGGATGTATAGAAATTATGCCCTGGTTCCACTTATGCTGCTGAATAAGTTTCATGCAAAAATATTCCGAATTACAAGAGTTATCTACAGGTAAACATAGCTATGATCTCAAGGCCATCTCATATTTCCCCAGAAGTCCCTGTGGGTATCATCCAACCTTTCTAAAGGGTAAAACTAGTATAATTAGATATAGATACTCAAAAGACTTCTCAGGTTCTGGAATTGTGAACTCAGGTTACAGACTGTCTTGGGGCTGTTATGAACTCAATTTTTATTAAATGTAACGATAAATCCGGGTAATTAGCTAACTTACGGGTACTCTAGAATCAAAGCGGTGTGATAACTTGGTAATTTGGAGATAATAAAACGACTCTTCCTCACTAAGTTCAGAATCAATCTCTGTATAATTTAATAAATGGTACCATTAACAAGAATAATTGTTTAGCTTAGTCAGTACATAATATGTTTGAGTAATTATATGCAATAGCACAACGAACTGCATGAACCTGTAATACCACTGACCTATATATAATAAATTGCTATACAGTATCTTACAACTATTATGGAATAACAATAGATAAAACAAAATCTATTCAAGATCTCTCAATCACTTGATAAGGACCTGTAAAAATTGCATCTTTTTTGCCACCAGAGTTGTTTCTAAGCAAAACTAAATCACCAACTTTGTAATTAGTGATTTTACATTTTTTATCAAAATGCACTTTTCTCTTCTGCTTCGAAGATATCAAATTATTCTTTGCATCATGCCAGGCATTTTGTAACCGATATTTCAGTTCAGAAGGGTAATCATCGAAATTGTAAATGGGATCTACACTATTCAAAAATATTAGAGGGTAAATTGCATATTTTCCCAAAGACCAATTCATAAGGAGTGTATCGCGTTTCTGTATGCACACTATTATTGTACGAAAAACACCAGAATTGTAACCAAGAGCTCCAAGTTCCTGAATTCTTAGATACCTGAATACGCATATACGCATTTAAATGTTTATGCGAGTTTTCCAGAGAACCCATTGTTTCATGATGATATGCCGTTGACGCGACTGTTTGATTTTCAAAATTTTACATATTTCTTTCAGAGTTGAACATAAAAATTCAGTACCTTTAACAGAAATTATGCAATTTGGGATCCCGTAACGTAATATAAAATTATTTACAAAACTTATTGCTACAGCAGTTGATTCCTTATTTTTTAAAGGATAACACTCAATAAATTTTGAAAGCTCACATTGTAAGGTTAAAATATATTTATTACCTTCACTATCTTCTTCCAAGGGACCCACTAAATCTAAATATACGTTATGGAATGCTGAAGATGCCGTAGTTGTTATAGACATTGGTTGTATATTAGGCCTCGAATGTTTAAAACGTTGACAGTCATCACAATGTTTAACGAACTCTTCAACATCCTTACGTAAATTGGACCAAAAATAATATTTTCTTATGTTATTGTACATCCTATTTATTCCCGCATGTCCGCCAGTAGGCAGGATATGAAAATCATTGAGAATAATTCTTTGACTCTCTAATTCAGTAATTTTTTGGACGTCCTTTATAATACAGATTTTAAAATCTTGTTTCTTTATCGCTTCAATATTATCCTTTATACTTCTTAATAATTGCGCATTTTCTCTATTCTTGATAACAACTAATTCCGGAATATCGTATTTTTTGCAAATTTTATTCAGGTCTCTCAACGATGTACCGTGCACGAACGCTGATCGAGAGTCTGAATTTTGCAATACATAAATAACCTTCGATTTCTTCAAAAAGTATATATTTCCCAATTGAATGTCAATTGTTCCGTTTCCCATTACTTTTTCTACATTTTGTTCTGTTACCAAACTTAATTCATATGAGTTTTTAGGACGTTTTAATAATTCTACAACTCCAGGGTGATCAATCCTATCGCTTTCAAAATTATTAAAATCAACCTTATCCTCAATTTCGTTCAATTTTTTACTTTGTTGCCTAGTTATAGCAAATAATGTTTGTTCTACTTTATTTGCAATGGTTTTCAATTCGTCGCATGATAATTGAATTCGAGATAATGCATCGGCAGTTACATTATTTTTACCCTTTATGTAACTTATCTCAAAATCGTATTCCTCTATAAGCAATCTAAACTTTGTTAGCCTACTCGAAGGGTTTGTCATGCCAAATAAATAAATTAACGGTCGATGGTCTGTATATACAGGGTGTCCCCTCTCGATTGGAAAAAACTTCAGGGGCATATTGAGGAACCATAGACAAGCAGTTTGAGATAAGAGACTGATGTCCGGAAGTGCATGGTTTTCAAAATACAGGGTGTCAAAGTTTTTTTCAAAAAACTTTTTTTATTAATATTTTAAAGACACGTTAACCGATTGTCTTGAAATTTGCTAGTGATGTAAGCTTTAATAAGACGCTCAGTTAGCACTAATTAAATGTTAATTATGACTTCCAGTGGCGCCCCGGGGGACAGTGTCACGAATAAAAATTACAAAAAATGTACGCTGCTGACTTTTTTTAAAAATTTTATATTTTCTTTAGAAAGCTCAGTTAAAAATACAACTTTTTTGTCACTTGATATTTTTTCGTATCTCTCTCCGTTTTCGAGAAATTTTTTTTATTAAAAACTTTATTGAAAGGTTCATTATTATTAGAAAGAAAAACAAGGAGGCTTTTTTACAAATAATTTATTATTAATTAGTGGAGCAAATGCTCAAAGTGTCCACCATGCATTTCGATGCATTTTCTGCACCTGTCGAGCCAGGATTCGCGCACCCGAGCAAACACGCCTGGATTGTTCGCGATAAATTCCGCTGCCACCACAACTCTAGCAACTAGGTCCTCCATGGTCGGCACAGGAGTTGCATAGATCAACCGTTCCATTTCGCCCCAAAGAAAAAAGTCCAGGGGGGCCAAGTCCGGCGACCTTGCTGGCCAAGGGACGGGACCACCTCTACCAATCCACCTGTTGTTGTAGGTTTGGTCGAGGTAACCTCTCACGGTGCGCGCAAAATGCGCTGGACAACCATCGTGTTGGAACCAGGCCTCTCTACGCAACTGGAGGGGTACATCATCCAGCAGCTCGGGCAGAATATCTCGCAAAAAAACTAGATAGTTATTCCCGTTGAGGTGATCAGGTAGAACGTACGGCCCAATCAAATGGTCGCCAAGAATGCCTGCCCAAACATTAACACCAAACTTCTGCTGATATCCTCTGATGTGCGTAGCATGGGGATTTTGTTCGCTCCACTCGTGGTTATTACGAGGATTGAATGTCCCCTCGCGCGAAAATCCTTTTTCATCGCTCGTGAAGATTATACTTAAAAAATCAGCGTTTTCATCCGCTTGACGGAGCAACCACTCGCAGAACTCGAGCCGCCGAGGAGCGTCGTCAGGCAGTAGATGCTGCACCTTTTGCAGTTTAAATGGATAGAGATCGTGGATTTTCAATACTCGATGCACAGTATTTTTGCTGCAATCAAGTTGCGACGCAATCAGACGAGTGCTAGTGTTGGGCTCATTCTGAATGCGTGCCATGACTTCATCCTCAACGGCATCTCTGATCGGAAACTGCCTTGCAAATTCTCGAATAGGCTGCAAAGATAACAAAGCCTCTTAGATTGGCTGTAAAACAGAAACGCGCAAGAAAAAAAACACAGAAAGTTGCCATTTCTGCAATACTTACCACGAATGAGCCGGTCTCCCGTAGATTTTGATGAATTTTGATAAAAATCTTATGGTTTGGCAATTCACGATTTGGGAACCGCTGCCCGTACAACCGTTGTGCTAACAAAGAATTACCCCCCGCTTCCCCATACAAGAGATGCATATCTGCAAGCTCGGCTAATTCAAACTGATTCATTTTTGCAATTAGTGTAACGTTTGAAGATAATTAAGTACTTAGAAACTGACACTTTTACTAAAGTTTGACATGTTTATGTGTTACCATGACAGCATTGTTTTGTTTTAGATTTTCAGATAATGAACCTTTCAATAAAGTTTTTAATAAAAAAATTTTCTCGAAAACGGAGAGAGATACGAAAAAATATCAGGTGACAAAAAAGTTGTATTTTTAACTGAGCTTTCTAAAGAAAATATAAAATTTTTAAAAAAAGTCAGCAGCGTACATTTTTTGTCATTTTTACTCGTGACACTGTCCTCCGGGGCGCCACTGGAAGTCATAATTAACATTTAATTAGTGCTAACTGAGCGTCTTATTAAAGCTTACATCACTAGCAGATTTCAAGAAAATCGGTTAACGTGTCTTTGAAATATTAATAAAAAAAAGTTTTTTGAAAAAAACTTTGACACCCTGTATTTTGAAAACCATGCACTTCCGGACATCACTCTATTACCTCAAACTGCTTGTCTATGGTTCCTCAATATGCCCCAGAAGTTTTTTCCAATTGAGAGGGGACACCCTGTATAATAAATTTTCTACCGTACAAATAACAAGAAAAATGTTTTATACCGAAAACAATTGCCAAAAGCTCCTTCTCAATTGTAGAATACTGTTTTTCAGCCTTATTCAATGTTCTGCTTGCGTATGCTATAGGCCTTTCATCATGATTCGAAAGAACTGCACCTACACTATGACCAGATGCATCAGTTTTTAAAGTAAATGTATTATCAGGAGAAAAATTTGGATATTGTAATACGGGAGGATTAATTAATGCTGTTTTTAATGTATCAAATGCCAGTTGGCATTCAGATGTCCATTTGAATTCAACATTTTTTCTTGACAAGTAGTTTAGTGGTGTTGCAATTTCCGCAAAGTTTTTAATATATTTTCTGTAGTAATTAGCAAATGCAACAAATCTTCTCGTGTCATCAGCACTCTTTGGTACAGGATAGTTTTGAACAGCTTTTATTTTTCCAGGATCAGGTAAAACGCCATCATCGGATACTATATGACCTAGGTATAAAAGTTCTTTTTTCAAAAATTTACATTTGTTTGGATTCAATTTCAGATTGACTTATCTTAGTCGCTGTAAAACTTTTATTAAATTCTTGTTATGTTCAAATAAATTTTTTCCAAACACAATAAGATCATCTAAATAAATAAAACAGCTTTCATAATTGAGTCCCGACATTGCAATTGTCATAGCTCTAGAAAATGCATTTGGGCTAATTTTCAACCCCATTGGAAGCCGAGTCATTTGATACTGCCCCTTACTACCCACTGTAAATGCTGTACATGGCCTACTTGATTCATCTAATTCTACTTGATAATAACCTTGGGAAAAATCTAAGTGTGAGAAATAAGTAGCGCCGGACAAAGAATCTAGAATATCTGTAATACAGGCTAGTAGGCACCTATTATTCCATATCCACTGTATCCAATAGTATGCCCATTATGAACCTAAAATAAAACTAAACCTGCTCTCTGCTTCTGGATACTTCTTTCCTGATCTTCCTCTCTACTGAATTCTTGCATCTAATAAAAATCCACCATCCCAGGGCAAGAACCAGCAATATCAGTACAATTATAGTTAGGACATCTTGGGTAGAGCCGAAACTTGCGCCTTTGTTTTGGTTGGAATCGTTTGTTTGTCCACCACTATTGCCTGCTTGTGCAATAATAACTTCTTCTTTACTCTGTGTTTTCCCCATCGTATCACTTCATATCAGACCAATTCCATTGTTAATTCTTAAGGCAGGATCGCCATGTGATAACTTAGTAATTTGGAGAGTTGGGAAAAATAATAAAACGACTCTTCCTCACTAAGTTCAGAATCAATCTCTGTATAATTTAATAAATGGTACCATTAACAAGAATAATTGTTTAGCTTAGTCAGTACATAATATGTTTGAGTAATTATACGCAATAGCACAACGAACTGCATGAACCTGTAATACCACTGACCTATATATGATAAATTGCTATACAGTATCTTACAACTATTATGGAATAACAATAGATAAAACAAAATCTATTCAAGATCTCAATATTATACTACAGCGGAATAACAGGATATTTTTTTTCAAGGGACAGGATTGGCCCATATAACTTGTTTATACAATCAGCCTGGACTGGTGTTCTATTGTATTGTTTAAATAATCCGATAATATTACCGTTTAGTAACGAAGCTAGCAAAAAGCGCTTTGTTACAGCATATTCAATGTAGCTAAAATGACCAGAATTTGACAGAATTGTAGAAGCTATATGCAGACTTAAGAAATTTAAATACCTATTTTTGCTCAAATGTTTTTTAAAACAGAAATTGACGGAATTCTGGGGCCTTCTATCTTTTAACTCCATTTAGAGAGCGCGGCTAACGATTGAATTCTAAAGGTATATTTGTAAGTAGTTGATCAGATATATGAGAAATTTCCTGAAAACATAATTTTGTTGATGGTTTATTATAACACCACAAAGTTGATGAAAGTTTCTTAACAACCCGAAGACAAATCAAATGCATATAATCTAATGGGAAGCTTCGAATATAATTTGCATCTTAATCCCTGAAAAATCAAATAAATTAGGTACTTGTGGAGTGAGATGAGGTATCGCTTATCTTCAACAATTTGGCTTTTTTTGTGTTATATTTGTAGAATATGGTAAGTATTTGTAGTATCTATAAATTCATGTATTTTTTTTTTCGAGGAATTTCCTGTAACCATTTTCTAATTATATTTCTGAACATGGAAATAGAGTTGATTTTTTTTGTTTCAGGTTTCAAGGTGTTGTATAATTTAGGTCCTAGATATGTGTGACATTTTTGTGCTATAGTTTTCGTTGGTTTAGGAATTTGCGATGAATTCTGCTTGAATCGTGTATTATGGTGATGGGAAATTTTAGGAAGTTTATTTTTTTCTTTGTGTTGTTTAACTAATAGCTTAAGAGAGAAGAGGATCTAATATGTTAGTATCTTCATATAATTTAACAGATGGATAATTTCTTGGCTTTTTAAATATTATCTTGATCAAATACTTTTGTACTATTTCTAAATGTCTGATGGATGTAATGCTCGCCCCACCCCAGGCCACAATTCCATATGTTATGTGTGACTCAACAAGGGCAGAGTATAATGTTTTGAGCTGGTTTTGTTTGAGAATATTTGTGAGGTATTTGAATTTATGTAAGAGTTGTCTCAATTTCCTAATCACGTTATTTATGTGAATTTCCCATTTCAGGTGACTATCAATAAAAACTCCAATTTATTTTATTTCGTTTGCCGAACATATTTCGTATGATTTATCACTATGGATAAAGGTAAGTTTAGTGTAGGTTGGTGAATATTTCTGGTATGATGTGAAAGGAACGTAAAATGTTTTATTAAAATTAATTGTTAGTAGTTTTTGGTCAAACCATTCCATTATTTTTGGAAAATCTTTCTCAACTTTTTGTTTTAGCTGGTTCCAGGATGAGTCTTCATACAAAATTGCAGTGTCATCAGCAAAGGTAACAATTTTTTCTTCCGTATGAATCCTAAAGAGATCATTCAAGTATATTATGAATAGGATTGGACCTAGTACTGTCCCCTGTGGAACTCCATAGTTAACTGTCATTATATAACTAGATGAATTTACTATTTTAACAAATTGTTTTCTATCGTAAAGGTAACTTTTCATCAGTTCATATTGACTTCCCCTGAATCCAATTCTGTCGAGAGTATTTAATAATTCAGGGTGACTCACAGTGTCAAAAGCTTTCGTCAGATCCAAAAATATGCTCAGAGATGGCTCTTCAATGCTTTTATTGATTTTTTCGATTAAGTTCTTTTGTGCATCATCTGTGGACCTGTTTTCTCTAAAGCCAAACTGACTGTCCGAGAGCATGTTATATTTATCTAAATATGCCAGTGTTCTCCTAAAAAAAGTATTTTTTCAAATATTTTCGATAAATTCGTGATAAGTGATACTGGTCTATAGTTGGTAACTTCAGTTCTGTCTCCTTTTTTGAAAATTGGCTTTATTATTGCTGTTTTGAAGATCGATGGACATACTCCTTCTGTGAAGGATTTATTTATGATAAAGGATATAGGTTCGCTTATAAAGTCTATTAACAATTTGAGAGTTTCAGACGTGATTCCATCATTTCCTGGCGATTTGTTGTTTCTCAGGGAGTTGGTTATCTCCTTCACTTCCGCTGGACAAGTACTGTCAAGAAAAAATGAGTTTTTTATGGTTGTATCCGTCAGATTGTCTGATTTTATGTTTAGACCTCCATCCTGCTGTTTTATATTCTGAGCTAATTCTGCACCAATGCCTGTAAAAAACTCACAGAATATATTGGCTATATCTTTTTCGCTTTCAATTATTTCACCGTATTCATTTTTTATTTTCTTAATTTCATTTTGACTTTTCTTGTTTTCACTCATTTCCTTCACACACTTCCACAGGTTCTGAGAATTGTTCTTATTTTGGTTTATTTGTCTCTGGTAGTAATCTTGTTTTGTTTTTTTCATTATCTCATTTAGTTTGTTTCTATATGCTTTGAATTCCAAAATATTTTCACGTGTAGGATAATTTTTCATTTTCTTATATAAATGATTATTTTTATTAACCGAGTTAACTAATCCTTCAGTAATCCCCTTTTTCAATGTCATTTCTTTTTTTTGCGCTTTACTTTCACAGTTGATTCCCTTATCAAGTCTATGATTCTATTTGAAAATTCAGTTGCAGAGTTTTCTGCTTAATTTTTTACATTGTATATATTTGACCAATTCTCTTTTTCTACTTTTGATATCAATTGATGTTTATCTAAAAATGTTTTTTCTTTATAAATATAATTGGTATTCCTCTGGTTGGTTTCTTTGAAGATAATTTGACACGCTATTGAAAAGTGAACAGTTACACATCTTTTTATAATTAATGGTAAAACATTGTCATATTTTTTATTCGCTTTTAAGAACAGATGATCAATACATGATTTAGTGTCTCCGTGTACTCTTGTGTGTTCATTTATAGTAGAAATAAAGCCTTTTTTACTCATTATATTCAAGTATTCATGTACTTGTTTTTCATTACCTAGGATATTTATGTTCATATCTCCTACTAGTACATGGAAATCGATATTCTTGGGACAATTCTCTAAATAGAAGTTCGAGTCATTATTGAATTGTTCAATATTCAGTGAGGGTGATCTATATAATGCTGAAATCATGAAAGTATTTTGTTTGATTTTAATTATCAGCTGAATTATTTTAATTCCATCGTTTTTTATTTTTATCACCTTTTGCGAGTATTGAAATTCATTCTTTACGAATACCACCACTCCATCTCATTTATTTATTTCACCTCCATTGTAGCCTTGAATATGGTATATTGATGGGTCACCTATTTTCCATGTTTCAGAAAGAACTATAATATCCAGATCATATTTAATTTCGCGCATTAATACTTTCAATTCGACTAGATTTTTACCTATGCTACAAATATTCATGTGGAAGATTCTCGAATTTAGTTTATCATCAGCTTTGGATGTGAATTCAGCCGAATTATTAGGGATACTCGTCTTTATTGCTTCCACCTCATAATTTCTAATATATGCATTCATTATTCCCTACCTTATATTTTGATTTTGAAATGATAGTATTGTTAACAATGCAAAACAGAAATTTCGGAGATTTTGAATATTATTTAAATTATAAACAGTGAAAAATAATAATTCTGGAATTGTACTTGTTCTCAAAAAATAAAAAAAAAATCAAAATGATACAAAATGAAAAAATATAAATTTAATCCAAAGTAGAAGTCCATTAGTATCTCAAAGTGGAGTAACAGATTTTCAATACTGGGAAGAAAACTCAAAGTCGTCCCCACAATTATGTATTGTAGTTCATACAGAACATGTTTCGGACCTATATAGGTCCATCATCAGCTGAATTTTAAAACATTCTAAAATAGAAAGTACCTAGTAGACACATGGATCTTAGAGGTTAAGTAAGAACTTACATGGAGAAAAAAGAAAAACTATTTTTATCTATGATACGAAAACTGGGAAATACAAAAATACATAATAATTTTAAATGATTTGGTCAAATAACCATGGAATTAGGCAATTGTAGATACAAATTTTCATTTTTGTTCTAATGTGCGACATCTTCTTGAACAATTTGACAAAAAGTGACATATGAAGACAGACCAGACAGGAAGTCAAAAGTCAACCACAGTATGGCATAGACATAGGATACAAATGATAGATAAGAAATTGAAATATTAGCCACGGAATTCACGGGAAGAAAACTTATGGAAAAAGGGGATCATGATAGAATTAAATTATTTATGTCATTATTAAAACGCTGAGAAAAAACGAGAGAATTGAAAAAGAAAATGCTATCAAAATTTACTTGTTCATTTAAAAAAAGAAAATTAGTGTTCTTCAAAGAAGAATTGATTTCAAATATTTTTAAAAGATTTAGTAAAGGTCCTTTCTGGCACAGATGTAAAATTTCCAGATCACTGTTGTAGTCAAAATTATGTTTGGAATTCAAAACATGGTTTGCAAACGAACTTTTTGTATTATAAATGTCTCTATGTTGATCTTTATATTTTTCAATAATTTTTATGTGTTCATGAACTCTGGTTTTTATTGATCTCCCAGTTTGGCCAATGTATTGTGCATTGCAATTATGATCAGAACAAGTAATTTTGTAGACGCCAGATTAAATGTCAGGAGGTACTTAATCCTTAGTATTAACTAATTACTTATAGATATTATCTCTGGTTGAGAAAGAAATATTGATGTTTGGATTATGGCGTTGGAAAATATTGGCAATGTCAATAGAAATTTTTCCTAAATAAGGTAAAGAAAAGAAAATTTTTGAAACAATAGTAGTAACAAGACTCTGATTTGAGGTTTTCCTCAAATGTCTATTAAAAAGTTGGATAATAATATGATGGGGAAAGCCATTATTGTGTCCGATCTGCTTGATAATGTTTAATTCTTTATCAAAGTTAACACTTGAAAGAGTAATATTGAATAATCTATGAAATAATGAATTGAAGGATGCTAGCTTTTGTTGTAACGGATGGCAAGAAGAAAAAGGAATAACAGTATCTGTATGGGTAGGTTTTCTGTATTAAAAAAAATCAAATTCATTATCAGTTATGTTCATCAATAAATCTAGGAAAGGAAGAGAATTGTTTACTGCAATTTCCATAGTGAAACTAATGGGATGTAAAGAATTCAAGAAAAGAAAAGAAAACTAACAGAAGGTTCACCTCATCTGAAGTACCATCAAACAGGACCAAGCAATCGTCCACATATCTGTACCAAAAACAAATTTTGTTGAATAAAGGAAATAATTTTAAATGTTGTTCTAAATCATTTTTCTTCTTGCCATCCGTTACAACAAAAGCTGGTGAACTTGTTATTGACATCGAAGTTATTGGGTCTTTGTACCATAGGAAACTATGATAGTCCCTCTCACTCTCGGCAAAACTTATCTGGAGGAAAGCTTTTTCTATATCTGCTGTCATACCTGGCTATAACAAATCATTCAATGAGGAGAATCCAGGTGCGTATGCTGAACAATCAAACACTACTCGTATTTTAGTTGTTTCCTTATCATCTCGATAAACTGGTTTATGTGGCATGAAATATGTTTTCTTTTCATCAGACATCTTTGAGATGCAGTCTTAGCACAATCATTCCTAATATATTCACGCACAGCATCATCATATTCCATGAGCTTCAACTGGGAAGTTAAATTCCTTACTCGAGCTAATGCACCCTTATAATTGGAATCCAATTTCGGTTCAATCATTTTCCACGGTAAATTCACTTCATAGCGATAATTTCTGTAATTTATTTTATTTTTAATAAAGTCAATTGTAGAGTTATCGCATGATTCAACTTCTTTGATACCTAATATTTCAAGGCTCCAAAATTCCATCAGATCCATATTATCACAATCATTTATCGATGCGTGTACAAAAAAAGTCGAAACCAAATTTGAACTCTCTTCTAAATAATGAGAACCGCTGGTGCCATGTAGAGTCCATTCAAACTTTGTATTCACTGCCGTCAGATTATCGGAGAGTCGTTTCTGTTTACCTGTCACTATTTTCCAGTAATTATCTGCTACAATTAATAAAATAATACCATTTGTTCGATGCCTCCATTAGCACCGGTATCTGCTGAATGAAAATTCATAGAACATTTTCTAATTAAAGGATATTTGACTGATGGAGGATTGGGAGAATCGAAACATATTTCTGGAACCTCAATAACGGTCATTTGGATCATTTCATTGCTAAACTGTCCAATCAGTTTCAAAGATACTCTATTACAGAGCCTTGCAGGCAATTGACTATTACTACCAAATGGAATTACAGTAATATTATGGGTTCCAATTATTGGCAGTCCTAATTGTCTCGAAACACACTCTTATATGAATGTCAACTGACTACCTCCATCGAGTACCATTCTAATCAATGTATTTTCTGCCGATTTTTCTGATTTGATGAAAATACAAGCAGTTTGTACCAGTATCGTTATTTTCATTCTAATAATACCGTTTTTCTTTCACTACCTCTGTAACAGATGAACTTTGAGCCTGCTCTATGGATTTTACTTCGACTTTGATGAGCCTGAGCAATACATTTATTTATTTTTTGAAATCATAGCTGACAGAATCTGATTCACCATCACCGATCATTTGCTTATTGAATTCGATGCGCAAAGCATATGGCAAATTTTTCATTATAATGAATTTCACCATCCATATTGACCAGCTGAAATACCCAAAGAAACAAAAGATCGAGTTATTGTACAGTTTCCGTCACGATATTACATCGATTTTATATTTAACAGGAGGTAAAGACATGAGCTGGATCACGTTTCTCCCATTATTACCATACTCATGTTTCAACATTTCAATTGCATCTGCATAACAAGACATATTAGATGCTAATCCATTGATTGTGATAGCTGCTTTTCCAGATAACAATAATGTCTGTTGGTGTTGAACATGAATCATATCATCTTTGGTTTGTTAAGAAGTTTAATATAATGTCCAAGGTTACGTGTTATAACAAGAGTAGTTGAATATAATAAATAAAATAATTTGTTGTATACAAAGTTACTCCCAGATTCCATCAGGTTATGTGCCCAGAATCGCTGAAACAGTAGTACGAGTATACGTTAACGATAATTTTTGGTTCCTGTATACGTACATTTTTGACAAAAGCGTCAAAAATGGCAAACTCTTCATCTCTACCGCAAATTGAGAGACTGAAAGGAAGGGAAAACTACAATACATGGAAATTCGCTATGCAAGCATATTTGGAACAAGAAGATTTATGGTCGTGTCTTCAAACAGTTCCAGGTGCATCAATTGATCGAACGAAAGATATCAAGACAAGATCTAAAATCATCTTATCTGTTGATCCTATCAATTACGTTCATGTGCAAGATACAAAAACGGCAAAAGAAGCGTGGGATAGACTTCAGAATACATTCGAAAACTCTAGATTACCTAGGAAGGTTGGTCTTCTACGGAACCTAGTTACTACCCAGCTGGAAAATTGTGCCTCCGTTGATGATTATGTAATAAAAATCATCATGACTGCACTCGATTGAATGCTCTACAATTTGAGGTCAAAGATGAATGGATAGGTACATTACTATCAGCAGGTTCAGAAAGTTCTGGCATTTCCATCACAGCAGACTCAGTGAAGATGAAATTACTGCAAGATGTGAAGTCAACTGCTCACTGCAAGACAGATAACTCCGAAAGTGCCTTATATTCAAAAAGTGGATTCAAGAAAGGTAAAGGACCACGTTGTTACTCATGCGATATATATGGTCATATATCTTCAAAATGTGATCAGAAGATGAAAGAGAAGCCGAAAAACGAAAGTGATAAAGCTTCTGTTGCATTTTTTTCTCAATCAAAAGTTGATTCGTGGAATATCGATTCTTGTGCTTCGACTCATATAACATCTAATGAAAAATGGTTGAATCGAACTTCAGCATCCAAAAATATGAAGGTGACAACTCTGGATAACACCAAAATGTAAGCAGAAGCAGTTGGAAAAGTTGATTTGTCAGTAGCTGTTGAAAATAGAATAAGTGAGATAGTGATCGAAGATGTATTGTTGGTACCAGATGCTGCAGTGAATTTACTATCAGTTAGCAGAATAGTAAACAAAGGTCACACTGTCACATTCGATTCGAATAGATGTACCATACATGATTCTGATAAAAATCTTGTTGCCACAGCATCAGAAGAAAATGATATGTATAGATTGGATTCCTCATATGAAAAAACGTATTTTGCTCGGGGACAAGAAAATCCAGAACTATGGCACCGTCGACTTGGCCATCTGAATCGTCGAATTTATGTACGACCTCCAAGAGAGTTGATTGAACGGGAAGAAGAAAGTAAAGTATGGAAATTGAAAAAAGCCATGTATGGATTGAAACAGTGGTAGAGCATGGAATCTGAGATTGAATAAAGATCTCCATAGGTCTATATTAGACTGAAACAGATAGATGTGTTTATTATAAGCACAGTGAAGAAACAATTCTCATTATGGCCCTGTACGTGGATGACATTATTATTTTGACAAATTCAAAAAATATGATGACATTTGTCAAAAATAAATTGTCTGAAAATTTTACAATGGAAAATTTGGGAGAAGTCAAACATTTCTTGGGCATCAAGATAGAAGGAAACAGAGAGGAAGGAAAACTTTGGATGGAACAATCAAATTATACCCAAGGTATTTTAGACAGATTCAACATGTCTAATTGCAATGTAGTTTCTACACCCATGGATCCAAATCAGAAACTCACTGCAATGGATTTAGAAACTGAAGAGAATGAACAAGTAGCGTATCAAGAAGCTATAGGATCTTTGATACATGTAAGCCAAGCTATGAGACCAGATATTGCATATGCAGTGGCTTTATTGAGCAGGTTCAACAAGAATCATAATAAAATGCATTTGTCTGCAGTGAAGAGAGTATTTCGATCCTTTAATGACAAAACTAGAATTCAGTCAGAATGGTAATCCATCGATCGAAGGTTATAGCGATGCTGATTGGGCTAATGAAAACAATGATAGATATTCTATCAGTGGAATTATTTTTACTTTCCAAGGTGGGTCCATTTCTTGGAGCAGTAAAAAACCGAATTCTGTTGCACTTTCTACTACAGAGTCAGAATACATGGCACTTTCTGCAACATGTCAAGAAGTTCTATGGTTGAGACAGTTAGCGAAAGAAATTAATCCTAATTCAGTAATCCAGCCGACGAAAATTTATAACAAGGGAGCTGTAGATTTATCGGGTATCACTGGTTATCGCAAGAAAAAAAACACATCGATGTGAGATATCATTTTCTGAGAGAGCATTTGGAATCGAAGGATATCATCATTGAATTCAAATTTACTGATGCGATGGTTGCTGATGCATTAACGAAACCACTGTTCAGAAGCAATTGGGACATTCACAAAAAATAAATGGGACTTAGATTTTGAGAAAAATAATGATCAAGTTCGAGTGGGGGTGTTGGTGTTGAAAATGAATCATATCATCTTTGGTTTGTTAAGAAGTTCAAAATAATGTCCAAGGTTACGTGTTATAACAAAAGTAATTGAATATAATAAATAAAATAATTGGTAATTTTGCACTTATCATGCGATCTATATTTTGATGAAAATTTATGTTGGTACTTACGTATTTTGACCTGAAAAACACGAATTTCATAATATTATCGTGAACATATCTCTAGTTTTCGAGATAATCGATGACAAAGTTCGAAATTCCACCTTCTTTGTCTCGCAAGTTTTCGGCAAGTTTTGTATCTTCTCAGGTTACTGAACACATCACATGAATGGACAATGGTTAAATATGCATTTCACAAAAGAAAAACATCGTAAATATGCCATTTACAGATAATTATTCGATTTATAATAAATAAATAACGGCCATTTTTATTACACTCATTCAATGATCTAAGACATCCGTGCTGAGGTTTCCATTGTCAGTAGTCATCGATAGAATGATAGAAACCACAGACCGTATACCTGAACTGATATGAACCACAGAACTTGATACCTATTCTTTTGGATTTCAAACGGCAGATATGAACCACAGAATATTATATAGTAGTTTACTACTCATCTCAATTTCTTTATTTCATCTGGATTCCACCTTCTTTCGAAATGATGTTAGAAGTATTCTAATGATATATTACTGTTTATAGCAATATACCGCCCGATAAATCATTAGTACAACCGTACAACCCAGTTCAATGTTTCAACCATTGGTATGCCTGATCTTCAACCATTGGTCTATTGTTATTCAATTTACCGCGAGCGCCTAATTTTCAAATTGAATTTATTTCAAATACGTTCCTGACATTTTTCAACATTTCAATTTCGAAATGGATCTTATGCTGAGTGAATACATTTTTTTAGTTAAGAAAAAACATGAATTCATTAACTTTTAAACTAATATGGGAATCTTCTCCACATCAATTATTTGTGAAAAGTGTGGCAGTGAGTGTCTTCTAGACGAGGAAAGTTTGAGGTACCGCTGCACAAAGACGGTGGCAATCCAAAGAGGATTATCGGTAAAAAAAAAAGTTGCTCTTTTAATAAAAGTGCAAGAGTTCGCACTTTTTTTGAGGGCCATTTGGGCTTTAAAAAAACGTAATTGTTTGTTGGGTTTTTTCCATTGTTGCCTCATCCTCGTTGCACATTTCTGATGCATGAATTGAAGATTTCTGCATGGTAGATTGGAGCAATTTTTGTAGGGAGGTGAGTTACATACAAAATACAGTTTTTTAATGTTATTAATATATGGTGAAAATTCATAGGTTTGCATCGAGTGGTGCTTGGCTAATTCGACGAAATTGGGTGGTGATGCCAAAATTGTCGAAATTGATGAGGCAAAATTCGGGAAGAGGAAGTACAATAGAGGGCGCATTATCGAAGGTCAATGGATTTTCGGAGGCATCGAGAGGGGGTCCTCCAAAATATTCCTCATTCCAGTACCTCATCAACATTCTCAAGGAATGGGTCCATCCTGGTACCACGGTGATATCTGACTGTTGAAGGGCATATGACAGGTTGGATAATGAAGGTTTCAGACATTTGTCTGTAAACCATAGTATGAATTTTGTAGATCCCGACACAGGTTTGTTAATTATGAAAGTTTTTTTATAACTGACCTATTGAATTAACACTATTTTTCAGGAGCACATACACAAAACATTGAGAGAACTTGGAGGGAAGTGCGTTCCGGAATACCTCGGTATGGACGCAAGAAAGAGCATGTCGTGGGTTATTTGGCAGAATTTTTATTCAAAAGACATTTCGCATTTGAAAAGAGAATTCATAACTTCTATCTCACAATAAAAATATGTATCGGGATGATTAAAAATATTCATTCAGTTATCGTTGTTATATTTATCTCTGGCTCCGCCATTCAAATTTTCATAAATATTGTGCATCACACATTTGCTGAAATATTTTTCTCTTCTCGAGTGCCCATGTTCATCGTCGGTCCAATAAGCATATGAATCGGAGATAGTTTTATAATATCCGTACATCAATTTCATTTCCTTAATTCTTACTAGGAATCTATATAGATCATTGAAGTCTCTTACTCTATTCAAATAAAGAAAAGAACATATCTTCACCATTTCCGGGTATTTAAATGTTTTCGATTCTAATGCTTCCATAATGTATTTCGGCCATTATCTATAATCCCCCACAATATCTTGGATCAACCAAAGATAATCATCTGCAATATGAATGCAATCATTGTTAAATCATTGAATAATAAATCATTTTACTCACTCGGCTTATGATACGGTAAATATGCCATCCACAATTTATTTGGCAGATTCATTTTAATTATTCAATATTTCTATTCGGATTTGAATGAAAGCGCGGAATACAAATCGCAGAAAATCTGTGACAAATCCTCATAAATCACATTTATGAATTCTGTGAGTGACAACTGCAATCCAAAAGAAGGTGGAATCCAGATGAAATAAAGAAATTGAGATGAGTAGTAAACTACTATATAATATTCTGCCGTTTGAAATTCAATCAATCCAAAAGAAGGTGGAATCCAGATGAAATCAGAAAACTTCAATAGGTATCAAGTTCTGTGGTTCATATCAGTTTAGGTATACGGTCTGTGGCTTCTATCATTCTATCGATGACCACTGACAATGGAAACCTCAGCACGGATGTCTTAGATCATTGAATGAGTGTAATAAAAATGGCCGTTATTTATTTATTATAAATCAAAGAATTATCTGTAAACGGCATATTTATGATGATTTTCTTTTGTGAAATGCATATTTCACTATTGTCCATTCATGTGATGTGTTCAGTAACCTGAGAAGATACAAAACTTGCCAAAAACTTGCGATACAAAGAAGGTGGAATTTCGAACTTTGTCATCGATTATCTCGAAAACTAGAAATATGATAATATTATGAAATTCGTGTTTTTCAGGTAAAAATACGTAAGTACCAACAAAAATTTTCATCAAAATATAGATCGCATGATAAGTGCAAAATTACCAAATAATTTGTTGTATAAAAAGTTACTCTACTACTTGAAACCAGATTCCATATCAATTTCAAGTAATTTAATTTTGCATTTCTGCAAATCCTAATCTGTAATCTTACCGATCTGGATAATTGAATACCTTCTCTTTTAGATGTTAATGCATTACTCCTTTCAGTCAACTGCTCTTGTGATAGAGTATGTATGGTATCCATTTCCCGTTTTCGACTTATCACTTGTTCGATTTTCGCACAGCAGCATCGTCATATTCTACTACCTTTTCACATTCTACTTCCATCTGGTCATCTTAAATACTGGGCAGTAATTTTTCGTTCACTGTAGACAAATTCTCTCTCATAGCTTTTATTCTTGAAATCAAAATGTTCAGTTCGTTCGTGTCTACAGTAGTTGATTTCATTAAATCGTTTGCGATTGTAGCATTTAAAGTTGCTACCTTTTGATTTTGTTTTTTTTATATCGTAATTTTTTCATTTATTGGGTATTGTATATAGTACTCACAGAGAATATTCAGCCTAGATACTTGAATCCTGAATAGAACATTTATTGAAACCACTATATCACATGTTCAAAAATATCATCAAATAGATCACATAGTTGAATGGTAGTATTCCACAGGTTTCCAACACTATGTAGTACTCTTGCTTCTGAAATTCTTAGGGCTGTTGGAAGTGATGTAACCAGCTACAGGAATCTTATAATTTTCTGCCTAACTGTCTGATCCTAGGCCTGGAATTGGAGATAAAAGAGTCAATAAAGACCTCCACTCAAAAGTAAACAATCGACTTACTGTGTTCTGTGGTGTGATAAATTCTATGGTACTGATTATTTCAGGGTTTGTGAAGATCGTCTCTTCGATCTGAATGTGATCTGGAGTGATTTATTGGGGTTTTCTTTTATTTTTTAGGATATAACCATGTCATTGCTTGGTTTGTCATTGATCTTCTATCATTGATCTTCTGTCTGAAGTTGGTAAGCCGTAAATGTTCGTGCTCGTAGCAGAAAAGAAAGAAGAATAATGATAGTCTTCTGTGATTACCTTCGTTGAACTTCGTTCTGTCAAACGGATAATATTTATGGTTCTCATCAATAGGAGGCTGAGAATTCATAATCCGGGCTTATGTTCAAGCAGGATGTAGTTTTTTTCAAAATTTTAGGAATGAGAGGTGGTATCCATCCTCGAGCAGCTACCTCGAGGCTTTTTCCTGTGTGGCCATGATGAGGTGCGTTTGACTCGTTTTTGAGATTCTTTTTTCGGTGTGTTCAACCGGAAATTAACCCTGTTGGGGAATTTGCGTAAGTGCCGTTGGGGCCAAGTTGAAGTCGCACCCATCATTTGTGGTTTTTGGAGCCTTTTATGGGGATTTGTGCCGACCACCGGGAGACTGCTATGCGGTGAGGAATGCCGCCATTTTGTCCTGCTGTCCTGTTAATCCTGTTTGCTGTTATGACCATCTTCTAGCCCTTTACCTCCCTTCTCAGAAGGTAAGTTATGACTTATGAGCCAGCAATGATATCGATCAGGTTGAAAATATACCTACTTAATTTTTTTGGGTTTTTTCTTGCACATGTCCACTCATGAGGCTATTTTTGTTAGGGTGTTAGGGTACAGCTCAGCCCTCATCAGACTCCTGGCATTGACCGGCGACTCTTGTGGCAACTCTCGACTTTGGTCAAGATTTCCACGAGGGCCAACGCCGAATCGCTTCTGAATCTTGGCAAGAGTCGACAGACAACCGGATGAGGACCAGTAGTAGCTGGTAGAGGCTGGCGCCAGCTGAGCTGCACCATCGACCCCTGGCTGACCTGGGAGGTCGAGACTTCTTGTTCTTCTCTTCGTTTTCCTGAGCTGTTTCCTGTTTTCTTCCTGTCTTCGTCTTCATGTTCGCAGAGTCTTCCTGCATTACACCAGCTGGACCTCGGATAGGGGCCGCAATTTGGACCATTGTGGAGGATCATGTGGACCCAACATTAGGTTTCTTTACACCCTATGTGTCTTTACTTTTGGAGATTTTTTCTTAATTAATTGTAGATATCATATCATACCATTATATTTCATTAATACCTCTAGAGCTTTTGTGAAGCTCTCACATAGTACTATGCGACAGCGGATCTAGATTACAGGTTTCAAACCCTACTAACTTCGGGTTATTTTGGGAGGTATAACATCCGGTATATAAATTCATGTATTTGTGATATAATATATGATCTTATTGATTTATTCTATAACCACACTGATATGATTCTTGCATTGGTTCCTGATATTTTATAGCCTTGTCCATTTTGGTGTTTTATTATACGTATAATTTCACTGAGAGCCAAGTCCATTCTTCTGCGATATCGTTCGTTTATCTAACCTTCCCTGGTTTCGGCACCAAATGTGATAATCACGTTATGAAATGCCCTGACGATTCGCTATAAAGGCTGAAGGTTATGTTTCATCATGTTGGTTGTATAAATGGTAATCACCTTCTTCGATGTAATTATTATCTATACTCACCCACTTATTAGTAACACACCAATAACTGAAAATAAAACATGATAACATCAACCTACACTAATCTAGCACTCTCTCAATATTTTCTCACTTGGACTACTATTTCTACTTACTGGCTTTCGCAGTCGCAGCAAACGAATTAAAGCCAGAAATTTACTCGCCCCGCGATTCAAAAACGATATACTTGATATTCAAATTCAATTAGAAGCTACTGGAAAAAAGGAGAAAATGGCTACCTGAGGTACAGTCAAGAAATACAAAAATGCAATTTATTAGACGTGTTGGTGTTGAAAGAGACGAGTGACTACAGACCAGCCCAAGTCATTCCATAGTACATTCAAGATTAATAATACTAAAATATGATTCGTTAACATCGAACGAAAGAGAAAAATCTCTGATAATAGAATTATTCATCAGCTGGTATGTGAGAAAATTTACCTCCTTGACAATACATCTTTCCTCATTCATTGTTAAAAAAATGAACTTTCGTTGTTGTAGCTATTGTCGAAATAGAAGAATAAAATCATCTACGATCAGTCTTTTGTCTTTTGTGGATAAGGAAGAGTAGAGTCGTGAACCTGCTCTAGATGTGTTGCGAGATTATTTATCAAACAGAAAGCAGGTCAGAGGAGACAATGAACTGAGCAAGCCATTAGAAATTACAACTGGGGTAACACAGGGAACTGTTTTGGACCAATACTATTCCTAATATATATAAACAGTATATGTCAGATACAAAACCATATTTCAATCAATCTCATTTCATATGCCGACGATACAGCAATCATATTCACAGGCGAGAATTGGAACCAAACATATAAAAATGCAGAGAAGGGGCTGAGGACTATAAGTACCGTAAAATGGGATGAAACGCAACTATTGTACCAATCGCAACAGTTTTCAGGAAAACAACGTTATATTTTTTTCACCACTCTGTATGCTTTTCAGGCGGTTGAAATATTTTTTGTATATATATGGGAACTTTACCTAATAGATGAAGCACAAAAACCAAATTTTCGAAAGAATAATGTTTGAGGTTATAATATTTGATTAATCATCAATTTTCAATAAGATTTTGACCCTGAAAAAACTTTATCTTACAAACTTCCTTAACATTTGAATTTGAGGTAAAGCTCGATAACACATGTCTTTGATACATTTCTACTTATAATTTTTAAATTTGGCAACACCTAAACTAAGAGGCCTGGAATCTATGAATTTTTAAATTTGATTGGTCACAAATGGCGGAGAAGTGGGGTCAAACGCAACAACAGGTTAACGCTTGTCGGTCCGCCGCATATCACGGAGTTTTGTTTTTCGCTCAGTGACAAAGATGCCTCGTGAGTATAAGCGTGATCCGAGGGCTAAACCTTGCCGTAGGGTGTCAGAAGATGTTTACAAAAAAGCGATTGAGGAAGTTCAAAATGGTGTTTCACTTAGAGTAGCAGCAGCTAAATATAAAATTGATTATACAGTATTGTGTAGACGCAAAAACAAAGAAGAAAGGGGTGAAAAGTGTCTTTCCAAAGGTGGTCAAACTGTGTTGTCTGCAGAAGTTGAGCTCCAAATTGTGAACAGATTAGTTCAGTGCTCCGAATGGGGACAACCATTGGATTTATATGATCTGCGAGTTATAGTGAAAAATTATCTGGACAAAATCGGCCGACGAGTTGAACGGTTTCAAAACAATATGCCGGGGATGGAGTTTGCTTTGGGTTTCGTTAAGCGTCACAAAGTAAGACTCTCGATGAGGTTCTGTCAAAACATTGAGAGGTCAAGGGCTGGACTAACTACTGAACAAGTCAGGTGTTATTTTGAAAATCTTCGAAACTCAATAGATGGTGTCAGTCCGTCCAATATCGTCAATTACGACGAAACCAATTTGACTGACGACCCAGGACGAAAAAGAGTAATTTCAAAACGGGGAATGAAATACCCGGAAAGGGTAATGAACCACAGTAAGTCGGCCACCTCCCTTATATTTGCAGCCGCAGCAGACGGAATAATTTTACCTCCTTTCGTGGTGTATAAGGCCAAACATATGTACGAAACTTAGAAGATAGGGGGGCCACGAGGTGCTCGTTTCAGTTCAACCCCTTCTGGATGGTTCGACAGCAACTGCTTCCAGGATTGGATTGAGACCATTGCCATTTCGTATTTTCGAAACTTGCCCGGAAAAAAAGTGTTAATAGGGGACAATCCCTGTTCGCACATCTCTTTGGAAGCTGTAGAAAGATGTGAAGAGCACAACATATCCTTCGTGTTTCTACCAGCGAATTCCAGCCACATGACTCAGCCTTCGATGAAAAGACCTCCAAATAAAACATATTTTGTTTATCCAGACATTCCAGATCTGACCGAATTCAGTTTCAATGAAATTATTGGCAAAATTAAGGACCCTGAAAAGGGCCGAAGAGGCATTTCGATATTTCAAGTGGACGCCACCAAGTGGAAGTAACTTTTGTACCTATACCTATGTGTTTTTTTAATAAAATGAATATTTTGTTTTGAAGAAAAAAAATTTCGTTCATTTATAAATGTTCACCTTTGAATATACGAAGTCAATTTATTTTGTAGTGTACAATGTTTTTTTATATAAAATGTGTTGCCTTCCACCTCTTAGACAGTTTATTTATAAATTTTCACTTTTAAATATATGAAGTTATTTTTTTTTAGTGTACAATGTTTTTTTTAAATATAAGATGTGTTGTCTTCCACCTCTTAGACAGTGTGAGAGCCAAAACACGTAAAATCAAGCAGGTGTTGTTATTCACACCGGATGCAAGGTGAATCGCAACACACCCTATTTAAAAAAAAAAGGCATTTACAAAAAAAATTGAGAAATTTCGATTTGCAGGGATGAGGGTGAAGTTAAGAAAAGAGTTTTGCGCTAAGAACAAGTTTTCTAAGTCTAACCGTTTTGAAGTTATACAACCGGAAATGTTGAATATTGTTGTTATTCACCCCATTTTACGGTATATGGCTAAACAATAATGTTTTGAATTTGAATATGAATAAAACCAAATATATCTCCTTCTCATTCAATAAGAGAGAACAACCTCAAGATATTTCACTGAAGATACATTCACCTAGATGTTCCACAGAAACACCCTGTACTTGCCCAATAATTGAAAAAGTAAAAAAATCAAATATCTTGGTATGGTACTTGACCAGCACATGCGATGGGATGAACACGCATTATACGTTACGAAAAGGTTGAGAAACTTATCCTATAAATTTTTCACATTGGGAGAAATATTGAAAAAAAGAAATTTGTGCATATGCCACTCGCTAGCAGAATCGGTCATACAGTATTGCATCACTGTTTGGAGAAGAATATAAAACAATGTTTTGCGTAGCCTCCAGGCTATAAAAAATAGTGTTACAAAAATGATATACAGAAAAAATAGGTTATTCTCGAGCGAACAACTATAAAAAATAAGAAACCTTCTCAATGTAAGGAGTTTATATGCGCTACAATGTCTGATATGTTCCAAAGAGAAAACAGTTATAATAGAAACATAACAACAAACACTAGATTCGCATTAAACCTTGGTTTGAACTTACCTTTATATAGAAAAAAACCACACCCAAAGATATGTCTTCTGTTTTTGGTCCAAAACTCTTCAATATGACACCACCACACCTGAAAAATAATAAGAAAATTAAATTCAAAACAAGCTTGAAATATTTCATTAGTCAGAATCTCATTTTGAGTAATTCCTCAGAAATATATATGTATACATATTTGAAATACTTTCCTTCTCTCCATCTGCGCCGTACACCTTACACCTAAGACAATAATCATTTATATTTTATGTTTTTGTTTCCTCTACTGGTGTGCTGCACACCTCACTAAGTTATAAGATGTTGAATTATTTTTTAATAGGCCGAGCGGATTTGTCCTCTATGTGAGGTGATAAGCTGCAGATGTTATTAGGGTACGGTTTTACAGGCGGATGAAATAACAACGGCATTGAATAACTTAATATAAACATGAAGTATCTATTCAAAAAAATAACTATGGTAACTATGTCTACTGACATACAGGAATATTATAAAGATTTATATTTACACAATGGTTGCACAATAGTCAAAGTCAGGTTTAATAATGGAATTATAAATTGTTACTCTAGCAAACATGGATAGCACTTTTGCAATTCTTGAAAAAAAGTAAATTTCTTCGAAATTTTTCTACTGATATAATCTCCATGACTATTGCATGTTAAATTATTGTCAATCATAAATCCCAGGTATTTGAATTCTTCTACAATCTCCAAAGATGTATTTTCAATCACAATATCAATCAAATCCACAAGTATATTACTATATTTATATTTAGTTGTAACAATCATTGATTTAGTTTTAGCTACATTCAATTTGAGTTTATTCGTCTCCAAATATCTCTCAATATTGGCTAATGTTTTGTTAATTTCTAATATAGCTTGGTCTAAACTGTGATTTGCACAATACACCAGTGTATCATCGGCAAATGAGCTAATAATAATAAAGAATAAACAGAAGGGGTCCCAAAACGCTGCCGTGTGTTACTCCAATATTATTATTCAATTTATTGGAATAATGAGCCAATTTTTGTTTTTTGACTTCGGTTTTCCAGATAATTTTCCATCCAATCGTAAACAGTACCACCAACTCCATAATACCTCAGTTTACGCAATAATATGTCTCTATCAATTGTTTCAAATGCACGTTTCAGATCTAGAAAAACTGCAACAACATATTGGTTTTCATCTAGTTATTTCTTCCAATTTGATAAAGTATATTGAATAGCTGTTCCACATGAATAACTCTTCCTGAATCCCGATTGGTGCTCACTAAGGATATTATTACTATTCAAATAATTAATCAACTGTGAATGAACTGCCAATTCAATAACTTTCTCAAGAGTTGGTATTTATGGGTCTGAAATTAATTGCATCTATGGTACTTGGTATTTTCGGTATTGGTATAATGTTGCTGATTTTGAACCCATCTGGAAAAATTCCATATGCAAGAGAAGTGTAAATAAAAGATAATATAACATGTCCAAGGCATTCAAACGTTTCTTTCAAGAATCTTACATTAAGAATTTCAGATTGATTCTTGTTATTGTCCAAAGATATAATTTCACGCAGTTCACTATAAGTTTATTTCTGAAAACAATTTATTAATAGATAGATAGATAGATAGATATATATTTTATTAACTACGTAACATTATGATTGTAATGTTTGTAGCAAGTCATATACAATTCAATAGGAAAATAGTATCGAGTATGCAATAAAAATAACAGGTAAATACGACAATGAATAATAACACTCACAAACACCATAAGTGGATAAGTAAATAAAAAAATATGTAAATAACACTTCAATAATTAACAACTTCACTACATAAGAGCTGGGTAAAAAAATAAGGGGAAGGGTAAGTATGCTACCATATTATACTAATAATAATCTTTATTTGAAGTAGGTATTCCTAATGTACATTTACAAAATAAATAATTAACAAGTATACAAAAAAATCATGTTACATGTGTTTTATAGCTGCTCTCTTTTCACAATATTCGTGTATTAAATTAGCATTTGAATAAATCCCCTTCTCTCTTCAAGTACACCCCAAAATTCACGAAAACGCTAACCTATATCCACATATTGGGAAACAAGTATAAATACATGAATTAATATTCTGATGATAAATTTCTAAAAAATAAGAAATTAACCCCAACCCATCTCATCCTAATAAAATAGAAATCAAATTTGGACTTATAATTAAAAAACCATTTTTTTACTTTTGAAGTATATGGTTTATCATTTTCATTTTGAACTGTTTGAGAGTTTCTGAACTCTTAATATAATTTGGCAAATTGTTGTAAGCTATAAATCCCTTGAACATTAAAGTTTTAGTATTGTATGCTTTGATTTGATTAGAGACATGTAAGTTATATCTACTTCTGGTATCGTGTTGGTGGATTTGATAATTGAAGGTTATGAATTTATGAAAATATGATGGAAGAAGATTATGAAGCATTTTATAAATATAACTCATAGTTAAATAATTGATTCTATGTTCAATTAACAACCATTGTAATGTTTCCAACATTAATGATATTGGTGTATGTCTGTTACATCTCAGGGTAATTCTCATTGCACGGTTTTGAAGTTTTTGTAATGATCTAATTTTATTGAGGTCGAAAACATATAATAAGGCAGGGCAATATTCAACATGAGGTTTATTCATTTGTTTTGACCACAGTTTTGAGTGTACTCCTCAATTGAATAAAAACAATTTCTTAATAGTAGTCCTTTGATTTCGTATTTAAATTTGGTAAATGGCAAGTGTCTCATGTGTTTGGGTAATATATTGTAAAGGTGGATGTTTAACGAATTTTTTGATTTATTAAGTCTGTAACGATTTGGGCGTAGATTGTTAGCATACCTAGTGTTGTACCGCCTGATATATAAAAATTGTCAGCATGGGCATTATTGTTAAAATAGTGAATTATGGTTTACAGTGCTCACGGAAACCTGCGTTAATAATAATACGGATGGCTTTTTTTTGTAGTTGTTGTTTTTGTAGTAGAAATATTGTAATAGACTCTGAGCTATTACCCCATAGATACGTGCCATAAGATATATGAGAATGGAATAAGGAGAAGTAGGCTGTTATTAATACGTCGTTAGAGCAAATCGGCCGCAATTGGCGTAGTACGAAAAGTGTACTAGCCAACCTACTTTCGAGTATATTATTGTGAGTGCACCAAGTCAGAGTACTGTCCAGAGTAACTCCAAGCAGTTTAGCAGTACCTTCATTGGACGTTGTGTTACGTGAGGAAGAAGATAAATTTTGGGTTTTGCTGTGATTGAGTTTCAGTTTATTGTAGGTAAACCAGTTTTCGGCATGGTTTAGTACCTCTCCCGATATTTTTGAGATTCCATTATTATTTGATCCAGAACAAATCAATGTTGTATCATCTGCGAACAATACAGGTGTGTGAGGATATAAGTGTTTATGATGATCGTTGATATATATATATAATTAACAACAGGGGGCCGAGGACTGATCCTTGGGGCACTCCATGGTTAACTAATTTCACATCAGATTTGGTGTTATCAATAGAAACGAACTGAGAACGGTTTACTAAGTATGACTGAATTAAGTTTAGTGGGATACCTCGTATGCCGTAGTGATATAACTTTTGTATTAGGATGTCGTGAGACACACAGTCGAAAGCCTTTGTGAGGTCGCACAGAGTTAGTGTAACCTGACGTCCGTCTTCGAGGCTCTCGACTATGCTGTTCACTACACTATGGAGGGTATTTATTGTAGACACTCCCTGACGGAAACCGAACTGCGATTCATCTAGAAATTTGTTTTTTTTAGGATTATTTCTATTATTTTGCAGAAGATTGATATTGTGGATATTGGGCGATAGTTGTCTGCAAGGGAACTCCTTTTTTGAATATCGGGATTACCCTGGAAAGCTTGAAGGCTTCTGGAAATGTACCAGTAGAAAATATCAAATTCACCAGGTACACCAAAGGTTGAGAAATTATGTCTATTGTATTCTTTATGATCTGGCTGTTTAATTCGTGAGCGTCAAGACATTTTTTATTTTTAAACGAATCTATAACCTCAGAGATGTCAAGATGCGTTACCGGTTCTAGAAAAAAGGATTGAGCTGGGGCTGGAAAATTCCTAAAATTCAGTATGTCGGTATCAGGTATTTCAGGAAGCGATCTTATTACGTTTTCTGCTACAGAAACAAAGAAATTATTGAAAACTTGCGGTGATATGCTGCAAGTCAGATTTGTGCTTTTATTATTTCTTTAGAAATTTATCAAATTCCAGCAGGCTTTAGCTTTATCATCTGCTGAGATGATGAAATTATAATAAGCTGTTCGTTTGGACTTCTTCAATTGCTCAGAGTATCTTTTATTATAAGTCTTATATGCTGCAATACATACAGGATCACTAGTGCTATCTGCAATCAACTTAATACCACATAAAGTGTTTCTCATTGCCTTAAGGTTACTCCCGAACCAACATGTAGGAGAAAACGATTTGTCAGAATGTGTCCTTATTGCGAAGTAATTTTGGACAGGCTTATTGAAGATTTCTACTAGATGAGATGCCCAAGTAGTTGACATCATTACTGCAGAAAAATGTATCCCAGTTCACTTCTTTCAGGGATTGTTGTAACTTTTCCATCCCATGTTTTGTAATAGTTCTCTGAAATGACTTGGGCTTTTCATCACTAGTAATTTTTTTCATTTTATGTACTGCTACTTATTAGGATGAGGTTTTCCTGTGACCATTGTTCCTCTGCAATTATATTGTCAGCAATATCTTGGATACTATTAACAAAAAATGTATTGGAGTTGTTTGCTATATCTTTTTCCGTTCTATATATTCTGGTTCTACCATTCTCAGTAAATTCAATTTTCTGTTCATAGTATTCTGATTTTTTAGCTTTCAGCATATCAACAACTGATTTCGACTTGCCTTATATAATTGCCATTGTTCTTCTTTTTGAACATCTATACCTTTTTTGAAATTTTTTATGCTATATCTCTGTCTTTGGCTTTTTTCTTCAAATCATGATCATTTGATTTCAATTTCCTAATATGACTTGGAGCAACTTTATTTACAATGTCATATACTTTTGTGAAAATATCTTCTAAAATAATATCAACGTTCACACAATCTAATAACCAATTACAAGACAAAAGAGGTCCATATTGATGTACAACATATTCTCCTTGCACAAATTTCTAACTTCTTGAATTATCTCGAAAGCATTCGGTTTCGAATTGAATATACTAATGAAAATAGTGGAATGATCAGAAATTAGATTATTTAGCCAGGGTGCCGGGGGTTTACTCACTCTTTTTTTATAATAGGGGCAGGACTTTACAAAACGTTTATGATATTGTTGTTAAAAAATGAGACAATATCGTCGGCATTATCGAACGAATGAATAATATCCCAATCGATAGTTTGGAGATCAAAAAGGAATCTCTCGGTGTTAAAGTTGCGGAAGTCGCGAAAGTGAATAGTCTTGACTTTGTGGACAGGTTGGATAATATTAATTTCACAAGATACAGCCAGATGATCTGAAATTCCCTGAATATCCAAGACGTTGACGGAGGACACTTTGGCTTTATCAGATAAAAAATATATATCTAGGAGAGTATGAGAGTGGGGAGAAATGCGTGTGGGACTGTCCACCAATTGGATGAAATTGAAAGAAGCGAAGCAGTCATTCAAAAGTTCACAGCGTCGATCATTAACTGGAAAATTTATATTTATATCACCAGCTGCTAGAAAAAAAAATCACCAGAAGGAAACAGGTTAACGACACTATCTTCCAATTCATTGAGGCATTATAATAATAATAATAATAATAAATGTCTTTATTACCAAACTAAAAAAGAAAATTACAAATTGTTCATATATTTTTAGGGCGAGATTCAGTTTGTATGCAATTATAATTAATGTACAATATGGAATATATATTTGGCAATTAACATACATCTGCTCTACCATCTAACCCCGAAAAAGAAGACAAAGACAGCAAAAATAATAATAGGTAAATATTAATAGAGAAAGAATAACATATAGTTTAGCAAATAATCATTAACCAAGAGAATATATTCTAATTCGAAAAACTAACTTATTGTTGAGAGAAAAAATGGTCATAAAGAGCTCGTTTGAGTTTGTATAGTGATAAATGACTGAAATTGTGAGGTAGATTATTGAGACGGTTGACAATACAATAAGAAAACGATCGTTTGAAAGTCTCAGTACGGTGACGTGGTATGGTAAGAGTATTTCTATATCTTAAATTTAGAGTATGTACATCGGTTCTATATTTTATTTTATGATACAGATATGGTGGAGAGTTTTCCTTTAGCAGCTTGAAATAAAACATGGTAGAATGCAATTCTCGACGGTTTTTCATCTGTAACCATTTAGTAATTCTGAAAGTATGACTGATATGTTCAAATTTGCGAATACCAAAAATTAGTCTCAGGCATGAATTTTGCAATTTCTGTATTCTATTTATATCAAATGATTTAAAACAAGAATTATATAAAATGTCACAAAAATTTAGTTTTGATAACACTAGTGACTCACATAGTAGAATTTTGACCGATCTATCCAACAAATGGCGAGATTGAAATATAACTTTCAATGCTGCATAAGCTTTTTGTAAACAGTTACTAATATGGTGCGAGAATCTTAAGTTTTCATCAAACCACACTCCCAAGTTTTTTACTTTTTCGCTAAACTGTATAATATTACCATTGATCATGATATTTGAAGAGTATTCTTGCTTGAACACTTGTGAATCGGCTTTATTTCCAAAAATAATTGCATTGGTCTTGGAAGCATTTAGTTGTAGACAATGATTAATTGAAAAAGTATAAAGATTATGTAAGTCATAATTAATAGCAGCTACCGCTTGATTCGCTTCATCCAAGGAAAAAGACATATATAACTGTGTATCGTCAGCGTAGTAATGTTGTAAACATGAAAAGAAGATATCAGGAAAATTCGATATATAAATAGAGAACAGTATTGGGCCCAATATTGATCCCTGGGGCACTCCGGTAACCACAGGTAAAAAACTTGATACACTTTCTTGATTTTTTACAGCTTGACTTCTCTTAGATAGATAAGATTTAAATAAATCTACAGCTTTAGAATCCAAACCACTATATGATAAAATTGAAAAGAGTAAATTATGATTGAGGATGTCAAATGCTTTTGAATAGTCAAATAAGAGTAACACAGTTAATTTATTCCTATCAAGAGCTGACAAAATGTCATCAGAGATTTTCAATAGTGCTGATGTACAACTGTGGCCGGTTTTAAATCCAGACTGTGCTGAGGGTATTACGGAGTTTTCAATCAAGTGATTCTGTAGTTGTATATTTATAGCTTTTTCTAAAATCTTCGATAAAGTTGGCAATACACTGATCGGTCGTAATTGTTCTAACATTTGTGGATTATTCACTTTGGGCAAAGGAGTAACAAATGATTTTTTCCAGTTTTCAGGAAACACAGAATTCAGTAGACAATAGTTAATTATATGAGTAATATACGGTAACAGAAATGGTAAGCACAAATTTAAAGTGAAAATATTGATGCCATCTGGTCCAACAGCTTTAGTTTTGATTCCCTGCATTATGTTGAGAATATCAATTTCGGATACTGGTTGAAACGTGAGGGTTGTATGTACGGATTTTTTTATATTATGCTCATAGAATTGTTTCGTGTCATAGTCAGGAGTCAATTTAGGAACAGCGTTTAAGAAGAATTCATTAATTTCATTCACATTCCACTTATTTGATAAATCCATATATTTTCGATCTTTATTAAATCCGACGATCGTCTTAAGACTAGACTCTTTATGTGATTGATTTTCCATCTTAAATTTGATATATCCTTTTTTTCTTTTTTGATTGAGACATTCACTAAATTACGTAATTGTTTATAGGATTTCCAGTCGTTGTCACTTTTGGTAATTTTGAATTTTTTTAAGGCGGCTCTATCTCTATCAGAAGTCATAGCATTGATTGCATCGGTTAACCAGGGAGCGTATTGTTTTGTAATTCTGAAGCTTTGGAAAGGGACGTGAAGATCCAGGATACTAATAATATTGTCAGATAAGAATTGCACTTTGCTATCCACATCGTTTAACTCAAATATAATGTCCCAGGGTATCGATTGTAGATCACTATTAAATTGAATGTAATTCAGATTTTTGAAATTTCTACTGGTGATGTATTTGGGTTCATGTTTTACTATTTCTAATCTAATACTGAATAGAATCATTTCATGATCACTTATTTCGGGTATATGTTTAACTTTTTGTTGAATTATGATATTATCATCAGATGCTATTAAGTAATCCAGTAGAGTGGCTGAATGATAGGTAATGCGTGTTGGTTCCTTTATTAATTGTTTTAGCCCTAGGCCCTCAAGAGTATTAGTCACTAATTCACATGGAACACTATTTATATCGAAAAGGTCTACATTAAAATCACCTAAACAGATAATATAGTCCACTGTAGGTTGAATGGATGATATCGCAGATTCGAATTGTTCGAAAAAGTAATTATAATGTTTTTCATGAGGGTTATAAAATACTCCTAGAGCACAATGCTTAGAATTATAGGAGATCTTCAACCACATCTGTTAAATTTCTTTACCACTAGGAATACGTGAATATTTTATACCAGTTTTTACGTAAATTCCAACACCTCCACCACCGATATCTCTCTCACGATCTACTCTCTCAAAAAAATAACCAGGTATGCTAATAACATCATTCGATATATTATTTTTGAGCCATGTTTCACTTACTGCGAGTAAATCCAAATTGAGTTGTGATATTAAATTTTTAACTTCATTAAAGTGAGCTACCAATGAACGAGCATTAAGATGACCACATTGCAAGAATTTCTGCATTGTTACGAATTAAAAATAAAATACATTATACAATAAATGCTATAAACTATCAGCTTCCACTAAAACAAATTCAATGGTAACTCAAATGTGTAGACGATTAAAGTCTCAATTATATAGGCCTAACTTCCTTAAAAAAATAAAAATAGAAGCCAAAGTAGAATGAGCAGATATAAATCAGGTAATGAGTTATATCGCCTGAGGGAGGGCGGTATAAACCCAGCAAACACGTTACATCACTTGGCAGTTTTGCGAAGTCTCGAATTGCACATTGAAAGATATATTCATTGTGATTACGCATATTTAATCTAAACATAGTAATATTGAGACATTGCTTTGTTAACAATTTTGAGAACTTCTGAACACAGATGTGAAATCTATAAATGAATATAAAATTCAAATAATTATTGTACATACGATTTTGCTCGTTTCGCTGATTTTGTTTGAAGAAAAAAATAACATCGATGTTTTGCTCACAATAATTATTCAGATCAGTTAATTATTTGAAAGAATAGTAGTTACTTTATTGAAAATATTCATGTGTTTAGATAGAACCAGACTTAGGAACCTCGGAAAATGCAAATCATGAACCCCTAGGTTCAATAAATACCCGCCCGGTATCAGCAATGAGTGAAGTCGGTCGCGTGAGCATTCAGTTAATAGTTGACTGCACCGACAGAGGGAGCGGCATGCGCACGATCCACAATCGCTCATAAACAATTATTTGAAAGGTCTACTGGAAATCCATCTGATATAGGATCTATGTTTTCTATGTGTGGTGAAAAAAGCAATGACTTGAAATGCGTACTTGATGTCGCGGACATTTCGCTGCAAATGCGAGCGAGAGGAAATGATTTTGGTACATCGCATGCGAGCTTTCAGTCGCAAAGTTACTTCCATACTACATTACAGTTACTACCCAGTGTTTGCTGGAAGACTCCAAAGGTGAATATTAACCGCGATATGTAGCTGATATTAGTCGATGTGGACTGTGTTATTGTCTATTTCAGGTGTAAGCCACGACTCAGTTATACCATTTATATTCCCTGTTGAACAGTGTTGCGAGAGCAAGTTGAATCCAGTAAATAAGGATCTTACATTCAGATGAGAAAATGTTAATGAATTTGCCATATTGTCGAGCATATTGTATATAGGAGATGAATCGGAGTAAAATCACAGTTAGTACAGGAGAGTGACAAAAAAAATGAATGTAAAAATAATAAGTAAGATTAAGTTTTATTCGAATATCAATTGTATTATAGGATAAGGGGATTAACTTACAGTCAAACTCCACCAAAGTGTTTAATATGTAGTCATAGACTTACATTAGGACATGTTTCGAAGGATCAATCCTTCATCATCAGCAATAGTAAAAAGTACATCTATTAAGAGAAAAAACCATGTTAAAAATATTGACACATCAAAAAAGAAGTACCTGAAAACTTACCAATGGTGACAGTGAAAATTTAAACATAAAAATAAACTTAAAATGAAACAAAGGGGGTCGCACTAAGTGCGAACTCCCAATGTTAAGGGATCTTCAGAAATCTCATAATCAACCAACAATCAAAAATTTTTATATAGGTGAATGTTAAGGAACCATGTCTTATCAATCGAAAGAATGAATTACAAGTGAAGTGAAATGACAAGTGAAACAAATCATATCAAGCGCAGAAAATATGACAAATTATGAATTGACAAATGATTGAAACTATGGATAAAGTAGACACCTGACTTCAAGGGGAAAGAATCATAACCACAAGTAACCAAGGTTAGTAAACAGAAAAGAAAAACAAAGAAATTAGAAAATTAAGGAATTAAACAACCTCAAACTGTCAAAATGAGTCTGCTCATTGAGACAAGCTGTCTCATAATCCTTAATGCATTTATTGATTTCATAAGTTTCAAAAATATTGAGTTTTTAACCCTTATCGCAAAAATGTAGAAATGTAGGGGTGGCAGGATTCATTGGAGATAAAAAGAATTTGTTGGATTCAAGAAAAACAATAGTATCATTCATGTCATGAAAAGTTTGTTTAAGTAGGTTGTGAAATTTAGTAGTTGGGTTCAATCTAATTGGAGAAAAATCATCATTAGAAAGGAAAAATTCAACTTTAGCTATATAGTCAGTTTTTTTCATGATTACCAAACAATTACCTTTATCCGCTTTTGAAACAATCAAATCGTTATCAACAATCTTCTTCTTAATACTCTTAACAGATTTTTGAAGTTTATTGAGGGAATAATCATTAGAAAAAGAAGGAGGACAATCAGTGTTTACAAACTGAGAGTTCAAAAATGTAGCTACTTCAGCTCTTGGCATCTTTAGACTCAGAGACAGCAGACTCAATAGCAAACTCAGCCTCAACAGCCAAAGTAGTAAAATGAGATGAGTTCAAATTAGGTTTTATGTTAAATTTCAAACCTTGGTTTAAAAGATCTTCTTCATCATTATTAAACAAAGTGTCAGAAAGATTAAGAGTTCTTTTATGAAATTCAAAATCAGAAAAATGATTTGGAGTGATATAAGAATGGTGAGAATGATGAGAATAATCAGAATTTAAGTTACGAATTTTGTTTAAAAGTTTATGAAATTTTAAATTACCTTGGTATGCTGTAACCTCTCTACACTTGAAGTCAAAGGAGTCCCATTCTAAAGGGTGAAGTAAGTTTGAAAGTTTGAAATAGGTAATTTTCAAAGTTAAATCAATTAAATTTAAAGAGGAATAGTGTTTTTTGATTTCTTCTTTAATCCAAATTGTCCGGGCAAACTGTAGAGCTCATTCTGAAGAATAAGTTGAAGTTCTAGAAGTAAGGGAAACATATCTGGGAGTAAGTTTTCTTCTTAGGCATTCCTTATTGAACCATATATCAAGCATAACCATCTTTCTCTTCAAAAGACTCTTCTTATTACATCGGATCAGAGAAGCTTGACTAGCAGTGTATAACCAACGTAGGTGATCCATTTCTTACAGTGGAGGTAGAAGTTATAGGATAAGGGGATTAACTTACAGTCAAACTCCACCAGAGTGTTCAATATGTAGTCATAGACTTACATTAGGACATGTTTCGAAGGAATTGTATTAGTTGAAAATTAAATTTTCTCATTCAGCACTTGGAATAGTCCAGTAGGATTTCTAGGAATCAGTGACCTCTTGGCGGAAGACAAGAAATATCCTTTCTTTTGTTGCTGACCAAATCACCATCAGTATTGTTCTTCTGTACACTTAGTATGCTCGGATTGGATTCGATTTCAGCTAGTGAATAGGTGTTGTTCCTAATGATTAGGTTATTTCTTCTTATGCTAACTTTAATTCTGTTGTCCTTGAATACCTTGATCTTCTAGACTCAAGTCATTAGCAACAAAAATATTTTTATTTTTGAGCTTGAAAATTTTTTGTTGAATTTCAATTTTCTTGAGGTAATATAGAAGCTCTATTTCTATAATTTTCTTCTTATTCTTGCTCAAGAAGAAGTGGATATGGTTGATGTCAGTTGTATGTATTGATACTTCAAGAGTTCCACTGAGGAGCGAGAGACAATATCATTACGTCGTTTAGTTTATGATCCTCCTTTTTCAACTTGAAGTTTTCTTCCTCTGCAGTTCAGATTTGATATCTGCGATATATCAATTTTTTTATCTAATTTCGTGAGCAGGTTGTAAATATCTGATAGAGAATGTTCCTGCGATTCACTCGATTCGTCCTGCATGATGTGCTGATGGTGTTCTAGGGCGGCTTTGCACCCGTACTAATGCAAATGGGAAAGAGTAGCGATAGATTTCTATTTGATTCCTTTTTTTGAGATCGTTGATTTCTGGTACAGTTTTTATCATGAATTTGGTAGATATTATATACACTATCATGTAGTTCAGGTTCAACATACGAAGACTACGACAAAGCCTGATGACACTCACCTTGGTTAACAAGAGGATTACAGATACAGAAACGATTGGTGAAAGTTCCCAAATTTCTAGGCACTCGAAGGCAATCGCAAACAGTGTTTAAGCAGCAGCACGAAATAATACGTTCTCTCACAAATCAATCACCAATCAATCCCTATATCTATAAATGTTTTTCTTGATAAGAAAAAAGAGATTTCACCACTACTCTTGAGCAAGCATACATTTTCTACTCATTTGAATTTATCAATGATCTCTAGTAGAAACAATTTTCTTGACATCTATTCAGATAATAATGATGATGAAAATTCCTACCATTTTGCTAATATAAAAAAATTATCTCGTTCAGTTCCTCGACAAGTCGGTAATGTTAAGAATAAAAAATAGAATTTTGGAGATGTTTAAATAATTTCCAAATTGAATTCAATTTACAAAAACATAATACATAATGCCTGATGAGACTAATAACATTATGAAATTCAAAAATTTCAAAAATAAAGAACCTGTGCTTTTTGTTATATATGCAGACATCGAATGTATACTGAAGGAATATAATCATAACAAAAGAAACACACATTTTTGTATCAAAGGTATGAACCATTCAGTGTTGCTTTTTATCTGAAATCGAATCATGAGGATATAATTGCATCAAAATTAAGATGTTATACTAATCGAGATGATATGGATTGGCATGTTTATCAATTGAAAGAAATTGACAAGAAATACATCAGATATACAAACATAAAGAGCCGATAAAAATGACTTTGGACGATACAAATAATTTTATATCAACCAATACTTGTCACACTTGTAAGAAATCGATTACTTTTTCCGACGATAAGATGAAAGATCATTGTCATATCACTGGTAGATATGGAATAGCTGCACATAATTATTGTATTGTGTACGAGAATAGCCGGAAATTCAAGTATATTGCCTCTGAATAAAGAACGCTACATTTCATTCACAAAATATGTTTTAGGTTCGAATATTCAGTTGAGATTTTCGGATTCATTCAGATTTATGTCGAGCATTTTGTATAATTTATCCTCTTATCTACAAAACTAAATTGTTCGCGAGCCGATAAGGTGGTTCATAGTCGCTCCTCTAGAAATCCCAAATAACAGTGCTAATAAATTACAGAAAATTATGAGAATTTGAAGCCATACAAGTGAAGTTCTATTCTGACCAATTATACAAGAAGAATCGATCAAGGTAGGCCCAATTCTACTTTAATACGATCATTGATATTGGAATATATTGATACGGTGGGAGAGTAAAAAACTACCAAAACAAATCACGAAATAGTACGGGCGCTCAAAGACAGCTTTCGAGATATGAATTCAACAGACGTCTTAGAAAATCTAAAAGAATTCATATTTGAACAGAATAATCAACAAACAGAAAATCTGATTGGTCATATTGACAAACAAATTAGTGAGGTAAAAAATGCAAAAAAGAAGGAATCTGATAGAACGAGCAGAAGAACAGAAAGCTATAAATAAAGCATTAGAAAAGCAGCTCAGGAAAAATAACTTAATCATATTCAACCTCGAATATACTAAAGGAGACTTGCTAGTATTCACATTAGATAAACTAAATGAAATTAAATCTGGAAGCAAGAGATATAAATAACATTTATACTATAGGGCAACAAGATAATAACAAACCGATTATTGTCCATTTAGTATCCTTCTTAGCAAAAAAATCTATCTTGAGAAGCTGCAGACACATAAGTGGCACAAAAATTCGAATCTCAGAAGTTTTATCCCAAGAAGAGAGAGAGGAAAGAAAAATACTGGTTCATCATCTCAAAGACGCCAAACAAAGAAATCAAAAGGCTCATATCAATGATAATAAACTGTACATCGAGAGCAAGTCGTACACAGCTCAAGACCTAGGACAGAATATGGAAATTGCTGAAAACGCCACGAATACGGTACCCCCAACTACTCTAGAAGGTAGATTTGATAATCCTACTCTGGACGAAGAGGCTGAAGAAGCTGACGACTTACACGATATCTACATATCCAAGAAGAGGAAGGTACTACCACTCAGAGCTGGAAGATCATCAACACAATACCCCAAGTAACAAATTACTGTAACTCACTTTATTCAAATACAGAAAATACTTTTACGTCATTGGTAACTAATATTTGAACAATTGTTAAATTATTAAATTAGGAACGTATTTTTTAAACAGGGCAGAAAAGGAAATGGATAACTATATAAGGGATTTCAGAATTGAAAAAATTGAAACAATAGTATTGGCTAACTTAAAAGACTATGACAAAACTACACAAAAATACTCAGCTCAAGAAAACATCACAATTTACCACTTGAACATAAGAAGTATAAACAAAAACCTTGATGAATTGAAAATCATGCTTTCTGAGATGGGGGAACAGGCGGATGTAATTGTCTTATCAGAAACCTGGAGAATATATGATTGTACTTTCCATTTTATACCCGGATATAGACTGTTTTATAGTGATGGCCAATACAATATGAGCGATGGGGTTGTAATTTACGTTAAAGGAAACATACAATGCGAACACAAGATTATACGAATTTTCAACAATAATATAATTGAACTCAGAATGAATATAGCTGGAAAACGAATTTTAATAAATGGTATATATAGAAGTCATTGTTCAACACATGGTGTATCATCGTTCATTGAGGAGCTATCGGACTATATTAATCATACCCGATGGGAAACACTAGACTTTCATATCATCACTGGAGATATTAATATAGATATAAAGAGTGATGACGAGTTTGTTGATGATTATTTGAATATGCTTAATGCAGAGGGCTTCCAAAGTGCTATAAATGATTTCACCAGAGTACAAGGTAACGCGCAATCATGTCTTGATCATATATTCGTCAAAGGTAGGGCAACAATAAATTATAAGAATGTCCCATGCATTATAAAAACGTGTGTTACCGACCACTACCTCATAAGTAACAAAATTGTGTTCCCTGAAGCGAAAAATATCAAAATATCAAAAACATCAACTATCAATATAGTGGACACTTCAAAACTTAAACAACTAATCAGGAATGAAAACTGGGAGACCTTATATTCAATTGAAGATCTGGAAAGCTGTGTAGATGTCTTCATTCAAACACTACAAATACTTATTGAAAAATGTAATATGACTAAGAGAATAAAATCTGCGAATAAAAAACGTAAGCCATGGATAACTAACGGCTTGATAAAATTCGTGAATAATAAAAACGAGCTTTTCCGACTGATGAAACAAAACTATACTGAAGAAAACATCAAAAGATTCAAAACTTTTCGGAACAAATTGAACTACTTGATAAAACTAGCTAAATCAGAATACTGTCAAAAAAAATTGATGCCAACAAAAATATTAGTAAAAACCTATGGGAGTGCGTGGAAGAATTTACTGGTAAACAGAAAAAACAACAACAAATCATTGAAATATTAACTGATACGGGTAGAACAAAAAATAAAATTGAAATTTCCAACGAATTCTGCGAATATTTTTCAGCTGTAGGTAATAAATTATCAGACCAAATGAAGAACAATCCGGATAACACCAATTCACCTCACTTAATCAAAAGAAGAACTCCTAATACAATATTTTTATCCGAAACTAATGAAATTGAAATTCTCGATATTATTCAGACACTTAAATTAAAGAAAGCTCCAGGAATTGATGGAATAAAAACAGAATATGTGAAAGATACAGCGGAAACAATAGTACAACCACTATTATACATTTTCAATAAAGCACTAAAAGAAGGAATATTTCCATCCTCCTTCAAAACAGCCGTAATCACTCCAGTCTACAAAAGTGGCGATAAGAAGAAAGTAAGCAACTATAGACCGATATCACTGATCTCTACTTTGGCTAAAATACTAGAGAAAATTATACAGAGACGCTTAACCAGTTTCCTCCACAAATATGAACTAATAGCAGACAACCAGTATGGATTTAGAGAGGGGAGGTCTACTTCGGACGCCATTGCCAGATTGATGAGTATGATTAATAATTCTATAGACGCTAAAAAAAAATAATTATGTGTATTTGTTGACCTGGCGAAGGCGTTCGATACAGTTGATCATCCCCAGCTAATATCATCGCTTGACAACATCGGCATCAGAGGCAATTCATTGGAATTATTGAAAAGCTACCTCTCGAATCGGAAACAATGTGTCAAAATAGATGAATGTCGAAGTGAATTCATTGAAGTGAACTACGGAGTCCCACAAGGAACTGTATTAGGACCAGTGCTCTTTAATATTTATGTTAACGATATCTATCAGCAGAATACGATAGGAAATATAGTAAGCTTCGCAGACGATACAGCTATATTTTATTCAAGTAACTCTTGGGAGAACCTCAAAACAATCGTTCAGCAGGACTTTTCAAAAATATGTACTCACTTGAATAACAAATTATTAACAATCAATTATCAGAAGACTCATTTTATCGCATTTGCTTCCTATAGTAATAAATCACCAAATTTTCTAAATATACAAATATCTATTGGTCATCAAAACACACAAATAAACTCGACAGATAAAATCAAATATCTAGGAATATACATCGATTCCCATTTAAGATGGGACGAACAGATCAAATATGTTGTCAAGAAACTCAGAGGTTTTCTTTATAAATTTAAATACCTATCGAAAATAATTTCAACACCTCACCTCAGAACCTTGTATTTCGCACTAGTTGAAACACACTTGGTGTATGGTCTGATTGCATGGGGTAGCGCAACTCATCAGCATCTTGCTAATCTTGAAAAAATCCAGAGATACATAATAAAAATAATTTACAACAAACCAAGAACTCACTCTACTGATTTGCTTTACAAAGAATCTCAGTTCCTAGACGTTTACCAACTTTACTCAAAAATAATTTTATTGAAACAGTACAGGGACAAGCACCATATGACACCACTGTCATACAATTACTCTACCAGATCACGAAACAATCTCAACGTTATAGTACCAAAAACACACAAGGTGATAGGGCAGAGATTTTATACATATTTGGGGCCGAAACTATACAACAGTCTACCGCCAGACATAAAGAAAATCAATTCATTGAACCTCTTCAAAGCAAGAATTACCCACTGGATAAAAAGTGTTAAAAGAGCAGATATGTTTCAATTCATAGATACTAAGAACCCATATTTCCTGATTTCCTGTTCTGCTGATTAGTACTAATTATAATTATTATATTTTCACTTATACTTACTACTAACATTCTATATTATACTAATCATCACTACATTTTATTTTAAATACCACTTAGTTACTTCAACTTTTTCGTCGTTTCAATATCCTATTTACTTACATTAAGCCTATTTCAAAAGCCTTATTGGAAGTTTTCTTTAGTGGGAAAAGTTCTATTTGTTTACCACCCAATTATTTATTATTATCCATCATTGTATGTATTTTTTAAAAGGTGAATAAACATTATTATTATTATCTTGATAATAAACAAAAAATATTTACCAGGAAATACGATCCTGACGATTATAAGTTCAGACTAGTTAAAAAAAATGTGTTTTTTCTTATGACTATCTGAATTTAATGAAACATGTTTACCTCCACAAAATGAATCCTATAGTTTGATTAACAATAAAGGTATTTCAGATGATGATTATAATCATGCTTGTAATGTATGAAGGGTATTTGATATTACTAATCTTATACAATAAGCTGAACTATATTTGAAAACGGACGTATTACTACTAGTCGATATTTTCGAGAATTTTGGAATGATGTGTTTGAAAACCTACGAACTGGATATATTACATATACAACACCTGGTTTAGCTTTCAATGCAATGTTGAAGGTAACAAGTGTCCTATTGAAACTATTGACAGATCCTGACATGGCCTTATTTATTGAAAGAGGAATAAGAGGTGGAATTTCACAGTGTCGTAATAGGTTTGGAAAAGCAAATAATAAGTATATGGGTGAACAGTATAAACCAGAAGTTCACGTCATATCTGATATATTTCGATGTTGTTAACTTATATGGCAAAGCAATGACATCCAAACTCTCATATGTGGGTTTTAAATGGGTTCCTAAAGAGGAAATTTACGAAGAAGAAAATAACCCTGAAATTGGATACATTCTAGAAGTTGTTCAACATTGTCCAAAATCATTATTTAATCTACACAAAGACTTACCATTGTGTCCTAAACATTTATTTCCACCATCTTCGAGTTATGAATTACCAAAATTATTAACAACGCTTCATGACAAACAAAAATGTAGCATCCACTATAAAGCTCTAGAACAATGTAAACAATCGGGTATCATTGTTAGGAAAACTCATAGATTTGAAATTAAACAGTCAGACTGGTTGAAAAAATATATAGATCTCAATACAGAATTGAGAAAAAGAAGTTGTTGAATAATGCACCATATGTCAAAACCATAGAGAATGTGAAACTGGTGACTAAATGGGCTGGAAGATATGGTGCTAAGCATTACATTTCACAACCTAATTTTCACAGTTGTGTTATATTCAGTAAGGATACACCAAAAACAATTATTTATGCTAATAATGCTAAATTACGTTATACTGATAGCTAGGTATATCATTTCATTCTGTCACGAAAAAAGCTGAAGGTATCAAAAAGGCTGCAGTAAAAGAAATCACATTCGATGATTATTAAAAATGTACAAGTTATTCAAAATTCAATAATTTCTAAGAAACACGATGTATTTTCAATTTCACAAAGAAAAATTGCATTGAGTCCCTACGATGACAAAAGAATTGTTAGATACATTTATACGGACCCAATACCGTAAGAATCCAATGATTTCTCATCAAATCAATGAAATCACGTTTCATTTTTTTCATGGAATATTTTCCATTACAAGAAGTCATTCGAAATATTCAATAGTTATAGAACAACTAAACGTGTCAAATCAGAATCCATTCCGAATAAAGACAACAACTCTTGGAGAAAATTCGGAACTCAATGGTGCAAAAGCTGTTTCTGCGAGAAATCCATATAAAGACACTCAAGCGACGGAGACATTGTAGACTTGTGTTGTCACGAGAAATTATCGATAGATTCACCTCTTCAATAGGATTGAAGGTATAGCAGAGAGATAAAATCAATATATGTAGTACTGATTTTCTTTCCACTTCATAGTTTGAATTAATGAGGAAAATAACATGAGCAGACGACAACCAACTCTTGCATCATACATTTCAAATACAGTGGTGTATGCAGAAAATTAATGAGACGACAACCTATTCGAAATAACGATAACAAAAATAATTGGAATGCAAAAATAATCATCACAACATGCCCTATTTATTTGCAACAACGTCCCTGTATAAAAACAAAAAAAGTCCAATGGAGAAGAGATTGAAAAATGTTATTTTATTAAAATTAATATCACTATGGATATTTTTCACTATGAATATTTTATATTCAGAAAATGGAACAAAACCAGAATAATCTTTCTGAAGAAAAGAAAAATCAACAGGGCCATGATACAAAAGAAGAAAAAAATATCAGGTTCTTCATCATCATCATCGTTGGAATGATTCAGAACAACAAGAACAACAAGAACAGAACCACCAGTCGGTTTATAATGCTGAAGAAAATGATGATGATGAATATGAAGAAAGATGTTCATTTTGTCCTCCAGGGAGTAACCTTCGTGTTTGCCCGTGGGGGACATAAAAGATTATTAACAACAGAAAAACAAACTTGTGAATTTTGTCCCAACATCGACCATGAGGAACTAAAAAAGGAGGAGGAAGATTATTGTATTATCATGAGCAGCAAAAAATATCGAAATTCGAATGAATAAATCAAATGAAAGCATTCAGATCAGATTTTTCATTTCATCATAATTTTTTCATTGTCATGAAGAACATCATAGGATAGAAAATCAATCATTATTACATTCTCTCTATATTGATCATCATGTATCTGAGGATATGCGGAATTTGCGGTGTCACTGGTCCAGCTGCAGCTCGATGTAGGAGTGAAAGAATATTAGGAATGACTTTGTGTTGGTACTGCAATCCCGATGCGATACGATGTCGACGTCACCATACATAGAGGAAGATGTACATATATTCAAAACGTTAATATTGTACATATTTCTCAATAATGAGATAAAGAGTCTAACCACTTGTATGTATTATTATTTTCCAGCCTCCGTAATTACCATTGCTAATATGAAATATTGTCGAGGCTGGCTCAGCTAGGCTAGGCTAGTCCAATGGTGTCGCCGCCGCCACCGGGTTCTTCGAATCCCGCACACAAACCACTTCAATACTTTTTTTAATTTTGGGCGTGGCAGCATACAGGTGAAAAATTAATTGGGTCAGGTAGGGCGTAGCACCCCAGGTGAAACAGGTACAAACCCTCTGATCATTGTTTTCAGATGGAGAAGTGACGTCACCCATAGCGGACCCCATGTTTGGCTTTCGATGAGGAAGATAACTGGATGGATAGGTTACTAATACGATCCAGAACCCCGCTTGCTATATTATTTATACCATTAAATCCGAGTTCAAATTCAAAACGGTGTCCAAACGAGCCATCTTGTCAGAGATTTTCCAAATCTTCGACCAATTGGGGTTGTTGGGTCCCTGTATAATTTTGGCTAAGCTTATCCTACAGAAACTCTGGACCTTGAAATTATTGTAGGATGAGTCAATCCCGGCTAATCTGAGTACACAATAGTTACAGTTCGAGGAACAACTTTCAGGTTTAAAGTTTCTAGAAATATCTAGACAGGTTGTGTGTGATGTCATTGACATTAAACTCAATGGATTTTCTGATGCTTCACAAGAAGCTTACGGTGCTTGCAATTATGTACGGAGTAAAGTAAATTTCTATTTCTCAAAAAATAAGTGACTGGCTTCAACAACTTATTAAACACAAATGGCGCACTACATAGGCCAAATGGGATACATGTATATTCATAAAGGGTTCCCTTGAATTCAAAACGTAGAAATTTTCTGTCTTTATTACAGACTCTGATAAGAAAATATGCTTCCCTTAGGTCTATGGTTGATAGAAACCAGTAGTTATCAGGTTGGCCACAGTCTTTGTATCCTCCATTTTGAAATGCTCAACACTCAAACTCTTGTTCAGTTCTTTCAACTTTAAAATCATACGATTTTCACCATTTTGTTTCTTAACTAGAAAAATATTGGAAATTAATTGTCCCTGTAATGGAGTGTTTTTCAGCGACGTTCATAACTACAGGTCGGATACATAAAACCCTCGGTATATTATTCGAATCATCAGTATTTTGCTAGGTAAACCTGTTGTTAAATATTATATCTGATATTTCGTTCCTGTTTTCATGATTCTTATGTTTAAATTGTATAAAAGCATGGGCAATGATTCGATATATAATTTTCCAGAAAATCGGGGATATTGGTACATTCCTCATTATAAATATTCACATATATCCTATTCAGAATAAATGTTATTCCTGGTATTTTTTTTGTTTATATTCTTTCCACACTCTGCTACCTGTTTTTCACTCAGTGTATTTTGGTTCATTTCTTGCTCAGTTTTAGAGGTCAAACAATGACAAACAATGTCAAGCAAGGACAATCTCTACCGTTTTTATCCTGATTTTTTGGAAAACCAAATAGTGCATTAAGTTAGTCAGTTTGAGAACGAGAGTCAGTCAGTCAAGCAAGCAAAGAAAACACAGACCCAGTATTCAGTATTCTACAAAGGTGTGGTGGAATATAATAAACTAGGAAATGAACTGAAGATGAGTACACTGAATAAGTTTAAGAATCATGTCAAGGATTTTATTAGAAGTGAACATATTAATGTAATATTATAATTTTGCAGTGACATATTATATATGTATTGTTGAATGTATAGCGAAAGGCTAAATAAAATTACTACTACTACTACTACTACTAGTTAGAACCTGAGTGGGTGAGAATTAAGTGATTGCCGAGACGTGAGCCGTGATCAAAACTTTTGAAGCTGTGTTCGATTTTGTTTCCGGGTTTCCGGTTAATTGTGTGCCGCAGAGTGTTACCGGTAAAACAACCTGTATCGTGAGAGTGTTCCTGAAAATAAGGATTAGCTGAACCGGTGGTATATTTTGCTGCGTACCACCCAGAAACCTTGTAAGCCAGAATCTTGAGTTATATTGATCGTATAAACATTCCTGATATTTGTCGTATTTAAATCCAGTTCAGAAAATCCTGCCCGAGAATCACTATAACAACCCAAAATATAATTTCACTGAATCAGAAACCTGAATTGCACTTTACCTGACACCTGTATTGAACTGCACTCTTCCTGAAATTTTGAATCGCATCTGCTGACTTGTCACGACTCAGATCTAACAAACCGCCCTGTATAATAAAATTGAAGTAACACGGTCACATTTTCATTGCATTCGCTGTTAGTGGTGGATTTTCTATTTTCAGATTTATTTTAGTCCGGTGTTTATTGTAATAATAATAAAACCTGTACACCTGCGACAATTGAACGTAAACTTCCTGTTGTATTTTAATCAGCTGTTGTAAATTGTGATTTTCTTTGTTGCTTTGTTTGAGACTGATGTTTTGTATAATTTCCGGAAAATCGTACCTGTACCTGATTTGACGAAGTGTGGAAAGTGTTTTTCATGAAATAAATAGGCTGAAACCAGATCCGATTTTCATTGAGTGTATTTTGTGTCTGATTGTATGATTTGATTTTGCCTGTAAATCTTGTCTATTCTGTTATTTTTAATGAAACCTGTTGTATTCCAGTCTAGTCTGAGAGGGTGTAACTAAAGACTACATTTTCTTAGAAGTTTATTGTTATCCTGGTCTAACTAGCTGACCTCTGGTTTACACAAGGGGGTGCATTGTATGGATCTACTCTGCAACCCTTCTTCACTGTAGCTACCCTAGGGCCTTCCAAAGAACTTCTAGTTCTGGAAGAAAGTGGAGCATACCACTTCAAAAAAAACTGGCGCTCGAGGCAACCGCTCTAAATTAAATAGAGAACTAAGCCCTGAGGCCCTTTGTAGGGCTATTTACCGAAAAAATAGCCTTACAAATTGGCGCCCGAACAGGGACAAATGGTCGGTGAGGACGGTGAAGTGATAGCCTTCCAGGTAGGGTCTGAGCTTTTCAATGCTCCAGACTATCGCATTCCTTCAAGCATTCCTTCTCGGTCACGGAGTAGTTACGTTCTGGTCCGGTTAACATCCTACTCGCGTACGCCACTACCTTTTCCTGACCCTCTATGTCCTGTGTGAGCGCAGCTCCCAAACCACAATCGGAGGCATCAGTTTGTAGTATGAACGGCTTGGTGAAATCTGGACAGGTCAAAGCCGGAGCTTCGGTAAGCCGAGTTTTCAGAAACTTGAAGGCGGTATCCCCAGTTTCTGTCCACTTCCAACGGTTACCTTTATTCAGAAGCTTCGTCAGTGGTGCCACTATCCCGGAGAAATTCGGTATAAATCTCCTATACCAGGATGCCATTCCCAAGAATTGGCGAAGTTTCTTCAGGGTGTTTGGGGCAGGCCACTGTACTATAGACTCTATTTTGTCTGGATCGGTTTTTATTCCGTCGGCGGTCACTACATGTCCCAGGTATTTCAACGAGCTCAGGCAGAACTTGCACTTCTCAGAATTAAGCTGCATGTTAGCCTGTCTTAACTGGTCGAAAACTCAATGAAGGTTGATCAGGTGCTCGTCAAAGGTTTTGCTTAGCACAATTATGTCATCTAAGTATGCAAAAGCAAACGGTTCCATTTCGGGTCCTATCAGGGTGTCCACCAATCTCTGGAACGTGGCAGGTGCAAACGGCATTACCTTAAACTGGAATAACCCCCTTCCAGGTACGGTGAAGGCGGTTATCGGTTTGCTATCGGCTGATAGCGGTATTTGCCAATATCCCTGCCTCAGATCTAGGCTAGAGATAAATTTTGCTTCCCTCAACTTGTCCAGGATAGCATTGATAAACAGCAGCGGATATGCATTTTTTTCGGCTACGTCGTTGACTTTCTGGAAATCGATGCAAAATCGGTGCTTTCCATCTTTCTTTTTCACAATTACAACAGGTGAACTCCATGGACTACTGGAAGGTTCGATGATGTCATCTGCCAACATCTTATCACCTTCTTCATTGATCACCTCTTGCATTTTCGGATTTTGCGGTCGGTACCTTTGTTTGATTGGTTCTGTCATTTTTAAACGAATACGATGTTCCACTAAAGGTGTAGGTCCTCTAATCCTTTCAAATGCCGGTAATTCATGGTCCAGGAATCGTTGCAATCTACTGTGTTGTTCCGGTGAAAGATTTCGGCACGGTGGATCCTCAACTACTATCGGGCTGCAGGTAGTTTCTGGTTCCAGTTGATTTTCCGCTGTGCTGGTTCTAAATGCTGGCTCTAAATTAAATAGAGAACTAAGCCCTGAGGCCCTTTGTAGGGCTCTTTACTCTCTCTCTCTCTCACAAAGCTGGACAGCACCTAATTTTTCCAAGTATAATATCTCAACCTCCAGTTGCTGACCCTCTGATTTAGAACTCTTTTCCTCAGGGGAAAAACGTTGATTGACCTTTCTTTTGAAAGGAAGCTGATAGCCTCGAACCCAAGACAAAATAACTGGGTCTGAAGTGATATCTTTTCATGCCTGATGCATGCATGATAATCGACCTGCCCTATATCTTACATTTTCTCATCTCTCTCTTTCTCTCCTTCCCCTGTGGAGCTCCAAATTGATGGCGTCGATATTTGTTCTCCCTGAAGCCTTGAGGATAACGAAACTGGGAGCCTGATGCAGTGTGTTGATTTCTGGTCTTGAATTGCCGTCTCTGCCCACCCAGAGCTGCCACTTGCCTGGGTGGGTGTTTCACATTTTTTGGAAAACTTTTCGATTCAACAGCCCCTGCTTTAGCAGTTTTCTTCAATCCTTCACCTGATTTCTCAATGGCTTTTACAGATTTCAGCCTTTCTGTCAAATAATCATCAAACAACCATTCGTCCGAAATCGTACTATTAAAAGAGTCCTTCAAGGACCTGTCTAAGTTTATACTAATCAAGGTCTGTCTAGATCTGGACTGATTATGATGCAAATCTGCTATTAACCTGGCAGCATCACTTATAAGCTCTACTATTTGTAGATTATTACCTCTTTCCCCCTCTTCTTTATCGTTCAACACTGTGGAATGTGCTTGGCCCAAAGCTGATAGGCTTGCCCCCATCTGTAACTGGATATTTTAAAAATTGTCATCCTTCTTAAGGGCTGCCTCATTAGAGGCAGCTTTCACTTCTGGGTTTATCTTAGGAGGACGCAGAGTTAAGCAATTTGCAATAATAGGGTATTTTTCTATCAATTTAGACTTTATCTCACCATCTGGACCTTTTCTCAGGATAGTTTTCCAGCGCAATGCTATATCCTTATGAAGAGGATCACCTAAACTTTCTCCTGGGGTTATATCAGATCCCAATACACCAATTACTGAATCTAATGATGACACCTCTACAAATTCTAATGATAGTGGATCTTTTTCACCAACGTTCTTCTCTGGTCCAGGTCTGCCTAAAAAACCAAAATGACACTCACAGCCCATAGTTATAATATAGATCACTGCCAACTAATATAATATTAGTTTAAATATGTCACAACATCTAGAAAATCTACACAGAACAACTAGGTTTTAATTATATCTTGATAGTCCCCAACATGACCCACCAGGAACCACCTCTAGGAGATCCACACAGATCAACTTGGATTCAATTAAACTACGCAACACTAATTACGTCGCACCCCAAAATGATGCCCCTGTTTGAATTGGAATAACTTTTTTCTGCTCTGTTTAATTTGAATTCTGTTTAAACTGTTCGCTAGCTCAGTCCATCAGCTATGATCTCGTACTTCTTAGATATATGAGGTTCTTTTCATAAAAACGCCACAGGATGTTACTTGAAACTGTGCAAAATTTCGGAATTTTCAAAAGGATCCCAAATGAAGAATCAACAGCAATTTTAACAGCGGAGGCATAAAGATGATCTCAATGACTTCAGACATTTCCAAAATGGTCCTTTTATCTCTTTTATTTACAGAGTGATCTGAAAAAATCGATTTTTTGGTTTTCCAGTCATAACTTCTTTCCACGTCAACCGATTTTCACAGATGAAGAGATATGAAGATCAGAATTGACTCAAAATAAACATTCAAGATTGAGGGTTTCCTCAAAGATGACCCAAATCTAAAACAACCTCTAAATCCCAGCAAGGATGAGAATTAAACGAAAATCAACTTGTTTTCGGAAGGATCATTCATTCTGGATACGTTCAGATACTTTCAGTTTTCAGTAGTCGAAAATGATGCATGAGTACACCCAATTGAAACGACATGTTTCGGAAAAAAAATAAGACCATTGTTCGCCCCTGAAATGCATAGCCCGTAACCAACGTAATGAAAATCACAATGAGTGACTGACAAGTCAGGTTAATTAGACGACAATTTAGATTCTGGTAAGAATAAATCCCTTGTTCCAATGCCGCATCTAAAGCCCGACCAGCTGGAACTGATTCATCAAATGGCAGAACGAGGATTATCCAACCTCCAGATTTCCAATCTGCTTGGAACAACAGTTAGATCTGTCCAAAGGGCCCACTACCGAGCTAACGCTGGGGATATTTAATACCGACGGAGGGGGACAAAAAGGGGCACAACAAGAAGAACAACTCCTGCTCAACCGCCTTCAAAATTCGTCGAGAATTCATGATATTGGCTTGCATGCAAGAAGACGAGCAGCCTGCCCCTTACTAAAACCTGTACATCGAGCAGCAAGGCGATTGTGGGGACAAGTACATCGAAACTGGGGAATAGCAGAGTGGAGTAGGAGTATGTTTACGGATGAGAGTGAACTTACTCTCTACTTGTTTCGAAAGGATGGGCGCATAGTATGGAGAGGAAGGAATTAAAGGTTTCTGGAAGAGAATATGGAGGCAAGGGTGGCTTTTGGTGGTGGAGGCGTGACTGTGTGGGGTGGAATATCGAATAATTGGAGGAGTGAATTAGTGATTTTGAGAGAAGAGAGTATGAATGGTGAGAGGTATAGAGATATGTGTTTGAGGGATATCGTGGTCCCTTACCCCGCAAATATAGGCGAAAACTTTATTCTCGTTGATGACAATGCGAGACCGCATAGGGCTCGCACTGTCAACGAATTTTTGAGGATCACGGTATAGAGAGGATGGACTGGCCACCTTTGTCTCCGGATATGAATCCGATAGAGCATGTCTGGGTCGTATGAAATTGAACTTGAAAGAAAGAGAAGGTCGGATGGAAAATTTGGATGACTTGGTCACTGCGGTACAGCAAGAATGGGCGGCTATTCCCCAGGAATTTATCTGATAACCAGTATGCCAAATAGGGTCGAAGAAGTGGTTGCCAAGAGGGGAGGACCCACTAAATACTAATTTCTTTTATGTACTGTTATCCAAGTTACCATTTCTTCTTGTTATTGATTATTAAAAATTCAATGAAACTTGTTTCCTAGCTCTTGCTTACTTACACAATCAATTCTACACGATGAAAGGAAAACCGCTATTGTGGAATGAGCCTCAGCTGGTCAGGCTTGTCAGTCACTTATTGTGATATTCGTTACGTTGGTTACGGGCCATGCATTTCAGGCGAACAATGGTTTGATTTTTTTTCGAAACATGTCGTTTCAATTTGGTTTACTCATGCATAATTTTCGAGTACTGAAAACTGGAAGGATCTGGACGTATCCAGAATGAATGATCCTTCAGAAAACAAGTTGATTTTCGTTTAATTCTTCTACCTGTTAGGATTTAGAGGGTGTTTCATATTTGGGTCATCCTTGAGGAAACCCTCAATCTTGAATGTTTATTTTAAGCCAATTCTGAACTTCATTCCTCTTCATCTGAGGTTTTAGCTTCAAAATGAGCCATAGATATGACTGGAAAACCAAAAAATCGATCTGTTGAGATCACTCTGTAAATGAAAGAGATGAGAGGACCATTTTGGAACTGTCTGAAGTCAATGAGATTATCTTCATGCCTCCGCTGTAAAAATTGAAAACAAAAATGTTTTCTTCATCTGGGATCCTTTTGAAAATTCCGAAATTTTGCACAGTTTCAAGTAACATCCTGTGGCGTTTTTATGAAAAGAACCTCATATATCCAAGGAGTACGAGATTGAAGCTGAAGGACTGAGCTAGCGAATAGTTTAAACAGAATTCAAATTCAACAAAGCAGAAAAAAGTTATTCCAATTCAAACAGGGGCATCATTTTGGGGTGCGACGTAATTAGTGTTGCATAGTTTATTTATACAGCTTCCTTTACAACCAACTCTTAACGTCGCTATTATGAGTAATACAATAGCTATGCAACCGTATTATAATCTGTATAACACTGTTTTGAAATTATTTAATATGAATTTTATAGTACGTTATGCAACTGTTATAAAATTTGTATACTCACACTATTTATTCGTCGTATGATATGAGTTGTAAGAACATCTATAATAATAACTTTATTCAACAACAACAACAACAATGACAGTATAAATTAATATAAAGAATATATATAAAAATAGATATGCTGTGAAAAAAGTTGAAGGTAACGATAAGTACAGATGCACTTGTTTCGTTATACATTCATAATACATAATATAATCAGACATAAAATTAGAAAAATAAGATTTAGGTGAATATAAAACCTGAACGAATATTAACAAAAACACAAATGTTTGTTTGTAGTATTTGGCACTCCTATGGGAGCTTCAATTTCACCAATACTGGCAGCATATGTGATGGATAATGTTTTGGACTCAGTAATTCCGGTTCTGTCCTTCGATCTGTTTTTCATCAAGAAATATGTGGATGACATAATCCTAGCATTACCTGAAAATGGTATAGATGAGATAATATCAACATTCAACAGCTATGACCCATTCATACAGTTCACAATAGAAACTGAGGACATAGAACGATCAGTCCCATTTCTAGATACTAAATTGATCAGATCTCTCAACAACTCTATAACCATTGATTGGTATAGAAAACCGTGCAGCTCAGGCAGGTACATGAATTATCTTTCTTACCATAAAGAATCAATGAAAATTAATCTTGTGAAGCAGATGAGGAACAGAATTGTGAGAATTTCTGATGTATCCTTACATAAAAAAAATCTGGACATCCTTTACAAATTATTCATAGAAAATTCATACCCACCCAAACTAGTAAAAAAGTTATTATTTGAAACATCATTAGCCATAGATAACAATATTGACATTACTCAAGTTAGGGTAGATAATGTTGCAACAATCACTGATCCCGCTCCAGTCAGGAGTCACTACTTCACATTACCATACTTCAAGGAGATCACACCCAGATTGGTAAGAATGTTTAAACCTTTTCCACATGTAAAACTGGCCTTCAGATCGGTGTTAACTATTAAGAAAATGTATTCTAAAGTTAAGGACAAAGATCCACTAACAGCACAAATAAATGCAATCTACAGTTTACCGTGTAGAGATTGTGACAAAATATACATTGGTCAAACAAAAAGATCCATCAAGGATAGAATTACATCCCACAAAAGTGACTGCAGATTGCACCCAGAAAGATGCGCCTTGGCAGAACACACCAATAATTTTGATCACCTCATGAATTTTGAAGCAGTTAAAGTTTTGGGAATTGAACCGAATCTGAAAAAAAGAACCTTTCTTGAGATGGCATTCATTGCACAAGAAAAAAATTGCATGAACAAAAAAACTGATATTAAACATCTCAGTGAAATTTATTCATACTTACTATTATTAGATTCAAAACCAGTGAGTGAGATTGCCGCTGTTCTGGATGACTCTGGGAACTCTGGAGTCTAAATAATTAATAATTAATTGTAATAATATTAATAACATCAGTAGATAATTGACCAAACAATTCCTTCCTCTCGTGAAACTAGCTATGTCCTCTAAAAGCATGTCACCCTGGACAGAATTAACAACCACGCTTATGACTAGTTGAGTGTCAGGAGATGAATGAGTTGAGAAGAAGTCAATGGTCAATTGTCATACTTTTAACCTAAAATTAATTACACATGATGCTAATGCACATGGTCATGTCATAACATATATTATGTGAAACTAATATTTTAATATGTAAATTTGATTCTTACCTGGTTCGTCCATGATTTTTGTTGTCTCATGTTTTCTACAAATAATGTTTTATAACCTTGACATCTTAGTATACATCCTCACAAAGGTTAGTAAAGTGACTGAGTAATATCGACAATAATAATGTGGTAATTCTTCGAATTGTAGTTTCCCTGAAGATGGAAATATAAATTTCCGAAAGCTTGGATTAACTTTAAAGAGTTTTCTTATACCTTTGCTGGATACCCCAATATTTACCAGTTTCGTCTATATATATATATATATATATATATTTAGCGTGGCTTAACGCACCTCCACTTTTTTACATGGCTATGGGTGTTTACCGACCCAAATTTCAAATAAAATCGGCAACGTTGCATATGTCGCAATAAGAACCGGATATATAAATATACATCATACAGGTTACTGAATCGAATTTGTATGGGAACGAAATAACGTGTGGTTTCCTATATTATTCATTGTGTTGATATTTACGTGTACCTTGCGGTTTCCACGTTGCCTACTGCCCTACTTTTTCATGAAACTCAAGATGGCCTGATCAGATATTTTGCATAACTATTTCTGTTTATAAAATACAGGTCGATCTTATTAATACTTTAAACTTTTTGTAGGTACCTGGATGAAAAACAACCTCACATTTCTCATTTGATTACATTGTGAACAATGTGTATTTTGGAGTTTTTAATAACTGAGAAATTTTGAAGAAATTGATCAAAAGATATATTTTTCTAGTCTGGAAGATGTTCATAGAAAAATATTTATGGGGAAAATTTCAGTATTGTGCATTGATTCATATCTTTATGATAGATGAATTATATCAGCTGATATGCAGGGTGAGAAAGATATGTGTGAAGCATATAGATTATCACATCCTTGTGATTGGAAAGTTAATAGCATCAATGATAGTTGAAGCAAGTCATAATGTTTATAATTTTACAAGTACTTCATTCCTAAAGACTTAATCAAAAACCTTTGATACCATCATGGATAATATTTAGATATGGTACCATTCTTAGTGCTTAGTACAAAAACATTCATCAAGCCATATTGGATGCCTCCTCCTAATAAGCCAGCAGAGTCTTATTGTCATGTTGATCCTAAGATAATCAAGCTGAGAGGAGAAAAATATGTGTGAAGCATATAAATTATCACATTCTAGTGATTGGAAAGGTAATAACAATAATGATTATTGAAGCAAGTCATGTTTATGATTTTTCAGTGAATGCACTTCAAAAGACTTCATGAGAAACCATTGGCACCATGGATAAAATTTCTTAGAGATGGTACCTACCATTCATAGTGCATGTGGCTGCAGTTTTCCAAAATTGTGGTCATCTGTTGAATATTTCTGTTAATTTATTGAATTTTTTTTACAAGAAATAAATTGTTTAAAAATATTTGTTCAGTTGCACTGTTTTATTTTTCTTTTGTACTTAATTGAATTATTTCCACTTACGTTTTCATATAGATAAAAATTGTAACTTATCAGTCATTACTTCACACCTTATCTTGAATGAAGGTGAGTTTTGAAAAAAAAAACATGAAAAATTATAAAAATTGATTTTATTTTGTGGGAAAAACATGGATTCATTTGCCTGTAATGAGAATACCCTCAAAAGGAAAACAAGCTTCAGAAAATGTATGCATCTTGACTGTACTCCAGTTGCCCTTTCTATTTGTTCACAATTATCATATGTTAAAGTCAAAAGCATCTCCTAGAAGAAAATATAATTTAGATTAATGAAATAGTGAATAATCCATAAATAATTCACCTAATTTCTGGAGTTCTGACAATTTCAAGTGGTCATATGCATCCTGATGAAGATTAGAATAATTTGTTTATGCTACAGTTAATTTGAATATTTATTCAAAAAATGGTCTAGTAACAGAATGAAGAACTGTCCCCTTTGCCTCCATCAAGCTCTTCAATAACCATTCCTTATCTACCTCATTAATAGGTGTTATACTAGGTGCTCTCTTATTGAATAAGGGTTTTTCTCCTCTCAGCTTAATTATCTTGGGATTAACATGACAAAAATACTCTGCTGGCTTATTAGGAGGAGGCATCCAATATGGCTTGATGAATGTTTTTGTACTAAGCACTAAGAATGGTACCATATCTATAAGATATTATCCATTATGGTTTTTAATTATAAGTCTTTGGGAATGCATTACCTGTAAAATTAAAAACATTATGACTTGCTTCAACTATCATTAATGCTATTACCTTTCCAATTACAAGGATGTGATGATTAATATGCTTCACACATATCTTTCTCACCCTGCATATCTATGCTGATGATAATTCAACTATCATAAAAAAATGAATCAATGCACATCATCAAGACTAGGGCAATATGTCCTTCGATCTATTTCTTCAAAATTCCTCTCAAAGTTATTACTTATTAAGAATATAAGTTATAACTTATTCCAGAATATGCATTGTTTACAATGTAATCAAACGTGAAAAGTGAGGTTGTTTTACCTCCAGGGTCGGTCATCTGTCAAAACGTGCAGCGTAGAATTCAATGGCGTACTCAAAATTGTGTCCTGGGTTTGCCTGGGGTATGGTTTCGAAGATACGGCACAAACTCATATTTTTTAACGTATAACATATTGTATTGTATTATTTCGTTGAATTCACCTAGAAAGACATATTCACGAATTTTTTCTTCGAATTACCTCTTCAAATCATTCACATTTTCAGATTGTGTGGTTTATGAACAAAAACTCTTCATACAATATCGCTCAAATATAATACCTTGCTTAAATTACTGAAAACGATAGTTCACTTTCACCCATAATAAACAAATAAAGGTTAGTTTGTTGAATGTTAGTTGTTCACCATTTTTCCCTGTTTACCTCGAGGAGTTCTTCAATCCGGACTTCCCGAAGTCCCAGGACCGACTCTCTCTTTTCGCGATATTTTCCTCCACATCCCCTAAAATGCTGTACCACCTGCGCTTATAAATAGTAATTTTGTTAGTTCAAATAATAACTTGAGATGTCGCTAGTATGCCAATTTCTCGCTTCAATCCTCCCAATGAAACAATCTTGGCTCGGATCTCGTTCTCAGGAAGTCATATCTCTCGAAGACGCTGACTTCGTCAAAGATTATTATTGATTTCGAAGAAAACATCAAAATCAAAAATGCCTATTTTCTTATCGAATGATGGTACGAAAAATAATATTTCTCAACGGAAATGACTTTGCCAATATAATTATGAATATTCTATGTACCCTTTGTTACTTTTTTCATGTGAAAACCAAAAATTTCGATACATAATATAGTCCTATATTATATAGTATTCATAACACCTACAGGGTGTTACAGATTCATATCCAGGAAAGGTACACTTTCTTTGCAGAGTACTTGCTTCAAGTTTACATAGTATAAGAACACGCTTCAGTTGCTTCATTGTTCTAGGTTTATAATGGATAGAGAAGCAAATTACAAAGATGGATACAGACTAGTGAATTCACTTCCTATCCTGTGACTTTCATAAAACGTGTCTAACGTGACATTGCGTGGGTGAATCTCGCTAAGTGAACCCGCGATTTCAACCATAAATATTCGATTCTAAATGTAGTCTAATCGTTTCTGAAAGTAGCCATTTCTCAATGAGTTTGATGAGAATATGTATCAAACATGACTGAAAGAAAATTCTTCAAATATCTTTCAACAGTAGCGCCATCTATCGTTGTACATGAGAACCCCATGTAATGAGCTGAAATTCAATTGTTTCAAATCAAGGATTTATCTGCTGAATCATGAAGAGTAGCGCTGTCAGGTCTTATTTTCATCATTCACTTTATAAATGGGCAGAATAAATCCAACATTCTCTGAGAATGCCCTGAACTTCAAGCAAAGTAAAAAAAGTTATAGGCAAGTAATAGCAAAGAAATTGGAAAGAAAGCATGCAGATACCCAGCCCTAATAGCACACATTGTTCCCGGAACGTACGATTAATGTCCCATATAAGTCGCAATGTCCCGGCCTTCCATGGGATATGCACGGAACATACACGCAGAATCATTCCGGAAACATATTTTTCTTGTCCTAGATTGTCAAGTTGAGTATTCCCCAATAAATCGATTGAAGATTTTTGTATTGGGTTTATGACTCAATTCGATTATTTTCGTTACATGAAAACAGTTTGAAATTTTTTAACGAAATTCAAATTTCAACATTTTGATGAGTTGTGTAAACAAAATCCGCTGATATCGAATCGAACATAGTATCATTGCCTTTTTTTTCATCATCATTTTATATCATTTATATATATCATTATTTGCATAAACACTAAGATGGCAACGCGGTGACGTCAGTTGAAAGGATTACGTTCAGAATAGGAAACTGGCCAACTTCCACAATAGTTGAATAGTGACTGACAAAGTGACAACTGACAAGCGATTATGATCTTCACTATTGTTTACTTCAGATTTTTTATAATAATTATGATGGTTTATTGAACTTCATTCCAGCATAACTCAACCAAAACCGGGTATGGCTGAAAATAAAAGTAGGTATATATTGAAGAAATCATCCAATTCACTCATGTGATATATTATTTCAGCAATGATTTTCCTGTATATTCTGAAGCTGTTCTGGTACTCTTGTGGATCAGATGCATTAACCTACTTATTGAAGCACAAGAACAAGTTCCTGTTGTGATATTGTGAAGCATTCTAATCTTTTTACCTGACTGAGTGGCCTTCAACTTGTAAGTATTATCCTATAATTCCTGCTAAACAGATATTGACTCAAATTCTATGAGTTGTACCTAGAAAGCAAGTCCTAAGTTTCAAATATTATTTTGTTCTTATGTGTTTTTCAGTTGAATCTCAGAAGAATATTGAGAAAAATAACCAGCCTTTGTGAAAATCCATGATAAAACTATGTGTGGAAGATGGAGTACCTTTAGCAACGAAGTTGCAGAGTGAATCCAGTTGAACATAAACTTTCCTCCAACCTTTGAGGAGCCACAGCAAGTTATTGTGAACAGTGAGTATTACAATTTTTGAATCTTAAATTCAGCCTGAAATATGTGTTTGTTTTTCAGTGAACTTTGAAGAATATATCATCTACATTCAGAGACAATCCAGAGATTTGAATATGATTGAAGTTGAGAAACACCAGGGCTAGCTGAAAATTGTTTCATGTCAACACAGTTCATGCCAAATTCACTGAATTATCTGTATCATTAGTATTATTATGTATCAATAAATTTGCAAATAGTAACGTCGTGTTTCACTTCTTGGAAAAGTCAGTACCTACTATGAAGTGAGCAAAAAATATATTTGTCCCAAATATGTTCCCCCAATGACGTTCCGAGAATGTTCCAATGGAACATTCCTGGAGCGTACAATTTTTCCACAACGGATTCACCGGGAATGTCCCCGGAATGTTATGGGACTTTACGCGACATTCCCGGAACATTTCTATTGTCGCAAGGGGACATTTCCGGAATATTTTGGGAATACATTTGTGCTATCAGGGAGTTAACACAGGATATCTTATGGATGTCCATTTCATGCCTTATTTGAGGCGGGATATCCGTGGACATGAAATGTATATCCATAAGATATCCGATTGCGGACATACTAAGGATATCCGAAACGAAATTCATGAATACATCCATAGAATATTCAAATACGTTTCATTCTGGATATCCATAACAAATACCATTCAGTCATCCATGATATATCCATAAAAGATCAATAATGGATATACATGTAAGTATAGGACAGGATAGGAAAAATTGTTTTTATATTGAAAAAATGATGGAAATAAGACCTGGTCTGTGCCTAGGTTCTTATCAACTCAAATTTAAACTACTATTGGGGATGAAGGCCTAAAGATCATAACTCCGGTAACAGTTCACGATTCATTTGAAGATGGCGGTATTATCGATAATCTATGCTGCGTGTCTGTATATAATCAGTAGAAACATATTCGTCGCGATTCAGCATAAATTGAATAATAATTTCGTGAAAACATTCATCATGACGAATAATTAGACGTGGCGCCATATATAACAGCTAATATATGAAACTGAAAAGTAGCAAAAGTCTGATTTGGACAAAAATAATATGTGATGAATAAGATACCATATCTAGTATACGATAGATGGCAGCACGGCCGATAATGTCAAAGGATTTGATTACGCCAAGCACATGACTTTCCGGTTCCATTATTTTCTTATAAATTATACAATAGAAAAATAATTCGATGAATTTCTTAATTCGTCCTTATCACAAGCAAATTAATACGTGGTGACATCCATAGAATAGTAGCGAAAGCGACGGTTCCACCATTTGGTTTAGGTAGTTCAAGGTTTGGTTCAAAGTCACTATCGGCCTTTTCCGAAGATCAAAGAAATGTCTAACTTTGACCTTACTTGTTTGAAACCGTGACTGAAATTTGACATAAGTAAGCAGATGTCTACACATTTTTGTTTGGGTTTATAATGATTCGTTTCACCGTATCTTCATATCTTCATCCAACCATGATCTTCATTTACCTTTGATACGGTTGTCACATGAACACCGCGCACGAACCTTATATCATCGATAGTTCCGCCATCTCCTAACAATTCGTGAACTATTAGAGTTATTATCTTTACTGAACCAGGTCTACCAGTTTTGAAGAAATTAGAAAAGCATTTGATGAGTCCATTCCATATAGCTTTCCATCTATGCCCTATGGTCAATTCACATTCTTCCATCCACCTCAACCAACTTGCATACAGTTACATTGTATTTATTCAACAGTTCAGCACAGGGTGTGAGGGTGTTATTGAGATCGTTAAATTAACTGCTATGCAAAGCCATATATATAGTTTTTTGCTTCACCTGCGCATTTTTTGATCGTCACTTCGCGCTAGTGATATTGTGAATTTATATTAGGCCTTTTCGGAAACTCACCTTGGGACAACCCAGATCACATACAAGTAAGGTTACGAAAAATGACCCTGGGTTAGTGATCGAGGCAATTCAAATCAGGTAATCGCAGGTAAACGAACTCGCAACCGTGAACCAATGAAAGAAGAACTGAAGATGACAACTAAGTTACCGAAATACGTATTCGGTTTTTCTCAAATATTTTGTGGTTTTTGGGTTATATTTCTATTTGTGTGAATATGTCAGAATTAATCATTTCGATCATATCCCATCTTGATAGTCCTGAGCCAACCCTCGCAATTGAATTGTTTATGTAAGTGTTGAATATCGCAAAGAAAATACTTGGCAGGTTGAGATAGTGATTATCTCTTGATTGTATTGTTGTATTGTATTGTTGAAATTAGGTACTATGGTCACGTGGGACAACAATGGCTTAGTACTTTCAACCCTCCCCGACCTACAAAACAAGTAACCTGGATACCGGATCTAGCGTAAGCAATAAGATCCATGGTTGTATAGGTCAAACTAAAGTGCTTTTATGACATCATAACTTGATAGTACTGAGCCAACCCCCGCAATTAATTTTTTTATCGTAGGGTAGGTAGCAATTATTGTTCATAAACATTGTTCTTTGCGTCAAAGGAAAGCGGTCTTGATAATGAATTCAGAATGATAGTGAACATATTAATGATAAACGTATCATTAAAATCAATGTTATTATCATCATGTCCTTATATTTCCCGAAAAAATCTCGGAAAACGCTACTGATCTTTCGGGTGCCTTCGGAAATTTTAGTCGCTGACCGAGTCTGCCAGTTCACACCGATCTTGTTTATTTTTTTCGATTTCGACTATTTCGAGGTTAACTTCACTTTAGATGAATATTTTGAAAATATCAAATATCTAATTTTGAATTATCTGAATTTTAATAGCTTCACCAAAGTCAGCTAAATGAAAAAAAACGGAAGACTAGATTTTTTTTCCATTTAGCTGACTTTGGCTTCACCAACCAGTTTTTAGAACAAAATCTAAAAAATAAAGGCAAGGAAGGCTAGTTACATAAAATATTTTCATATAAGTAAGGAAAGGATGTAATGGAATCATGATTTATTGCAGGGTTTTCTCACGCTATACCTGGATGTAGATACTACGATTGGTATTAAAATGTATGAGGAATAGTTTTCTGCATTTCCGCAGCCAAAAGACTATCTCAATAAATATTGAAAGAGGGAATTAATTGGTTTAAAAGATACCTCTCTGGCTGATAGTTATATTTTGCATCTAAGAAATTAGTATTTGTTCAAAACATTTCATAACTAAAGAAGACAGTGGATAATGAAATAAGTAAGGAATATACTCTTCTGGAATAATATCCTAATATTGGTATTTTTATAGGTTCACCATTGAGGAGATATCACACACAAAGTGCAATTGCAAAGAATTTGTTCAGACTGGCATCCCAAATAATGAGAAATATTTGTAATAATCACTACTATTTGTAATAATCACTACTTTTTGTCAATTTAAGAAACAATTTCTTGAAGAAAAAGAGGTGAACGAAATACAGACAAAAAGGGGATTTAATGAGCAACACATGAATTTTATTCAAGTGGAATAAAGAATATAACTGAATACACTGAAACAATTGTTAATCACAAATTTCATTGAGTCTTGTTAATAGGTATATCTTTTAATCAGCAAAACTGTGTTCTTATCCTTATGTAGAATAGAAATATCTGATACTTCCCTGTTCCTTGACCATTTTTGAAGTAAGCATTGATAAAGTAGCTTATTGTTTCAATTAATAGAGCTAAAACTGAAAAAATATAAACTGGAATGAATACAGTTGAATTACTTACTTAGAATTCAGCAAATAATTTCAATAATGTTAATTGTCTGATTAATGATTGAACACATCATATTAATAATAAATAGCTACCTATTATAACTTCAGGATAAATAGACCTACCTCTTGTTTTGGAATGATTTATTATTGATACCTTCATCATAGATGAGTATACTAATACCTACTTATATGTACTCTTTATATGATAATTACATTGTTTCTATCTTTTTGCACTATATTGCTTTATTGACTATATAAATGTTCAATGTTTCATAGTGTTAACATACATGCAGCATTTTTCATTCTGTTCATACCCTGAAAATCAAGTAATACTATTGGTGAAAAATACTATTTCACCACTCTAATATGAACTCACTTCCTGAAATATTTTTGTTCTGAAAGGTTTTTAGTTGTATTTTATTGATTCTAGTCAGCAGCTGCCTTCAATATATGGTATCTTGGAATTCTTATTTACCCCTTAGTCCTATGTATATCAACTTTCTGATCGCTTGAGTACTTGGTCAAAGAATTTGGTACTTAGTACTGTTCATGTAACATGATTGTAATCCTATCAACAAGCACAGTCCTGCAGAGTGCAGATCTTCAAGAAAGTGACAAATTTTTTGTTCATATTGTTGAAAGTGAATTCACTGAATCAAAGAAAGATAAAATATTCTTCCATACTGAATTTACTAACTGAAATAGTGATCTGAAATGACAAAAATAATATGCTGAAAAATTTTCCAATGATGAAAATGATTAGCACTAAATGATTTTTCAATTGCACAGTGTATACTGGCAGCACTAGCACATATATTACTCTCAAAATGTTTTTTCACTTTTTTTCATAATAATTAGAAAGTATAATTTCAAGTACCTACCTATATGTGCATACAAAAAATAATAATACAAAAAATATGCAGTGTTTTTGCATTTAGCAGTATAGTTTCAATTCAGCAAACCAAACACTACAAAATATATGGTTTATTCAATCATAGTGATTTCTACACGAATCTAACCACATACCTATATGGTCTTGTTAAGATATATTATGCTTCAGTTCTATAAATCTTGATAAATACTAAAAAAAATACATCTGGCAACGTTGTTATGTAGCGTTATCATCCGATAAGTTGACAAAATTTCAGAAAAAATAACGCGACGTCGCGCAATGCACCGTCTGGTCGCATTAAATCCCTGTAGGCTTCGGATATAGTCTCGGTGTGCACCGGTAGATATATATATATATATATATATATATATATATATATATATATATATATATATATATATATATATATATATATATTTACTTCCAGCGTACAAAGTGAGACACTCCAATGAGAAACCTACGGAAGCTGTGAGGACCATGTCAAAGTGAGGTCCGTATACGGACCTCACAACGTTTTCCTTCATAAAATTTACTTCCTTCTTATTTTTCAATGGGAGTTTCATTGCCTCGGAACGTGGAAGTATATGGAGTTCAGGTTATTTTTCTCCTTAAATTTCAATCACTTTTGATCGATTTATGGCTGAAAATAGGTGGACCTCACTTTGGTAGGAGCATGATAATTATGATATACTTTAGTTCGATGATTTGACACTTGGAACGCTGCTGCGCGTGTATATTATCTATACGTGTATATTTCAGTCCCTGTGCATTTATATGTTGAGTACAAATTGAGGACTGTAAAAGTGGCAACACTGCAAAACATATTAAATCTTGCCATCTATAATTATACTGACCGAAATTGATTTGAAGGGGTTTTCGCGGTCAAGGACCATGTCGAAATTCAAAAATCGAGATGATGGCTCCTAGATGGCGGATCCAAGATGGCGGAAGAGTTTTGTAGTTACTGTCCCATTCGATTCAAAATTGGTCTGTAAGGGTTCTCGAGTACAAAGATCGAGACTTTTTTAACAAAATTAATGAAATCAAGATGGCGTCTCCATGATGGTGGCCCCAAGATGGCGATTGGGTTTGGTGATTACTATCCGATTCGATTCGAAATTGGTATGTAGGGGTTCTCGCAGTCAGAGACTTTGAATAATTCAATGTTAAGATCAATAAAATCGAGATGGTGGCTCCAAGATGGCGGATCCAAGATGGCGGAAGAGTTTTGTAGTTACTGTCCCATTCGATTCAAAATTGGTCTGTAAGAGTTCTCGAGTACAGAGATCGAGACTTTTTTAACAAAATTAATGAAATCAAGATGGCTTCTCCATGATGGTGGCCCCAAGATGGCGATTGGGTTTGGTGATTACTATCCGATTCGATTCAAAATTGGTATGTAGGGGTTCTCGCAGTCAGAGACTTTGAATAATTCAATGTTAAGATCAATAAAATCGAGATGGTGGCTCCAAGATGGCGAATCCAAGATGGCGGAAGAGTTTTGTAGTTACTGTCCCATTCGATTCAAAATTGGTCTGTAAGGGTTCTCGAGTACAGAGATCGAGACTTTTTTAACAAAATTAATGAAATCAAGATGGCGTCTCCATGATGGTGGCCCCAAGATGGCGATTGGGTTTGGTGATTACTATCCGATTCGATTTAAAATTCGTATGTAGGGGTTCTCGCAGTCAGAGACTTTGAATAATTCAATGTTAAGATCAATAAAATCGAGATGGTGGCTCCAAGATGGCGGATCCAAGATGGCGGAAGAGTTTTGTAGTTACTGTCCCATTCGATTCAAAATTGGTCTGTAAGGGTTCTCGAGTACAGAGATCGAGACTTTTTTAACAAAATTAATGAAATCAAGATGGCGTCTCCATGATGGTGGCCCCAAGATGGCGATTGGGTTTGGTGATTACTATCCGATTCGATTCAAAATTGGTATGTAGGGGTTCTCGCAGTCAGAGACTTTGAATAATTCAATGTTAAGATCAATAAAATCGAGATGGTGGCTCCAAGATGGCGGATCCAAGATGGCGGAAGAGTTTTGTAGTTACTGTCCCATTCGATTCAAAATTGGTCTGTAAGGGTTCTCGAGTACAGAGATCGAGACTTTTTTAACAAAATTAATGAAATCAAGATGGCGTCTCCATGATGGTGGCCCCAAGATGGCGATTGGGTTTGGTGATTACTATCCGATTCGATTCAAAATTGGTATGTAGGGGTTCTCGCAGTCAGAGACTTTGAATAATTCAATGTTTAGATCAATAAAATCGAGATGGTGGCTCCAAGATGGCGGATCCAAGATGGTGGAAGAGTTATGTATTCACTGTCCGATTCAATTCAAAATTGGATTAAGAGGGGTTTCGGATGCAGAGATCGGGAGTTGTTTGTCAAAATTCATGTAATAAAGATGGCGGTTTCAAAATGGCGGCTTCAACATTGCAGGCGAGTTTGGTGTTTACTGTCCGATTTGTTTCAGAATTGGATTGTAAACGTTTGAGGGTGCGGAAGATTGATATCCTCTGTCCAAATTCATGGAATAAAGATGGCGGCTTCAAGATGGTGGATGAATTTGGTGATTATTGTCAGATTTCATTCAAAACTGGTTTGTAGGATTTTTTGTGTGCGGAGATCATGAAACCTAGATGGCGGATTCGACCCAATCGTTTATCAAAATTGATGAAACCAAGATCGCGGCTCAATGATGGCGGCCCCAAGATGGCGAATGAGTTTCGTGATTTCTATCCGATTTGATTCAAAACTGGTATGTAGGGGTGTTCTAGGTCAGAGACTTTGATTGATCCAATGTAAAAATCTATAAAATCAAGATGGTGGCTTCAAGATGGCGGATCCAAGATGGCGGAAGAGTTTTCTAATTACTGTCCGATTCAATTCAAAATTGGTTTCTGAGGCTTCTCAGGTGCGGAGATCGAGAATTGTTCGTCAAAATTCATGGAATCGAATAGGCGTCTTCAAGATGGCGGCTCCAACATTGCGGACATATCTGATTCCCAGAATAACCAAGTTTATCGAACTGAACTATGTTTTCCTTACAAGTACATTTGCATAAAATATTGTTTTAAAATTATTTTTTACGTTTATTTTATATTGTTTTTTTTTAGCATCATACTTTGTTAAATTGAAACTTTCAATTCTGAATTGACTGCCAATAATAAAAAAAACTCAATCTTGAAGCCGCCATTTCAATTTCTTGAATATAACCTATGCTTGAACATTATAAATCTACGACCTTGAAAACCGCTACATACCCAATCAGACCATAATTATATATTTCGTTTGTCAATTTGAACCCACCATCATAAATTCATGAACTTTGGATTAAATTGCATTCTCTCCGAACCCAAAAACTCCCACAAACCAATTTCAAATGAAATCAAACCATGATCACATATTCATTGGAGCCGCCATGTCTATTTTTTTATTAGTAATTTCCTGATGAATTGTCTTCGGAATTAAATTCACCTGCCGAATTTCAGATCAATCGGACGATTTGGAATGTGTTGAATTCGACTGTTTGAATAACTCAAATTATAATCACGTATCTACAAGTTCCTAACAACTGAGTGAATAAATTGATGATAATTTCCAATAATTGAGAATATTACATACAGAATATTTCAAATTCACATTGCTATAAAAATTAGTTTTTTAACGATTATTTCATTACACTTTCTAGTTCACATTGTTATATAAAGGTGATTTATGTAATGAGTTCCATAGTTTTACCATTCGACAGAAAAAATAATTCTGATAGAAAGAGAATTTCGTCAGGTGTCAATCCTAACAATGGAAAGGTGGCCAGTCTGTCTGAAATTGCTGGTGATGTATTAACATACATGATTTCCTATGTGCATCAACATTGATAATATCTATGGAAGAAATAGACCTACTTTTCTGCGGTATTCTAGAAAGGTCAATCAATACCTACATGATTGCAGGATTACCAACTCTCAACTCAGCGAGTCCTAGCGAATGGGGAGCTGAACTTCGAATACGTGGGCGATACTTCATGATATGTTGAATTCGGGTTGTTGATCGTGTTGAAGAATCGAAATATGAAAAAATGGATTAGCCATAAATTGGACAAAAAACATTTTTTGAAAGAGAAAAATAGTCTATCCAATTAAAAATATCAAACATAGTTTGAAATGAATGCCTGGTAGACTACGAGCAGAAAACAACTACTTTCCTGGTAAATGCATTCACAGTGTGAATCGTTGCATGGACTACGAACAGATATAATTCGATGTTCTGCGTGGTATTCACCAGGAAAGTAGTTGTTTTCTGCTCGTAGTCTACCAGACATTCATTTCAAACTATGTTCGATATTTTCAATTGGATAGACTATTTTTCTCTTTTAAAAAAATTTTTTTGTCCAATTTATGGCTAATCCATTATTTCATTTATTACGCTTAGTCAAGCTCTTAGCCATTTCCAAGTTCTGCAAAACTTGAGAGATTCGTTTCTGTTTCTTTCTTCTGCCGCATGATGTCGCCACATTGGGACAGGCGACGCTTCGAGTGGAGATCTTACGGTCTCTACTCGAATAACTACCCTGCACTGATGAGGGCCAATAAGCCCGAAACCGGTCTGTAGGTTGTTATGCGTGCCTGTCTCGATGTGAATTTGTCACGTCTTAGGAAGAAAGAAACATTTGCGATTTGCATTCACAGTGTGAATCGTTGCATGGACTACGAATTATAATTCAATGTTCTGCGTGGTATTTACCAGGAAAGTAGTTGTTTTCTGCTCGTAGTCTACCATACATTATTTTCAAACTATGTTTGATATTTTCAATTGGATAGACTATTTTTCTCTTTGAAAAAAACATCGAAATATTGTCGATGGAGTAAAAAAGTCAGCAGAATACTCGGCTAGGTGGTGAGATGATTCGTGAATTGAAGATAATTGAACTGAAAAGCAGTAACATACTCATAATGATTCAGTCTCTCGTGTGTATGATTTTTTAGTCGAAGAAACGCTTGGAGACTGTATTTTTCATCATTGGTTTCATTTTCAGATAAATAAGAGAAATATTCTTGCCTCGATACTTCTTGTTGTTGGAATGTTTCTTCTCGGTTTACGAGTTCTTTTTTTCTGGAGGTTCATCCATGAAAAGTTTGTGACAATCTGAAATGTATTGTTTTGTAATTCTGATGTTCCAAAAGGATAATTGATAACTGATTTGATGATCAATTCCTAGTTTTTATGACTGATTCCATCGAATCTGATATCAAATATAACATTTATAAGTTCGTAGAGTATCTTAATTTTTCGAGACTGGGCATTGAAGTTGAATTTGTGGAGAAATTGTCTGGAATATAATTCTGAAATTTTGTTGGTTCACTGAGTAAACTGAGTTCATCCATGAGTGTTCGGAGTATTGATTACAAAAATTGAAAGAAATCACAGGAAGTAAGTTAGTGAGAGCGTGCTGGAACATGTATATTTTGAGAAATTTCAAACACAGGTTTTACATCAAAAAGTTATGTAAGAATATAGGTCGAGAGCACCCTCGGAAAATTCTAAACTTCCAATTTGAAATTTGAATCGAATCAGACCATATAATTAAAAATATCTTACCTCAAATACACCCACATACCAAATTCTAATGAAATCAGATCATAAACAAACTCGTCCATCTTGGAGCCGCCATCTTGAACTTCTGAATTTTGAACACAAATTCTCCAATTCACACCCCGAAAAACTCCACGAACCAATTTTGGATCGTATCATATCATAAACACATTACTTGTTCGTCATCTTGGAGCCAACTTTTTTTTTGATAGAAAATTATTTATATTCGACCAAAATAACCCCCAACATACCAAACTTGAATAGGATCGGACTAAAAATACAAAATAGCCAGCCCATCACGGAGCCGCCATCTTGAATTATGCCAAAACATCAATGATATCCTACCTTGAAAAACCCCCACATACTGATTTTTAGTCGAGCCGGATCATAATCACAAAATACGTTTGCCATCTTGAAGCCGCCATCTCGAATCAGTGAATAGAAAAAACATAATAATCTGCTATCTCAAAGATGTCCATATTCAAAATTTTGAAAAAATCGGATCGTTATCACAAAATGCGTTCGACATCTTGAAGTCACTCTTTTATCTTTTTCTCTATAAAGTTATTCTATGAATTTTCACAAAAAAATATGCAATTAAATATTGATGGATCATAATCGTAATTTTGGACCCCAAAAACCCCTGAATATCAATTTTGAAGCCGATTGGACCATAATCACAAAAGTCGTTCGCCATCTTAAAGCCGTCATCTTGAATTGTTGACTTTTTATATAGAATTCATGATCTACGACCTTAAACATTCCCATACCAAATTTGAATAGATTTGTATCATAATCACGAAATTCGTACGCCATATTCAAGCCGCCATCTTGTTTTCTTTTCAAATGATTCCTTAATGCATTGTATTCAGAGTTATAAACACCTGCCAAATTCAAATTCACTCAGACATCTAAAAGTTGGTGAAACTTCACCTCAAAGATTCATACAGGTGAAGTAAAAATAAAACATCAGGAAAATAATTTTGTTAAAGGGAAGTTCGGTATGTCTCGAATTTGACAAATGAGGGATGGTCAGTCTGAGCCCGTCTAGATTCCATTACATTAAAACATCAAACAGGTGAAGTTGAAATAAACCGTACGAATAATAGGGATGCAGATGATTGATTCCAAAATGGTGTAAGTCAATATGAAAGTGGAGTACCTATTGATGTTGCCTAAAATACCATACTTTGAAACAATGAGAAATAATTTGATCGAAACGAATATGAAAGTTTCTCAGTATTTTGACTTTCACCAAGACAATTCGTGGTTTCATATTTTGGGATTTGAAGTTGCCTCATTATGGTTTTCTCTTTATTATTCATAGCATATATACATTTCTTTGTTTTACGATCCATCCTGAAAATAAATATTCAGTCACATAGTATTATTTCATGTATCAAGCTAACTGATCAACGTAACCTTTTTTAATTGAACAATAAACAGTATTCACGATAACTACTACCAAATTTAACTCACAGTACGATGTTGCGCAGACTGATAGTCATTCGAGCTTCAATTGCGACGCACGTGATGATTCGGAAAGAGGCAACTGACCATCTGCGCATAATGCGTAGTGAAATAAGGCAACATTGTGCGGTCCTCACTTTATACGGTTCATAATAATATACATGGTGAAAGGACCTCACTTTGGTAGAAGCATATATAAAAATAAACGGACCCCACTTTGATATTGTGGCGGACGGTCCTCATATCGTTCAGATATACGCGAAAAAATCAACTCTGAAATAATCAACATTCTACGTGTATACTCGAGGTTTTTATGTTGCCTTGCTTCGGAAGAGGACAGAAAAAGTGAAATCAAGTGCTTAGCTCAACTCCTTCTGGTGGTCCTCACAACGTGCATCCGACGGTGTGTCCTCAGTTTGATAGCTGGCCGTATATATATATATATATATATATATATATATATATATATATATATATATATATATATATACGGCCAGCTATCAAACTGAGGACACATCGTCGGATGCACGTTGTGAGGACCACCAGAAGGAGATGAGCTAAGCACTTGATTTCACGTTTTCTGTCCTCTTCCGAAGCAAGGCAACATAAAAACCTCGAGTATACACGTAGAATGTTGATTATTTCTGAGTTGATTTTTTCGCGTATATCTGAACGATATGAGGACCGTCCGCCACAATATCAAAGTGGGGTCCGTTTATTTTTATATATGCTTCTACCAAAGTGAGGTCTTTTCACCATGTATATTATTATGAACCGTATAAAGTGAGGACCGCACAATGTTGCCTTATTTCACTACGCATTATGCGCAGATGTACAGTTGCTTCTTTCCGGATCATCGCGTGCATCGCAATTGAGGCTCGAATGACTATCAGTCTGCGCAGCATCGTACAGTGAGTTGAATTTGGTAGTAGTTATCGTGAATACTGTTTATTGTTCAATTAAAAAAGGTTACGTTGATCAGTTAGCTTGATACATGATGGATCGTAAAACGAAGAAATCTATATATGCTATGAATAATAAAGAGAAAACCATAATGAGGCAACTTCAAATCCCAAAATATGAAACCACGAATTGTCTTGGTGAAAGTCAAAATACTGAGAAACTTTCATATTCGTTTCGATCAAACTATTTCTCATTGTTTCAAAGTATGGTATTTTAGGCAACATCAATAGGTACTCCACTTTTATATTGACTTAGACCATTTTGGAATCAATGATCTGCATCCTTATTATTCATACGGTTTATTTCAACTTCACCTGTTTGATGTTTGAATGTAATGGAATCTAGACGGGCTCAGACTGACCATCCCTCATTTGTCAAATTCGAGACATACCGAACTTCCCTTTAACAAAATTATTTTCCTGATGTTTTATTTTTACTTCACCTGTATGAATCTTTGAGGTGAAGTTTCACCAACTTTTAGATGTCTGAGTGAATTTGAATTTGGCAGGTGTTCATAACTCTGAATACAATGCATTAAGGAATCATTCGAAAAGAAAACAAGATGGCGGCTTGAATATGCCATACGAATTTCGTGATTATGATCCAAATCTATTCAAATTTGGTATGGGAATGTTTAAGGTCGTAGATCATGAATTCTATATAAAAAGTCAACAATTCAAGATGGCGGCTTTAAGATGGCGAACGACTTTTGTGATTATGGTCCAATCGGCTTCAAAATTGATATTCAGGGGTTTTTGGGGTCCAAAATTACGATTATGATCCATCAATATTTAATTGCATATTTTTTTGTGAAAATTCATAAAATAACTTTATAGAGAAAAAGATAAAAGAGTGATTTCAAGATGTCGAACGCATTTTGTGATAACGATCCGATTCTTTCAAAATTTTGAATATGGACATTTTTGAGGTAGCAGATTATTATGTTTTTTCTAATCACTGATTCGAGATGGCGGCTTCAAGATGGCAAACGTATTTTGTGATTATGATCCGGCTCGATTAAAAATCAGTATGTGGGGGTTTTTCAAGGTAGGATATCATTGATGTTTTGGCATAATTCAAGATGGCGGCTCCGTGATGGGCGGGCTATTTTGTATTTTTAGTCCGATCCTATTCAAGTTTGGTATGTTGGGGGTTATTTTGGTCGAATATAAATAATTTTCTATCGAAAGAAAGGTGGCTCCAAGATGACGAACAAGATGTATGTTTCGCTGACACGACCACTTCAACATAATCAAAAAAAAAATCATACCAGAATTTAGTGCTTTTTTGTTGCTAATTTGTTCCCGTTTTGAAAAATTTGTTGCTGGTGCCGATATATAAAAAATGGGCCATGCCAGCTTCACGGGATGCGCACGGCAACTTTTTTATTCCGCGGCTGTATTGAGAAACTAATATACCAATATAAACCCCTAATTTGTTGCTTATTTGTTCCCTCTTTCGAATTTTCGCATTATTTCCCATTACAGAAAAAAATGAGTCCATGCCAGCTTCACGATAAGCTGACACAGCAACTTTTTTATTCCGCGACTGTATCGAAAAATGAATATACCAAAATGAAGAGCTAATATGTTGCTAATTTGTTACCCCTTTCAAATTCTCGAATTTTTCTCTATTACAGAAAAAAAAAATGATATACAGCTGTACCTACCATCATAAGCATAATTTTTTCTTTCAGACATGTTGGATTGAAAACTACTCGGAAAACTATCATACCTAAATGATTGTTGTTGGTGATTCGTTCATATTTTAGAATACTTATTTGTTTTTTAAATTTTTTTAAATTGTAATCATCGTGCAAGATAAATTTCACGATAATTTCGTTATCTGACATGTAAACTAAAAATGTATTATGCAAGAATTTGTTGCTTTCCGGATGCTTATTTGTTGCCCTTTCAGAATTTTTGTTGCTCTTGTTTTGAAAATTTTGATGTACCATCCTGCCATGCGCTGGGATGCCAGATAGATTTCTCGATAGATTCGTCATCTGAGATTTTGAAAGTCGGTTGAAGAGGAGAAAAGTTATGACTGCAAAACTGAAAAATTGATTTTTTCAGGTCACTCTGTAAATGAAAGACATAAGAAGACAATTCTGGAGATGATTCAAGTTACTGATATCCCCTTTATGCCTCTGCTGTTGAAGTTGAAAAAAAAAACTGTTTTTCTTCATTTGGGATCTTTTTGAAAATTCCGAAATTTTGGAAAGTTTCAAAAAACACCTTGTAGCAATTTTATGGAAAAACCTCATGTTACGAAAAAGTACTGGATTATAGCTGAAGGACTGAGCTAGCGAACAGCGCAAACAGAATTCGAATTATTCAAATCAGAAAAAAGTTATTCAAATTTCAACAGGGGCAAAATTTCGGGGTGCGACGTAATTAGTGTTGCATAGTTTATATCAGAATTTGTTCCTTGGTTGTTGTTCATTTCTTTTTGTTTTCGAGAATTTGTTGCTATCATTTGAGAACAAAAACATGCCCGGGCGATTAAAAGTAAAGTATCGTGTCGGTGAGAAAAAATTCTGAAAAGGGAACAACTTAGCATCCGGAAAGCAACAAATTCTAGTGTGATCGTTTTTTAATTCACTTGTCAAATAACGAAATTATCGTGAAATCAATCTGGCATGGCATCTTCTTCCATCAAAATTTTCAAAAAAAGAGCAACAAAAATTCTGAAAGGGGAACAAATTAGCAACAAGAAAGCAACAAAATCTGGTATAGTCATTTTTTAGTTCACACGTCAGATAACGAAATTATCGAGAAATTAATCTGGCATGGCAGCGCATGGGAGCATGGTACATCAAAATTTTCAAAAAAAGAGCAACAGAAATTCTGAAAGGGGAACAAATTAGCATCCGGAAAGCAACAAATTCTGGTATAATACATTTTCAGTTTACATGTCAGATAACGAAATCATCGTGAAATCAATCTGGCATGGCAGCGCATGGCATCATGGTACATCAAAATTTTCAAAACAAGAGCAACAAAAATTCTGAAAGGGGAACAAATTAGCAATAAGAAAGCAACAAATTCTGGTATAATACATTTTTAGTTTACATGTCAGATAACGAAATTATCGTGAAATTTATCTTGCACGATGATTACATTTTAAAAAAATTCAAACAACAAATAAGTATTCTAAAATATGAACGAATCAGCAACAACAATTATTTAGGTATGATAGTTTTCCGAGTAGTTTTCAATCCAACCTGTCTGAAAGAAAAAATTATGCTTATGATGGTAGGTACAGCTGTATATAATTTTTTTCTGTAATAGAGGAAAATTCGAGAATTTGAAAGGGGGAACAAATTAGCAACAAATTAGCTCTTCATTTTGGTATATTCATTTTTCGATACAGTCGCGGAATAAAAAAGTTGCTGTGTCAGCTTATCGTGAAGCTGGCATGGACTCATTTTTTTCTGTAATGGGAAATAATGCGAAAATTTGAAAGAGGGAACAAATAAGCAACAAATTAGGGCTTTATATTGGTATATTTGTTTTTCAATATAGCCGCGGAATAAAAAAGTTGCCGTGCTAGCATCCCGTGAAGCTGGCATGGGCCCATTTTTTATATATCGGCACCAGCAACAAAGTTTTCAGAAACGGGAACAAATTAGCAACAAAAAAGCACTAAATTCTGGTATAATTATTTCTTTATTTTGTTGAAGTGGTCGTGTCAGCGTAACATGCATACGAACAAGTAATGTGTTTATGATCTGATACGATCCAAAATTGGTTCGTGGAGTTTTTCGGGGTGTGAATTGGAGAATTTGTGTTCAAAATTCAGAAGTTCAAGATGGCGGCTCCAAGATGGACGAGTTTGTTTATGATCTGATTTCATTCGAATTCGGTATGTGGGTGTATGTGGGTAAGATATTTTTAAATATATGGTCTGATTCGATTCAAATTTCAAATTGGAAGTTTAGAATTTTCCGAGGGTGCTCTCGACCTATATTCTTACATAACTTATTGATATAAAACCAGTGTTTGAAATTCCTCAAAATATACATGTTCCAGCACGCTCTCACTTACTTACTTCCTGTGATTTCTTTCAATTTTTGTAATCAATACTCCGAACACTCATGGATGAACTCAGTTCACTCAGTGAACCAACAAAATTTCAGAATTATATTCCAGACAATTTCTCCACAAATTCAACTTCAATGCCCAGTCTCGAAAAATTAAGATACTGTACGAACTTATAAATGTTATATTTGATATCAGATTCGATGGAATCAGTCATAAAAACTAGGAATTGATCATCAAATCAGTTATCCTTTTGGAACATCAGAATTACAAAACAATACATTTCAGATTGTCACAAACTTTTCATGGATGAACCTCCAGAAAAAAAAACCGTAGACCGAGAAGAAACATTCCAACAACAAGAAGTCTCGAGGCAAGAATATTTCCCTTATTTATCTGAAAATGAAACCAATGATGAAAAATACAGTCTCCAAGCGTTTCTTCGACTAAAAAATCATACACACGAGAAACTGAATCATTTTGAGTATGTTACTGCCTTCCAGTTCAATTATCTTCAATTCACGAATCATCTCACCACCTAGCCGAGTATTCTACTGACTTTTTTACTCCATCGACAATATTTCGATTTTTCTTTCAAAGAGAAAAATAGTCTATCCAATTAAAAATATCAAACATAGTTTGAAATGAATGTATGGTAGACTACGAGCAGAAAACATTTACTTTCCTGGTAAAAACCACGCAGAACATTGAATTATATCTGTTCGTAGTCCATGCAACGATTCACACTGTGAATGCAGATCGCAAATGTTTCTTTCTTCCTAAGACGTGACAAATTCACATCGAGACAGGCACGCCTAACAAACTACAGACCGGTTTCGGACTCATTGGCCCTCATCAGTGCAGGGTAGTTATTCGAGTAGAGACCGTAAGATCTCCACTCGAAGCGTCGCCTGTCCCAATGTGGCGACATGATGCGGCAGAAGAAAGAAACACTCCAGAAACGAATCTCTCAAGTTTTACAGAACTTGGAAGTGGCTAAGAACTTGACTAAGCGTAATAAATGAAAAAATGGATAGCCATAAATTGGACAAAAAAAAATTTTTGAAAGAGAAAAATAGTATATCCAATTAAAAATATCGAACATAGTTTGAAATGAATGTCTGGTAGACTACGAGCAGAAAACAACTACTTCCCTGGTAAATACCACGCAGAACATTGAATTATATCTGTTCGTAGTCCATGCAACGATTCACACTGTGAATGCATTTACCAGGAAAGTAGTTGTTTTCTGCTCGTAGTCTACCAGACATTCATTTCAAACTATGTTTGATATTTTTAATTGGATAGACTATTTTTCTCTTTAAAAAATTTTTTTTGGTCTAATTTATGGCTAATCCATTTTTTCATATTTCGATTCTTCAACACGATCAACAACCCGAATTCAACATATCATGAAGTATCGCACACGTATTCGAAGTTCAGCTCCCCATTCGCTAGGACTCGCTGAGTTGAGAGTTGGTAATCCTGCAATCATGTAGGTATTGATTGACCTTTCTAGAATACCGCAGAAAAGTAGGTCTATCTCTTCCATAGATATTATCAATGTTGATGCACATAGGAAATCATGTATGTTAATACATCACCAGCAATTTCAGACAGACTGGCCACCTTTCCATTGTTAGGATTGACAATTGACGAAATTCTCTTTCTATCAGAATTATTTTTTCTGTCGAATGGTAAATCTGTGGAACTCATTACATAAATCACGTTTATATAACAATGTGAACTAGAAAGTGGAATGAAATAATCGTAAAAAAACTAATTTTTATAGCAATGTGAATTTGAAATATTCTGTATGTAATATTCTCAATTATTGAAAATTATCTTCAATTTATTCACTCAGTTGTTAGGAACGTGTAGATACGTGATTATAATTTGAGTTATTCAAACAGTCGAATTCAACACATTCCAAATCGTCCGATTGATCTCAAATTCGGCAGGTGAATTTAATTCCGAAGACAATTCATCAGGAAATTACTATTAATAAAATAGACATGGCGGCTCCAATGAATATGTGATCATGGTTTGATTCCATTTGAAATTGGTGTGTGGGAGTTTTTGGGTTCGGAGAGAATGCAATTTAATCCAAAGTTCATGAATTCATGATGGTGGGTGCAAATTGACAAACGAAATATATAATTATGGTCTGATTGGGTATGTAGCGGTTTTCAAGGTCGTAGATTTATAATGTTCAAGCATAGATTATATTCAAGAAATTGAAATGGCGGCTTCAAGATTGAGTTTTTTTTTATTATTGGCAGTCAATTCAGAATTGAAAGTTTCAATTTAACAAAGTTTGATGCTAAAAAGAACAATATAAAATAAACGTGAAAAATAATTTTAAAACAATATTTTATGCAAATGTACTTGTAAGGAAAACATAGTTCAGTTCGATGAACTTGGTTATTCTGGGAATCAGATATGTCCGCCATGTTGGAGCCGCCATCTTGAAGACGCAAATTCGATTTCATGAATTTTGACGAACAATTCTCGATCTCCGCACCTGAAAAGCTTCAGAAACCAATTTTGAATTGAATCGGACAGTAATTAGAAAACTCTTCCGCCATCTTGGATCCGCCATCTTGAAGCCACCATCTTGATTTTATAGATTTTAATATTGGATCAATAAAAGTCTCTGACCTAGAACACCCCTACATACCAGTTTAGAATCGAATCGGATAGAAATCACGAAACTCATTCGCCATCTTGGGGCCGCCATCATTGAGCCGCGATCTTGATTTCATAGATTTTGATAAACGATTGGGTAGAATCCGCCATCTAGGTTTCATGAGTTCTTGATCTCCGCACACAAAAAATCCTACAAACCAGTTTTGAATGAAATCTGACACTAATCACCAAATTCATCCACCATCTTGAAGCCGCCATCTTTATTCCATGAATTTGGACAGAGGATATCAATCTTCCGCACCCTCAAACGTTAAAAATCCAATTCTGAAACTAATCGGACAGTAAACACCAAACTCGCCTGCAATGTTGAAGCCGCCATTTTGAAACCGCCATCTTTATTACATGAATTTTGACAAACAACTCCCGATCTCTGAATCCGAAACCCCTCACAATCCAATTTTGAATTGAATCGGACAGTGAATACATAACTCTTCCACCATCTTGGATCCGCCATCTTGGAGCCACCATCTCGATTTTATTGATCTTAACATTGAATTATTCAAAGTCTCTGACTGCGAGAACCCCTACATACCAATTTTGAATCGAATCGGATAGTAATCACCAAACTCAATCGCCTTCTTGGGGCCACCATCATGGAGACGCCATCTTGATTTCATTAATTTTGTTAAAAAAGTCTCGATCTTTGTACTCGAGAACCCTTAAAGACCAATTTTGAATCGAATGGGACAGTAACTACAAAACTCTTCCGCCATCTTGGATCCGCCATCTAGGAGCCATCATCTCGATTTTTGAATTTCGACATGGTCCTTGACCGCGAAAACCCCTTGAAATCAATTTCGGTCAGTATAATTATGGATGGCAAGATTTAATATGTTTTGCAGTGTTGCCACTTTTCCAGTCCTCACTTTGTACTCAACATATAAATGCACAGGGACTGAAATATACACGTATAGATAATATACTCGCGCAGCAGCGTTCCAAGTGTCAAATCATCGAACTAAAGTATATCATAATTATCATGCTCCTACCAAAGTGAGGTCCACCTATTTTCAGCCATAAATCGATCAACAGTGATTGAAATTTAAGGAGAAAAATAACCTGAACTACATATACTTCCACGTTCCGAGGCAATGAAACTTCCATTGAAAAATAAGAAGGAAGTAAATTTTATGAAGGAAAACGTTGTGAGGTCCGTATACGGACCTCACTTTGACATGGTCCTCACAGCTTCCGTAGGTTTCTCATTGGAGTGTCTCACTTTGTACGCTGGAAGTAAATATATATATATATATATATATATATATATAGGAGAGGGTAGTCGTTGCTGACTAGTTAGAGTTTGCCTGTAAATCTTGGGGAATGCAGCAATAGTATTAAGAAAAACTCTTTAAAGTTTGATTCCAAGCTTTCGGAAATAGTTTATTTCCATCATCAGGGAGGAACTACAATGAAAATAATGATTTTAATACAACAGTGAAAGAGCTTATTACAACATACCTTTGGTGAGGATGCAATACTTGATGTTAAACGATTTTGAAGACATAAGGATATAACATTAATGAATATTGACACAAAGACGTACAAATCAGGAAGGCGACATCACTTTTAACGAAAATGTTACATGATTAAAATCATTTTAAAAAGAGTCATTATTTTTTTTTATAACGGCGTTACATTTGAAAATGTGGGAAAACCAAGTTTAGGTTAGGTTTGTTACATCTTCTCCCTCATCTGAAAAATATTGTAGGTTATGTTGTTGTGATATCATGACAACATGGGCCTTTGCCACAAAAGATGATAACAATACTTTTCAGACATAAGAAGAATTTGTTTCAACCTCACCCTGATCAGAGTCAGTAGTAGGTAAAAAAAATTTTTTGGAATAAAACTTTAAAATGAACTGGAGAGATGAAGATATCAAGAAATTTACGTCACTGTTCATTGAACTCTGTATTGTTATTTGGATTTATGTCAAGAAGAAGTAAATAGGGATAGATTTCACTCAAATGTTTAATATCCGTTTTTTTGTTAATGCAGTTGTTGTGTTGAGATATATATGCCATTTCCAGAAAGGTTCGCTTGGTCAAGTTAGACTCTACTGATAATATTTTAGTTTGTTGAAAATTTATTTTATGATCCAGATTATACACATGTTCCGCCAAAGCACATCTGTCTGGATGTAACCTACAATCACTTTTATGTGCAGTGATTCTATCTGCTAGTGGTCTCTTTGATTGTCCTATATATTGTTTATCGCAATCTTGGCAAGGAATACTGTAAATTACATTCGACTTGGACATTAATGGAACTTTATCTTTTAATTTGGAATAAATTTTCTTTAATGGTAAAATGGTTTTATTGGCTATTTTTATATTTGCAATGGGGTTAAATATTCTGGTGAGTTTGGGAGTTATCTCTCTAATATATGGTAAGGAGATATATTTGATTAAAGGTGGAGGGTCATTATTAGTAATGTGGTTAATGTTATTTAATGGGTTATCGTTAATTTCAGGATCATTGGCAGTCGATGTGCTGAATAATATTTTTTGAATTAATTTTTTTGGATATGAATTTTCTAAGAAAAGGTTGAGGAGAATGTCTAGATTTTTTTTGTGAAAAGAAGTATCAGAGATTTTTAGAACTCGATTTTTCATTTGTTTAACCAGACTAATTTTCATTGTCTGTGTGTGGTATGAGAGATAGTTTAGGTATCGTCCTGAACTGCACGGTTTTCTGTACCAGTCTATTAGTACAGTATTATTGTGAGTTCTTATCAATCTTGTGTCCAAGAATGGTACTGATTGTTGATCATCTTCTATCTCTATTGTAAATTGAATGAAGGGGTCATAGCTATTAAAAGTTTCTAAAATCTCATTGATACCGTTTGCAGGAATCGAAATTATAATGTCATCAACATATTTTTTTAAAAAGAAAGGTTGGAAAGATAAAACTGGAATGACTGTATCTAAAAGAAGTCTCTTTTGGCCGAGATAGATTATACTACTTCTTCCATAACAGATACAAATGTGAGAAATATCACTGTAGCTAGAGCAACCAACATTATCACTAATCAGGTTCAAAACTCAATGAATTTCTCAATCTACAGACACTTATTCAGTCAATCCAAAAAATTTCTCAAAAATAATCCAAATTTGATTCTTACTCAATCCGACAAAGGTAATGTGACAGTTATCATGGAAAAAGAACAATACTCAGATTTATCTCAAGACTTAATCTCCAACAGCTCCTCTTATATTGAACTTTCCAAAGATCCCACTTCTACCATCCAAAGAAAAAGCAATTCATTAGTGAAATCATTATTTGACACTAATCAAATAAATGAACTAACTAAAAAGAAGTTGACTAACTACAGTGCAATCTCTCCAAAATTCTATTCATTACCCAAAATTCATAAACCAAACCTTTCAGTTAGACCAATAGTTGCTTCCATTGGTGCTCCCACCGAAAATATTTCCATTTTTCTGACAGAGATATTAACGAAAGCCTATGATCCAGATAATACCTACTTTATTAAAGATTCATTTGAATTTTCAGAAAAATTTAATAAAATTCAACTTCCCACTGGTTACGTTTTGGCTAGTTTGGATGTTGTCTCTCTTTTTAGCAATGTTTATCTAGATGCTAGTCTCAGAGCTATTGATAAAAATTGGCCACACATAAGTTCCTTCTGCAATATTAATAAAGAATCTTTCATGAACCTTATAACCTTTTTATATAATAATACTTATTTCTCATTCAAAAATAAATATTACAAACAGACATTTGGAACCCCAATGGGTGCTACAATTTCCCCAATATTGGCAGCCTACGTGATGGATGATCTTTTAGATACAGTCATTCCAGTTTTATCTTTCCAACCTTTCTTTTTAAAAAAATATGTTGATGACATTATAATTTCGATTCCTGCAAACGGTATCAATGAGATTTTAGAAACTTTTAATAGCTATGACCCCTTCATTCAATTTACAATAGAGATAGAAGATGATCAACAATCAGTACCATTCTTGGACACAAGATTGATAAGAACTCACAATAATACTGTACTAATAGACTGGTACAGAAAACCGTGCAGTTCAGGACGATACCTAAACTATCTCTCATACCACACACAGACAATGAAAATTAGTCTGGTTAAACAAATGAAAAATCGAGTTCTAAAAATCTCTGATACTTCTTTTCACAAAAAAAATCTAGACATTCTCCTCAACCTTTTCTTAGAAAATTCATATCCAAAAAAATTAATTCAAAAAATATTATTCAGCACATCGACTGCCAATGATCCTGAAATTAACGATAACCCATTGAATAACATTAACCACATTACTAATAATGACCCTCCACCTTTAATCAAATATATCTCCTTACCATATATTAGAGAGATAACTCCCAAACTCACCAGAATATTTAACCCCATTGCAAATATAAAAATAGCCAATAAAACCATTTTACCATTAAAGAAAATTTATTCCAAATTAAAAGATAAAGTTCCATTAATGTCCAAGTCGAATGTAATTTACAGTATTCCTTGCCAAGATTGCGATAAACAATATATAGGACAATCAAAGAGACCACTAGCAGATAGAATCACTGCACATAAAAGTGATTGTAGGTTACATCCAGACAGATGTGCTTTGGCGGAACATGTGTATAATCTGGATCATAAAATAAATTTTCAACAAACTAAAATATTATCAGTAGAGTCTAACTTGACCAAGCGAACCTTTCTGGAAATGGCATATATATCTCAACACAACAACTGCATTAACAAAAAAACGGATATTAAACATTTGAGTGAAATCTATTCCTATTTACTTCTTCTTGACATGAATCCAAATAACAATACAGAGTTCAATGAACAGTGACGTAAATTTCTTGATATCTTCATCTCTCCAGTTCATTTTAAAGTTTTATTCCAAAAATTTTTTTTTACCTACTACTGACTCTGATCAGGGTGAGGTTGAAACAAATTCTTCTTATGTCTGAAAAGTATTGTTATCATCTTTTGTGGCAAAGGCCCATGTTGTCATGATATCACAACAACATAACCTACAATATTTTTCAGATGAGGGAGAAGATGTAACAAACCTAACCTAAACTTGGTTTTCCCACATTTTCAAATGTAACGCCGTTATAAAAAAAAAATAATGACTCTTTTTAAAATGATTTTAATCATGTAACATTTTCGTTAAAAGTGATGTCGCCTTCCTGATTTGTACGTCTTTGTGTCAATATTCATTAATGTTATATCCTTATGTCTTCAAAATCGTTTAACATCAAGTATTGCATCCTCACCAAAGGTATGTTGTAATAAGCTCTTTCACTGTTGTATTAAAATCATTATTTTCATTGTAGTTCCTCCCTGATGATGGAAATAAACTATTTCCGAAAGCTTGGAATCAAACTTTAAAGAGTTTTTCTTAATACTATTGCTGCATTCCCCAATATATATATATATATATAGTAGTGGAAGAGGAAGTCGTTGCTAGCTTGTTAGGATACAAACTGAGAAATATAGTGGGGAATTGCAGCAAGTAAAAAGTGTACTCTTTCACACTAGATTTCTCAGTTTATATATATATATATATAAACGCATAAAATTTTGGACTGACACTATCATATCTGGTGAGTTTCTTTCTAACAGTCTCATCAATTTGTTTGGAGTCATATAAGGATTTAACAAGATTATTGTAATAATAAGGATTTAACAAGATTATTACAATAATCTTGTTAAATCCTTATATGACTCCAAACAAATTGATGAGACTGTTAGAAAGAAACTCACCAGATATGATAGTGTCAGTCCAAAATTCTATGCGTTACCGAAAGTTCATAAACCTGAATTAGCTATGAGACCAATCGTGGCATCAATTGGTACCCCAACTGAACCCATTGCTGCTTTTCTCACAGAAATCCTCACTAAAGCTTACAATTCTGATAACCTATATTTCATCAAAGACTCTTTCGAAGTACCCAAATTGTTTAATAAAATGAAAATACCAGAGGATCATGTTCTTGCCAGCTTAGATGTAGTGTCCTTATTTAGTAATGTTTATTTAGAAGCTTGCCTCAGAGTAATAGACAAGAATTGGACTAACATCAGTACCCATTGCAAAATAGAAAAAATTACTTTCCTTGACTTAATAGCTTTCCTTTTTGATAGTACATATTTCTCATTTAACAATAAATTTAACAAACAAACTTTCGGTACCCCAATGGGGGCTTCCATCTCACCTATTTTAGCATCATATGTCATGGACGAGATATTAGATACAGTTATACCCGTGTTATCGTTTGACCTTTTCTTTATCAAGAAGTATGTCGATGACCTCATAGTGGCCCTCCCTGAAAGAGGTATCGTTGAGTTAGTAGAGACATTTAACAGCCACGACCCTTATATCCAGTTCACAATAGAAAAGGAAAATGAACATAGGCAAGTTCCATTCTTAGATACAATACTCCAAAGAACAGAGGATAACACCATATTAGTGGATTGGTATAGAAAACCTTGTAGTTCAGGTAGATATCTTAACTACAACTCTTACCATAAACACAAGATGAAAATCAATCTTATCAAACAAATGAGGAACAGAGTCTTACAACTTTCTGATATCTCTTTCCAACAAAAGAATTTAAAAATACTACAATCTTTATTTATAAATAATTCATATCCCATTAAATTAGTTAACAAAATTTTGTTTCATACTCCCATGACAGAAGATGTTGAACATAGGAGAGTTAACACTCAACAAATGATCATGAATAATTCCATAACTGATGTTGTTCCAATCCAAACTCTATATACATCTCTTCCTTACATCAAGGAAATTACACCTAATCTTGAAAGAATATTCAATAGATTTTCAAACACTAAAATAGCCAATAAAACAGTTCTATCAATAAAATCCATTTATTTTAAGGTTAAAGACATAGTGCCCCTGATGTCCCGCTCTGGCGTGGTCTACAGTATCCCCTGTGCAAACTGTAATAAAAAATACATTGGACAATCCAAAAGATCGATTGAAAACCGAATTACCTTGCATAGGAGTGATTGTAGACTTCATCCAGAGAGATGTGCTCTGGCAGACCACGTTAACCGTCTTGACCATAAAATGGATTTTCAATCTGTGGGAATTTTAGCAACAGAATGGAATATTACTAAGAGGTCTTTTATGGAGATGGCCTTTATCTATCAGGAAGAAAATAGCATTAATAAAAAAACAGACATTAAACATTTAAGTGAGATTTATTCTTACCTTCTCATGATGGATGGTGAATGTAGGAATAATCGTCAACCCCCTAATTCATTGAGTCGGGTATGATCTTGGTTTCCAAATTGAGCTGAGGTTAACAGTGGACTCCGCTTCCTGTCTCATTCTCATTTATTCTTGCTAGGTCAGAATATGACATCTGGACCATAAAGTCTAACAACTTTTTGAATTTTGGTACTGACGTGGCTTGAATGGCGAGAGTGAGAGGAAGAAGAGAACTTTTAACCTCATTGTTAGTCGTTTTCCCTCCATTTGTGCACATCGTAATGATGAAATAACACTTGTTGCAATTTCGATGTTCTACATTGAGTTTTTTCAAGCCTATATCTAATTCTAGGATGTAATTTATCCATGTACAATTGTTCTCCACAATGTTATTTACTGTGTTAAATTTTATAACAACCATTTTGTCGTCAATCTCGTGTTTGTTGTAAGTAACCACTTTCATGTATTTTAATCTGTTACATTGTACCATTTTAATAACTTTTGTAGTCTCCCTGATGATGGAAATAAACATTTCCGAAAGCTTGGATTAATATAAAAGAGTAACTCACTGACATTGCTGCAAGCCCCAATATTAGTAGTTTTATATATATATATATATATGTCTATGAGGAATTACTGGGACGCTGTTTTCAGTATATATGCCTCCTATTATAAAGGAACTAGCGGGACGAAAAATATTTGCACGATGTCTATGAGGAATTAGCAGGACGCATTTTTCAGGATATATAATTTATAGATGAGGAATTAGCGGGACGTATTTTTCATGAAAGTGTCGTCACTAGAGGCAATGAAATTGGCTGCCAATGGTTGGCTGCTATGATGGCAGTCAATGTTGATTGACATATTGACTGACAGGTGAATTGCAATCTATGGTTAGGTTTTGATCAATATTTATTATTTATATAGCTTTGCAATAAAATCTGATAAATCAATTAAAATCATGATAGTTTTCACATTATATTATATTCCTTATCATATCACAAACAGATTTCACAATAAATATGCTACCATACATACGACAGGTATGAAAAAAATACATACTCATCTTTCTCTATTTTAGCCAGCTATCCAATATGCAAATCACTATGGAGATTGTGTCCAGAGTAGCTTTAATACAAAACCATCATCATTAAATGCAAGAAAACATGAAATAAGGAATCAATTTCACATTAAAATCAAAGCAACTGCTGAAGTATGATGAATGTTATTCAGAGCCCTATTTTGAGAAAAGCAAATGATGGTATCATTCAAACTGACAGAAATTATTAAATTCCACTCACTGAACAATTATTGAAGAAAGAAGCAAATAAAGGGATCATTTCAACCGACATAAATTATTATATTTCACCCACTGAACCTTTATTAACTAATAACAGTGATGAGTCTGAATTTTGTTCTTTTCAGGTCTTCTCCCTCAAGTGAGTAGGTATTCACTAGTAACTGGTAAATAGTTTTTAGAACAGTGAACATGACTGTGGTTATATGTAAACACAATGGCATATAACTAGAATTTTTATCTCTCACCTTTCACTACAGATATTTTGTACTGACAATTCTGAGAAAATAAATCTCCATTTATTCCTAAAATAATGATTTTTATCAGGAAACAAATTCAAATCCATCACAGATTATGTCCCATAGAAGCTTCTAGCAATGATAATTTCAATAATATTCAAAGATATACATGTATTATGTTTCAATTTTATGATAGAAAAGATAGGTATACGATCATTCAGCAGTCAAAATTCACATAGGTAGGTATATTAGTGAATTAGATGAACATCAAAATGGCAATGGGATAACTACCTTTTTTAGTGAGAATTAAAAATTGCAGCTGATTGATGTGTTCCAGTTTTTAGTTGTGAAAAAATATCCTTTATACCATATAATCATAAACTTCATTCAAGGATTAAATGAACCATTCATTATAATTGCTGTTTTGCAAATCTGGAACAACATTAAGAATAGCCTAACTGAAATAGGTCGATAACCTAAGACAAAATTCTCAGATTTCCTCTGAATAAATGTTAATAGGTACCTATATAATATAAAATTATTTGATAGTCTCAAAATTGGAATTGAAATATACAATGAAAATCCTAAATACCCTCTTTACTGAAAGAAATGGGTATATGCTACTCCTATTGCATTACTTGATTTTTTGTTGGTGAGTCCAATTATATGAAGAATTCCATTTTATCATCAATTTCACTACTTCTACAGGTATATTCTTTAATTCATTCAAAATAAATTAACAGCCTAATTTGTGAATAAGATCAATAAAAAGAGTTAAAGTAATAACATTTTAAAGTGAACATTATTGAAGCTACAGATTAAGATTCACCTAAATAAAAAATTGTAGGAAAGTTACTAAATTGAAAATCTAATTTTGGCTTGGTAGACAATCAATGAGAGCTGTAAGAACCCCACAGCTATTGACTAGGTATATTTCTTCAACCTCTGAATTGAAGTTCATATTGCAATAGGTATGACCAATCATGATTAGAGAAGTCCTAAAAAAATATTAATTTGTGGATTTATAATAATTCTACTTAGCTATTTATTGAAAGAGTCTAAATGTCTAGTATTTAAACATTCTCATAATTTTTGTGGTTACAGGCCATTTTAGTCAGTGTGTTATAGAAATTATTGTCACATTAGATAATCATATATATTATCCCGGCTTGCTGCCTATCATTAATAAGTACACTTTTTCTGATTTTATCCACCGGATCCATTTAAACTCTGATCGGAATGAGGTTCTGAAAATATTGCAATGTTTAATGAAAATTATTCAAACACATGTACAGTTTAATCAAACATACCCAATGATAATATTATCATATGAAAATAATACTATCAGCTGTATCTATGAATGGTATTGCATTTTCAATTCAAACATTTCAATAAATAGGAGTCTCCATAATAACAGAGATTAGCAAACTGCAAAGTGCTTTCTAAAAAACATGAAATCACGACAAAACAAATGGTCAAATGGAGTTAGTTATATTTATCACTCAAATTCAAATTCACCAGAGATGAGTTACTCACTTCAATAGTAGTTTAGCCAACTCATTATTGTTTTTTGTATTGAAATAAACAACGGTGAATATTAATGGTGAAACGAATTCGACTATTTGTACACATTTTCCTACTTTATTATGTCGAATTTCAACCATAGTTTGGAATTGGTGATATTTCTGTGATTTCATATAGATGGCGCAGCCTCCCCTTCTTCTTCGAGATGAATTTCGCGAAGACTAATTATTTGTAATTTTGTGCTAGAACTGAACAAGAAACATATGTTTTCACTAATTATCAACAAATCATTTATTGTCACAAACGCAGGGCAGATTAAATATAGTACCGCCATCTCCAAACGATTTGTGAACTATTCGATATAAAATGTTCAACTTTCGACATTATGAGCAAAATCGTATTGACTGAATGCATTATGTTAACTATTTGACTGTATTCGAAAATCGAAAATCCATGCATAGCAGATATCAAATATTCGATAGGTTTATCGGGTATCCCAGATAACACTGGACGTCCCGGGGACGTCCATTTTATGTACATTTCAAGTCCGAACGTCCAGGACCTAGTTTGGACGTTTTGGGGACGTACATGCGTGGACGTTTCTAGGAAAACATTGTTTTTTTCAGATACAAATGTGATTCATTTCTGCTTCGAGATACAAATGCGATATCAATGAAATAAATGGTAAATATCAGCTGTTGGTATCGTTTTCCTCATCACTGCTCATACATAAAAAGTTACCAACTTCGAAGATGCGATATAAAAGAAATCGCTATATCAAATTCCAAATAAATTTGAGATAGGTGTCCATAAATGAGTATGTCGAAATAAGAACTCAAAAAAACCCAATGTTGAAAAAATATATAACATTTGAAATCCTGTTGGAAACCATGACTCCTGGAAGTGGTTCGGATTCCAGCATAAGCTGATGTTGGTCTCGCTTCTTCCACCCGTATGAATTTGACTCATGGGGAGTTCCCAAACTCGAAATATATATTATAAATATTAGACAATAATAATTCATATAATAATGAATAAACATATAAATATAGATATATTATATGTCAAATTGACATATATAAATGATCAAGTAATATAAACCATGCACAAATCCGCGAAAGGCCCCCGTATAATGATTATGGTCACGTACGATCTTGTCATGCTTGAATTCTTTTTCACAAATGTGACAGTGAGTTGCAGTAGAAATATCAGCTGAAACAGTCATAGGAACGATATGTGACGTTTTAGCTTCAATTACTTTGGAAATCTGTCTCATGCGCTCCGCAAACCAGTCCATCGAATCCAAACCTCTATGACTATCGTAAAATGATAAAGTATCATCATACGAGCACTTGAAATAAAATCCAGCACTAAACGGGATATGTTTCTGGTATTTCATGGTATGTGAACCACTGACTTTAGTACTATCTTTAAATAGTTCCAAGATTGACTCAAAATCAGCATAAATTATGAAAGGAACTCTTTCTTTTTGAATGTAATCTCTAAACTCAATTAAATCATAGCTCCGAAATGAAATTTTACAATTGTTCATTTTTTGACAATCAGCAGTATGAATGTCAAGTTTCTGTTCACTTCCAAAATAATTCAGACAACGGTCACAGATGAAAATTTTGTGTTAACGTTTACTGAGTTGTGTGTTTACTAACCGAGATAGATCTTCAATCCAGCAGTAATGATACCTTATTTCGATATCATCATCCATCTCTGGTGGCGCTTCATAATCATTCATTTATTTTGTCATTCTATTCTGAGACTCTGTACAGATAGTTGTATATTACACGATAGTCTATCTTATAACGCAATTCTTCACCCAGACCTACAAACACCATACATAATTTTGGTCCTTCGAACCATATGGTTCAGTGAAACTCATCAAACCATATTGTGATATAAGAACATAGCGAGCAGCCTGAAACACACGGTGAAAAGCGTAGAAATCAGCCTACGACACAAGGAAAACCTCCAGGAACAGCATTAGAAAGCAGCCTGAATCACGACAGACATCCAGTAATCACAGAAACAGCTGGATAGACACGGATAACATCACAACACTGATCATTGTAAGTCACTCTCCCATTAACATCCTTATCCATACAATCTCATTCAATTCTTGTTTTACGTTTGGCATAACATCGCATAACCATGGCCACTCTCGAGCAGTTGAAATCAAAACGCGCTACTTTGAAAGGAAAAGTAACAAGATTTTTCAAATTTCTTAGCCACATTCGACGAAAATACGACTCCTGTTCATGAAATCGAATCTCGTCTAACAAATATATCAGGTGTTTTTGATCAATATGAGGAAACACAAGGAATCATTGAATCTCTCCCAGATCAAAGTGCAGATGACGCCAACAGGGAAAGTTTCGAAACTGCATATTTCAAAATAATAGGCCAAGCAAGACAAATGATTGAATCTCCTCATGAAATACAATCTACCAATACCAGCATTATTGAAATACATGACGCAAATTCAGTACATTCCCAAATGAATCTAAACAACGAAGCCCGTGTGCAATCTAAAGTAAAACTACATCAGTCTATCCGATTTTCACGGCCATTTTAATCAATGGTTGAACTTTCATGATACATTCAATAGTCTTATTCATGATGACACAACTCTCAGCAATGTTCAAAAATTCTACTATTTACAATCATGTCTGAATGGTGAGGCCGCACAGGTTATTCAATCATTAGAAATATCAAATGCGAATTACGATATTACTTGGACCATGTTGAAAGAACGATTCGAAAACTAGAAACTCATAATACATACCCACATTAAAGCGATATTCGAAATGCCTTCCGTGAAAAATGAGTCGTATAGTCAATTGAGAAAATCATCGACAATTTCAATAAAAATCTACGTGCCATAGCATCACTAGGTCTACCAAAAAACACTTGGGATGCTTTACTGATCTACATATTGTTGTCCAAAATAGATCAAAACTCCAAACGCGAATGGGAGGAATCCGTAAAAAACAAGTTGAATCCACCAATCAAAGAACTAACTGAATTCTTATCAGAACAATGCCAACTGCTTGAAACAATAGAAACAAAATCTCTAGACAAGTCAAAACCATTTCAAAAATCATACACCCGAGAAGAAAAAACATACGTTCATCTTTCGAGCAATTAAATAAAATGTTCATTAAATATAATGTTTAATATCCGTTGGCAAGTAAAGTAATCAAAAATTGTTTCTACATCGACGATCTCATCAGCGGCGCTAATTCGATATCTGAAGCTTTATGTTCAAAAGATCAAATAACAAAAATTCTATCAGAATACAAATTACCCTTGCGTAAATGGGCCTCTAACCGAGCTGATTTATTAAAAAACGAACATTCACGAAATCAAAATGACAATTACATTATTCCTGGAAATGAGAATATCAAAACACTAGGTCTCGTTTCAGACACTTGAACGTACAACATAAATCTAATCTCAGCCAAAGTAGTTACCAAACGAAGTATTTTAAGCACAATCGCGAGAGTTTTCGATCCTATTGGTCTAATTGGACCGGTAGTTGTACAATCCAAAGCTTTGTTACAAAAACTATGGCAAACTCAGGTTGATTGGGATGACTCCATTCCAAATGATCCATTATTTCTCTGGGAGAAGTTCTTCAACGAATTAAAAAACTTATCAGTCATCAAGATACCGCGGCAAGTAACGATATCAAAATATATTAAAATTCAATATCACAGATTTAATGATGCAAGCGAACTTGCTTATGGCGCATGTATTCATATTGGCATAACTGATGCCAATCAGAATTTTCCAAACTCCTTTGTGCTGAATCAAAAATAGCTTCATTAAAAAAAATATCACTTTCGCGTCTGGAGCTCTGCGGAGCACTTTTACTTGCGCGTTTGATGAAAAAATGCAAAGAATCTCTCGAAATACAAAATGTAGACGAATTTTATTGGTGTGACTCAACCATCGTCATCGATTGGTTATCTGCACAACCATGTTTTGGACCACCTTTGTGGCTAACCGTGTCACAGAAATTCAAGAACTCAGTGCCAATCATAAATGGCTTCACATTTCGTCACAAGAAAATCCAGCAGATATCATATCTAGAGGGTGCAGTCCCACTCAGTTGTCTGAAAATTCTCTTTGGTGGAAAGGACCGGATTTTTTGACGATGAACGACTCTTTGTGGCCAGACAGTAAACATACACACATAAAAAGAATTACTTGATTTGATTTGATATGCTTTGATTCAAGAGTATGGCTTGTTTATATATACTGGAATAAATGTCTGCTCAATTCAAGACTATTATGTTTCCAACTAAATACACTCATTCCAATATTATAGATTTCTTGAATCGTAAATGAATGGAGTTCTTCGTGAGAATAATACAATATTTCAGATTGAGAACACAATATATTCAAATCAAGACAATCATAATCTCTCAATGACTCGCATTTTTCTTGAACAAAAAGAATCAGATTTTCAGTTTAAGCTGTAGATTGTTTTGTATCAAGAATTTTATCGAATTAGAGGAATTATATCGATTTCTTGAAATGAGAATCCTCAACTTCCGTTCTCTTATTGGGGTTCTCATCAATCACATCATCACTTGCAGACCTTCTTCTTGACAACCTTTCCCCCTATTCGTAGATATTATCTCTTATTAACTTTTCCACCAGTTTACCTCGCAATAAAGTTGTATTCCTCTGGTTTCAAACTACTGAAAAATATAAAATATATCATTCACAACTCCATGTAGGTACAACGTGAGAGATAATCTGACTCAGCACAATGTATATATGGTTATTATATTTCTTCAAATCTGGGTTCACATTCTACTACTGAATTCATTTTCCTTGGATCGAAATTTGGTAAAAAAATGTAAAAATATGTTATTAGGTATAATAAATACCTAAGATGTCTACAAGTTCAAGAAGCTCTTTTCCACTGTTCAATCAGTGTTTGGACAAATTTAAACGTTCATCCGCACATAGGTACCTAACCCCAATTTTCACTCACTATGTCGATCCTGGTTATTCAAGTTTTTCACGAATTATCAGTTTTCGAGATGATATAGCTACGTTAATTGATTGGATACACAATAATACCTACCTAAGAATGAACGTCGATAAGATATAGGCATGTAATTTACCTCAAAAAGTGGTAATTATATCCTCAGATATCTCCTAAGACCTCAGTTTTTCTTTCATGGTAAGCCAATATTTCTATGCCAATAAAATAGGTTGAACTGGTTGAACAATGATGGATGCACGACAAGAGCACCCTAACAACACACTCACACCGTTTGGCAACATTCTCGGCTCGAAGGGATCGCAATTATATTCAAGAAAATGTTAAGGTCAATCCAAAGAAACTTTCTCAGAGATTTACTTATTCAGAGATTAAATGTTGAATGTTATTTTGAAAGAAGACATTCCGTGATATATTTTTCAAGAACTTAATTATTTTTTCTGGATACTTTGAATTTCTTGAATTGAGATCATTTTGTTATACCAAATGAATATTCCAGTGAAATAATTTTCTACAATTGACATATTCAATAAATTCATTTCAAATAAATTATTTCAGAAGAAGAATGCGCTTTTTCAAAACAAGAATTGGACGTTGAACAAATATATCGTTTTCATTTGAGAATTTGTTTTTATGTGTGTACACCTTCGGATGATATCCATGATGAACGAAAATAATCACGAATCACCCTCATCTCCCATGAATTAGCAACATTTTCCGATCAAGCTATTTTCGATAACTATTCAAATTTCACTTGCATAGAATATTTACATTTATGCTGAGGTATCTACATAATATAAAACCTAAAAACAAATCTAACAGATTTTCAATTGACTTAGCCGTTACTTGATGAAAATCCATAGTTATTGTAAACAAACGAAAAACGATAAGATTTTCACGATAAATATATTTATATATATTTTTCACAACATGTTTCGCTAACACTGTAGCTTCATCACTAAACTTACTACTACGATAACAACCATATTTATAGTTATAACAATATTTGTACTTGTAGGAATTGAAGAATGTTTATCCTCTTTTTATTGCGGTAAATAACAAAAAATAAAATGACTATCTAATCAAGCTATTTTTTGAATTTGTTTTCCTAAACATTGCTCAATTAGATAGTCATTTTATTTTTTGTTATTTACCGCAATAAAAAGAGGATAAACATTCTTTAATCCCTACAGGTACAAATATTGTTATAACTGTATAACATGGACAATGGACTACTACGTGTGGGTGGTAGCTTGAAACATTTAAATCTGCACTATAACTCGAAACATCCAATACTACTGCATTCAAAACACCCTTTAACAGTCAAACTAATCGAACATGAACACAAGCAAACTCTCCACGCTGGATCACAAGCAGTATTAGCGTCATTACGAAATCAATTTTGGATTATTAACGGATAAATGTCGTGAAGGGTAAAAGTAAAAATATATAAATGTGTAACATGTTTTAAAACGAATCCTAGCAATATCGTACCTATGATGGGCAATTTACCTAAATCTCGACTCGTGCCTGTACGACCCTTCCTTGTCAGTGGCGTCGATTATGCTGGGCCAATTTTGATGAATGATGGCCGCCTAAGATCGCGCAAATTAGTGAAATATTTGTATTATTGTTTGTTTTACGACTAAGGCCGTGCACATCGAGTTGGCTAGTGATTTGTCAACACATACTTTTTTGAACTGTTTGAAACGATTCATATCTGGACGGGGATTATGCTCAACAATTTATAGTGATAATGGAACTAATTTTGTTGGAGCAAACAATGAACTTGAAGGTTTAGTATATAATTTAAACAAAAACTGTAATTTAGGAAATTTTCGAGACTTCCTTTTAAAATATTCTATTACATGGCATTTCAATCCACCATTATCTCCAAATCAGGGAGGACTTTACGAGGCAGCCGTGAAGTCGGCTAAGAAACATTTGATTAGAGTCGTTGGAAATGCTCATTTGACGTTCGAAGGTCTTTATACCGTGTTATGTCAGATTGAAGCAGTTTTGAATTCACGTCCTCTTACAGCGCTTTCCAGTGATCCTTCTGATTTAACCCCCCTCACTTCCGCACATTTCCTAGTGGGTGACTCACTCCTAGCTGTACCTCAATCGGATGTCAGCAACTTACCATCCAACCGGCTGAAACTATATCACCATTTGCAACAAATTGTGCAGCATTTTTGGCAACGATGGAGTACCGAATATCTGACCAGTCTTCAACAAAGAAACAAATGGAAGCGCAATGACAGCAGCCAGCTGAAAATAGGAACCCTGGTTGTGCTGAAAGAACTCGGACTGCCACCTCTACAGTGGAGATTGGGAAGAATCGTATCTACACACCCTGGAAGTGATGGCATAGTTCGCGTTTTGACGTTCAAAACGACTACAGGTGAACTCAAACGTAGTGCATTAACTTTAAGCATTTTGCCTATCGAATAGATGCGGACAATTTTAGAAAGTTAGGACTTTCAAGGCGGGCAGGATGTATAATTCCTCCGATGATACACCACTGGGCCTGGGAACGGATGCCTTGACCCTACTTGAGGTCAGGTACCAGATATTTTATTATGTTTAGTTTTTATTTATTATTTTGACATTTTATTCTGAGACTCTGTACAGATAGTTGTATATTACACCATAGTCTATCTTATAACGCATTTCTTTACCCAAACCTACAAACAACACCATACAGTTCGATGAAAGATGAACCACCATTATCACCTATTCCTGATTTATTTGTATTGATTTCCAAACTGATGATTCGATGAAGTGCCCACCCGCTTTCTTTTTCTGCAAATTCCTCAAGTTTATTTTGAATTGCATCAATGACGTTTTCGAAAAAGCAAATATTCAAATCGGTACCCTGATCAATCACATTGTTTTTAGTATTGAAATATTTAAATTCGATTTCGTCATCTTGATTGATTGCTTGTTTGATGAATTCACCACAGAAACACGTTTTGACTTTTATTATTGGCTGAACTTTTAACATATTGATGATTCTGCGTTTGAATAATGCAAACGAGTCTTTGAAAATATTATTGATATCTTTATGTGTCAAATTTATTATGATACTAGTGCGTAAACGTGATGAAAATGCAGATTTCATATTTTCCCACTTGAATCGTGAAGACAATTTTGATTTAATCCCTTCCCCTGAGTGAATACCCCCAATATTTTTGGATGAAATTTTTTTCAAATGGCCTAATGATGTTTGTGATTTTTTCAAAGTTCCCATTGCCAATTGTGGTTGGATTGCTCTGTTTATCAAACGAGCAGTACGTTTGCGATGACCCAACCATATTTCACGTTCTCTCAAACTAAATTTATTCCTCGAAATTTGCTCAATTTCAATTGCTTCCTGCAATTTTCTAATCATGGCTGTGCTCAAGGTAGCTACATCTTCGACATCCATATTCAAAAAAGTGTACATTCACACAGAAAAAAAAAACTATGAAAAACATTGAAACTTACGCCTGACAATAATTGTGGTGGTGTTACGTGGGAGCTGGGATGTCTACGTTGTTGTCTCGACTATCTCGAATTGCTCTAGTGAGTGTAACTGCCCGCAGTTCCGTGATCCTCTGTATACAAGGGAGTAGTTTCCTGATGCAAACTGCTCCACAACAGGTTGTATTGCGAGAGTCGCTCTAGCAGGCAGAAAGATATTGAAATCGTCAAGTTCCACTAGAGGTGCTTCACCGTTTCTGCTGGCTTTGATTTCCACTTTCATGATGCTGTGTTGCACGTTCAGGGACAGCTGATTCAGCTTCTTCAGGCACTTGCTAGACATCCCAATAGCACTAATTTTCTGGAGATTCATCTACATCGAAAAAATTAAAAAAATACCCCCGTAAAAAACATATCAGAACAATTGAACAAGTGTAAAACTTCAATTTATGGGGGTATTTGTATGAATTGTTGAAAGGAAGCACTCTGTATATAAATGAATGAAAGATAATATCAAGAATCGAGTTAATATAAAACTGTACTTACGATTTTCGGTTTAAAGCACAAACACTATTGTATTTCGAGAGGCATAGGGAAAATGTGTCTGCTCGTGATGCAAGATTGACGAGAACTGATTTTCCGCACTGTCAACAATCCATTTATAGAAAGAAAATTCGTTACATGTGTGAAATGTGAGAAATGTTTGGTCTGCTAATTGTTCCAGGAATTTATGTCTATAAGAAAACATGATTCATGATATCATTATCAGCCACGTGCAAACTTATCAATGACCTCTCTGTTTATCAATGTATTGACTAACATTCTGATGTAAGCATGACATCATCATTGCTATCCATGAATTATGGTCTCGATATATGATATCATCATTGGCTACCTGCAAACTCATGAAAGACCCCATTCATTATCGATATATCGAACGAAATGCATAGATAAGAATCACATCATCATGTGCAATTTGGTTTATTATTAGTCGACGATACTTTTTATTACTTTTGATAGGATGATCCGTAGCGTTAAGGCACGGTTTATATCATCTAGATAAAGCGACCATTTTGAAATTATGTCATACTTCAGCTGTAAATTATCAGTTGCTAAAGTTAGACGCCAAACGTCAGACGTCAAAGGTTAGACGTCAGACGTCAAACGCCAAACGTCAGACGTCGGACACCTAACTTCAGCAACCACACCCAGACGCTAAATGTCAAACGTCGGACACCTAACTTCAGCAACCACACCCTGTACTTTGGGTATTCACACATGGTGGTTCGGATTCTACTTGAGTCAAACGTCAAATGTCAGACGACAAACGTCAGACGACAAACGTCAGACGTCAAAAATCAGACGCCAAACGTTAGATGCCTAACTTCGGGCAGCCACACCCCGTTATCCATCAATTATCCACGTGGTGGTTCGGATTCTACTTGGGTAGGTACATTATGGGGTATCTTCATTTATTTTCGAATGTCTGGCAACAATGCCTTATTTTTTCAAACATCTGGCAACAGTGTCAGTCGCAGCGCGGTCTCTTATCTCTGAAATGGATCTGCTCGAATACATCACGCTGTTGCATCATGGCATAATGTTGAGTCATCAATGGAATGCAGCGAAACTGACCTTGAATGCGATTATCTGTTTACACTGAACGATAAAGCATTGTTCGTTTCTCCGCTTACCGCTTCGCTGCGTTGCACATATGACCGCATCGGTCTATTATTAGAAATATTAATTGATATGTCCCGCAGTGGCCGCGTAGACGAAGCGTTTGGTCTTGAAACTATGTACCATATTGGTGCGGGTTCGAATCCCGATTGAACTGGCTTTTTTCAAAATGAAATATCATATCTTCGGATCGTGGAGCACTAAGGGTCCAAAGGAGGTACAGCGTAAAATGCCTAAGGGGGTAGTGTGAGTGGGGTGTGGTCTGCAAGATGTCTTCAGATCGAAGATGTTTTCAGATTGAAGATGTCTTCGTGACCTTCACTAGACCCCCTACTGTATGGTCACTGCTGATGGACATGCCATCCACGGGGTTACTCGAGGTCAAAGTGGGCTCGTACCGGCTTAGCTATACTACATATACTCATACTCATAGGCACATTGTAACCTTCCCTAGTACTTCTTGATATTTATAAAGGGCTAAGATAGGCACGGTAGCTATTCTGTCTGGTGACAAGAGGTGTGGATTCAAATTTTTCTCAAAAAAACTTAATATAGAGGGCGCCACTTAGTCTGATTTTATTGAACTAAGAAATATAATATATGTATACTTTTTAAATATTGAGAATTTTGATATACCTGAAAATTCAAAGAAAAACACACCTGTGAACTAAGAGGTAGTTTAATTTCAGCCTATTCTATGTTTTGGTACAGGGGTGAAAAAATATACTCAGATTTGAGCTAACTTTCAATGGAACACAATATTTTCAAATGTGAGAATGATACTCACCATATAATAACCAGATATTCTACTTCTAGAATCTATAATAAACCCCCCCTTATATATTGGCCAACATATATGAGTTCACAGCGTTTTGATGTTAAATGATATTACTTAACTCATAGGTATCTTATTATTGGGTGAAATTTTGAAATATAAGAAAAAAATCGAAATGAAATGGTACAACCTTATGTTTCCAATGGGTTATTTGGGTATGGTACTCCAGAGGTTCCAGAAAACAGCCTCTTTCAGATCAACTCCAGAAGATTTCCAGAGGTTCCAGAAAACAGCATTTTTCGGCTCAACTCCAGAAGATTCCCAGAGGTTCCAGAAAACAGCACTTTTCGGCTCCACTCCAGGAGATACCCAGAGGTTCCAGAAAACAGCACTTTTCGGCTCCACTCCAGAAGATTCCCAGAGGTTCCAGAAAACAGCACTTTTCGGTTCAACTCCAAAAGATTTCCAAATACATAGACTTAAGAATTGGCTGAAATGCATCCCCAAGTTTGGTTTAACTAAAAAAAAACTTCAATCCTGGTTGGACGGCTCTCCTTAATCCATCCTAGAGGTACACAAAATGGCCGACATGCCGATGAAATCGACGAATCTACAACCACACAAAATATGTCCATGGTACATCTCCATAGTGAAAAATGAGGAAGAATGAATGAAACTTTTCTCATTCTCATTTTCATGAGGTGCTTCTCACATGGAATTCATCAAGACACGAAGAAGGAGCCGGAAATCGGACCTCGTATCCTGTGCAGATATTTCCGAAACCCCATTCAAAAAAACTAATTTAAATTTAAATCGGTTCTTGCGCATGACATTTGTGGACCTTGTGACAAACTGATCCCAATACTACCAACTGATTGATCTGTCATAGAATCACCCAGCCAATTCAAATTTACCAGAGTTCAAAGGATATAAGCCTGATCCCGTACTGTCTCGAGACTCGAAGATGTGAACTATCGACCAAACTTCTTGTTCTTTACAAAATCAAAGAATGGAAAGAGAGAAACATATAATCAACCAGGAAAAATCAAAATTTCATGTTACAACATACAAGGCTCACACTTACGATTGCGGTCATTCCCGTTGCTGCTCGGACATTCACAATATCAACTTCCAGGCCGGCACTCAAGATGTGCGAAATTAATATAATAAGATGTCAAGTTTGATCAATTTCGTATATCGTTTGGCTTGGATGTAGTTTTTCTTTCCCAGGGCTGACAGGCCCAACGTTGAACATGTCGGGGTTCGACTGCAGGGTGGGTTAGTTTTGTACGCAATATATAACAGACCATCAAACAGACTTACTTTCACAGACTTGGAATCTCTAGTGTTAGTAACCGGGTAATAATCGCCGGGATCTCAATGCTAGACCTGAGGACTGGGGAAATGGTGGCAATAATACCAACGGAGTTACACTACAAACATACAATACACTCACCACCATAACAATAGATCATCCGAATACCTTCACCCATTTCCCTTCGGATGGATTGACACCGTCAATAATAGATTTGGTAGTGACCAAAAATATTATGGACATCGAAACCTTGGACGAGCTGAGTTCTGACCATCTGCTAGTCTACTTTGAAACGGGTAGATAAACGATATAGATTGTAGATTGTATATAACCTATAAGATCTTTTGTTCCTTACCCCTCAATCTATTCGTGGCCGGGGATTCCGAGACTTCGTGCAAAGTTTATCATTTTCCTGGGAGCTAGGTTCCTGATATCGGAGGGCTCTAAAAATACCCCTTACAGCAACTTGAGCCTCTTGCAGAAGAGCGCTGGGCATTCGCAAAGCGAATGTTCTGCAGTTTCAGAGAAGTTCTCGCAGTAGCGGCAACTATCACTCTCTGTTTTGTCCATCTTTTTGAGGTGATACCTAAGAGGGCGTGAGGAGTCCCGTCAACAGTTTCAAGTCTTTCTTGTCCAACTCGAGATGCTGCTTAGCTTTCCTTGGCGATAGGCTCACTAGCCTTTTCGCTTGTCTTTGTCCTGGCACTTTATTCCAGTGAGATTTCATTTCATCCGCTTCCCAACGTCGAAACTCTTCTTTCAAGTGGGCCTTGGAGAGTCCACAGAAGGGTTCTGGGCCGATAAATTGTGTATTTACCCCTTCTTTGGCAAGGCAGTCCGCTTCCTAGTTGCCTTTAACTCCCTTGTGACCTGGACCCCACATCAAAGTGACCTGGTTGTGTGCAGCCAGTTGTCTCAGGGATTGGTTGCAGTCCCAAGTCAGCTTAGACTCACAATGACTTTTAGTGCTGCTTATCTGATAGGATATAGATTTCTGCCTTCGAGTGTCCCTTTCGAGGCACTCCTGTGCACATATCTATATAGCATGTACTTCTGCTTGAAAGATGGTTGGGGTGTTACCTAGGGATTTTGAGAGCCTGAACTGTGGCCCTGTAACTCCCACTCCAGCCCTTTTATTCATCTTGGATCCATCAGTATACCACACTGATGCATCCCTTTCCAGTTGAGGTCCGTTCTCTGTGCAAATTTGGTGGTTGTTTATGACCACTTCAAACTGCATTTCGAAGTCGTACCTAACTGGCATGATATCTGTAGGCTTGGAAATGGATTCTAGGGAAATATTTTCCAAAATCTTCAAATGTCCAGTCCGATTTCCTAATTTGAGGTTCATTGTCTGGCTCAGCCATAACGATATATGATTACGAAAACACAGACTGACGAATGTTCTGAACTTGGATCAGTTAGAACACTATAATCAAAAATGAAATCCGACAAAATAAAATCAATAGCGAATAGACTGATAGATAGATATCGACACCATTCGAGACACGTGTGTTTTCGATCCTAATATCCATCTCCTTGGGTATGTGAAAGAAAGTTTTGTTTTCGTGAAAATTGTGACATCAAAATATTGCAGAATAAGTGTATTCAGTGCTGTGTTAAAGATATTTCTTGATTTATCAGATCAAGTTAATATTTTCTGATAAACACCTGCAGATAACCTAAGTGAGTAAAGACCAATTTTGCATGAAAGCAGCTGTAGTGATGATACCTGGTTGGCGAAATCAGTGAACGAGACTGTCTGCCGCTGAGTGCCGCTACATCTCAAATTTTAGTTATCATCTGGTGTCGGAGGTTACTGTACTGTTGCTCTATCTGAGGCATCAATAAACACATAAATATTTATATATCTTAATATGCCTGACGACAATTTGACTCTAGCGGATTTATACAAACTGATCAATGATAAAGCTCAAGAAAACTCTACTATACACTCATCTCTGAGAGTAGAAATAAAATCCTTCCAAAATGACGTCTCTTCGAAAATTGCCGATCTAGAAGAATCTAATAAAAAACTTCTCGAAAGAAACTCATTTCTGGAAAATAAATTAGAAACTATTGAGCGACGTCAGAAAAGATACAACCTGATTTTATACGGGTTAAAAGAATGTACAAAAACTGAAGAAAACCTTCTGCATATCTTTAATACCACGTTGCAAATTAATTGTTCGTCCAGAGACATAAGAGAGTGGTACAGAATTGGAAAAAATCCGAGGAAATCAGACCCATAGTAATTGAATTCATGTACCAAAATACTAAACAAGAGATTTTGAGCAATTGAAAGGAAGTGACCTCTCACTCACCTTGGATCTTTCTCAAAGTGACTACCAAAACAGAAAATTCATATATAATCAACTGAAAGAAGCCAAGAAAATAGCTCCAGACTCCAATATAAAAAACAATTGTTTCCATTTCAAAGGCATTCAATATACTGTTGAAGAATTGAATCAAATACCTATCTCGGAATTGCAAAAATCGACTTCCGGGACCATTGCGGAAACTTCCGATATTGGGGACGAAGAATATCAAGAAACAGCTGGGAGAGCGCATCAGGAGTTCACCAGTTGCGCCCAAGAAAAAAATAATACTCCTATACTTCATTCTTTATTATTATAATTTTTTCTGTTATTTCTATTTGCTAGTGTTTGGACTGGCTACTTTTATTTGATTGGAGTTGTCAACAAAATGAGCAATTTTCTTTCTTTCTATCATATAAATGTTCGTTCAATTTTAGGTGGTTTCGATTTATTGAAAACTTATATTTTGAATAAATCCCCAGATTACTTCGCAGTGTCCAAGACATGGTTGAATGACTTAGTTCACTCCGATGTGATCAATATTCCTGAATATTTTTTCGTTAGGGCTGATCGTATCGGCAGAGGCGGAGGCTTGGGAATTTTTGGAAAGGCTCAATATACGTACAAGATAATTCATATCGATATATGTGACTCATTAGAACAACTATGGATTTCTGTAAAACGAAAAAATAAAAAATGTATTTCAGGTTTAGCATATCACCCTCCAAATGCTTATGTTCCTACGGCACTCGAAAAATTTGAATCAAATGTCATTACACTTCTGACATCTGGCGATATTTTACTTGTGGCTGCTGATTTTAATATCAATTTACTATCTACTAGTTCATCTGTTCAATTATTCAATGATTTTCTACAGAGTTATAATCTCTCTCAAATTGTCACTGAACCCACTAGAATAACTTCTAATTCTCAAACCCTTATTGATATAATCGTCACCAGTGCGCCTGAAATCATAACAAGATGTGATGTAGTAGATATCCCGGGAATCTCTGACCACTTCGCTATATCTTGTTCAATACAGATTTCAGTACCTGAATCAAAAACTCGTTATATATCCTTCAGAGACTACAGAAATTTTCAACTTCGTATATTTACTTAAGATCTGAAAAAAATACCTTGGGACACAATATATAGTCTCCATAACGTTGACGAACAAGTTGATTTTTTCAATTCAAACCTGACTAATCTCCTGAATGCACATGCACCTCTGCGAAAAGTAAAAGTAAACAAACCCTACTCACCCTGGTTCACTTATAATATCTAACAAATGTCATTAAACGTGAAAAAAAAGCTTACCTGGAACATGTTTTGAGCCGCACAAATAGCAGACATCTGGAAAACACTGAACTCAATGAATGTGACAAAAAACAAAGAACAATCTACCATACCCCTTAATTTATCAGATGATATCAACTCAAAAGCACATTTTAATACGACTCTCGGCGCAACTCAGCCATATACGAGAGGATAAATTTACCTTCAGAACTGTTGATACGTCTGACGTTCTTTAAATACTGAATAAAATAAAGAGTCACTGTGTAGGCTCCGATGGTATTTCTTTGGTATCTTTACTACTTATTAGTGAAATTTTGATAGAACATATCACGTTCATTATTAACACAGCTATATCTACGAACAACTTTCCGTCTGCTTGGAAGCATGCAAACATTATTCCGTTACCTAAAATTGCATCACCCAGTGAATTTGGGCACTTCTGAATTCGTCTTCAGTAATACACTACAGCACAACAACCACCTTACTGAATATAGGTGATGAAATTTGCAAATCAATTGACCAGGGTCGATTAGGGTGCTTAGTTCTACTGGATTATAGCAAGGCCTTCGACACATTTGCTTTGCAAAAAACTGAGTTTTTTTGGTTTTGATGCATCTGCTGTTGAATTCATAAGAAATTACCTTTCCCAACGGACTCAACGGGTGGTATTAGGTGACCAGGTATCAAACTCCCTATCAGTTAGTTTGGGTGTGCCACAGGGATCCATACTGGGGCCTCTGTTATTCAGCATATATACATCAGATTTTCATGAAATTATAACATCGTGTAAAATTTTTCACCATGCTGACGACACACAAATTTATATCGATTTTGCTTGTGAAAATGCTGACTATTGTGCTATGCAAATCAATACTGATCTGAATAATCTGCTGAACATTTCGTCTGCGCATAATCTGAAATCGAATGCTTACAAATCCCAAGTCATATTATTTGGTAATCGAAATAAACGATCTCTAATCGAACAGAATTTAGTAATTTTTATTGATACTGACTCGATACCCATATTTATTTATTTATTTATTTATTTATTTATTTATTTATTTACCAATATAGGGATTACAAACAGATTGAACAATCCAAAACAGAATCATCTACTTAATAAATCAGTTTAGTGGGTTATAAACAAAAAAAAAGAGAAAAACATGAACAGAAAGTAAACTCAGTTATACAAAAAGTGTGAAATCAATATGAATCTATAGATCACTTATACTTACAGTTGATCGATGTAATATTTCCTAATTTCAAATTTGAAACAATTCAAATTAAGTTCAAAATATTTAATGTCATGTAGTCACTATTAGTGATTTGTACATTTGATTTATAAGCAATATATCTAAGAAATTTCTTCTGTACTCTCTCAATTCTATCTATGTGAACTTGATACTGGGGATTCCAAACAACTGATGCGAAACAAAGTTTACTGTGTATATAAGCATAATAAATACTGAGAAGGCACCTTGTTTTTTCTGAAATTTTGGCAACTTCTCTTGAGAAAACCCATAATTTTGTTGCATTCGTTGATCATTTTTTCCAAGTGCGGCTTAAATGTTAATTTAGAGTACAGAATGCAAAAATTTGGGAGTATGGTTTGATTCTGACCTGAGATTCTCCAAGCATATTCAGATGTTATGGGGTACTTCTTTTGGTACATTGAAGCAACTCTTTCCTCAAAGGCATGTGCTACCTCTACAACTGAAAGTTAAACTTTGCGAAAACCTAATTTTCTCCAAACTCTCTTGTTGTGATCAACTCTATGGACCTGCAATTTGTGATTCCGGACTTAAAAGGTTACAGCTGATACAAAATTCGTGTGCTCGTTTTTGCAGTTGCTTAAGGAAATTTGATAGAATCTCTAATTAAATATCAGAACTAGGATGGTTGAAAATCGATCAACAATTCAAATTACACACTCTTTGCCTTGCACACAAAATTTTAAAAACTAGAAAACCTCCATATTCATATCAGAAATTCAGACTTCTGAAGCATAATAATATGAACACCAGAAAAAAACAAACCTTGCATATTCCTAAGCATCGCTCCTCATACTATCAAAGAAGTTCTATATATTCAGCCAGTAAACTTTACAATAGTCTGCCAACCGGCTTCATAAATTATTCTATTTTAAATTTCAAATCAAGATTGAAAAAATTACTTCTTGAAAACCATGTCATTTAATCCTCGGACTGTGCTATGTTAAACGGATCAAATTACATTTTTACATCATTAATTACATAATTATGAATATATATTATTTATTTTCTTTTTCTCATTAATTCGTTGATATGACTACAGAAGTTGTTTAGTTTTTTTTCTATAATATGCCCATAATAGTGTTGATTTTTTTCATTTTTTGAGTTCAATATAGGTTGTTATTTTGTTATATACTGGTAAAGTTGAAAAACAGCTTTTAGCTGACACTTCACCATTTCATGTTTCATGAATAAAGGCGATTTATTATTATTATTATTAAGTCCTCAAATTTACTTAAATATCTTAAGAGCGAGAAATCTAACAACGAAATTTATTACTACCAACTCCGATCTGGACAAACTTCCAGACGAAGTTCTTGATCTTATCCAAGACAGAAAACATGCCAGAAGGGTGTGGCAACACACTGAGAGGCATGAGGCCAGGCAAGTCATGCTGAACTTTGAGCAAATGAATAGACGATGAGATAAGGAGAGTCAGGAACGATGCCTGGAAGACCAGAATGGAAAATGCTAGGGTAATTTTGGAATTTATGCCCTACTTCAATTGATACGACTATATCATTGAATATATCGACAATTCTTCAGGAAATGATGTTATGATTTCAAGGACTTGATGTTTACAACAAAATAATATAATTGTTAACAGGTTCGTTTTGTCAAAAAACGAACAAAATATCAGTGTGAGGTTAATATCTTTCTCCTCTGATGATAGAAACTGAATCAACTCTTGAAAAAAAATAAGGCTCAAGAAATCAAATATTGAATATTTCGAACAGCAGTAAATCTAGTACAAATGTATGTTTTTTTACATTTTTTATTTTATTCTTTCTCTTCTTCAATCGACCACAGTTATTGCAACTGTTGCCATACATGGTACAGGTTTCGTGCAACCATTTTTGGCAGTATATACAACAAATCGGGTTCATAAGTTCTTTTGTGTCATAGTAGCTCTCCAAACATTTTACGCAATCTGAATCATCATCTTTCCATCAGAAAAACTTCTAGTAATCTGCTTCTTTTTGTCCGTTTTTCCGGCTTTTTCTTGTTCATTGTCGCTATCCATAATGGCTTGAAATTCTGGGTGATATCCCACTTCTGAATTGTTACGACTAGAGAATATTCAGCTGAATATTTGGAACAATCTACAGCTAACCTTCAACACTTTTATTTTATAACTTCTTCCAGCACGAATCAACGAGAACTGCCCGAATATTATTCATTGTTCTGATCGCATAAAGTATTACCTAAGAACATGAATCAACAATATTAAACATCAGTAACGACTTATGGCCAGGATTTCGCACTTATCACAACATACAGCATTACATAATACAATGATAATGCTGATGATAATAATCGTACCGTTCCTTAGACTATTTTGGTTGTTACACAATATTCATATCCTACAACAATATCAACTAGAAGTTATCAATATTGCAGAAAGGATTCCAGGAAAGGTAGATATTCAGCACAGGGTTGGACATAATGCTGGAACTCATAAAAGATATGCAAGATTTTGTAGAAGTGATACATTGTTTTGAAAATTGCAGCTGTGTTTTTTGAAATTTATTTACTTCAAGTTACTCATTTTTTTATGAGGATAATCACTATATGAAATTGAGTCATTCGATTTTGAAGGAGTCAATAACACAATAAATGTAGTAACCTACTTATTTATTAAATAAGCTTAATTTACAAAAAAATAACTAACTTTAAACATAAATAACGAGTAATAACTTTGAAACATAAAAAAAACTGAATGTTTCAAACAATTGAATATTATTCAAACAATTGAATATTATTAACTAATGAAGTTTTGGTGAATCAGTCATAAAAAGTAGAAACATTGATAATCATTTGATTTGCATGTTTCGGATTACTTCTAACCACTTCTTAAACATTTCCATTTTTTCTTTATGTCGTTTTGCCTTGTTTTTTTCATGCTCGTCCTTCTGTTTTAATCTTTCAAGTAATGATACAATAGTTTGTTTAGATTTGGATGATCTTACTACAAATGATTTATATTATCAATCACTATTATCACAAATATAAAAACATGTGAATTCAACAACTGAAACATACTTCTTGAGCATCCAATATCAGACTCCTCCTCAACACTGTTTACATTCTTGTTTCGAATGGTTGATATCAACATTATGCTGATAATGTGACGCTTAGTGAATATCACTGGGGACAGACAGTCAGAGTTCCATTCTTGTGTTTAAATGGTAATTCTTATGTGAGGTATTTGTTATATTTGGATAGATAATCTGCGTCATCTCTCGATTTCAGGTACCTAATTTCTTAATTGAATGCAGGTGATAATAATCAATTTCTGATTTTGAAGCATTCGATAAGCATTTTCGGATGTCGGGTAGTATACACATTGTATTATGCATTTTTGTAAACTAAATGAAATACAACTAAGTTCGAAGAGAGCAAAAGCTATATACCTACTCTTGGTGAATTATAAAATTGATCAAAAATCAATTATTTACATTATATATATATATATATATATACGAAGAGGAGGTATTTGCTGACCAGTATGAACAGAACTGTGAATATTGGGGTGTGCAGCAATGTAAAAGAGTACTCTTATAAGTTTTTCCATTTCCGAAAGCTTGGAAAAACTTATTAGAGTACTCTTTTACATTGCTGCACACCCCAATATTCACAGTTCTGTATATATATATATATATATATTTTTATTGATTATATTTTGCGAGAAGATGGGGTACAACTTTCCATACATGACTGTGACCTCTGCCTTTTTATTGCCTATCTGTCTTTCGGCCTCCTGAAGTCCTGAAAAAATATAAACTTCTCATATAAACAAATCGAAAACAGGTTCGAAACTCTCGAAAGGAGATATAAAAATCCTAAAATCAATAATAAAATACAGCATTTTGACTACAAAAAGTAAGTTTCTAATGTGCTCGATAGTACAATGATAACTTCTATACAGTTTATTGTATTTGGAGAATTAGATGAAATTTTTGAAAATGAACCAAAATTTTTTTTCAAAATTTTTGATGTCTGCTGGAACTACATTATTGAAGGAAGATTCAAGAAACAAATACAACATTGGGTAAGAAAACAAAAACAAATTTTTGCTTTAGTCCTCTTCTAATGTGATAACTTATCTCTAAACATGATACCTATCATTTTCAGCAATAAGTACTTCAAACCTGTTGAATAAATTATACTTGGATATTTTATTGAAGCTGAAAAATGATCTGAAGTAGTAGTTTAAACAAAAGGAAACTTATAGAGAAAAGAAAAATAATCTCATCGAATAACTAAATATTCAGCTGAAAAGAAAATATTTTCGAGAAATATTTGCAACTGAAATTTCGTGAACAGGAACCTCCTTAAGTAAGATTGTATGTCTAATCTTATCTCTTATGTCTAATCCCATCTTTTATGTCTCATGTATTTTTGTTACCTATGTCAAATATGAGTTGAGATTTGATGATTTTATACTAATGTAAGGAAGAAATTAAAAATTTTAATATTATATTACCTTTACATATCAATACAAAAATTTACATTATAAACATTCACTCACTAAACTCCATGGGAAGCAAGATTGTGAGGTACACAATACACATCATGCCTTTATTTGAAGAAGAAGAAGTGGACATTTTTCTGGTTTTCAAGTGGTACAGCTGTCTTTACTTCAACATATCGAATGTGTGTTCAACGAAGACCCTGCAAAAACTCAATTTCTTGTTGAATTGTTCTTGTTTTTTGTCAAAAAAACATTGTTCCTAGATGGGGTCAATAGAAAAAAAAAAGATAAATAGAAATTCATAGCCAATTTCATAGCTTCTGAAGAAGCAAAAACTCTGGCATCATGCACTGATTCTGGATAACCTAAGAATTCTTTTCTTATGATCACAAATGACTTGTAGCTGTACAGAATAGTAGCTTTTTCTTTCAATATAGATTTCAGCACATTCTGCTGTAGGATTATTTATATGAATGTGGCACCCATCTATTCAACCCACAATATTTGGAAACCCCTTATTTGCAAAAATAAAAAGGTTGCACTATCATTTTGTTCCTCAGGTGTAGACCACTTGACGCAATCGGATGCTAGGTCAACCAAAAACTTGGAAACTTTTGTTATAGATTCATATAGGGTGCTCAAAGAAATATCAAGTTGATTTGCTATATCACTAAAGTAAGCAGTTTGATGACCTATGAACCACAGAAAAATTAACACATGTTTCTGCAATAAAATCGTCGATTACTGGGTACAATATGAGTTGCATTATTTATCTATCTGGAGAGTAACATTGAGGCCCCATGAAATACTTTTATGCTGTCGGTTTTGTGCATAAACTTGTATACAGTGCTTTATTGATGCGGAAATGCATGATAAAGTCTTGGTCAGAATATATGGGTACAACTTCTTCAACATAATTTCTGATAGTCACCCGAATTTTGGGTTCCCTAATAATAATAATAAATATATTTTATTTTCTGAAGTAATACAACATCATTGACAAAGCTTGAATATAGATAAAACATAAGTCATATATACTAAAAACATCAATTGGTACGTCACCAAGGGACCAGTAAAGAGAATAAAATAAACAAATAATATATACGGATACAACATGATAAAGTTTCTGAAATATAAAATATTGTATGCACAGTTAAGGCAATGAATGGAAGAATTCCTGCAACGAGTAGTAAGGTCTCCCAGAAAAAAAATTTTTCACAGTTCTTCTGAACTGACGTTCATTCACGTTTGCTGTCCTGATATCAACTGGTAAGTGATTGAACATCTTGCCAGCAATATAGCATATGGAGTCTCTGGTGAGATTTTTAGTAGGTAATGGGAGTTTCAACATATGCCTATTGTTGTGAGGCAAACTTTGTTTTATGTTTATTTATCAGACATACTGACTCCAGAATCAATAAAGCTATGACCTAAGTATTTTGTTACTTGTGAAAACATTCCTGCATGACTCACGGTGACTCATTTTGTATGGTGAAAAACGAATTTTTAAAAAACTAAGGCATCAAAAATTGAAAATCCAAGCAAGAATAAAATAAAAACAAGGAGAAGTAAACAAAAACAATAATTATTCGTTCTGTCGATTGTCAAATATCAGATGAAGAAGAAGAATAATGAAAATTTTTTTAAGAGAGAATCAACTGATGTCCTTAATCTTAAATGTTAGGTGATAAATCTTAAATGTTGAAAGTTTTCATAAAGTCACCATCATTATCATCAAATGAGTTCTAAAGGTAGTACTTCCCTCTGATAATTTTCTCACGATGAGGTTGAAATTGCGGCATGATGTCAAGAAAGTTGATCAATTTAAGGTGCATGGTATAGGAAAACAGTGAGTCTTAAAACATATACATATACTAAATAAGTAAATAGGCTATGTATGTTCTGGCTCATTTTTCAATTTTCTAAGTCATTTTTCCCCAGATTCTACGGAAATTACAGTGTTGCCATTTGAACGCCCCATAAGAGCCCATGTGTTAGAGAGAGATGAAATATATGATTTTTCCGTAGATCTACCTACTTTTTTCACGAATTCTAAGTCTGGCAATTTTTGTCTCTTTCAAGGTCAAAGGTCGATAGAGCATATACTGTGACTGACATATCAACGACATTCCCTCAGGTCTTTGTTATACCCCCTTGGCCCCCTCTGGCCTCCACTGTACCCTCTTGCCCCCTCAGGCCTCCGCTGTATCCCCTTAACCCCCTCAGGCCTCCGCTGTACCCCCTTGGCCCCCTCTGGCCTCCACTGTACCCTCTTGCCCCCCTCAGGCCTCCGCTGTATCCCCTTAACCCCCTCAGGCCTCCGCTGTACCCCCTTGGCCCCCTCTGGCCTCCACTGTACCCTCTTGCCCGCTCAGGCCTCCGCTGTATCCCCTTAACCCCCTCAGGCCTCCGCTGTACCCCCTTGGCCCCCTCTGGCCTCCACTGTACCCTCTTGCCCCCTCAGGCCTCCGCTGTATCCCCTTAACCCCCTCAGGCCTCCGCTGTACCCCCTTGGCCCTCTCTGGCCTCCACTGTACCCTCTTGCCCCCCTCAGGCCTCCGCTGTATCCCCTTGGCCCCTCAGGCCTCCGCTGTACCCCCTTGGCCCCCTCATGCCTCCCCTGAACCCCCTTGGCCCCCTCATGCCTCCGCTGTACCCCCTTGGTCCCCTCAGTTCTCCGCTGTACCCCCTTGACCCCCACCCAGGTCTTCGCATATACCTTGTCACGGGTGTCTTGAATAAATCGATACCTACAAGGTAGGAAACAAAACCAAAGTATTCTCTAATACCAAATGGTTTATAGCTTTTTGGTCAGAGGCTTTTGCCGGTTAACTCAGTAGCGTGGAAGTGAGTTCTGATAAGAGACGATATTTTATAAAGAGCGCCACCCGTTTTGAAATCACCTCTGTACCGTGAATAAAGCTATAAGAACAAAACGGGAAATCCAATTAACCAAAGATACTGTATTTATTAAATTTTTAACATTGTCACATCTGTATAATGTAACAATAGAGACAAAGGTATAAATTGTATACTCTCAACGTATTTCGAATATACCTCAATGTACCGAATATAGCTATATAAGGCGTACAATATGTCAAAATAATATAAGATATCTTATACGACCATCCAATTCTGATAAAAAAACACAACAAATATCCTAGAACGACTTGGTAGTAGGTACTCTCAAATTTCAATACTCATCCTTATAGACCGGACTCTGGCATGAAACGTATCTCTTCCTTGGTGAAACTTGATGAAACAATGGATAGATTATGCAACAACCTTCGGCATCAGGCAATCCGCAACTCAAAACATCAGCACATTCATTTAGCACAGTTGATGTATGTGGCTTCGATTTAATGCCGTATAAAAGTACCCTAAAATATTTTTGTGTGTATTAGAATATGGAAGGAAACTAACTTTATATCTACTATTATTTTACGTATAATGATCTCACCTCCTTGAGTTCTTAGGGAGGGTCTTCCTAGATCAATATTTCTTCAAGAAAAAAAATTATATCATCAGTAATTTGCTCGATGCCTATAAAAGAAATTTAAGAAATTGAAATTCAATATAAAAAAATTGAAGTACTGATCTTACCAGAAAAATTGGAGAGAAAAGGAAAAATAATCGATTCTATATACGCCAATAGATCAGGAAAGTAGTAATTATACTACACAATGCTAATTTCAGAGATTCTTTCCACAGAAATCAGCCAAATCCTTCAAATTCCCAACAACATCCAAAATGGCGTATTCACTATCAAAATTGTCCTTTCTTAATCTCTCGATTCTGACTTTCTGGTCCTCGATTAGCGATATTCCAGAAGTCATCAGAAACCTATACTAATCAAATTTCCCCAAGAAAGAGATCGCGCCAAAATCTCCTTGTTTCGAGCATATTTATAAAAACTACAGGTATACGGAACAAAGCATTTAAACAGTTGGTAATTCATCGCGAATTCAAGGACTCAAGAATCTGAAATGCTATATAAATTACTATCTTAATTCTGTCTCCCTCATACACATTTAAAAGAGATTATTTCAGCGAAAATGACGTTCGCATATTTACCGTTGGTCAAATCGCGCATGCTAGATAATTTTGATATCGACACATGACAACCGACAAGATCTACAAATCACCTGTTACTAGGAAATAGTAAATATAGGGTAAACAAATAGAACATTTCGATAGACAAAACAATCCGAAATTATTATATTATCAGATATAAATTAGATGATATTCAACGGATATGTATTGAATATGTATATATTTAAGGTGAGTAATATTTTTTTGTTTGAACTACCAAAATTTGATGTGTGAAATTGCAAAACCTTTAGTTATATATAGATCTGTTTACATCGTGATTAATGTATTTTCCTTTAATTTTCAGGCTCTCAATTTTCCTTTCTCGATATAAATGTTAACAGAGTGGTATATAGCTTTCTTAAAGAATAATATAAAATTAATATTCATGACTCAAGCGATGAATAGCAACAAATAAAAACGAACATCAACATACTACAACTTTAGAACGCTGGTACCTGTGTTTGGGCTCAGGATGTGAGAGTGATTTGATCGTTCAGTTCTTATATGATTTCAAATGAATATACATTAACAAACCACTGCTGAGATGATGTTGGATTAAATAGCCCAGTACTTAGAGAGATATTCTAGTGAGAATTCAGACTGTTACAACACCCCCCTTTCGTGAAAAAAAAATATAAGTATATATTTTTTTTCTAAAAGAATTTTGCCAAAATCAGCCATTCAAGGCTTAATTCCAGAGAAACAAATTTTCAATAAACAGGTTCTAACAACGGAAAATTTCAACTTCCAGACTATAACATCCTATAATGCTAGATACGATAACAACATCGCTGTTCAGAAAGTTTTAGGCAATCATTAACAAAACGAAACTACAATAAACACATATTTAATACCCATACAAAATGAATTCACTGCTCAATTATATCATTCGGAATCACCATCAGTGGAAGGGATATCTTTATCATTTGGAATAGGTTTAAGATCTCGAACGTGCCAATCACCTAGGTACTTATTATTTACGTCTTGGAGCTGATAGGTCCAAGGACTGATTCTTTTCCTAATGAAGAGTGGTCCCCGATATTTAGGTTCAAATTTAGAAGTACGATAGTTGGCTTTATCAGACAAACAGTGGTTCTTTACAAGAACCTCTTGTCCTAGTTCATACGTTATATCACGTCTGCGCAAGTTATATGTTCGTTCATTTCGCTTAAATGATTTATCGAGCCTCGCACGAACATCTTTAAATAATTTGGAAAATTCTAGATGTCGATCTTCTGGAGAAAGTTCCTTTATAGGTGTATCATGATCTATTATTGGTGGTTCGTGATCTTTTCCATTCAGACACATATGTCGACCAAAGTTGACGAAATAAGGTGATACACCTGTGGCTTCACTCTTGGCTGACCTGATCGCACAAGCTACTTCCTGTAAATGAATATCCCAATTACGGTGATTGTCCTTGATATAGGACGAAAGCATAGTCTTCAAAGTCCTATGCTGTCGCTCACAAGCATTCGCTTGAGGATGATAGTTTGCGATGCGAACCAATTTTATACCGAAAGTGGTTGCCAGAGTATTCAACTCTTTGCTGATGAATTGTTTTCCATTATCTGTTAGCAGAACACGAGGGAAACCAAACAGAAGAAATACGTTCTCTTTCAATAACTTACAAATTGTTTTAGCATTTGCTTGACGCATAGGTAGAAAAATACAAAATTTACTGAAATAATCCTGGACACTCAATATATAAATGTAACCATTCATTGATTTTGGAAGGGGACCAACAATGTCCACTGATATGAAATCCCAAGGATGATTTACTTCCGGTCTACCACATAAAAAACCAGCAGGAGCCTTCTGCTCTGGCTTATAGGCTAAACACACTTTACATGATCGCACGTATTTAGCAACATCTGCCTTCATTTTAGGCCAATAAAACTTCGAACAAATACGATGAAATGTCTTATAAGTTCCTGCATGACCAGAAGTGGGATTGTCATGATGCATCTTCAGAATTTTCGAACGCAACTCTTTGGGAATCACTTCCTTCCAATCGAAAGCTTCACCAGAGAGTGCAGAATATGGACTTGCAACATGTTTGAATAGCTTTGTGCCTTCCACTCGCCAGAGAGGATAGTGAAGGGGAAATTTCGCAACTTTGTCTATTTGTTTGAGGAACCACTTATCTTTTGGAATATCCTGAACATCATCAGACTCAATCTTCGAATTTATGGATATTATGGCATCGACCTCGGGAACAGTTCAAGATAACATATCTGGAACAATATGGTCGCGTCCTTTCCTGTGACAAATATCAAAATCAAACTGTTGAAGGCGAAGAATCCACCTTGCAAGACGACCACTAGGTTGAGCTAACTTATGTAACCATGTTAAACTATGGTGATCGGTTACGACCATAAAATGGTACCCTTCCAAATATGCTCTGAGTTTTTCAATCGACCAAACAATAGCCAGACATTCTCGTTCGACCGTACTATAGTTCCTCTCAGCACGGGATAGAGATCGGCTGATGTATGCAATGACGTGTTCTCCATGTTCACCTTTTTGAGAAAGAACAGCTCCTATTCCAAAAGCACTAGCATCCGTCTGCAACTGGAATGGTATCGTAAAATCAGGCATACTAAGAATCGGTGCAGAAACCAGGCAATCTTTTATCCTCATAAAAGAACGTTCACATTCTTGAGTCCAACACCACTTACGTTTCTTCCGCAAGAGATCTGTCATGGGAGCAATGAGAGTCGAAAAATTTGGTATGAAGCGCCTGTACCATGACGCAGTACCTATAACTCGACGAACTTCAGTTACGTTTTTAGGAGTTGGTATTTCCAAAATTGCTTTGAGCTTGTCAGGATCAACGTGTAAACCTTGATGGTCTACAACATATCCAAGATATTTGAGTTCGTTACGACAGAACTGACATTTTTCTTTCGATAAAGTCAAACCTGCGGCTTGGAGACGTTTGAAAATTTCGCCCAATATTTCGAGATGTTTGTCGAAATCATCCGTGGCAATTATTACGTCATCCAGGTAAACAAACGAGTAAGGTTCTAGGTCTGCTCCTAGTACTCTGTCCATAAGCCTCTGGAATGTAGCAGGACTATTTGAAAGCCCAAACGGCATCCTCTTAAAATGGTACAATCCCCGACCAGGAATTGTAAAAGCTGTATACTCTCTGGAGTCAGTAGCAATCGGTACTTGGAAAAATGCTGATCGAACATCGACTGAACTTAAATATTTTGCACTCTTCAGTTTATCCAGAATTGTGTTAATGAAGGGGATTGGGTATGCGTCTTTTTTAGTCACCTTATTCAGTTGCCTAAAGTCGACACAAAACCTATATTTCTCTTATCTTTCTTTGGCACCATTACAACTGGAAAAGAATATGCAGAACTTGATGGCTCAATAATATCATTCTCGAGCATTGATTTCACTTCCTTATCAATAAGATCCTGTATTGCAGGAGATACACGGTAGGGACGCAAGCGAATGGGATCAGAATTCGTTAGGACAATTCTATGCTCAACTAATTGGGTTCTACCAATTTTATCACCTATCAACAAAAAATATTCTTCTACCAATTCTTTCAATCTCTTCGATTGCATTTCGGATAGAACACTATGAGATTTTAGCAGACCCACACTCGGCGAATTGGAAACATTATACCCCAATTTATCATCGAAAGACCAACATTTACTTCGGAAATCAGGAATAATACCGAAGGATATCCAAAAATCCATTCCTAATATCAAATTGTATGGGAGTTCAGGGACAATGAGGACGGATAAAGTTCTCACTTTTCCTTCTAACAAGAAAGGAATATTGACTGATCCGATAACTGAGCATTTATCGTCATTAGCAATAGCGCATGATACTATTTCAGAAGATTGCAATTTCAAACCACAATCAGATAACTTCTGCCAACCCCATCGACCAATCACTGTTCGATTTGCACCTGAATCTAACAAGCATTTAAATTCTAACCCCAAAATGTCTACTTTTAAGTGTGGACGATTATCTCCATGGCAACTGGCAAAGATATATGATAATATAGGTTGTATTTGTCCGACAGCTAATTCCGAATCATGACAAGATTTCTTATTGACCATGACAGAGTTAGTCGAGCAATTGTCATGGCCTCCTAATGGCTCGACTGTGCGTTTCCCGAACATTTTGGGCAAGTACGCACTGTAAAATTCGGAAGACCGCATTTAAAACACCTTTTCGTAAGTGGCTGTGAACAGTTTGCTCGAAAATGACCTTACTGGCCACAATTGAAACAAACGTTTGGTTGTTTAGTTTTTACGTTGGTTGTATTTGGTGTGAGAAGAGAGACGGGTACCGATTCTGTATTTGGAATGATAGAACTGTTGCTACTACTTTGTACAGTACTGATAGAATTAGGAACATGACCACTACGATTAGAACGTTTATATTCGAGTCCAGGTTCAACTGAATTACGAGAATTAAATGTAGGTGATGTATATTCCTGAGCACTTGCATGTGCTTCTTCTATATCTCGACCGATAGACACTAGATCATCGATAGAATGTAGTTTCTTACCGGCAAGATCTAGCTGAAAATGGGGTAACATTTTATTTTTAATTGAATTAACACGATCAATTTCAGAAGGCTTACTAGAAAGCTTACTATAAAGTCCTTCGATATAGGCTACAAATATTATAACCGATTCTGAACTTCCCTGAGTACGACGCCTAATCATATCTAATACCTTTTCTTCATAGTTACGCGGTAAGAATGTTGAACGAAAATATTCCAGGAATTGTTTATAGCTAGAAATTCTATTTTTAGCAAAACGGTACCAAATGGATACATCGCCCGCTAATAATTCAGAAATTGAATATAATATTTGATCTTCGGGTACATTGCGAGATATCCTCATCTCTTCTAATTTATCTAAGAAATCAGTGACACTTGAAGAGCCATCGAACTTCAAATTCCACTTACTTACATCAACAAATTTAGTACTATTATTATTTGTCGTATGTCCAACATTCACATCACGAAGGTAATCCATATCTCTGATGATATCGCGAGATTCTTTAATTGTGGAATTTGCCACATTATTTCCAACATCATTCGAAATGTGTTCTCGACGAGATGGATTCTCATGGTTCAATTGAGTTGGCAAAGACTGAGAGTGATCTATTCTAGTGTTGATATTTTTGAATCTACTACTGAGACCTTTTACTGACATAGTTATGTTATGTTGTATATTGTTCAAATCCTCCATCTGCTGAGCAGGATTACTATGATTTGACCTTGAATTCATTCCAGGCACTTGTCCAACATCTATCAAATCATCAACCTCTTCTGGATTGATGACGTTATCAGTCTCTATATTATTGTGTGGTGAATTATGGAATTTACTATTTGTGGTATTCGGTAATAGGTCATTGGGCTGGTCTATTAAGGAAGCATGTACAGAAGTATTCGGTTCATCTAAGATCGAATTATGTTCTGAGGTTGAAACATTATTACTGAGAGCATATACTTCATCCAATTTTTTAAACAAATTATTGCATAAATCAACTAAATTGAGTTTTTCTGCTTGTTGATCAACATGTGATACATTTATTTTATTCAATCTATTTTGGATGTGGAATAATCTCGTTCTCAAAGTTTTATGTTCATAAACCTTATTTTTAAAATCAAAATCCTGAATACCACCAAATGTTTCATCCAACTTTACGGCACAAATTGCTAATTCCTTACTAGAATCAAAATTCATACTTGGTTGACTGAATATTCCAAGTTTTTGTTTTCTGAGAATATCTCTAAGCAGCCAACGTTTCTGATCAACCGTACCGTCACCCAATTCTGAACCTCTACTGAGCAATTCCCATGTTAACTCGTCACTACGGAGTCTGTTTATCTCCATTTTTTTTTATTTTTAAAAGAAATAATTATCCGTAATTATAACCGAATCACACCCCTTCGACCAATGAAAAAAAAATATTGAAAATATTTTTTTTGTGTGTGTGTTGAGCCACCCCCTAACAATACAATAAACCAAAAATAACTACCGATATAACGTAATCCTTAGTTCAAATGCCATAATAATATCTGGACTATCCAGTTCAGTCACACATGAATCACCCTGTAGCCAGATTTTATTCCCTATAAAACGGGAGAAAACGAAAGTGCAATCTACTACTTAGTATCCACCTACCACCTACTGAGAAATGATGAATCACAAACTGCCAAAATACTCTTGAATCTGAACGTATAATTCACCAATGAAAGGATAACAAAAAATTATCGAGATTGTACTACCAAGTGAAATGAAAAAAAAACGTTGGGCGCCAATGTCACGGGTGTCTTGAATAAATCGATACCTACAAGGTAGGAAACAAAACCAAAGTATTCTCTAATACCAAATGGTTTATAGCTTTTTGGTCAGATGCTTTTGCCGGTTAACTCAGTAGCGTGGGAGTGAGTTCTGATAAGAGACGATATTTTATAAAGAGCGCCACCCGTTTTGAAATCACCTCTGTACCGTGAATAAAGCTATAAGAACAAAACGGGAAATCCAATTAACCAAAGATACTGTATTTATTAAATTTTTAACATTGTCACATCTGTATAATGTAACAATAGAGACAAAGGTATAAATTGTATACTCTCAACGTATTTCGAATATACCTCAATGTACCGAATATAGCTATATAAGGCGTACAATATGTCAAAATAATATAAGATATCTTATACGACCATCCAATTCTGATAAAAAAACACAACAAATATCCTAGAACGACTTGGTAGTAGGTACTCTCAAATTTCAATACTCATCCTTATAGACTGGACTCTGGCATGAAACGTATCTCTTCCTTGGTGAAACTTGATGAAACAATGGATAGATTATGCAACAACCTTCGGCATCAGGCAATCCGCAACTCAAAACATCAGCACATTCATTTAGCACAGTTGATGTATGTGGCTTCGATTTAATGCCGTATAAAAGTACCCTAAAATATTTTTGTGTATATTAGAATATGGAAGGAAACTAACTTTATATCTACTATTATTTTACGTATAATGATCTCACCTCCTTGAGTTCTTAGGGAGGGTCTTCCTAGATCAATATTTCTTCAAGAAAAAAAATTATATCATCAGTAATTTGCTCGATGCCTATAAAAGAAATTTAAGAAATTGAAATTCAATATAAAAAAATTGAAGTACTGATCTTACCAGAAAAATCGGAGAGAAAAGGAAAAATAATCGATTCTATATACGCCAATAGATCAGGAAAGTAGTAATTATACTACACAATGCTAATTTCAGAGATTCTTTCCACAGAAATCAGCCAAATCCTTCAAATTCCCAACAACATCCAAAATGGCGTATTCACTATCAAAATTGTCCTTTCTTAATCTCTCGATTCTGACTTTCTGGTCCTCGATTAGCGATATTCCAGAAGTCATCAGAAACCTATACTAATCAAATTTCCCCAAGAAAGAGATCGCGCCAAAATCTCCTTGTTTCGAGCATATTTATAAAAACTACAGGTATACGGAACAAAGCATTCAAACAGTTGGTAATTCATCGCGAATTCAAGGACTCAAGAATCTGAAATGCTATATAAATTACTATCTTAATTCTGTCTCCCTCATACACATTTAAAAGAGATTATTTCAGCGAAAATGACGTTCGCATATTTACCGTTGGTCAAATCGCGCATGCTAGATAATTTTGATATCGACACATGACAACCGACAAGATCTACAAATCACCTGTTACTAGGAAATAGTAAATATAGGGTAAACAAATAGAACATTTCGATAGACAAAACAATCCGAAATTATTATATTATCAGATATAAATTAGATGATATTCAACGGATATGTATTGAATATGTATATATTTAAGGTGAGTAATATTTTTTTGTTTGAACTACCAAAATTTGATGTGTGAAATTGCAAAACCTTTAGTTATATATAGATCTGTTTACATCGTGATTAATGTATTTTCCTTTAATTTTCAGGCTCTCAATTTTCCTTTCTCGATATAAATGTTAACAGAGTGGTATATAGCTTTCTCAAAGAATAATATAAAATTAATATTCATGACTCAAGCGATGAATAGCAACAAATAAAAACGAACATCAACATACTACAACTTTAGAACGCTGGTACCTGTGTTTGGGCTCAGGATGTGAGAGTGATTTGATCGTTCAGTTCTTATATGATTTCAAATGAATATACATTAACAAACCACTGCTGAGATGATGTTGGATTAAATAGCCCAGTACTTAGAGAGATATTCTAGTGAGAATTCAGACTGTTACAACCTCGACCCCCCTTTTCCCCCTTGGGCCCCCTTTATGTCTCCGATATGTCCGCTATATTATTCATATACTAACAATGAGAATTAATGAAAAAAGTCCTTCTATCGGCGGGATTTGAACCCCAGACCACCGGATTACGAGTCCGATGCGTTCCCACAGAGCTACGACCACTATATAATTAATTGCAGTCAATGTCGATGCAACGTTATCGCGCAGCGTGACGTAGTCGAGCAAATCCGTCCCAAAGATAAGAGAACGTAGCAACCTCGGCAAGCGGGAAGCAGGGAAACGAACAATGGCTTATTCATTCATTAAACATCAGTGTATTAATAGACATAATCGCATTCAAGGTCAGGTTCGCTGCATTCCATTGATGATTCAACATGATACAATATTTCGCGTGGCGTAACAAAGATGAGAGACGACAAAGCGACTGACACTGTTGCCAGACGTTTGAAAAAATAAGGCATTGTTGCCAGACCTTTGAAAATATCTGGAAATATCCCATAATGCACCTACAGCTTATCCAAGTGGAATCTGAACCACCACGTGTGAATACCCCAAATTGATGAAAACCGTTTGATATATGACCAGGACGTACTAGTGTGTGGCTGCAAAAGTTAGGTATCTGCCGTCTGACATCAGGCGTCTGACATCTGGCGTCCTACATCTGACGTCTAACATCTGGCGTTGGATATTTGACAGTTAACGTATGACCGGTTTCGTCACGAGGCTGTAATGTGTTTAATAATTTCTTTGATTTCTGTGGTTCAGTGACATGCACCTACAGCTTGCACAAGTAGAATTCAAACTACCGTGTTGATGTCCATGTGAAAATCTATTAACTTGAAGATGGGTTAATTGCGATGACGAGAAGACTATTCAATGGAGGACCATTTTATTTTCTTCATGAATCATTGAACTTTCTTCCGGTTGACTTTGTGAATACTTCGCGTATGCGTTGTACATATGTTGTACACACGTTTTTATTGATATTTCAGAAATGATAACATATGAGGATACAATATTAGTTCAACTACAAGCAGACCAGATTTGGTACACATCACTTCCCTATATTCATGGTCAGTAGAGATACCTCGAATTGATATACAACATCTTTTAATTGGTAGATGACATCTGAGAGGTGATATATGTGCTCAGCGAAGCATCTACAGCTTACACAAGCGGAATCCGAACCAGCTTGTTCAAGGCTGCGCGGGAATACCTCACAATACTGTCACAATGAGTACAGTACACGTCAAGTAGGTATATGAAGCGAATAGAAACCCATGAATTTGCATATAATCACAAAAAAACAAGGCAATATTTTCCTCCACATATACCATCAGGTGACATTCACCACTATTGCGTCTTTCTGAGACACTCATTATAAAATTGATTAAAACGGACAGTGAAACAATGGAATTAGGTGCATAGGCATTGAAAAATGAAAAAAAAAACGTAGTCCAGATTGATAGTCAGAATCGTCAACTATCATAAAATAATACATAGCAACGTCGTTTGGTATCAACTCGTGATTTAATTATTATTGGTAGGAATTCAACGATTCAGTACTGAAATTAACGAGTTGAAAATCATACACAACGGTTTATTAACGGCAAACTCTGTCATATTGAAGGTTGGTTAATGTATTTGGGCTATCAACATCAAGAAAGAAAAAAAAAACAAGCCAAAAAAGAATAAAGCAAACTTCTTATTATTAATCCAACGTAATTCATTGTGAGGTTTGGCAACATGAAGGAGTCATATCATATTATTAACAAAAACAATAATTTATTTCACATGTGATTCAAGAAAAAGCGATTTCTTAGCAAGTTTGGTGATTTCTAAGTGGTTTCCGGGCATTTCCAGGCGATTTCTTGGTGGTTTCTTGATGGTTTCCTGGTGATTTCACGATGGTTTGCTGGAGATTTCAGGGCTGTTTCCTGGCGGTCGCTTGACTGTTTGGAGGTTGCCTGAATACTTATTTATGCTAAGCACAAATCCATACAGAAATTAAACTCTTATCATACTCACAATATGATCATCAATCGCTAGCATCAGCTCCTGGATCCATAACATAATCATCATCATCCTTCTCCTCCTCCTCAACCCCCTCCTCTGTTTACCTCTCATCGTCACTTCTATAAAAATAATTTTATGAATAATATCTTAATATATGAAAATATTATTTGAAACTCACATGATTATAATACCATCCATAACATAATCATCATCATCCTTCTCCTCCTCCTCAACCCCCTCCTCTGTTTAACTCTCATCGTCACTTCTTTAAAAATAATTTTATGAATAATATCTTAATATATGAAAATATTATTTGAAACTCACATGATTATAATACCATCCATAACATAATCATCATCATCCTTCTCCTCCTCCTCCTCAACCCCCTCCTCTGTTTCACTCTCATCGTCACTTCTATAAAAATAATGTTATGAATAATATCTTAATATATGAAAATATTATTTGGAACTCACATGATTATAATACCATCCATGACATAATCATCATCATCCTTCTCCTCCTCCTCAACCCCCTCCTCTGTTTCACTCTCATCGTCACTTCTGTAAAAAAAATTATAAGAATAATATCTTAATATATGAAAATATTATTTGGAACTCACATGATTATAATACCATCCATAACATAATCATCATCATCCTTCTCCTCCTCCTCAACCCCCTCCTCTGTTTCACTCTCATCGTCACTTCTGTAAAAAAAATTATAAGAATGATATCTTGATGTATAAAAATATTATTCAGAACTCACATGATTATAATACCATTCATATGCTCATCTCTAGAGAAAAAAACAAAATTGATATCGATTACCAAATATACATTTCTACATACATTATTTCACCAGGATGCCGATTGTACATAGCCATGATGTCCTCATATCCTATGTATTCATAATTATAATCCATTTCATCCTCATCATCCTCCTCCTCGACCTCATCCTCGGCGTCGTCATTCTCATCCTCACTTCTGTAATGATAACATAAGGAATAAAAGTGGTGCAAATTATAACAAACTCACATGATGTTGGCTGGGACTTCCATTACCCGCGGATTCCCTCTATTCGCCGGGAAGAGCGCATTCACTTGTGCGAAGAGATCCTCCACATCTGCCTCACCATCAGTGTAATATCCTGATGATACAGACATTACCTATGAGGAATGAAAGAATAATGAAGCCACAAATCGATCAATTAAAAACAATCACAATGAAAGAAAAACCAATCCTTCCAATGAAGATGCGGTTTGAAGTGAATCAGAAATCTACAAGAAAAAATTGGGGTTGAAAGGAGCTGTCAGTAATAGCAATGCTGATTTTAAAACAAAGTGATTAAATCAAAATATAGGGAGATGAGAAAACTGAAGATATTATCCTATATAACTGATCAGATTGTTCCGACGTTTCTTGCTATGATTGAAAATAATTGATAAAATTATATGCGAGTGCGTAGTGCATGTTAATGAAAACAAATATGAAAATTGGGTTGTCTGGAGAATTTTACTCAGAATGATGGATATCAGTATCGAAACATTTCTATTCAGAAGATGGATAACAGATATCAGATTAATGAAATACAGGTATGAATAGCAGCTCATTTCCACACCACCAGGAGGTAGAGCTTTGGTGCGTTGCTTCTTTTTATAGTGGGAAGCTTCCACTAGAGGCCTACTTTAGCCACTTCCAGCGATAAATAATTAGGTCAACAATCGAATATTTTTGTGACATCTTTCAATAGCTCTTTAGTCAAAAGACTCCAATCCGTGGTTGATTAGCTATCTCTTGATGGTGGCATCTTTCAATGGATCTTTCTTGTCAAAAGACTCTAATCCGTAAATGATTAGCTATCTTCTGATGGTGGCATCTTTCAATGGCTCTTTCTTATCAAAAGACTCTAATCCGTAATTGATCAGCTATCTCTTGATGGTGGCATCTTTTAATGACTCTTTTTTCAAAATACTTCAATCGGTGGTTGATTGGTTATCTCTTTTCATGATTGTTCTCCTGATCATTCATCCTCATCATATAAGTTGATAAAAATATAAAGTATAGTATAAAATATTAGATTGAAAAAGGGAAAGTATGAAAATTATCACTCTTCCAGTCAACCATCGGTCTCCATAACTTCAGCATCTGATGTTTGGGGTATAGAATAGTGGCCCCAAGGTAAGGTTTCACTGGTCCCTGGGATGATATACCTTTTATCATCATTGGGGCTTAATGCAATTTTTCGATGTAAAGTTGAAAATACCTGATGTTTGTGAGCTCTTATTGAATTTTGGGAAACTGTTTTTTGCCGATATATTCCCAAACATTCAACATAATCATTAAAAGTAATCACAGTTTTCACTACAGACGATTTCACTCCCTTTGCTTTTTTCGTAATACCCAAATTCTTTATGATCTCGACGATTTCATCATCATCATAATCTTCATCAATCAGCCTCTTCCTTATATTTTCAATTTCATTGTCAGTTATCAGCACCTTCGTGGCATATAGTTTTGATCGCAAGCCTACGTAGTCCGTCAAAATTACTCCATTGTTCTCATCCTTCATCATACCCAACACCTTTTTGTTAACTCGAGGAATTCCATATAAATTATCTTCAGGATAGTCAGAAGTGTCGAAGTGAGAGTGACAGTCTCGCTTCATCACTTCATAAGGATCTCGATCATTAATCTCATAGATAAGAGAATCGGTATCGGTATAGCAAATGGAACAATTATCTCCAAACTCATTACGCATATACTCATAGTGGAAGCCGTAGATGGTCGTCTTAGCTAGATCTAAAATAGCTTGACCAACATAAATAGGTTTGTTGAGATATATCTGTAGTTTCCTTAGCTCAACAGCAACCAAATTCTCATTAAAAACTGTACAATTCTTGAACTCCGGCTTCGAAATATATGTCTCAGCACCATATCGTCCAGACCACTTCGTTAGAAGGCGGACATCAACCCTCTTCCGTATGTTTTCCATCGTTTTCCCAAACACTGCATTGTTCATCAGTTTAAAAAGATTCTTTTCGAATTCATTCTTGGCAGCTTTCCGTAATCCTGTGTTGAGATCAATATACCCCTTCAACCAAGGCGACTGTTTGAATTTGAGAACTCGATGAATTTTTTTCAGTACCAGACCATGTGCTAACGCTTGTTTCAGTGTTCGGTAATGGATAACGTATTTATCTTTAGAACTTAAGGTGGCCATCAACTTAGTGAGTTGAGAGGATCTGGTTGGAGGTGTCCGTGTTTTTGGGACAATATGTTCTGAACAAAATGGAAGATCCTTATGTACATCATGTAAGTTCAATGGATATTCCAAATCCACTTCCAGGATATATCCATCATCGGTATCATCCGGAATCGCTGTGACGTCTATGTTGGTATCAACCCATTCAAATCCTCCATATGGAAGATATTGACTCATAGCCCATCCATATTGATTATTCACATCATAGTACATCAAGTATGAGTCAGGCTTTGAAGAATCATATTGAGGCATATACTTGTTATTAGCCTGAGCTCTTCTTTTAGAACAAATTTGGCTGAGACCTCCTCTGATTCCTCGCTCAACAAACAGAAATATGTCAGGATCAGTAAGGTTCTGTGGCAGCTGGTTCTAAACTGTTCAAAAACATCTGCCAGCAGGAGTATATCGGTTTTCATAAAAAGATTCACATATTCTCCCAAGGACTGACAGTTAAATGTGTTCCACACCAGCTGTGCACGTTGATAGAGCCGGCGGGGGCAGGACTTATCTTCTAGTTTATTATAGAAAGCATCGATTGGTGGAAGACAGGTTTCAGCGAAACGTTGAAATGAGTCAACGTAATCATAAGGCATTACCCCCTTTTTGGTCAATAGGTTCTGGCGATCTTCAGATATTCCATCATATTGTGACCGCAAAATCGGAAATTCAGTCAGATACGATGCCAATTTATCAAGGAAAGAACTCATGAATCGGAAGCTGTCTATAAATCTGAACTGTATGGGTGCTCCATCAACCTACACGAAAATTGTCGTCTGTCGTTGATATATATTATTTATAATGCAATCAATAATGTACGTAGGTAATACTTCTCACACCAGTGAGTTTTTTTCTCTAGAATCTGAAAATAACAATCCAATTTGACATTTGGATTCTGCTAATAGTGACAAGGATATTTTCATCCACGGAATTCCTTATTTTTTCATTTAAGAACTAACGAATCTCACGAATATGATACGCCCAGCTTCCAGGAACGTCGTGGTTACTGAATTAATCCATTCACTTGACAGACCATCACAAGCTTCAGGAGCTTCAAAACCATTGGATTTATGTGAGTTCTTCAACCAAAGACAGAGAAAGTTAAAAAATTCCTATCGCAATTGTACAAGGTACTCTCAATTACAAATTAATTGGAGCAGTAATTCTTCACATCCTATAAATTTTAGATGGCTTGGACTTGTTTATTTTTGCAGTATTTTTTTATGTAGGGTTTGATAATGGTTTTATGGGGGTGGCAGTAGTAAATTTTCATATTGCTGACAGTGTAGTAGGTATGAATGAGTTGTTTTTCATAAATATAAGTCAAGAAACATTCCCATATACCCTCATCCATTTGATTCTAATAATACTTAGGTGTACGTCAATAAATTTTGTCATTTAAATGAACTACCTAACAAAAACTAACTCAAACCCATATAAACATTTATTGTTTCAGCTAATAATGCTTTACTTGATGAAGTGAACTTAAGTATCAAAAAACTGACGCATGGTATTTGATGCATTATAATATTTTCTACACTGCATGTTTTTTGTAGAGTTTGTAGTCTTCTATCATTCCTTATGGAATGACATACAATAATCATCTATATATTTTGATTGAGTTATGGAGAGTTTGTTTTTGTGACACCTCTTATTTTAATTATGCATCCAATCGTGTACATACTTTTCAGAAGAGATATGGTCATCCGAAATCTTGAAATAATTTTAAAATGCGGTATTATGGAATTATGGCTCAAACCACAACTATACTTACTATTGTAAAGTACGGATATTTCTAGATTTCAAATGCCCATATCTCTCCTAACAAGAGGAAATTAAAAATTTCTACTCTTCTTGCATACTGAACTGAGCAATATTTTCCAATCGAGGTATTGCAAACCTACTTCCCCATTTTATTTTTTTGAAGTAGTTATGGTTCCATAGAAGTATGGCAAATTTGGTTGAAAAATATTGATGCATTTAAAAGATGATTTAGGAGGAACTATTTACGTCCGCACTGTATACATCGCATTCCTGTTAGTTTTCATTTATTTTTTATTATTGTGGTAAAACATATTAATTTTCATAAAATGTCATGTACCTTATGATTTAATTCAGTAAGGAAAAAAAATTCCTGATTTACTTTTTTCGAAACTCCAAAGCTCATTATATTTGATTTTTTCGATAATTGCTCAAGATATCCTACAGTCATGCTCATTGGTGACCTCTATTATAATAAAGCAACAGAAACTCTCTAGTTTTATGATAATAAAGGATGTCATCTTAGTAGTCAAAATATGTATGAGTGTTTTTCAATATTCCTTCGGTATATTTTGAAACTTGAGTGCACTAATAGTTCGAGAGCTGGCGACGAAAACAACTTCCTCATAGTTACCAAAGGTTTGACTTGGCACTTCGAGTCTACTTCAGATCGTTATTTTAAAACCGCCCGTCTGCCGGAGGTGAGCGGTCGCCTTCTCAGATTTGGAATTTGAAAAAATTATTAAAAATCGCTCAAAACTTCCCAATTTTTACCACAATGATTTTTTGCTGAACATGGCCTAAGATCCTAACATAATCGAAATCAGGAACGTCTGCCTCTGAAAATGGTCGCTATTTCGGAGCAGACGCTGTCAAATATGTCAAAAAAACGCCTTCAACTTCCTCATAGGTTATCACCGTGATTTTTGCGTCAAAGTTTTACTTAATATGTTATCAATCAAGGCTCGAAAAGAAAACCTCGGCAGACGGTCGCATTTAAACTGCAGACGGGGTTGAAATTGAAAAGTTGAAAAAAATTACCTGATTACAAATGCAAATTTCAGTATATAAAAAGTACCAATCCGGATTGACTATTTGCGGAATGTCTCACAATGAAAACTACTTGAAAATTTTTCTAAATAAAATATTTCCTTTTTGAAAAAGCGCTAAATCACATATGTCAAAAAAACGCCTTCAACTTCCTCATAGGTTACCACCGTGATCTTTGCGTCAAAGTTTTACTTAATATGTTATCAACCAAGGCTCGAGAAGAAAACCTCGGCAGACGGTCGCATTTAAACTGCAGACGGGGTTGAAATTGAAAAGTTTAAAAAATTACCTAATTACAAATGCAAATTTCAGCATATAAAAAGTACCAATCCGGATTGACTATTTGCAAAAGGTCTCACAATAATTGATAACCAGTTGTACGTTTTCCTAAATAAAATATTTGCTTTTTGAAAAAGCGTTGAATCACATATGTCAAAAAGATGCCGTCAACTTTCCCACAAGTTACCTCAATATTTTTATTGCAAAATCATATAAAAAAACTTCATCAGACGGACAAGCAAATGATGCTGTATATAATAATAATTACTGTCTGTTAAAGCGTGATAGGCAAGTAATGCTTTAGAAATGATTTCTTCTTTTCTGGTAGTTTAGATAAGTAGGTATATAATAAATAGAATAGTAAATAGGCTGCAAGAGAACGGGACCATTTTTCAATTTTCTAAGTCATTTTTCCCCAGATTCTACGGAAATTACAGTGTTGCCATTTGAAAGCCCCATAAGAGCCCATGTGTTAGAGAGAGATGAAATATATGATTTTTCCGTAGATCTACCTACTTTTTTCACGAATTCTAAGGTCCATTCTGGCAATTTTTGTCTCTTTCAAGGTCAAAGGTCGATAGAGCATATACTGTGACTGACATATCAACGACCCTCCCTCAGGTCTTTGTTATACCCCCCCTTGCCCCCCTCATGCCTTCACTGTACCTTCTTGTCCCCCTCAGGCCTCCGCTATACCCCCTTGGCCTCCTCATGCCTCCCCTGTACCCCCTTGGCCCCCTCATACCTCTACTGTACCCCCTTGGTCCCCTCGGTTCTCCGCTGTACCCCCTTGACCCACACCCAGGTCTTCGCATGTAACTCGACCCCCCTTTTCCCCCTTGGGCCCCCTTTATGTCTCCGATATGTCCGCTATATTATTACGTCAGAAACGCGTCATAGACTACTGACAATGAGAATTAATGAAAAAAGTCCTTCTATCGGCGGGATTTGAACCCAGACCACCGGATTACGAGTCCGATGCGTTCCCACAGAGCTACGACCACTATATAATTAATTGCAGTCAATGTCGATGCATCGTTATCGCACAGCGTGACGTAGTCGAGCAGATCCGTCTCAAAGATAAGAGAAAGTAGCAACCTCGGCAAGCGGGGAGCAGGGAAACGAACAATGGCTTATTCATTCATTAAATATCAGTGTATTGATAGACATAATCGCATTCAAGGTCAGGTTCGCTGCATTCCAATGATGACTCAACATGCAGATCCATGGAGCAGGAAAAGGAACAATGGCTTATTCATTCATTAAACATTAGTGTATTAATAGACATAATCGCATTCAAGGTCAGGTTCGCTGGATTCCATTGATGATTCAACATGATACAATATTTCGCAAGACGTTACAAAGATAAGAGACGACAAAGCGACTGACACTGTTGCCAGATGTTTGAAAAAATAAGGCATTGATGCCAGACTCTCAAAAATATCTGGAAATATACCATAATGCACCTACAGCTTACCCAAGTGAAATCCGAACCATAGATGGATAACGTCTGAAGTATTACAGGGTGTGGCTGCCTGAAATTAGGCGTCTGATATCTGACGTATGACGTCATCGTTTCAAAATATCGAAAGGTCACCAACTGTTTAGTTATTTCCATCTGAACCACAACGTGTGATTATTCAAAATTGATGGATAACGTTTGACGTATTACAGGGTGTCAACCTGAAGTCAGGCGTCTGACATCTGACGTATGACGTCATCATTTCAAAATGGCCGCTGAAATCGGGAGATCACTAACTGTTTAGTAATTTCCGTATTATAAAGGTAATACACATACAGCTTACACAAGTAGAATCGGAATCACCACGTCTGAATACTCAAAATTGATGAATAAAGTTTGACGTATGACAAGGTGTGGCTGCCTGAAGTTATTTATTATTTAGTAATTTTCGTATTAAATATACCTACAGCTCACACAAGTAGAATCCGAACCACAGCATTGATATCGACGCAACAGAATTCATGAACTCGTTAATATAAAGATGTCAATGACAAAATGATTGATTTTCTCTACGAATTATCAAAAAATATTCACTTCCGGTTTATTAAAAAGCGACATAGAGAAAAACTAATGTTTTATTCGTGATCCCCATGACGTGTAAACTTCAAAAACATCAACTTCAGGTTTCACTTCCGGTTTCCATTTTTCCACTTAACATAGTCATGTGGGTACTCTGAGAGAAGGATTTTTCACAGACATTCCAAATATATCATTTTACCTATGTACAAAGTCTCAAGGTTAAAGAGATATCAATCAAAATAAATCGAAATAATGAAAAAATCTATGTAAACAATTCACAAACTCTTCGTGTAATGATTTTCTGGTCGATCCAGCTTTTCGACGAGTTATCAAAAAATATCCACTTCCAGTTCATCAAAAATCGATATAGAGAAAAAGTAATGTTTTATTCGTGATCCCCATGACGTGTAGACTTCAAAAACATCAACTTCCGGTTTTACTTCCGGTTTCTATTTCTCCACTTAACATAGTCATGTGGGTACTCTGAGAGAAGGATTTTTCACGGACATTCCAAATATATCATTTTACCTATGTACAAAGTCTCAAGGATAAAGAGATATCAATCAAAATAAATCGAAATAATGAAAAAAATTTATGTAAACAATTCATTATCTCTTCGTGTAATGATTTCCTGGCCGATCCAGCTTCTCGACAAATTATCACAAAATATTTACTTCCGGTTCATTAAAAAGCTATATATAGAAAAACTAATGGAATATTCGTGACCCCCATGACGTGTAGACTTCAAAAACAACAACTTCCGGTTTCACTTCCGGATTCCATTTTGTTAGTAAACAGGGTCATGTGGGTACTCATTGAAAAGGTTATTTCACGTACATTCCTAATATATTAACTTACCTATATACAAAGTCCCAAGGTTTGCGAGATATCAATCAAAATTTCTCGAAATATTGATAATACAATAAAAACTGTTCACCATCTCTTTGAGTACTGCTTTTCTAACCGATCTATCTCCTTGATGAATTATCGAAAAATATCCTCTTCCAATTCGTAAAAAATCGAGATAGAGGAAAAATGATGAGATGTTAGTGAACCCATAACGTTCAGACATCGAAACAACAACTTCCGGTTTCACTTCCGGTTACAATTTTTTCAGTAAACAGAGCCATGTGGGTACTCTGAGAGAAGGATATCTCACGGACATCCCGAATATATCAACTTACCAATATACAAAATCTCAAGGTTTGCGAGATATTGACGAAAATTGGTGAAATAATCAAAACAACACTGTTACACGCAAGAAAGTGCTATGGAGAGTCGATTTGAGTCCACGGTTAACTCATGTTTTTATCTTATGATTCAATATTCTAGTAGGAGACTATAATTTTTGTACAACTCATATCAGGAAATGCCATTTACACCATAATGAAAACCAAGTAGGTGAAATGATAAATAGGAAATCGATAATCAATTTTGAAGTAATCGATAACACATAGGGTTAATAAAGTTTCAAAAAAAGCTCTGTTCAAGGTATGTTTATAAATTCCAAGGCTATATAAGTCTGGAAGAAATATACTGGGTGTGTAAGAAATTACACTTAATATTTTCAATAGGTGTACCGTTCGAAAAATACAAATGTACTGACTGGTACAGGATGTATCAAGAATTAATGATGACGTTTAACGTTTGATAGGTATAATTTGATAGTTGACGCTCAACGACTGGAACTTGAGAGCCTTGGTCACGTGAGGGTGGATATGGTTGTATTATGATCAGTGACGAAAACAATTTTATATTGATGAATTATTGAAAAAGTGTTCCTATATTTTCGTGAAAACGCGACATAGGAGAAAACAAATGATACATTTATGATCCCCATGATGAAAAGAACTCAAACTTTTTGTTTTTCTAGTGAACAGGGATTATATGGGTACTCCGGAAAAATGATTTTCACGGACATTTCGAGAATTCAACTTGTATATATTCTGAGACTTAAGACCAAAATTGATATTAATTGATAAACATTCATAACAATGACAAACCTTACGAATACAACGCACATATGTCGCGCAAATACAAAAAACGCGCAGACATCGCACCCTTATCAAAAAACTATCAAAAATGATAAATAGCACGACGAAAAGTCGAACATGCGTCTTACATATATCATGCTAACGTCGTTATCCGTCAAAGATCTATCAGACAACGTCGTCTAAAATTTTTGAATACGATGATTCGCATAACAAAGCGTCACGCATTCATTAAACAAGTAGAAAACATCAAAATTCATCACGCATACATCACCCATACGTCGCACATGCGTCGAACATACGTCATGCAAACGTCACACATTCATCGAGAATCTATCAAACAGCAACATAAAAACGATTAATAACGTACTGACATTGCAAATCCAAAATGGTAGCTATTAAAGTTTAGCATCTGGCATCTGACATTCGGTGTCCGACATTTGACGCTTGGCGTACTGAGATTTCTGTTATTCACCAACATAAAGTTGTAGATATAAAAATAAACATAGGGCAATCATTGAAGAACATTGATTATGTTAAAAAAAAAACATGACGCATGCGTTGTGCATACGTTGTGCATACGTCATACATACGTCGTGCAAACGTAGCGCCTACATCGAAAATCCATAATACAACGTGTTTAAAACCTTGAAATGAGAAATAGCATGACATGATATCCATCACACATTCATTTTATGACGTTGAAAATTTTGAAAATAAAAACTCCACGCATGCGTCGTACGTACACCACGCTGACGTCGTGCCTTCGTCGGAAATCTACCAAGCAACGTATAAGAACTTCAATAACAATAAATAGCATAACGAAACGTCAGACATGAGTTATACATATATTGCATCGACGTCGTGTCCTTGTGAAAATGAAAATGTTCAAAACGATTTATAAATCTAATAACCATCACTTATTCATTAAACAATATCAAAAACTTTGAAAAACACTACACGAAAATTGTAGAGATGTCATTGAAAAATTCAACGACAGACGACAAAGAGTACTAGAAGCAAGAGAAGTGAGTAATTGAAAGATTCGACGATAGGGTCGATAGGAGTGAGTGAGTCATAGACGAATGACCCGGTGTTGAAATTATTATGATACAGGGTGACACATAATTCTCAATGAATCATCACATGGAATATTCACTTCCGGATGGCGGAAGATCTACGTGACCGAATAGCTATGTTCAAAACTTCAATTATAATTATTAACATTAGTTTTGAATTCGTTGAATTATGGTTACATGAAAATAGGACAGTATATGACAAAATACATCAAGAGTATATTCATTTCATTATTGCTTTCAAATTCAAGTTGATCTATGTAATGAAATATGAATAATGAATCATTATTTACCACCACTTTTACAATTATTCACCAACAGATGTCAACTTCGATGAAAAACCCATACACTTAGTTGAAAAACCTCGATATCAATATAATGATGGATTCAGGAATGCTAGTAAATGGAATAATATCAAACCTAACGTCATACATGACGTAGAACCTGACATCACACGCGACGTCTGAGACGTGCGTAAGACGTTAGACTCAGGTTTTCGATCAAGTAAGCTTCATGAATGTGGAAGAGGATCGTTTGGTAGGTCACACTTTTCTTTTCAAGTTCTCAAGAAATTCACAAATTCATTGAATGGATCTGGTGGTTACAATAATCATTTTATGAAAAATAGAAAAATAATCCACTTTCATCTTTCAAATTTGGTAAATGTTATACATCATAATTCCTAGGGGAAAAATAAAAACGAAAAATTATAGATTTTTATATATATTTCTCACACATTATTCAAATCTCTCAATACATTCATTTCATGAAGGAACAAATATTCCCTGAGTGCATTACTTACTAAACTATCATTTGATATCTCACAAAATGAATACAGAGCTTCAAAATAATCAATATAACCAGCATCTTTATTGAATATCGATTTAATCAAATTCAAAATATTATTATAAAATGAAGGATCTGCGTAGCATCCTCGACACCGATAAGGAACTCGACATCATGTTTTTTGACGAGTAGACATTTGATCCCATCAAACACCAATTGTGATATTTTGCAGAAATCTCCACATGGAAACGATACTGGCTCATATTCATCTTGGTGGGTTGGTAACTTCTCGTAGAAAAAATTGTCCAATGCTCGTTTCAGTAAATCAGTGAAAGTTTTCCATTCCGTTGTACAAAAAGATTGTTTATTTGGTTTGTATGGTTGTGATAAAATTATAGATGGATTGAATTTTCTCGCTGGACTCAAACCCACTCCTACCTGGAAGGCTCTCAACTGGAATAATGTGTAGAGTAGGTAATGTTTCTCGGCTCGGGCTGCATTTTCGTACATCTCCAACACTTCATCTAATTCTTGATGATATTTCGCATTATTGAAAGATGATTCGGTGAAATATGAATCAATATCGTCTTCTGACACACTCACATAACCACTATCTCGACTTGATGTTGACATGATAGACTAAGTTAAAATATTTTCAGACTGAGATCAATTTCATGTATCTATTTATAGTCTCCCTCCACACTCGAGAACAATAGAGTTGAAATCATTATTGCGAGATGAATCTTGACATATCAAATATGAGAAAAATGCTGATTCAAGTAGAATAGCAGAAAAACAGAGGTATTACATGAATGCGTTGCTTATCTCCCCACATGATGCCCTGAGAAATGCAAAGTTGCATATCGAATATGAGATGTAATAAACATGATGATTCAGGGAGATAACATCAACATCATCACAATCTTTGAATTATGGTCGTGATTTATGATATCATCATCGACCACCTGCGAACTTATCAAAGATCTCTTCTATATTGTCGATTCATCTGATGAAATACAGAGAATAAGCATGACATTATTATTGCCAAATGAAATCCGAACCACCACATGTGAAAACCCCAAATTGATGGATAATATTTGACGTATGACAGAGGCGTACTAGGGCTGCTGGAGTTTGGCGTCTGACATCTGACAGTTAACGTTTGACGATACGTCATGCATACGAAGTCTTTTTTCTATAGAAAATCTATCAATCAACGCACAAAAACTTCAAAAACAATGGAAAGCATGACGAAACGTCAAGCATGCGTCATACATACATCGCGCAGACATCGTGTATATCTTAAAAATCTATCAAACAATATATTGAAACTATAAAAACGAGTAATAGCATGACTAGATATAATGCATTCATCAAATAACATCGAAAACGATAAAAAACATCACGAATACGTCATGCAACTTATGTCAACTGTCAAGTATTCCATGGCGCTGTGTCATATGTCAATCGGAAAGTGTTCCATGATGCTGCTGATGACGCCAGAGTATGGAAACGCAACGCGTCATAGACTACTAGCTCGACCAATCAGAAGCCGTCATATTCCAAACCACTTCTTTTTTGGCGGGAAATTAAAGTTATTTTTATGATATCACCCCTTAGCCCCCCCCCAGGTCACCGCTGTGCCCCCTTTATGCGCAACACGTTAGACTCTGAGTTTAGGTGTGGCTTCGTGACGTTAGATTCAGAGGTTAGGTTAGGTTGGGTCTTGAGACGTTAGACTCAAAGGTTATGTTAGGACCCCGTGACGTTCGATTCTAACGTTAGGTTAGGTTGGATCCCGAGACGTTAGCCTCAGAAGATAGGTTAGGTCTCCGACCTGACCTAACCTAACGACCTAACGTCTCGAGATCCAACCTAACGTTAGAATCGAACGTCACGGGGTCCTAACATAACCTTTGAGTCTAACGTCTCGAGACCCAACCTAACCTAACCTCTGAATCTAACGTCACGAAGCCACACCTAAACTCAGAGTCTAACGTGTTGCGCATAAAGGGGGCACAGCGGTGACCTGGGGGGGAGGCTAAGGGGTGATATCATAAAAATAACTTCAATTTCCCGCCAAAAAAGAAGTGGTTTGGAATATGACGGCTTCTGATTGGTCGAGCTAGTAGTCTATGACGCGTTGCGTTTCCATACTCTGGCGTCATCAGCAGCATCATGGAACACTTTCCGATTGACATATGACACAGCGCCATGGAATACTTGACAGTTGACATAAGTTGCATGACGTATTCGTGATGTTTTTTATCGTTTTAGATGTTATTTGATGAATGCATTATATCTAGTCATGCTATTACTCGTTTTTATAGTTTCAATATATTGTTTGATAGATTTTTAAGAAATACACGATGTCTGCGCGATGTATGTATGACGCATGCTTGACGTTTCGTCATGCTTTCCATTGTTTTTGAAGTTTTTGTGCGTTGATTGATAGATTTTCTATAGAAAAAAGACTTCGTATGCATGACGTATCGTCAAACGTTAACTGTCAGATGTCAGACGCCAAACTCCAGCAGCCCTAGTACGCCTCTGTCATACGTCAAATATTATCCATCAATTTGGGGTTTTCACATGTGGTGGTTCGGATTTCATTTGGCAATAATAATGTCATGCTTATTCTCTGTATTTCATCAGATGAATCGACAATATAGAAGAGATCTTTGATAAGTTCGCAGGTGGTCGATGATGATATCATAAATCACGACCATAATTCAAAGATTGTGATGATGTTGATGTTATCTCCCTGAATCATCATGTTTATTACATCTCATATTCGATATGCAACTTTGCATTTCTCAGGGCATCATGTGGGGAGATAAGCAACGCATTCATGTAATACCTCTGTTTTTCTGCTATTCTACTTGAATCAGCATTTTTCTCATATTTGATATGTCAAGATTCATCTCGCAATAATGATTTCAACTCTATTGTTCTCGAGTGTGGAGAGAGACTATAAATAGATACATGAAATTGATCTCAGTCTGAAAATATTTTAACTTAGTCTATCATGTCAACATCAAGTCGAGATAGTGGTTATGTGAGTGTGTCAGAAGACGATATTGATTCATATTTCACCGAATCATCTTTCAATAATGCGAAATATCATCAAGAATTAGATGAAGTGTTGGAGATGTACGAAAATGCAGCCCGAGCCGAGAAACATTACCTACTCTACACATTATTCCAGTTGAGAGCCTTCCAGGTAGGAGTGGGTTTGAGTCCAGCGAGAAAATTCAATCCATCTATAATTTTATCACAACCATACAAACCAAATAAACAATCTTTTTGTACAACGGAATGGAAAACTTTCACTGATTTACTGAAACGAGCATTGGACAATTTTTTCTACGAGAAGTTACCAACCCACCAAGATGAATATGAGCCAGTATCGTTTCCATGTGGAGATTTCTGCAAAATATCACAATTGGTGTTTGATGGGATCAAATGTCTACTCGTCAAAAAACATGATGTCGAGTTCCTTATCGGTGTCGAGGATGCTACGCAGATCCTTCATTTTATAATAATATTTTGAATTTGATTAAATCGATATTCAATAAAGATGCTGGTTATATTGATTATTTTGAAGCTCTGTATTCATTTTGTGAGATATCAAATGATAGTTTAGTAAGTAATGCACTCAGGGAATATTTGTTCCTTCATGAAATGAATGTATTGAGAGATTTGAATAATGTGTGAGAAATATATATAAAAATCTATAATTTTTCGTTTTTATTTTTCCCCTAGGAATTATGATGTATAACATTTACCAAATTTGAAAGATGAAAGTGGATTATTTTTCTATTTTTCATAAAATGATTATTGTTACCACCAGATCCATTCAATGAATTTGTGAATTTCTTGAGAACTTGAAAAGAAAAGTGTGACCTACCAAACGATCCTCTTCCACATTCATGAAGCTTACTTGATCGAAAACCTGAGTCTAACGTCTTACGCACGTCTCAGACGTCGCGTGTGATGTCAGGTTCTACGTCATGTATGACGTTAGGTTTGATATTATTCCATTTACTAGCATTCCTGAATCCATCATTATATTGATATCGAGGTTTTTCAACTAAGTGTATGGGTTTTTCATCGAAGTTGACATCTGTTGGTGAATAATTGTAAAAGTGGTGGTAAATAATGATTCATTATTCATATTTCATTACATAGATCAACTTGAATTTGAAAGCAATAATGAAATGAATATACTCTTGATGTATTTTGTCATATACTGTCCTATTTTCATGTAACCATAATTCAACGAATTCAAAACTAATGTTAATAATTATAATTGAAGTTTTGAACATAGCTATTCGGTCACGTAGATCTTCCGCCATCCGGAAGTGAATATTCCATGTGATGATTCATTGAGAATTATGTGTCACCCTGTATCATAATAATTTCAACACCGGGTCATTCGTCTATGACTCACTCACTCCTATCGACCCTATCGTCGAATCTTTCAATTACTCACTTCTCTTGCTTCTAGTACTCTTTGTCGTCTGTCGTTGAATTTTTCAATGACATCTCTACAATTTTCGTGTAGTGTTTTTCAAAGTTTTTGATATTGTTTAATGAATAAGTGATGGTTATTAGATTTATAAATCGTTTTGAACATTTTCATTTTCACAAGGACACGACGTCGATGCAATATATGTATAACTCATGTCTGACGTTTCGTTATGCTATTTATTGTTATTGAAGTTCTTATACGTTGCTTGGTAGATTTCCGACGAAGGCACGACGTCAGCGTGGTGTACGTACGACGCATGCGTGGAGTTTTTATTTTCAAAATTTTCAACGTCATAAAATGAATGTGTGATGGATATCATGTCATGCTATTTCTCATTTCAAGGTTTTAAACACGTTGTATTATGGATTTTCGATGTAGGCGCTACGTTTGCACGACGTATGTATGACGTATGCACAACGTATGCACAACGCATGCGTCATGTTTTTTTTTAACATAATCAATGTTCTTCAATGATTGCCCTATGTTTATTTTTATATCTACAACTTTATGTTGGTGAATAACAGAAATCTCAGTACGCCAAGCGTCAAATGTCGGACACCGAATGTCAGATGCCAGATGCTAAACTTTAATAGCTACCATTTTGGATTTGCAATGTCAGTACGTTATTAATCGTTTTTATGTTGCTGTTTGATAGATTCTCGATGAATGTGTGACGTTTGCATGACGTATGTTCGACGCATGTGCGACGTATGGGTGATGTATGCGTGATGAATTTTGATGTTTTCTACTTGTTTAATGAATGCGTGACGCTTTGTTATGCGAATCATCGTATTCAAAAATTTTAGACGACGTTGTCTGATAGATCTTTGACGGATAACGACGTTAGCATGATATATGTAAGACGCATGTTCGACTTTTCGTCGTGCTATTTATCATTTTTGATAGTTTTTTGATAAGGGTGCGATGTCTGCGCGTTTTTTGTATTTGCGCGACATATGTGCGTTGTATTCGTAAGGTTTGTCATTGTTATGAATGTTTATCAATTAATATCAATTTTGGTCTTAAGTCTCAGAATATATACAAGTTGAATTCTCGAAATGTCCGTGAAAATCATTTTTCCGGAGTACCCATATAATCCCTGTTCACTAGAAAAACAAAAAGTTTGAGCTCTTTCCATCATGGGGATCATAAATGTATCATTTGTTTTCTCCTATGTCGCGTTTTCACGAAAATATAGGAACACTTTTTCAATAATTCATCAATATAAAATTGTTTTCGTCACTGATCATAATACAACCATATCCACCCTCACGTGACCAAGGCTCTCAAGTTCCAGTCGTTGAGCGTCAACTATCAAATTATACCTATCAAACGTTAAACGTCATCATTAATTCTTGATACATCCTGTACCAGTCAGTACATTTGTATTTTTCGAACGGTACACCTATTGAAAATATTAAGTGTAATTTCTTACACACCCAGTATATTTCTTCCAGACTAGATAGTTTTTACATCCCTGTATTTTATCAGCCTGTTGGTTCCATCGTTAGACCTATCGAAAACATTTTGAATGAAAGCATTGATTTCTGTAGACGTTGACACATATTCTCTTTGCTGAAAGTGCGATCCCAAATATAGAAAAGTATATATGTTTCGTATCATATTTTTCGAGGTGAATAATGATTGAAGTATCTGGCTTCAATATAGTGATGTGAATAGTTATACAGCTTTGGAATTTATAACCATACCTTGATCAGAGCTCCGTTTTTTGAAATTTCGATAATTCTTAGTCCTTGAAACATTCACCTCGAGATTTCCGATAATATTCCATGTATTGCCGATGCTGGAAGTGCAATCCTAAATATAGAAAATTATATCTGTTTCGAGACATATTTTTTGAGTAGATCAATGATTGAAGTACCTGGTTCCAATATAATGTGATCTTAATAGTTATATAGCCTTGGAATTTATAAACATACCTTGAACAGAGCTTTTTTTGAAACTTTATTAACCCTATGTGTTATCGATTACTTCAAAATTGATTATCGATTTCCTATTTATCATTTCACCTACTTGGTTTTCATTATGGTGTAAATGGCATTTCCTGATATGAGTTGTACAAAAATTATAGTCTCCTACTAGAATATTGAATCATAAGATAAAAACATGAGTTAACCGTGGACTCAAATCGACTCTCCATAGCACTTTCTTGCGTGTAACAGTGTTGTTTTGATTATTTCACCAATTTTCGTCAATATCTCGCAAACCTTGAGATTTTGTATATTGGTAAGTTGATATATTCGGGATGTCCGTGAGATATCCTTCTCTCAGAGTACCCACATGGCTCTGTTTACTGAAAAAATTGTAACCGGAAGTGAAACCGGAAGTTGTTGTTTCGATGTCTGAACGTTATGGGTTCACTAACATCTCATCATTTTTCCTCTATCTCGATTTTTTACGAATTGGAAGAGGATATTTTTCGATAATGCATCAAGGAGATAGATCGGTTAGAAAAGCAGTACTCAAAGAGATGGTGAACAGTTTTTATTGTATTATCAATATTTCGAGAAATTTTGTTTGATATCTCGCAAACCTTGGGACTTTGTATATAGGTAAGTTAATATATTAGGAATGTACGTGAAATAACCTTTTCAATGAGTACCCACATGACCCTGTTTACTAACAAAATTGAATCCGGAAGTGAAACCGGAAGTTGTTGTTTTTGAAGTCTACACGTCATGGGGGTCACGAATATTCCATTAGTTTTTCTATATATAGCTTTTTAATGAACCGGAAGTGAATATTTTGTGATAATTTGTCGAGAAGCTGGATCGGCCAGGAAATCATTACACGAAGAGATAATGAATTGTTTACATAAATTTTTTTCATTATTTCGATTTATTTTGATTGATATCTCTTTATCCTTGAGACTTTGTACATAGGTAAAATGATATATTTGGAATGTCCGTGAAAAATCCTTCTCTCAGAGTACCCACATGACTATGTTAAGTGGAGAAATAGAAACCGGAAGTAAAACCGGAAGTTGATGTTTTTGAAGTCTACACGTCATGGGGATCACGAATAAAACATTACTTTTTCTCTATATCGATTTTTGATGAACCGGAAGTGGATATTTTTTGATAACTCGTCGAAAAGCTGGATCGACCAGAAAATCATTACACGAAGAGTTTGTGAATTGTTTACATAGATTTTTTCATTATTTCGATTTATTTCGATTGATATCTCTTTAACCTTGAGACTTTGTACATAGGTAAAATGATATATTTGGAATGTCTGTGAAAAATCCTTCTCTCAGAGTACCCACATGACTATGTTAAGTGGAAAAATGGAAACCGGAAGTGAAACCTGAAGTTGATGTTTTTGAAGTTTACACGTCATGGGGATCACGAATAAAACATTAGTTTTTCTCTATGTCGCTTTTTAATAAACCGGAAGTGAATATTTTTTGATAATTCGTAGAGAAAATCAATCATTTTGTCATTGACATCTTTATATTAACGAGTTCATGAATTCTGTTGCGTCGATATCAATGCTGTGGTTCGGATTCTACTTGTGTGAGCTGTAGGTATATTTAATACGAAAATTACTAAATAATAAATAACTTCAGGCAGCCACACCTTGTCATACGTCAAACTTTATTCATCAATTTTGAATAATCACACGTTGTGGTTCAGATGGAAATAACTAAACAGTTGGTGACCTTTCGATAATTTGAAACGATGACGTCATACGTCAGATATCAGACGCCTAATTTCAGGCAGCCACACCCTGTAATACTTCAGACGTTATCCATCTATGGTTCGGATTCCACTTGGGTAAGCTGTAGGTGCATTATGGTATATTTCCAGATATTTTTGAGAGTCTGGCATCAATGCCTTATTTTTTCAAACGTCTGGCAACAGTGTCAGTCGCTTTGTCGTCTCTTATCTTTGTAACGTCTTGCGAAATATTGTATCATGTTGAATCATCAATGGAATCCAGCGAACCTGACCTTGAATGCGATTATGTCTATTAATACACTAATGTTTAATGAATGAATAAGCCATTGTTCCTTTTCCTGCTCCATGGATCTGCATGTTGAGTCATCATTGGAATGCAGCGAACCTGACCTTGAATGCGATTATGTCTATCAATACACTGATATTTAATGAATGAATAAGCCATTGTTCGTTTCCCTGCTCCCCGCTTGCCGAGGTTGCTACTTTCTCTTATCTTTGAGACGGATCTGCTCGACTACGTCACGCTGTGCGATAACGATGCATCGACATTGACTGCAATTAATTATATAGTGGTCGTAGCTCTGTGGGAACGCATCGGACTCGTAATCCGGTGGTCTGGGTTCAAATCCCGCCGATAGAAGGACTTTTTTCATTAATTCTCATTGTCAGTAGTCTATGACGCGTTTCTGACGTAATAATATAGCGGACATATCGGAGACATAAAGGGGGCCCAAGGGGGAAAAGGGGGGTCGAGTTACATGCGAAGACCTGGGTGTGGGTCAAGGGGGTACAGCGGAGAACCGAGGGGACCAAGGGGGTACAGTAGAGGTATGAGGGGGCCAAGGGGGTACAGGGGAGGCATGAGGAGGCCAAGGGGGTAAAGCGGAGGCCTGAGGGTGACAAGAAGGTACAGTGAAGGCATGAGGGGGGCAAGGGGGGGTATAACAAAGACCTGAGGGAGGGTCGTTGATATGTCAGTCACAGTATATGCTCTATCGACCTTTGACCTTGAAAGAGACAAAAATTGCCAGAATGGACCTTAAAATTCGTGAAAAAAGTAGGTAGATCTACGGAAAAATCATATATTTCATCTCTCTCTAACACATGGGCTCTCATGGGGCTTTCAAATGGCAACACTGTAATTTCCGTAGAATCTGGGGAAAAATGACTTAGAAAATTGAAAAATGGTCCCGTTCTCTTGCAGCCTATTTACTTAGAATTCTAGTATTAGCTTCATGGTGACTATAGAATATAGAACCTCATCAATTTAACAGGTCCATCAATCTGATAAAATAGGTAACATATATCTTTACAGGCGACGGAAAAACAGCCGGAGTTAAAGTCGAAAGAAACCTATTGGGACGACCCTTAGTATTATCGTTGGAACATATGATTTATTTATTATAAATGTATTATCGTATTCATTGACTACCGTTCCATTGTCACAGAGTTATTTCGCTTATTCAAGTCAAAGTCAAATAGGTTGTACCAGTTTCGACGGATTCTTTTTTTTTGCATCTTCTACGTGATCTCCTGTTATCAATGACAGATTAGCAATTTACATAAATAAGAAGTTATGCAGAACATCAAGCAAATGAATAGACCTAAGTGTGTGGTGCCGTCATTAAAAGACATCGAAAGAGACAAGCGGCCCAACGATTTTTTGAAAACATTGAGGTGTGAATCTATTAAAAACTGAATTAGTGAAGTTTTTATTGAAATACTGGGAAACAAGTATTCCTCTGGGTATTTTGGGAGACAAAATTCTTCGGGTGGATTGTGTTACATGTTTTATGGGAATGATGGACTGGTGAATTTTGAAATTGATGAGGTTCTATATTCTAGCCACCATGAAGCTGATGCTAGGATTCTTATTTCATTTACTCATTTACAACTACTAAAAAATATCAATGTTGTGATACGTGCATCCGATACTGATATATTTGTAATAGCAGTGGAAAATATGCAAGTAGGTATAGATAAATATAATAACATATTAGGATAGAAACTGGACTTCAGTCAGAAAATACTTTTTCGGAAACCGTCCGGAAAGTACGTACTTTCCAGACGATTTTTTTTTGAGAATCACATCGTTGTTGTCATTGTAAATATGAAAATCTTGGTAGTATGGTTTCGATAAATGCAGTTGATCATTACCATAGCAGCAAAATAACGACTGACATAAAATTAGCTAACATTTCAATTTTTGAAAGAAATGTGTTTCTTTGATTTGTTATTCTACACGGTTGCCGAAAAAATTGTGTACGCAACACGCCCGAAAACAGTTTTTTTGGACTCGCAGACTTCCAGGACTCGCTACGCTCATCCAAAAAAACAGTATTTTCCGGACTTGTTACGTTACGTTACAGAAATTTAGGAGATATCCTTCCCCAAGCTTTACCTGCCTATCACTTGCTTTCACGTTTTAACAGGCAGGGACTACACATATATCATTCGCTCGAAAAGGTAAAATTAATCCTTTCAATATTATCGAAGAAGATCTGAATATTGGCCATTCTCAGTTTATTTCGTGAGAGCAAATTCAAGGAATTGAAAAATTCGTATGCTACATATATGGTTTTCATAAATGCTGATAACATGAATGAAGCAAGGCTACATTTTGTTCCATAGAGAACATGGTATCTCGAAAGAAGAAATATATCAGATAAAGTTGAAAAATTCGATGGGATCTTGATGACACCTTGTCGAAAAGTTCTAATGAATGAAATAATAAGGGTTAATCAAACTTGCGCCATCTAGAATTATGCAACAGAAACAATTGTATATATGGTTTCTATTCTTCAGATTCAAAATTGAAAACATTTTTAACGTCTCATTTTACACGTGAAATTTTTGCTCCATATAGATCCGTTCTTTCATATAATATTGATAAAGCAATTTAGGCCTGTCTATCCTTTAAATGCGACCGTCAGCTGAGGTTCGCTTATACAACTGAGGTTACTTGTGGGGAAGTCGTTTTATGTCATATGATATGGGATAGCAGCGCTTAGGTCAAAAATATTTAGGAAAAATTACAAGTGATTATGAATTGCGGGGCATTTCGCAAATTTTCAATCCGAATTGGTACTTTTTATATGCTAAAATTTGCATTTGGAGTCAAGTTTTTTTCAAACTATGCAACTTCAACTTCGTCTGCAGTTTAAATGCGACCGTCTGCCGAAGTTATTTTTTCGAACCTTGGTTTGTAACATATTTGGTGAAACTTTGACGGAAAAATCACGGTGATAACCTGTGAGGAAGTTGACGGCGTTTTTTTGACATATGTGATTTAGCGCTTTTTCAAAAACGAAATATTTCATTTAGAAAAATTTACAAGTAGTTATCATTATGAGACCTTTTGCAAATAGTCAATCCGGATTGGTACTTTTTATATGCTGAAATTTGCATTTGCAATTAGGTAATTTTTTTAACTTTTCAATTTCAACCCCGTCTGCAGTTTGAATGCGACCGTCTGCCGAGGTTTTCTTTTCGAGCCTTGGTTGATAACATATTAAGTAAAACTTTGACGCAAAAATCACGGTGGTAACCTATGAGGAAGTTGAAGGCGTTTTTTTGACATATGTGATTTAGCGCTTTTTCAAAAAGGAAATATTTTATTTAGAAAAATTTTCAAGTAGTTTTCATTGTGAGACATTCCGCAAATAGTCAATCCGGATTGGTACTTTCTATATGCTGAAATTTGCATTTGTAATCAAGTAATTTATTTCAACTTTTCAATTTCAACCCCGTCTGCAGTTTAAATGCGACCGTCTGCCGAGGTTTTCTTTTCGAGCCTTGGTTGATAACATATTAAGTAAAACTTTGACGCAAAAATCATGGTGGTAACCTATGAGGAAGTTGGAAGCGTTTTTTTGACATATTTGACAGCGTCTGCTCCGAAATAGCGACCATTTTCAGAGGCAGACGTTTCTGATTTCGATTATGTTAGGATCTAAGGCCATTTTCAGCAAAAAATCATTGTGGTAAAAATTGGGAAGTTTTGAGCGATTTTTAATAATTTTTTCAAATTCCAAATCTGAGAAGGCGACCGCTCACCTCCGGCAGACGGGCGGTTTTAAAATAACGATCTGAAGTAGACTCGAAGTGCCAAGTCAAACCTTTGGTAACTATGAGGAAGTTGTTTTCGTCGCCAGCTCTCGAACTATAACAGTGTTAGTGTAATTTTTATATTCTTGATTTGTTTAACTTGTTTCCCATTGCTCATGTAGGCATATTTATAACTATCAGCTTTCATTTTGATGCTTTTGTAGAACTACTTACACACTACTTACACATACCTAAATATAGTAAAAATATCATCATATGTATATTTCCATTTTCAGAAATTGTTTCAATGAGGACGCAGTTGGGAGAAATGGTTCTTAATATAACCAATATGGGAGTAATTATGGAGTCGAAATTCAAACAAAAATGTGACTTTTGCGTTTTAGAGATATTTTCCCACTGAAAGATGAAGAATCCTTGGCAAGATTTATAAATATTGTGGATAGGGAGCCACAAATTGTTGAAGATTTGGTGTGTTTTCTTTGCTATTTTTATTTTCAATTTGACCTATTGTTATTTTACTCCGTGTAACATAATCGTATTCAATAGTGGTATTCTTTTGTAATATCTTGAAACAATACTTGTCTCTTTTAAATTTCACTATTTATTGTTTGCTATGTTATGGAAATATTGGTCAGGTAATAATTCTCTGAATGAACTTCACCTCATTGCTTCCTGATTACAAATCACATTTTTCTTGAATACATTTCAATTATCGTATGGTCTCTAAAACACTCACAAGAAGAATCAACTGTAGGAGGCCCAGAAAAAGTTCATCCTAGAGATGAAATTCTAAACTCGTATTCTGCTTTCAAATTAAAATACTGTTTACATGAAAAAATTTACCCAGATATTGTCGAGGATGGATTTCAATGTTCAAAAATTATCTATTTGCATCAGAATATAGTATAGAAATTTCAACTAAGATAACGTTCATAGAAATATTGAATTAACAGGATGTTATTTATTCAAAACTTGCATTTCTCAAAGAAAATCATAGTTCAGATTTCAATTCAAATAAACATAATTCTGAGAGTCGCTGACGAACAAAAACCGCTGATTTTTCCAATACCAGGTTGACAAACTTTTCTGCTGAATATCAGAAATTGAAATGGAAAAGGTGAATGGGGAAACTCAGGCAGTTGTAGTTCCGACGTTGAATCAAGTGCTTCAGGTGATAGGAAAATGCACGCGAGTTTTTTGAATCTTGAATGGGACTCCCGACCCCTCAACAGAAAGCCGGCCCTTACGTAAGTACCTATAGATAATTATATGTTTTAAACTTTTGTCGATTCGTTTCGAAGAAAATACTTGTATATTCAGTATTACAAAATAAAGTTATATTATTGGGTATAGAATTGTTTCTACTTTATAAAGCAAAACTCTTTAAAGCGAGAAGCTTTTAGTTGCGAGTGTTAGGTGGGAGAACCAGCTCGTGACATTGTGATGGAGGAGCCTTGCTCTTCCTTGGTTAAATTTCCTCTCCGATACTAAATATATTTTTGTTTGGAATATTTGTTTTTTTAACTTTGATAAGAATAGAATTCAGAAGATAGAGTTTTGATATGAACATAAATATTCGAATATATGTTTTACTTTTCCATAAATTATATATTGAACATATTGATGATGACCTACACTTATCATTTAAATTCACGATAAATTTCTTCGAATCGAATCGGAAGGAATATTGAATACCATTTTTTTTTTCCTCTCTCTCTTTCCCCCATGTCATTTCTTGTCTCATCTAAGGTTATTTATTTATTGATTGGTGTATTTTATTGTGTGTACATATCATTCATTGAATCCCGTGAATGAAACCTTATTAAGTTAATAATTTTTCTCCAAAATTTCGTAGTACAGAAGTATTTGAGGAAGTATTTGAGTACAATAAAATATTTTCTAAAGTATTTGAGTAATCAGTAATCAATGAGAAAGAACCGAGGACTCCTTTGGAAAATTCTGATAATATTTGTAAAAACCCCACGATAGTAACAAGCACAGGAACAATACCAAAATCGCAAAAAGATCCTCAAAATCCGGAAAAAGCAACATTTGTAGAACAATCCGCGTCATTGCCTCAACAGAAGAATAAAGAAATAAAAATTTCAACACCACACAACTTAGCAGAAGCCAGTGAACCTTCACCGCCTCCATCACCGGTGGAGAACCTGAATCTTTATAACATAAATTTATTACCTAGCATAACAAAACAAATCTCAACGACCCGAACGAAAGTTCCATCAACAGCTGATCTAGTAAATTCAGTGCAGTCCGGAATAAAAACCACAATGGATACTACACTCGCAGACAGTTTGGCTAACCCCTTGGCATCAGTTACACCAAAATTTATATGTCCATCTACGTTTAACCCATGTTCGGGAAATGCAAGTCAATTTCCGAAACAGTATGAAAGGACCAGTGCTGCAAATGGATGGAGTAATGCTCTCAAGATGGCATATTTTGAGACATTTTTGGAAGGAGCGGCGGAATTATGGTTCAGACGATATTAAAGCAAATCCTGACAATCATACAAAAATATGGGAAAACTTTAAAAATGATTTTTTAAAAGAATATGGGTAAGAGGAAGGAAAAAGATCTCTAAAGAGACGCCTTTATGAGAGAAAACAACATTTAACCGAATCAATTAGGTCATATTATTTCGACCTGCAAAGCCTTTTCGGAGAATACGACCCAAACTATAATATAACGAATTTCAAGAAATATTTCGAAAACGGTTTGAGGAGAGATCTGTACCCTAACATTGATTGGAGTAAGTTCAATAAAATCGTAAATAAATTAGAAGATATATCTTCACCCCCGAATACAGCCATAAGTAACCTCATTATTGGTGAAAAATCTGGGACATACCTGTCATCTTCTAACATGTCAAGGCATACCTTCCAGGAATGAGCAGATATTACCTGGCAATATCGATAACCAAATACAGAACCAACCTCGACCAACACCCGCTGTATAATAATTATAATAATCATGTTAAGAACCCACGAGCACCCTATTATTCAGTCAGGCAACCAAATTACCAACCTAGACATATTTTTCAACCAAGAGGTACGTCTCAACCTAGGTTCACTTCTCAACAAAGGCCGCATGTCACCCCACAGCAACAACAACAATCGCACACATTTAGACAACAGGGACCGTTCGGTAGGCAATATCAAACAGGAAATTCGTATAACCATAGGTATCAGACTCCTGATACCAGGACTAATGATGGCAGGCCGAAGTGTTACATTTGTAACCAGACAGGACACTTTGCTATTGCCTGCAGAACAGGACAAGACAATAAATATAGACCACACCCAAATGGAGAAGGACGTCGATAAGCCCCAGCGCCGTCCTTTCAATGGGGGCCTTACCAAATAATTATACTCAAAGTAATATAGCAACAATACAAATTCATCTGAATAACATTAAATCCACGATTATTTTGGATACAGGCTCACAACTCAATATAGTAACGAGATCAGCAATCACTAGTTTCACCCCTTGCAGATATCCAAAAAGCCTCTTACTAGCCGGAGGACTGATGATATCAACACTAGGAACTACAACACTAAATATACGGATAAGGGACATGATTACAACTTGCGAAGCTTTGGTGATCGAAAAACTTCTTTGTCCTGCAATTTTGGGAATGAACTTTCTATTAAAACATAAAACAATCATGAATCTGAATACAAGAACAGTGACCTTCCATAATAGAAATAAAATAATTGAAGTACTTTTGGAAACGAATAGGAACCCGGCTATGTGCAATAACTCATCGAGTATTCGCAACCAGAGACATAATATGCGGCAGAACGTAAATTTCCGTACACATCATCAAAAATCCACTCTCAATGATACGGAAAATATTATGAGTAATCAAAACAATAAACTAAGAAATAGATCTCAAAATATAGAAAATCAGATTTCGACTAATAATGAACGAACATAGACAGAAAAAATAATATTGGATAAAAGAAATATGTCGGAGACAAGTCGGAACTTGGATTTTGAAAATAGCAAAATGTCAGCTGAAACATTACCTACTATGATAACAAATGAAGAATTATTTGAGAAAATATCAATACTAGATAAAATTACACTGAGTAACATAGTGGAGATATATGCTGATTTGTTCTCCGTTAGTGGCGACTACTCTCTAGCACACTGTGTGTCAGCAGATATGAAAATGAATGAGGGCATAGCAAAAATATTTATGAATAAATTTGGTAGGCAGGAAGAGTTATTGAAACAAAATCAGATGAAAGGTGGATTAGCGTATATTCTAAGTAATGGTGTATACATTTACTATCTGGTCACAAAAAATCATTTTTGGAAAAAACCAACATTGGAAGATTTATACCAGTCTCTCATAAAATTGGAGGAGCATGTGGTTAAAAATGGTATAAAAAAATTACCACTGCCAGTTAACGGGTGATAAAAGATTTGGGGCAGCGCATTCAGTTTGTAATTTAAATTATAAGATCCCTAATTTCATCCCAATCATGTTCCATAATATGAGTAACTATGACTGTCACCTATTCATCAAACAATTATTTTCTGAAGACGATGATAGCGAGAGAGTTGACGTTATTCCTCAGACCAAAGAGAAATATATTTCCTTCACCAAACATATTCTAGTAGTCAAATATACGAATAAGCGGACTGGAGAGAGTTCCGTTTTTCTGAAACTGCGATTCATCGACAGTTTCAGATTTATGGCCACCTCTTTGGCCAATTTGGGAAAAACGTTAACCCCCGCACAACTCGCCAATACAAAAAGACATTTTTCAGACCCCAAAAAATTTGAATTGGTGACGCAAAAAGGCGTTCTATAGTTTCGTAAGTTCATTGGAAAAATTGGATTATACAGCATTACCAATAAAAGAGGAATTTTACAATGACTTGCGAAGTGAACATATTTCCGATGACGAGTATATGCGTGCGGAATGTGTTTGGAATGTGTTTGAATGTAAAGCTCTCGGAGAATATTCCGATATTTATTTAAAATCCGACGTTTTGTTGTTGTGCGACATTTTCAAAAACTTTCGCAATATCTGTTTGAAAGCATATGGTCTAGATCCCGCCCAATATTACACCGCGCCAGGGCTGTCCTGGAATGCAATGTTGAAATATACCAGGGTTGAATTAGAAATGTTGACAGACATCGACATGATTCACTTCTTCAATAACGGTATTCGCGGCGGGATGAGTCAATGCAGTGAAAGGAAACATGTAGCCAACAACAAATTTCTTCAAAATTTCAACCCTTCAGAACCCTCATCTTTTATTATATACTTGGATGCAACAAATCTGTATGGGCATAGTATGTTGCAACCGTTACCCACGTCAGGTTTCTCTTGGTTATCACCACAGGAAATTGAATCATTAGATTATATGTCTGTTCCTGATTATGGTGATTTAGGGTTTGTCCTCGAGGTCGATGTCAGCTACCCTGAAGAACTTCATGACGCGCATTCAGATTATCCCTTTTTAGTAGAATCGATCATACCACCAGGCTCCAAATCTAAGATTCCTAAACTCATTCCAAGTTTGAATGATAAGAAAGAGTATGTTGTCCACTACAGGAACCTAAAACAGGCCGTCAACAATGGTTTGTTAGTAACTCGAATCCATAAGGTGTTGAAATTCAATCAGTCACGATGGTTGAAGAAATACATTGATCTGAATACGATCATGCGTAATAATAGTAAAAATAAATTTGAAGGCAATCAGATTAAAACGATGACCAACTCAATATATGGAAAAACTATGGAGAATGTGGACAAGAGGCGCGATATCAAACTAGTTACTCGATGGGAGAGTAAGGGTAGAAGTATGGGCGCTTCAGCTTTGATATTGCGTCCTAATTTCGAGAACTGCTCCAAATTCACCGAGAACTTTCTCGCTATCCAAATGGGTAGAGTGAAAGTTAATTACAATAAACCATTGTATTTAGGTTTCTGCATATTAGACATGTCCAAAACGGTCATGTACGACTTTTACTATCAATTTATCAAGTCTAATTTCGGCGATAAAGCATCCCTCTTATACACAGACACTGATTCTTTGATATTGAAAGTCGAAACTGATAATTTCTATAATTTCATGAAGGAGAATATAGAAAGGTTTGACACGTCTAATTATAAGTGTGACAACAGCTTTGATATGCCAGTTACAAGGTCAATTCTGGGAAATATGAAAGATGAATTCCCTAATGACCCCATAATGAGCTTTTATGGCACATGAGCCAAAGCTTACTATGTCCAGTCAGTAGGTACTGAACTGAAGAAAGCCAAGGGAGTTGCTCAATCAGTCGTTAAACAGAAATTGACCTTGGACGACTATAGAAATATAGTGGAGCGTGGTGGGTTAATTTTCAGAAAAATGTTATGCTTCCGTAGTTATATGCATGACATGTTTACGGAAATGAAAAACAAGGTAGCTCTCTCACACCACGATGACAAGCGATTTATAATTCCCAATACCACTAAAACATTACCATGGGGTCAAAGTGATATTGAGTTTTATAAAATTGACCCTGAAGAAGAAATGAGGCGGCAGCAGAGATTAGATTTATTAATCAGATTATTGGAAGAAGAAATGCAATAATTATTCATGTCCGCATTGTTTTGAAATATCGCATAATTTGGCTGTGAAATCCATACAAAAAGCTTGTTGATATTGATTTCTAATTTATTTGTATTATAATTAAGAGTATTTTTCTATAAATTATTGTTTATATTTTGTAAATATATTTATTTTAATTAATGTTATGTTGCCAAATGTCATTGTAATAACTTGTATATATTGTTGAAATTATCTCTTGTGTCGAGCATCAGTGTTGCATATTTTGTACAAATACAATTGAATCGTAATTATTTTGAGGGAAAAATAGAAATTGAATGCTTTTCAATCAGTTATAAAGATTGAATAATTGTATTTATTAATGTATTGTGTATTGTCGAAATTATTTTAGCTAAAAATATGAATTGAATGCTCTCCAATTAGTTATAAAGATTGAATAATTGTGTTTATTTATGTATTTCATATTGTTGAAATTATCTCTTTTCAATGACAGTCTACTCCGACTTTTTGATTACGTCATGATTTTGAAGTTTGAACAATTACATGCTGAAATATATATTGAAATTATCTCTTGTGTCAAGCATCAGTGTTGCATATTTTGTACAAATACAATTGAATCGTAATTATTTTGAGGAAAAAATAGGAATTGAATGCTTTTCAATCAGTTATAAAGATTGAATAATTGTGTTTATTAATGTATTGTGTATTGTCGAAATTATTTTAGCTAAAAATATGAATTGAATGCTCTCCAATTAGTTCTATAGATTGAATAATTGTGTTCATTTATGTATTTTATATTGTTGAAATTATCTCTTTTCAATGACTTTTTGATTATGTCATGATTTTGAAGTTTGAACAATTACATGCTGAAATATATAATATATATAAAGAACAGCTATTTTTTGTGTTTAATTTATTTACTTTATGTATGAGCATTCATTTTGGGGTAGGTATATAGCAAGAACTGACTAAAACCATCGATAAGTTTGGTCGCAGAAGAAATAAATCAAAACTTTCCCTACGTGGTCCACCAGGCGTAGGTTTCAAAGTGGACAAAGATGGCAATTTCGATTTACAAGGCAAAATATTGACTAATGTTGTCGAACCAATTTCTGATAAGGATTGTGTGGAATTGGATTACCTCAAGAGGGAAATTGACATTATCGGCAGTAAAGGCTGCAGTATCCTCAGTCGTCAGATATGCTAGAATAATCTTTAATAAACAGCAATCCGAGATGAGGTTTTTGATGAGCAAGAAGCAAGCCCTCCAAGATGAAGAAATCAAAGCGATAAAAAATGAATTGGACATATTGAGGAAAACAGTGGCTAGTGAAATGAATTGATTTTACCACAAAGTATTACCTCTCCTAGCAGTTGCAACGACAATAAAACGATCTTTTGAAAATGGCCTTATTGTTTTTTTTTTGTCAAGGTGTTGATGTAGGAAAAATGAAACGCACATATCAATTGAAGTAATGTATTCATTAGGTTCTACCTAACAAGTATAATAACAACATTATTGTGACTGGGGAATCCTATATCATGTAGTGTCGGATAGAGCTAAGAAGGCCGAGTGTAAAAGCAGTTAGTCGCGATTAAGTAATACCGTTCTGATCATATTTTGCTAAGATGGTTCACGCACCTTTCTCAATTTCATTTTCAATCACGTTTTAGGTAACCTTTCCCCTGAAAGCTCATGGAGATATCACCCTATAAAACATTCCTATTTTGTTTATTTTATTGTGAAATGATGTAATCTATCAGTATATACTTTTCGATACTTTCCATTGTTTCATTATAATGCAAGCCATCGAATGAGTTGTCACTAACTTCTTGCTGTGAAGATGGTTACAAGTGGTACGGCAGCCATTTTGTCTGGAGAGCTGGGTCATGGGCCAAAAATATGTAAATTTTACTCTTTTCTTTATATTTTTTTTTTGAAAGGGGCGCCACTTAATTTTGATCTCATAAAAATAAGAAATTAAAAACTGGAGTCAAAAATAATATATTCCCTTGAGCTTTTTAAAAATAGTACATGTGTGTAGTATTACTAGTATCTATGTGATTGGAAGATAAATGGTTTATACCACTATGGTATAGTAAAATGTTCTAATATTTATACGATTAGAAACCAGATATCTCTAAAATTGAGAATAAATACTCTAGGCCATGGTCACTGTATTGCACAAATACTATAGGGTGTCACAAGATTTTCCCAAAACCAGTTCAATTTCTCAAAACAAAACCTAATTTTTATTTCAGGGGAAATATACTAGCTCCTTCAACTTTACTATTAATATTCACAAAAAATAAAAATGATGAGCATATTTTGTGTGTAACATGATTGACATCAAATAATCAAATGAATTTGAAATTAACAATAATATATTTTGGGTGGATCTCACCCGTGAAATTCCTGTCCCCAATCCTGATCAGTCGTTGATGGTTTTCTAAAGCATGCTGGATCTCAGCATACCCCTGCAGCCAATTCCCAAAAAGTCAGGAGCAAAAAACCATTTGTGATGGAGGTCAGCACCAGTAATGCCTTTACCAGGCCAAATGAAAAAATCTGGAACGTCGCCAGGAATGCCTTCGTCAGGCCGAGTCAGTAAATCAGGTTCAGCGCCAGGAAGAGTTCGGTCGCAGTCAGAGGCCTTGATCAGCATTCCAGAAGGTCCCAAATTCAAATCCCAAATATTTCGTAGGAGCCGACAGATCTAAATAATTTCATACACATGTATGTTTGCCAAAAGCAAACCGCATTTTTTCAGGACTCACCTTCCTCAGAGGAACGGCTTCCCACAAATCAAAACAAATTGAAGACACTTTGCGGTTCAAAAGATCAAATGCCTTAGCACTCGCCATGGCGATCGCTTTCACCCACATCTCTCTTATCAGAATGATAACAGGTCCAAAACACAAAAAAAAATCCTGATATCAGGAAGCTAACATAAAATGGTGAAAAATACGTTTAAAAAAAACCATAGCAACTACGCTTGAAATACAAAGATACAAAGATCCTGCACAGGCGCGACTTGCGCACGAAGAAATGATGGAAAAGTAGTGAATTTAGCGAGCCAATGAGAAGAGATTTCTCAGATATGACACGGGTCTCATGGCATTGACATTTCCACCTGACATGGTGTTGACAATTATAGTTGACATTGCCACCTGACACAGAACCCTCTGACATGGAACACCCGTATTTGGAAACAAATATAATTGCCAATGTAAATAAACAAATAAAGTAATTATTTTTATAGTTGTGAAATAAATTGAAAATAGTACTAGACTACTCTTACGGTGAGTATATTCATAGACTCATGTGAAATGAAGTTACCTTGATTGTAATTTGTAAAAATCATGGATTTCTGATTAACTAGACTCTTATTTTCAGACTGCTCTGGAGCTCAAAACCACAATTCCAACATCTATGGACTGTTCAGGATTTCTTGGTGACGTGAGGGGTAATTGACACTGGGTGTAAGTTTTAAACTCTAAATCACTGACCAGACCTCATCAAAGTTATCTCAATTTCAGGTTTTCAAATTTGCCTGATCTATAAACAGCAGACCAACTGCCCTGGCAGAATCAGTACCTGGGGCATAAATCTACAGACAGCAGTACTTTATAACATAATTATTTCCCCTATATTGAATTATAAAATACAGATATTTCTGTTTTGTTAGAAAGGTAAATTTTCATGTTACAGAGTTCCCTCTATATAATATTCGGAAATATAAGATGTGAGTAAACCGCAAGTAGTTTATTTTTGAAAATGAAAGATTTTCCTGATCTCTCGATATCAATCGGAATTAAGTACTTACCACCCGAATTTTAAATCGTACTATTATATCCGTATGGGCGACTTTATTACCGTTATAACCGAAGCGTGGTTTCAAAGAAAAAAAAGTGTTGAAGATTGATAATTTTTTAAATATCAGCTAATTATAGGAGATAAACTATCAGGTACCTACTATTGAGAGCGAGGTGTTAATCAATGTTACAATTTTCTCCTTAGTCTGCACCCATTCAAGATTCATCATAGCAATGAGTTACAAAAATATATCGCTCAAAGTGTACTATCTATTTGTGCTGACAAAAGATACTATCATCGACCCCCCATGGCGAGCGACACAACTGTTTGATTTATTGGTGTTTCGGACTTCAAGTTCAAAACCAAAGACTTGATAATTAATATCCTCGAAATACAAATATATCCAAATCAGTGTAAATTACATGCATGAACATATAGCCGAATCAGCGTAACGTGAATATAGCGATATATTTCGGTGTTTTTCTTTGGGTTGTAGGTCTTCCGTAACAGAAAATATATTATTCAATAGCCAACGTTTCAGCAGTTTATTTTGTCATCATCAGGAAAATGAAAATGAGTCTCTAGTGTAGGAAATGGAAAATAGCGATATATGGTGAGAACATTGGAATAGTGCAAGCAATATAATATCTCAGCTTCAAACTTGTCTACTTTATCATTTCTCCATTTCAATATACACACACACAAAATAAGTGAAAAATTATTCAAACTCTATATATATGGAACTATAATTCAATCTTACTTCAAATTATTGTCACTTGATGACTTCATTATCGTAATAAGATTTCAACTGCGTCGCACGCATTTATAGAATAGAGCCATGTAGAAAATCCAACTCTAATGAAATTATGCTAGATGTTATGAACTGATGAATTCCATCAAAATCGTGTTTATATTATTATACTGTTCAATGATTTTTTTTCTGCTTATAAGATGCCGAAGGAGTAGTTCGGCGCCTGCTTATTTCGAACGCTCCGCCAAATCCCCTATATATTTCAGCATGTATCAAAAAACTTTGAGAATTGCATAATATATTGTACTCACCCTCGATCTGTGATTATAAAAGTTCAGGTTCTGCTCACGTGGTGATGAACTCGCGTTATTGACACAGAAAACACTATCAACTCGACTGGGCTGTAATTCGTTGGACACTATAATGAAAATCGTAGAATTTTTTCATTTATATATCCTGCAGGGACTTAAATAATCATAGGACATAATATTCGCACTGCGTGGTATGCTAACATGTTTATATAAAGGATACCCTTCGAGAGTTTATTAGCCTTCATTGAAATCTTACACAGGTATAGTGCTGAATTGAGAAACCGAAATCTTCTAGCAATATCAACGAGAAGAAAGGAGATCTGGAAAATGTCATGATTTGCGGGAGGCGATAACGAGCTACATTTAGAGGTTTTTCCCTGTGATCTATGCTGCGAAGTTATTTTTCTCTCAAAAACGGAATGAATGTGGATATCCCATTAGATGAGAATTGATAGGGCACCTGTCCACGAATAAATAAATTATTATCCAGAGTTTTTATACAAATATTCAGCCATCGTCAATTTTTGAAAGAGCTCATACAGCGCCTCTATTCTCGAACAAATTGTGTGTTTGATAAAGGGTTGAGAGAATTCTTTTGTGGTACATTTATATTCGGGAATGAGCAGTGTGAAAGACTTTTCATGTCTTTTGTCCGAATTTCGTGGCATACACCCAGAAGCACCTTAAAGTGTTATTGGTACTCAGGTATGAATCCCCCATTCAATCGTTTCGAATGACCGTATAATGGAGAGGTAGGTAGTATGGTAACATCGGATTAGTTATGATCTCATTATCATTTAAAATAATATATTCCCCATAATTTGTGAATTCATATCATCATTTATCTATAGCCCTCTTCAAGGAATGATGTGTTATTGCTCATCTCAACTGATGTATTGAATATATTTTACAATGACTAAAAATGATTTACTGCAACTAAATCATTTGTTGATATACGGCATATTGAACGTTTGTTATCTGGGAATGAATTATTTGTTCACATCTTCACGAATAACATTTCTAATCAATTTTCAACCTTTAATCATTTCTTATTGATATTCATTCATTAACGATTATTATCTTCATGTTTTTTAAATAATGAATATATCATAACTATCAATAATTTAATTTATTATTTTTATGAAATCGCTGTTTATAGTTTTTCCATATTGAATAACTGAACCTTCATTTGTTCATAATCATAGCATGACCAAGTATATACTTCATTGATAATAAACAAACATTTTGCTACCTGAAATGAATGAATGGCCTGATGGGTTGTTTTCGGGAAAGAAACGTTAGTTATAATAATTATTCGGCAATACCTATTCAAAATGAAAAAATGGTTGTTCAGGAAGATACAATTGAAGCACATTAAAGATAATCATACACAAGCAAAATAGTATTGTAACTCATTTCTACGATGAATGGGCGCAGACTAGTGTGAATATTGTTACATTGATAACATCGCATGCACTCTTTATAGTAGGTATCCGATAGTTTATGCGCTATAATTAGCTAATATTTTGAAAAATTATCAATCATCGACATTTTTTGGCAGATATTGAGAAAATAGGCTTATAGTAGTAGTCGGGTATAACAGTGTACAGAGCTGTATTTGCATCAAACAAATTATGAAATATATTGGTGAATCCTTCATGGTTCGCAATTTCCTAGCTATATCCATTATAGGGTGAGATCTAATCTCCTTGCAGAAAAAATCATTGATATTCCAAACGGCATACTGATGTGGATGAGAAATATGTACTAAGCATAACCATCAATACTGATGTGCTAATACCTATACCTATATCCCTTGTATATGGATATATATCGGTTCAATGCTTATTTTTTTTCTCTTAATCTGTTTGAATTCATACAAATCTTATATGCAGCTACCCAATTTAATTTATCTAATTGGAAAAACAACTAGATGAAAACGACTATTTTATTGCAGATTTTCTAGATCTGTGGAACGTTTGTTTGAAATAATCAATAGAGACATCTTATTGGAATAACTTGAGCCAAATTTTGTATTTCAACTCTGGTTTTTCAGATATTTATGTAGAAAACAAACTCCATAATACCGCAGTTTACGCAATTTATATTAGCATAGTGAACAATTATTATAGTGTTTTTGTAAAGACTCTAGAGAGCTTGAGGAGAGAGAGAGAGAGATAAAAAGAGAGAGGGAGGATCAGGAAGGAATTTCAAAGCTGCTGTCGAATAGATCGAAATATTTTCATATCTTGTCGTCGGTAGTTGATTACTCGCAACTCTTCGATTAATTTTTTCCTGATGGGTAGATAAATAAAATCTAATTCTACCCCACCGACTAAGTACAAACATCTGTAATATGAGAGCTTCATCCAACTACGAACTAACCTTCAATATATTATCTCGCGAGCTCCTACTTGCCATTTCATTCGATTATTTTTCCAATCAGACAGATATTCCATCAATTTCGACAAAACGTGTTGCGAGTTGTTTGTAAATCATCAAATAATAAATAAATATATGATATACTTTATTTCATAATATGTCAAAGGTATTGCGCATTATTGACCTTTATTTCGTATCGACGAATAATTAGTATATAAGTGGTTGAATGGATATCCATTTACATTCGATCACAAGTTTGAAATTACTCGACTCATTATTATTTCCAAAGATAAACCGATACCGATAATTATTTTCACATTTCAGTGTAGATGGCGCTATAGTTATTAGATTGCTCTGATAGATGATTATAAAAACTAGAAACCCGATTTATTACCTATTTAGCGTAAGTATATACCATATATAACCTATGTGGCATTTTCGAAATTCAATCAGTTATTCCACTTTTCAATGAAGATTGTGTTATATAGATAGCTTTCAGATTGTTATATAGCTGAATGTATCAATTATAATCGCTACCGAATTAAGTTTTCGATGTATACCAGTAATGAAACAACATGTGCAAAGGACATATAATATATATCAATCTTTGTTTTGTTCTATGCAGTACGGTCCTACTTATTTGATTAATTGTCAGTGAAAACCTAGGGAGATTACAAAATACCGTATCTTGGGGAAATTCAGAAGAAGATTCGAATGAAATAAAATTCTATATATTTATACATTGCTTTATTTTTTCATTTACACGCTCCATAGTAGAATAAATCATGATGGAATAATTCACAATATATTAGATAATTATGATTTAATTAGATTCAAAACCTTCGTCTCTTTCTTGCGAGTCTGCATCTGCTTCTTCTTCTTCATCTGAATCCCGATTAAGTTTGTACTTTTTGATGATGCTAGCGGGTAGAAATCTATAAATTTTGTATAAAAATCCCTGCAATTCCTCTTCTTCCATCATTTGCTGACAGAATTCATCTAAACTGAGGCTACCATAATCATATCGGCGACATAGTCCAACTCCAATGTTATATTTTTCAGATAAATTGTAGAGACGTTGAACTTCAACTTCGTCGAAACACACATTCAAATCTTAGTTGGTTGCGTGTAAGGCATCCATTCCCATGTCGCATAGTTGACAGCACAATCTTCTTATTGCAGAATCTATATCTTCAGCCTTATCCCATCCCATACTCGAATACTGCATCCACATGATCTTCTACTTGAATAGCAGTAGGATTCCTGTAAATCAATAAGTGATATTATCATAAAATATTAAATTCAATCTTTCTTATCGTATACTCACAATAAGGATGATTTAAACAGCTTTGTAGCAATGTATGTGTTAGTTACGTATGAGTTACAATTTCCTATAAATATTTTCCTCTCGACAACCCTAATCAACTGATTTGAAAAAAAAAACAACTTATCAATACTACTATTTATATATACATGTTGAAAAAATAAGAAACTAATCTTAAATTGTTCGAACCTGATCAGAGCTGACGATTTCGCTCCTACAAATGCTGGCTTATTTTGACCCTTGTATGTGAGGGTATAACCACCATTGGAGGAATCTATAGCTTTCACATCATTATCCTTCAAATGGTCTGCAACCCGTTTTGGAAGCCAACAATTGAGGAAACCATTTTCATCGGCGCCACATAATAGCACACATACCCCCCTTCCAAATCTTGTAGCGCAAAATGTCATGCTCTTAATCACGTAAAGTTTATCCAAAGGCAGATCTGAGATTGGTAGCTGCCTGATGATTGGCAGATCGTTGTTGATGATTTCATTAATAGCATTCAAATCGATGGACGACATATTATTTTTTTCATCTATATTTATCAGATAGCAAAAGGGTGACGATGAAAGAAAATAAATATAAAAAATATCACAACTTACATCACAAAGCAGATTGTCGATGCTGATTTACTTTCACTGAGTCTTAGCCCTTTCCACGATTCACGAAATAACTTCTAAGATGGTAGTTCTATAATACTGCTGATGGCTAAGAACTGAATAGTGACCATTCCAACGACTGCTGGGCCTATTTATAGCTTGAGATGTGGGTAGGGATGAGCTCTTGAACGCAGCTGCCTCTGATTCACGACTAAAAAACTATAGAATTTAACATAAAAAAAACACATTAGTACCTATTTCTATTAAAAAAAGGAACGTCAAACTTCCAAATGAATAGGTCTGTTGTCATCTGGTTAAAATAAACTAGGAATTTTATGGGGTACCTTGCGGTTGAAGGTCTAACGATATGGGCCCGTCTACGACCATAGCCATTATAAAGTTGGTACATAAACCTTTCAAAAATTAGATAAACTATGAATTTCTGAGGCATCCCGCGGTGGCGTTTTTTAATTACCTGGACCATCTGCTATCAAACCCCTCGACTATTGATTATTATTGTGGGAATAGTTCTGAACAAAGATTTTATCATAAGGTGATATTTTTTCGGGAGGAGGCCCCATTTGGACTGTCTTCTTCTTGTAGGCATTAGATATCGTAGTTTATCGTTGTTGTTGTTGCGTCACGATACCTCATAACTTTGGAATTTAATAGATGTAATAAATTATAGTCTACCTACGCAAGAATGTGGGCTTGACATTTTCGGGCATATGCAGTCTTTGGCTCAAAGATTTCTTTAGGGTGATATTTTTTCTCGGAAGAACCCTCGTTCTTTTTGACATTAGATCTCTTAGCTTATCGTTCATTGTTGCGTCACACTACTCATCGTATCCATAACTTGAGAATTTAATTGATGTAATAAATTAAATTTCACCTACGCGAGAATGTGGAATTGGCAATTTTAGGTTTATGCATTATTCGGCTCGAAGGATACCTCCGGTTGTTCACTCCTCAGATCCTAGATCCTCAGCTCCTCGGCTCCTGCACCTCCGCCGCCACCGCCACCTCCGCCACCGCCACCTCCCGTCCGCCTTCCGTCCACCTCCCGTCTTCCCCCTCGTCCACCTCCCGTCCACCTTCCGTCCACCGTCCACCTCCCGTCCACCTCCCGTCCACCGTCCACCTTCCGTCCACCTTCCGTCCACCTCCCGTCCACCGTCCACCTCCCGTTCACCGTCCACCTCCCGTCCACCGTCCACCTCCGTCTGCATCGGCCTATCCCTTCTACTAAGACTGGCTCAGACATTGTGCCCAAAGGAAGAAGAGGGAGGATGTCAAAAATCAATAACTGTGATTATTGGTAAGTCAATGTATATTCCTTTGTTAGGGTATTATCATAGCTTATTTCTTATTGATTCGACCGTGAATGTGCACAGTTTAAACATGCAACAAAAGTAAATTTCACAAACACACTCCAAAACGATACTTTCAAACGAGGATCTGTCAATATTCCAAATGTTAGAGGAAATATATAAAAGAACCATTAAATATTATGAACGAATCAATTGCAAAAGAGCTCTACTAACTTCTCTCTGAGGAGATACTTCAACTTAAAACTAGATGAAGATGAGATTTGCCTATAGTTTTGGTATCACTGAAATATTGATTCATCAAAATGAAATTTAATTTAGAGAAGTTGAGTTGAGAAGAAGATATTTTGTTCATTTTGAAATAAGCAATGTGAGCATTTTTATAACTAATTTGTCATTTTCAATGCACTTTTAGTCATGATCAGTACAAGTACAATGCAAACCACTGCATGATATTTTGTATGAGACATCCAGGTTTCTCTGTCATTGAAGATAGAGCCCCGCGGTTTTCACGTTCTCGTAATAGCGATTTCGAAAATTAATCAATATCTACAAAGTTATTAGACATAATGTTGGGATAAAATTATGTCCACCACAGAATTCTCCGCCGAATCCAGTGGCGCAGTGAAAAAACATTGGGGTATGGTTTTGGAGATATATGATAATCATAAATTTTATATTTTTATTTTATTATGTCGTTGAATTTGTCATTTTATCCTGCGTAGAATTCTGTGTTTGACATAGTTTCAGATATATAGTTTATCATATATTTGATTTTGATTTGATAACTTCGTAGATATAGAATAGGTCAAAAAAGTATAAATTCTCTAAAATCGTCCTGTCTTATAAACGGAAATATTTTGGCATAATCTGAAAAGCTCATCTAGAGTTTCACCAGAAAGTGTGGCGGAAACATGAAAAACATAAAAACCGCAAGTCTCTATCTTCAATAACAACCGAGAAACCTGGCTGTCTTTACCAAAATGGGATGTACAGTACAAAATACATTGAAAATAAATTATCAGATCATTCTTATCATTGAATCCCAACAACCATGGTTGTTGCCTATGATATAATAACTTGAGATTTTCCTATAAATGTTATAGGAAATTGGCATTACAGAATCACACCCTTTACTTTTTTTATCATAATATAAGGAGTTTCAAAATTTTACTTGATATGATGAAGACTCAAGTTCATAGCTTCGGAGATTTATAACAGAATTTTTTCCATTTGCTACGCTGAATTTTTGTCGGGAAAGTCGTTATATATACTTTGTCCGGAATATTGATGATTCACGAATTTGTTTCAAAAGTCTACTGATGAAAGATTTGTACCATATTGTTGATTTTTCGATATTAATTGTGATTTTGTTTTCAGATCCATTATCAGTTGATGCAGAGAACAAAATAAATAGAAACTTTTCGTTAGTTCACATCAATAATTCTTAGATGAATAATTTTTTTTTCGTTGGATATATGCTTGTTTCAATACCCATGTTGCAGTTACAATATATAATTGATATTTGATACCGTTGCTGTGTTGTTCAACCCCTATCATCATATACTATAATTATGGGCTCCAGGAGATTTAATCGTTTGGGTCTTGAATCTCAGAAATGACTATCGGCTTTCTTTATACTCTGTGTAAGTATGCATACGACCGAAAGAAAATCTTTCACTCACTTATTAAAAATAATTCGGAATTCATAGTGACTAGGTGTGGGCGTTATATCAAATCGTTATCGCCTACCCTATTGACATCAGCTGGCAGAGCTCTCATCAAATTGAGAAAGGATATCTACGAAACCACTGAAATGAAATGAAAATTCAAATTTTGAATTATATAGAATAATGCCCTACATTTTCTAGGTACCTATAACAGGTTTTCACTCCAGGAACTGCATGGATCGATATATATGGAAAACTAACAGCCAAATTTTAAAATTTGGTAGTACAAAAATGTTGGTGGGGGACATCCGGCTAAATTATTTTCAAGAATGTGGTGCTACTTCGGGTTGTACTATACCGGATAGAGGACCTCTACTTCAATGAAGTATTTTACCACATTTTTGAATAATCTGATGAGCTTATTTCGTCGATTAGCGGAAATGATAAGATATGAGTGAGAAAAATCGATATTCATCAACTCTGTTTTTTGTAGTTTCAATTTCCTATCTACTGACATTCAATTGAAATAAATAGATATAGGGTGGTTCTGAATTTTGAACCTGTATTCAGTTGAATCATCAATGTATAGTAGATTCAAAGTGAAGACAGGGACATGTTAGATGTTTTGATCAATAATGAAAAGTCGTCAATATCTTTATTTTTTTGCACCCTAATATATCTCTGTAATCATTTTTGCTAGACCCCCAGTTGTGATAGATCGGCGAAACATCTCTTCAGGAGAATCGTGAAATGTAATTAAATACAGGGGGTACTATTTGGAAACACGAAGTTTAGGTCCACTTATAGTACAATAAACGGATGTGCCACATTCGTGAAAATATTTTTGCCGAATAGTCACATCAACATTGGAATACTACAAAATTTTTTAATTCGTCCCATATGTAGTATTCCATATATTGATCGTTGCAATTCCCGAAGGGACACCCTGTATACACCTTTCAACTTGTACAAATTTTAGTATGGTGAGTATATCGCTGGGATATACCTATTGTGAGCTTTTAGACATGCTAATTGCAATTTCCATGCGATTTATACAGAGGTGTCACAAATGAGTATTTGCAGGATGTATGTAGGAATATCTTGCACCACTCGCAATGCGAGCTCTTATAGAACTCATCAATAGTAGTTGATGCGAATTTCCCACAGACCTCGCTGGAGGTCCTGCTTGCGATTGTTGCACTGTTGGATTTGATGCGAGCTCGTAAGGACCTCGACATTAGCAGTAAATGAGAATTTCCAAAAGTACTCGCCATAAGGTTATGTAGGCGAATTTCGCAATGAGCTCCTTGAAGTGTGTTATTTGAGAATTTCCACGTAAGATATCACCAAGACCTCGTTATATCCAGCATGGAGACAGATGAAAAGCACTGTGTGCTTATGTTTGATGAAATGGCCTTCAAAAAAGGACTAGATCACAATAAATTTCATGATGTCATAGAGGGCTATGAAGATTTGGGTAATCATGGTAGGCAATCCAAATTTGCTAAGACTGCTCTAGTTTTTTACATCCAAGGATTATTTTGTAATTGGAAAATGCCATTCTGCTATTACTTATTCTCTGGACCTGTGAACGGAAATATGGTTAGCAAGTTATTGGTTGAAGTGATACAGAAATTGCATCAGCTTGGTTTGACTGTTCGTATTGCTGTTTGTGATCAAGGTGCAAATAACAGATCAGCATTATCATCAGTAGGAGCTACAAAAGAATCCCCAAAAATAACTATAGATGACAAAGATATTTTTGTTTGTTATGATGTTCCACACCTAAAAAGGGAAATTGAGGCTTCAATGTCTAATAAGGCAGATGAATCATTCAAACCACACAGAAAAATAAGAATTTTATCATCTGAGTGATGACTTTGTTAGTTTTTTTATTGTTTGACATCATTTTTCATGAAGGGTCTTTTGGAAATAGTTTTAAGTAATATAAACATGGCGAGTCAAGCATCGGACTGCAATAAAAATAGTAGTGTACCTAGGCCGGTTCTGTACCAAGATGGCCGCCATGCAGGCGGGAAATTCAAATTTTGCTGACGTCATCAAATATGGCCGCCATGACACGTGACATATGTCATATGTCTACTGTTTAGTGTTCCATGCCGCTGTGTCATCTGTCAAGTTTTCCATAGACTACCCGACCAATCAGAAGCCGTCATACCCCCTTGGCCCCCTTAAGCCTTCACTGTACCCCCTTGGCCCCCTTAGGCCTCCGCTGCACCCCTTTGGCCCCCTCGGACTGCGCTGCATTTCTTCGGGACTCCTCGGTCCCACTCGGACTCCATACACCTCCTTGAACCCCCTAAGGCCTCCGCTGTACCCCCTTAACCCCCTTATCGTATACTCACAATGAGAATGATTCAAACAGCTTTGTAGCAATGTATGTGGCGTATAAGTTCACTAATCAACTGATTTGAAAAAAAAAAAACAACAAGTTATCGATACTACTATTTATATATACATGTTGGAAAAATAAGAAACTAATCTAAACTTGTTCGAACCTGATCAGAGCTGACGATTTCGCTCCTACAAATGCTGGCTTATTTTGACCCTTGTATGTGAGGGTATAACCACCATTGGAGGAATCTATAGCTTTCACATCATCATCCTTCAAATGGTCTGCAACCCGTTTTGGAAGCCAACATTTGAGGAAACCATTTTCATCGGCGCCACATAATAGCACACATTCCCCCCTTCCAAATCTTGTAGCGCAAAATGTCATGCTCTCAATCACCTAACGTTTATCCAAAATCAGATCTGAGATTGGTAGCTGCCTGATGATTGGCAGATCGTTGTTGATGATTTCATTAATAGCATTCAAATCGATGGACGACATATTATTTTTTTCATCTATATTTATCAGATAGCAAAAGGGTGACGATGAAAGAAAATAAATATAAAAAATATCACAACTTACACCACAAAGCAGATTGTCGATGCTGATTTACTTTCACTGAGTCTTAGCCCTTTCCACGATTCACGAAATAACTTCTAAGATGGTAGTTCTATAATACTGCTGATGGCTAGGAACTGAATAGTGACCATTCCAACGACTGCTGGGCCTATTTATAGCTTGAGATGTGGGTAGGGATGAGCTCTTGGACGCAGCTGCCTCTGATTTACGACTAGAAAACTATAGAATTTAACATAAAAAAAACACATCAGTACCTATTTCTATTAAAAAAAGGAACGTCAAACTTCCAAATGAATAGGTCTGTTGTCATCTGGTTAAAATAAACTAGGAATTTTATGGGGTACCTTGCGGTTGAAGGTCTAACGATATGGGCCCGTCTACGACCATAGCCATTATAAAGTTGGTACATAAACCTTTCAAAAATTAGATAAAATATGAATTTATGAGGCATCCCGCGGTGGCGTTTTCTTATTACCTGGACCATCTGCGATCAAACCCCTCGACTATTAATTATTATTGTGGGAATAGTTCTACACAAAGATTTTATCATAAGGTGATATTTTTTCGGGAGGAGGCCCCATTTCGACTGTCTTCTTCTTCTAGGCATTAGATGACGTAGTTTATCGTTCATTGTTGCGTCACAATACCTCATAACTTTGGAATTTGATAGATGTAATAAATTATAGTCTACCTACGTAAGAATGTGGGCTTGAAATTTTCGGGCATATGCAGTCTTTGGCTCAAAGATTTCTTTAGGGTGAAATTTTTTCTCGGAAGAACCCTCGTTTTTTTTGACATTAGATCTCTCAGCTTATCGTTCTGTAATGATTTAATAATCATTTGATATTATTATATCTACATTCAATACAAAATTTACGTGCTATTCATGAATATTAATCAATGTTATGTTATGTAATTGAGATCAACTCATGTTGATTCATCAAGGAATATTAATTCCCTTATCCCTTATAGGATAATTTCATTCTCAGTTCCATCTATTGATAAATAGATCCACTTCTAACGGGCAAATTGATGTTGTGATTCCAATAAAACAGAATTCGCACTAAAATAAATAAATAAGTGGTATGTATTAACAACGGATAGGAACTGAAAAGAATCATAAAAAAAAACGATAAGGAAATACTGAATTCAGTTTCAGTTTTTCAGTCTTTTTTATCTGAACGCCGAAGAGAACAGTTGAACAGCGAGTTGTTATAATTTGGTATGATCGAAACAATTTGAAATATCCAAAATCATCTTCCATCATTATGAAGTGATATTCATTGAATAATAGTTTATTAAATTGTAATAATCATACTTTATAGAGATGAATTTATTTCATATAACAGTATAAATGAAGAATAGATTGTCGGCCATTTTATGTGGAATTTATATTGTTATATGATCAACTTCAATATTGCGATCGTATGTTATTGATTTTGTCGATATTTCTGATATGGCTTGAATGATTCAAGTGAGAAAATTGAACATTTCGGTTTTGTGTTTCCTAATTTGGTTTTAGTCACATCTGAGGTTCCTCGATGCAATATATCCTATTTTTGATGGGCTTTGCCATATTTTTGGATATGTCGTCATAGAATCTAACGAGGCACAGGACAAAAAGCGAAATCCTGGAATTTATCAGCACATGGAAGATCTGCAGAGACTTGAAGGGTGAGTAAGATTTTCATTATTATACTTTTGAAGTATTCTGGTATTAAACCATATTGGGTGAAACATCTTACTCTACCTACAAGTTCTGTATGAGCTGATAAATTCATTCATGAAATCTAATGTCATTGTCATACGATTTGCTACCAATTTGATACCAATCATAAAACTCTTTTCTTTTGATGTACTATTTAATGATTCAATACTTTTTTCTGAAAGTTCTCTTTGGATGTTATATTTGCATTGTTCCCTGAAATGTTATTAGTATTCAGTTTACTAATTCCCATATCTTATAAATTGATATTACCTTTCGATAATTTATAGATATATTTTCGACCACAGCCACATGGGCGTACCTTTCTATTTTGTTTAGGGAAATATTATTTTCTCTTTATAAAAGAATTCTCTTATGAAAAGTCATGTATTTTTTTCTTTCAAATGTAAATATTCAGTTGAAATACCCAATTCTACTAATATTTATATCGACTTTATGATTGTTGAAACTAATTTCATATTGTAGTGTGGTTTTTCAAGCATTTCATTGAAATAGTTTATTCTAGAACATTCTTAGCTAGGTATAGTTATGAAGAATTGAACTGAACTTTTTTCAGAAACCATCAGTGCCCCACTACAACCCTCCAGTCAACTGGTCACAAGAGAACGGCGGAGACTTCCATCATAGTTTTAAGATTTTGGTGAGTGGAACGTTTCTTTTTATTTGTGAAAACAATGGAAAATGCTAACGAAATTGGTGTTGTGAGTGATGAAATTATTAGGAAATTCAAGGAACTAGAAACAAAGAATTCAGCAATCAATGATAAGAGCTTTTGGATAAAGAAAATCAAAAAACATATTCAAATCTGTAATAAAGCAATTCGTGAGGCTGATTTGACATCAGGAATGCTTAGAAAACTCAAAACAAACGTGGGACATTTGAATAGATTTTACGCTCCAATTAAAAATTCCAACATAAACATATTGGATCCGGTCTCACGAGTCCTAGGAGAAACCGGATAGCATGGAGAAATATCCAATCGGTTTTTGCAAGCCGAATAAGTACGGGTATCATCATTAATATTTCTCACATGGATGTAGCACAATTTCTGACCGATGTCATATTTTCAAAATGAAGATCAAAAAATGTCTCAATAATTTTCAATTAATCAAGGCCAATACCAACTTTTGCGGAGAATTTATAAAAAATCCAAAGATCGTGACATAATCGAATTCAAATATTTCAACACAAAATATGCTTCAATAGATATAGGAACGGATTTAGACCTTTGGTTTCAAGATAATGTTACTGATGTCATTTCGAATAAGCTTTCGGAATTTCAAGAGAAGGATAGTGGCTGGGCTTTACATCGCATCATTTCTCTAGAAGTCAACATAAATAAATTAGAAATTGGAAATGGATCCTCATACATCGGTCTGCCTGACCAAATTTCACGAAAGCATGCTTGTATAAATATCAAGAACACTGATGATGCCTGCTTTTTTTGGAGCGTGGTTAGTGCCTTATACCCTGCCAATATTCATGTAAATAGGCCCAGCTCGTACCCTCATTACAACCAAGTTCTCAATACCACAGGCTTGGAAATTTCCCTAATGTTTAATCAAATTGGTAAATTTGAAGAGTTGAATACTATTTCAGTGAACGTTTATGGTTTGGAACTGATCCAGGCAAACAGTAGAGAGTATTTCGAAGTAGTACCCGTAAGACTGACAAAACACAAGTTGGATAGACACGTCAATTTCCTCTTGGTTCAGAGTGAATATTTTTCAAAACCCAACGATTACGATGCTTTACCTGAGGATGATTATAATGTAAACATTCGGTATCATTATTGTTGGATAAAGGACATGTCAAGACTTCTTTCGGTCCAAATTAATAAACATGGGAAGAAAAATTATTATTGTGATAGATGTTTGAATTATTTCTCCAATGAATCGAAATTGGATGATCATAGTGCTGTGTGTGAAAACATCAACGATTGCAAAATTTCTTTTCCTGATTATAATTTCGTCGAGTTTAAAAATCCCATTTATAAACAAAATGCTAAATTTATCATCTATGCTGACTTTGAATCTGAATTGCAGCACTATGATCACGAAATTTCTTCTAATTCAAAAAAATATCAGAAACACGATGCGTTCAGTGCAGAATACTACTTTAAGTGCTCCTACGATGACAACTTATCATATTTGAAGAGTCATCGAGGACCTGAATGCATGGATTGGTTCGCATCAGAAATGACAGAGGTCGCAAAATTTGTAAAGTCCAAGATCAAAACAATCATTCTCCTGACTGATTTCCCTGAAAAGGTCGGTGTAACAACTTGTCACATTTGTGAAAAGACATTCAAGGCCGGCGAAACAATCGTCAAAGACCACTGTCACTCCACGGGTCAGTTCAGGGGGTGGGCACACCAAGCCTGTAACTTGAACTATCAAAAGTCTTTTGTGATACCTATAGTTTTCCACAACTTGAGTGGTTATGACTCTCATCTTCTCATTAGAGACATTACCAAACGTGGGAGGGTGAGCGTACTTCCTATAAATATGAGAACATACATTTCTTTTACGCAACACGATAACGAATCTGGAATCAAATTCAGATTTATAGATTCATTAAGATTGTTAGGCGCCAGTCTTGATGAGCTGGCATCAAATTTAAATAAAGGCAATTTCCGAAATTTGAAAAAAGAATTCATCACTTTGAGTGATAGTAAATTCGACTTGCTCATAAGAAGGGTTTCTTCCCATATGACTACATCAATAATGTGGATAAATTAATTGAAACTGAATTACCATCCATCGAGCATTTTTACAACAAGTTGAATGATGAAAATATTGATGAGGAAAAGTACGCTCACGCTCTCAACGTATGGCAACAATTCGATGTCAATACTCTAGGTCAATATAGCGATCTTTATATGAAGACAGATATCCTTCTGCTGGCAGACGTCATGGAAAATTTTAGAGAAGCTGCTTTGAAAACATACGGCTTAGATACCGCATGGTATTACACCCTTCCTGGCTATACGTGGGATTGTATGTTGAAATTCACGAAATGTAAATTACAAATTTCGAAAGACGTTGATATGCTTATGTTCATTGAAAAGGCAATAAGAGGCGGCATTTCAATTTGCAGCAACAGGTATTCCGAGACTAATCATAAATATGTGTCAACATACGATCCTACAAAACCTTCAAAACATCTTCTCTATTTGAATGTCAACAATCTGTATGGATGGGCAATGTCTAGACCCCTTTCTTTTGCAGGGTTTGAATGTACAGATACCAACATAGATGTTACATCTATTCCTGACGATGCACCAGAAAGGTATATCCTACAAGTTGACCTAGAGTACCCCGAACATCTGCACGATCTACATAAAGATTTCCCGTTCTGTTCAGAACACCGTAAACCTCCTGGCTCAAAATTGGCAAAATTGATGACAACATTACATCATAAGCAGCAATACATATTGCATTACGTTAATTTGAAACAAGCTATAGCCAATGGTTTGAAATTAACGAAAATCCACAAAGTGGTAAAATTCAAATAGTCCTCGTGGTTGCAGCCCTACATTGATCTCAACACTAGATTGATAACTGCAGCCACCAATACTTTTTTTAAAAATGTGTACAAGCTTATGAACAATGCGGTGTTTGTTAAGACCATGGAAAACATCCGCAAACATCGCATTGTTAAATTATGTAGATCGTGGGAGGGGCGGTACGGGGCAAGGAATTTGATTGCAAGTTCTAAATTCCGTAATCGAACAATATTGAGTGATGACTTGGTAGCTATCGAGCTGGGTAAGTCTAAAATAGTCTTCAACAAGCCCCTCTATGTTGAAATGGCTATACTGGACTTATCCAAGACTCGTATGTACAACTTCCATTATGATTTCATGCTACCTACGATGGGTGTGGAAAATTGTAAGTTACTGTACACAGATACTGATAGCTTCATTTACGGACTTGGTTGTGATGATGTGTACGAGGATTTTATAAATAGTAATCTGAATGAATTCGATACTTCCGACTATCCTTCAGACAATATTTTTGGAATTCCGCAAGTAAATAAAAAAGTGTTGGGGAAAATGAAAGATGAAGCAAATTCAAAAATTATTCCGCACTTCGTAGGCTTACGTTCGAAAATGTATGCCTACAAGGTTCAGGGAGGTGAAGTAACCAAAAAATCTAAAGGGATCAAGCATAATGTAGTCAAGAATAAGATAACTTTTGATGATTATGTAACATGTCTAAAGGAATCAAAGGAACAAATCGTTACCCAACGAACAAATCGTTACCCAACGAACAATCCGTTCCTATGCTCATGAAGTATTCAGCATCGAACAGACAAAAATTGCGCTGAGTCCTTATGACAGTAAAAGACATTTACTTCCAAATTCGCATGATACCCTTCCTTTTGGACATTTCTCCATCACCCAAACTCCCATGGTGTCAGATCCGCCTGACGAAGAATTTTCGGAATGAAAAGCATTTTCTATTGTTTTTATGAATGAAAATGAAATATACTCCACACTGTAAATATATATATACCTATCCAATTATTTTATTACTTTGAGTTTTGATATGAATATATTTATATATATATATATATATATATAATCTATAATATATAGCTGATGTTTTTATACATCATTCTCCTTAATGAAATTTATTCTTTTCTGTTAAATATACATATACCAACCAGCTCTACTTTATCTATATTCGATTTTTTTATATCTATATAGCTGATGTTTGTTAGACATGTATCTCTTTCTTTAAATAAAACGCTATGAAATATACTTTTTTCTTTATTTAAAATAATTCAGAACATTGCTTCTATAGAAAAACAAATATTCTCTCAATGCATTACCTAATGAGCTACAATTCGACATTTTACAAAATGCATACAAAACATCTAAACAACTATTTTCATCATCATGGAAACTAGATCTAATTAAATCTACAACATTATGAAAATGAGCACTAAAATTTATGTTCTCTAACATGGCCACTCGATGGATCACTACACCTCGATTAACTTCGAGGATTTGATTGGCATCTTTATCGTCGATGTAGAAGTCAACACCAGATTTGCTCACCATTAGAAATTTCACTTCACCGTAAACCATCTGTGTAACTTTGCAGTAATCACCACATGGAAACGTTACGGCTTCACACTCTTGGCTAGTTGGTGCATTGAAAAATTTTTCCAATTGATTTTGCAGCAAATCGGTGAATACAGCCCACTTCATTGATCCAAAAGATATTCTGTATGATGAACATGTTAGAATGACAGCTGGACTGAATGATCTGACAGGGCTTAAACCAACCCCAATATTGAAACACCCCGATGAGAATGATGTGTGAGGTAAGTAATACATCTCATCTTTTTGTGCATTTTCAAATATTTCCAACAGCTCGTCTAATTCTCTATCAGATTCTTCACTGAATGATGCTGCTGGTGGTGATGGTGGTGGTGTCATCTCGACGTCACTTACATCTGACATACTAGCGTAATCACTATCTTGACTCGACATAGCTGGATACAAACTCGATTGAGACTGAAATCAACTTCATGCAGATATTTATATCCCCCTCCTTCTTTCCCAGACTTATTCGAACTTGAATCGTGATTTCTGTTCTTTATGATGGAGATGAAAAGGCCGCACGACTGCAGAACTATGTGCGTGTTTTCCATAAGATTCTATACAAAATCGACGTCTTCTATCCAACTGTTATGTTTTTTGTCAAGTCCTAGCCACTTGATGTACATTTTCTTTCCCTTTCTCCTCAATACTTTTTCTTTGAGGTAAATGTCGGGACAAACCTGACACCGAACCTGACATGATAGGTGGCGTCATACGTATTGTCGTGAGTGGAGTTATACGTGACATCATAATTCTGAGACTTACGTGAGACCTTAGACTCAGAGATGTTCGATCAAGTAAGCTTCATGAATGTTGGAAAATATCGTTTGCTGGGCCACAGTTTCATCTTTCTAAGTTTTCAAGCATCTGTGAAATTATCTGGTAATTCAAATAATGATTATATAAAAAAGTCCACTTCAAGGCATTCTTTCCTCTTTCAGGTTTGGTTAATATAAAACATAATTCCTAAAGGGTAAATAGAATCGACAAATTATAGATGCCTCTATTTATTTTTCACACATTGTCCAAATCTTTTGAATACATTCATTTTATGAAGGAATAATCAAATCTGGTTTTTCATTCGTTCCATGCATGAGCGTCCAATATTCATTGGATGAAGTTCGTACTAACTCACCGATATTCATATCTCTAATTTTTTTCTTATAAATATTATGATCTGTATCAGTATACGTTGGGTCGTTAGGTTAGGCTAGTTCTTCGACCTAACATAACCTCAGAGTCTAACGTCTCGAGACCCAACCTAACATAACCTATGAATCGAACGTTTCGGGCCCCATCTAACCTCTGAGTCTAACGTGTTACGCAGGTCTCAGACGCCACGTAAAACCGTACTACGTCACGTATGATGTCAGGTTCTACGTCGAATCTCGTATGTCATACGTCAAACGTTAATTGTTAGATGTCAGACGCCAGATGTCAATTCGAGCGAATTTGTACCGCTGAAAGCTGAAGTTCTCAGCAGCGACATGTAACACAGCGCCACCAATACTTCATCAAAATATAGGTGGCTCTCGTCAGATGATATATTCGTCTTGGGCCATTTGACAGGTGAGATTCGATATGTTATACATTGAACTTGACTGAGGACATTGGGCAACTCAATGACGTAAGCTTGTGCAGATATAAGCTATATAATCTCCTTTGGCGGTTAGGTGGCGGTTGCGAGGACGTTTATGACGGTTTCTTGACGATTTGGCGGTTTCTTGGCGATTTCTTCGAGGTTTTTTGGCAGTGTCCTGGCTGTTTCCTGGTGGCTTATTATAAATAATTCAACCGAAAATCATTTGGTATCCTGAACTCGTACTCACAAAGAAAAGGAGATGCATCAGTTTGTGACTCAGAAATTAAATCGTCACACAGCCTGACACGCCATATGAACAATCATAATAATACTTTGTTCCATTATAATGACTGTGGCCGAAAATTAACCAGAACCGATAATATGAAGAGACATATTCTAAGGAAGCGCAGAGAAAACGATGTAAAATACCAAATGACCATTATTCAAAATGAACCATTCATTGGTGAGATGAATGTATTCAAAAGATTTGGACAATGTGTGAAAAATAAATAGAGGCATCTATAATTTGTCGATTCTATTTACCCTTTAGGAATTGTTTTATATTAACCAAACCTGAAAGAGGAAATAATGCCTTGAAGTGGACTTTTTTTTATAATCATTATTTGAATTAGCAGATAATTTCACAGATGCTTGAAAAATTAGAAAGATCAAACTGTGGCCCAGCAAACGATATTTTCCAACATTCATGAAGCTTACTTGATCAAACATCTCTGAGTCTAAGGTCTCACGTGAGTCTCAGAATTATGATGTCACGTATAACTCCACTCACGACGATACGTATGACGTCACATATCATGTCAGGTTCGGTGTCAGGTTTGTCCCGACATTTACCTCAAAGAAAAATGATTGAGGAGAAAGGGAAAGAAAATGTACAATATACATGTACATTAATTGATGAAAGTTTCATGATTCGATGTACACCATTGTTTTCGACTAATAATTCAATACATTATTCTAAGATGAGTTTATTGTTCCGATGTACACGTACATCAGTGGATGAAATTGACATAAATTGATGTATCCTATCGTTTTCGTCTAATAACACAGTACATTATTCCAATGGATGCGTTCATTGATTCAATGTATACGCACATCAGTTGATGAGAGGTTCAAAAATCAGTGTATCTCATTATTTTTGACTGACGATTGAAAGCATTGGTGTAATGAAAACGACCATTGGTGCAATGTACACGTTCATCAATTGATGAAAGTTTCATGAGTCGATGTACTTGCTGTTTTTGATTAATAATTCAATACATTATTTTTATGGATGCGTTGATTAATTTGATGTACATGTACATCATTTGATAAAATTAACATGAATTGATGTATGCCATTGTTTTCAACTCATAACTCAGTACATTATTCCAATGGATGCGTTCATTGATTTTATGTATACGTACATTAGGTAATGAAAGTTTCATGAATCAATGTTTCTCAATGTTTTCGACTAATGATTCAATACATCGGTTTAATGGATACCACCATTGGTGCAATGTACACGTACATCAATTGATAAAAGTCTATACATCAGTATAAAGTATGCGTTCATCGATTCAATGTTTACGAACATGATTTAAGTGAACTTTTTCATCGACTTATGCATTTTCACATTAAGGAGATGTATTCCTATTGGTTCGAGAGAAAATTGGCGCGAATTTGTAACTATGCGGTCAACACATTCCGCGATTTTTTCCTATTCTGGTCAAGACGTCTATTGAGTGCATCACTGTTGGTATTGAGTTTTAAGGTTATATTGGTGTTGCCGGGTACATGAAGTAGGTATGTATCAATTTCTTTATTTATATTCTAGCCGTATGTTTACCTGACATTCATTTTTAGAGTATATATACGACAATCGAATTCAGGAAATGAGAAAAAATATCCGAAACATCTGGCTATATGTGAAAATGATTTGTTTTGTTTGCCATCAAAATTTTACAGTTTTGTCTCTGCTAATCAAACATTTCAAACGTAAATATGATTTAGGAACTGATTCCGTATTACGATGTCGTGAAAATAATTGCAATCAAGTATTTGAAAATATAAATAGTTTCAAAAGACACATGAATAGGAAACACCTTGCTGACTCGTATATCATTGAAACAAACGTAGCTAATATCGATCAAAACACTACAATTTCAGCTGATTTTGTACCTCAGAATATACCAGAAGAAGTCATTTCCTTACACTTTGAATCCCAAAAAGATGATAATGATTTAGATTGTACAAAGAAATGCAAGAAGGCATCTCCATTTTCAATACAGGGATTTCGAGAATTATTAGCTAAGTCTGCAGCAGAATTTGTTCTGTCTTTGCATGACAATGACAATTTTTCAAGGAAAGATGTTTTCGAAATTCAAGAAAGTACAGAGAAGTTTTTGATTGTACCATTACTAGAAACTTTCAGTTGTTTTGCTAAGAAGTACCTAAGACAGAATATTTTTTTATATAATGAATTCCATAGTTTATTATCAGTTGCTGGTAATATATTGAAATACTTTAGTACTGATCATTCGTTGCACAGTTGGTTGAGTAATGCAGTGAGAATATTCATGAGTTGTTGATAAGCACAGAAATAGTTCCTAGTCATCGATGTGGGAACCTTGTGAATGATTTAAAAAAATATAAAGGGGCTATGATGCCTCTTAAGTTTCAGTTCAAATCATTTTTCGAGCAAGATGATTTGTTGGTACGTACAATTCAGAAAATGAGTATTCTCTCACAAGAATTGAAAGAATTGGAAGAAGTTGGGTTAGACATAAAAATAAATGATTCACTAACTATGAAAGTGTATTTCATCCTAGGTCTAGTCATAGGCGATAAATTAGGGTTGAATTCTTTCCTCAATTTTTCCCAGTCATTTTCAAGCACATTTTTTTGCAGGCTCTGTAAAGCTAGTAAAACAGATATTCAAAAAGGATCATGTGAAAATCACGAGTCTTTTCGAACAATTGAAGAATATGAGTATGAGTTACAAAATAAACATGTAGAAGGAACAAGTATCACCAGTAATTGTATATTGAATTAATCTTTTCATGTCGTAACTAATTATTACGTAGATGTAATGCACGACAAGGAATTTGTAATTATAATTTGTGTCATTCAATAAGATATTTTACCACAAAAATGAAATATTTCGATCACGATACATTGAACATAAGAAAACAAACGTTTGAATATGGTCCAACGGAGATTGGTAATTTATCAGGCAAAATTGAGTTTTAACATTTGAGCAAAAATGCTTCGAAAATATCTGCAAGAGAAATGATGACTTTCGTTCTGTATTTTCCTTTGATGGTTGGTGACTTTGTATCTTCTAATGACTCGACTTGGAAATTTGTCATAAATTTTATTGAAATCATCGACATTCTTCTTTGTTTCGAGATAACCGAATCGTGGATTAGTATATTAGAGTTGAAGATGAAAAATCATAATAGAGATTACGTTATGCTGTTCAGTGATAAACTTGAACTGAAATTTCACAACTTGATTTATTATCCTCAAATAATTCGACAATCTGGACCCTTAAGAAAATTGTGGTGTTTCAAGTTCGAATCCAAACATCGACAATTCAAGGTATATTCTCATTGTATAACTTCCAGAAAAAATATATGTTTGACTTTGGCTAAAAAATATGAACTAAAATTTGCTTATCAACTGTTGAAACCAGAACTTTCAACAAGTCTGATCTGCGTAGATTTGAAGTATGTCATTGAAAGTGATTACACTGTTTTCATCTGTGAAATGCTGAAAGTCTCTAAAGATGATTTAACTGTTTACTCTCTTTTGAATCATAAAGGAATAGAATATAGATGCGGCTATTATATTTCGACTCACGAAAATAATATTGAATTTTATTTGATTTTGGAAATAGTAGAATAGAGGTTTTCTTCTATGTAAAAAAATCAATGAAAAAGAATATCACGGTCGTTTTCTTGCTTATGAAATAAATTCAAGCAGTTTAGGGATTGTTGACATAATACCAATAGAAGATTTACTTGGACCACCTCTTACACTCATTAAAACAGCAAGAGGTCGAACAATGTTAAGGTGTAGAGAATATTACAGAAGTATATCTTGAATCCAATTTATCAATAAAGATTTATGAAAACCTCGACGACAAGTATAACTAGGTAGGTATAGAGTGTGCCCTAGATAAGGATAAACAGCATGGGGAGCTCGGTAACCGTAAGAGTTATACCAGTAGGTCAAAAGGGCAGAAAATTGCGCAATTGAAGTGTGACGCATAAAAAAATAAAGTTGATGATGATGGTTTCTTCGAAAAGATACATGGATGGAGATTTTGTGATTCCATTCTGTAGAGCTGACAAAGTTGCAATTAGAAATTGCTCCCGGTTTTTCTCAACATGCTGTTCATCCTTATTTGGACACACTTTTTATACCGAGGTTTATACTGTCTCTCACGTTTCCTATCTCATTTCTCGATATTTGATAATAATTATTAAATAAGTACTTTTTACCATGGTATTTATTCGATATATTTTTGTTTAAAATACTAGTTATTTATTATATTATATTATACATTGTACGTAAACGTTTTTTGTTATTATCGATAAATAACCCAGCAAACAATGAATCTCTGGCCGCTCTCTGGCCCAACGCATGATTGGTCGGGTACATGCTGGCAATGGCAAAGCTACATCGGCAAAATGTCGGCCCGATATATGGCATATTGTAATCGGGTATCTATAATCCAACCAGCAATGGGCCAATACCATCAAAAGGGTATCTTTCGACCGACATCATCTGGATGATGGCCCGTTTCAAGTGTTATTGAACAGTTGAGAAACATTTTGCTTCAAATGTTGTTTTTTCTCAATCCCGGCGCTCATATGAAAAGTCAGCAAATTCAAAGTAGCGATATGCAAGAAAAATCACATTTCATATCAATTTGAGGCATCAAAAATATGTCAAATCAATCCTCGAAACACCCTCATGTCCAAGTAATATACACCATTAAAAATCCTGTTAGAATCCGTTACTCCCAGAAGTGGTTCGGATTCCAGTATCGCTTTCCTCTATCCTGGATAGATCTTAATACTCAAGGAGGGGTTCCCATCTTCGAAGTCGCGATATTCGAAATATCCCGCCTTCACCAATTCTAGCATCGAAAGAAATTTCAAATGTCAACTTACAGGATGAAAATTATGCCAAATTGACATCTAAAAATGTATAATAATAGAAAATTATTGTTGTTCAAATTCCACTGATTTATAATAAATATATAATTAGAAGACAATAGCTACATTACTATGCGGAATGTGATACAATAACGAGGGTAAAGCAACGTTGGGCGAGGTTAGAACTTGGATGGGTGACTGCTGAAGGCTGTTGAATTCTTTTTTATTTCACATAATATCGTCGTATTATAGGCATTGGTCCTGAAGTGGGCCAATGTAGTACTCATTATGGCGCACAGGCATTGGTCCTACCGGCGGCCAGAGTGTCCTATTGATGTTGGTCCGACGTCATCTGCCACTGTTTCGCCGCAGCGGCAACTTCTGGTAGGCAGGTATTGGCCCAGTACTGGGCCTACTGAAATTGTTTGCTGGGAAGGTTCCCAGGTAAACCAGAGTTCGAGACATTTTTCAAAAATTCACATTCAAAATTTAATCCATTTTTAATCCGGTTTTCGTTCCTGAACAGACTTTCATCAATTTTTTCATTCATTCATGAAATATATAATATTATAATATTGCTGCCAGATAAATATATTATAATTTAAGTTTGACAAAAACTATGAAACTGTAGTATTCTCTAATTATTTCAATATCAATTACTTGAGTCAGACGTAAGATGGATGTTCTAGAAGAAGGGCATAGCTGTTCCTTGAATTCATACGTCGGCGTCGATACAATGTTTCGAAACTATGAAACTTCCTCGACTCCAAACATCAGAAATGATGACGACATACCCATTTATCAGGATATATCTTATCGATGTCCCAATGTACAAGACAATTAGAGTCAGAACTCAAATGATACAAATGATTGCTCATCAGAAATTGCTGATCTCAAACAATTATTGAACTCATGGAATTTTGGAAAAATACTAGATCGTCTTGTTGGTGAGTATTATTATTATCATTATTATTATTATTATTATTATTATGTACTTGTCAACAATTTTTAATTATGTTTCTTTTCAGGTGAGAATGTGTTCATCAATGTCTTGAAAGTTATAAAAATACATCATATAGAGAGACTGCTAAGAGATATTGATATGGGAACTGTCATCTTATTCGAACACCATCTAGAAGAATGGCGTAATTCACTAGGGATTCCTTTCAATGATTCGCTCCAGAACTTCAATCTCTCAAATTTGAGTAATCCACAATTATTGTCACCAGTTTCCTCAACTTCCACAATTTCAAGTCAGTCAAGATTCGCACCGTATTCTCGTCCGTCAACACCTGATGAAAGTACGTCCGTAACCTTAGCAACCATACTGAACGACAATTCAAAAGGAAAGATATTGTCGGCATATTATGATACCAACAAAAAATTCCAAGAAGAACAAAGGATGTCTCTTATAAATCTGATCTGTCAATATTTTGAAGAGAAAGGGATACGAATGACCTTAGCGACAAGTTATCGACTTGAAAGGGAAATTATCGAGAGATTTTCGAATGAGAAATTGGTAAGATAGTTTTGTTGTTCATTCATACTTTGTAATTAATGCAAAATAAAAATGCACTGTTCATCCTGCACAATACACATTTGGTTAATGAAAAACGATACAGAACCCTGTATTCAAGGATATGAGTGAGAGTGATTACAATATTATAATATAGAAATACCTACATTGAACTTTTTTTAACAAACTATCGAGTACTATAATATCATTTCACATAAATCTTATTCATAATCACATTTTCAATATCTCATATGGGATGTTTCCATCGAAAAAATTCTTACTCAATTTAAAAAAAAAAGTTACGATTATTGTCCAATGTTTGGAATTTCGGAAAAAAACTATAATAAAAATAAAGGAGAAAAGGGTAAATGTATCGCATAAGTTTGTATCAAATTCATTATTCTTGCATTCCCATCTTTAGAAATGTAATGTCAATTTTATCTCTTCTAGGAATATTATCGCACCAAAAAAAGAGGAAAACTATATAATAGATCTACAAATTTGAAAACGTAATTTACCAAAGTTGTTGAAAAAAAAATTCCCAAAAAAGCAACTGAAACAAAAACAACGCGACTGGAACAGGAATTCTGTAGGTATTTCATATATAACATAATATTAAATTGAAAAATGTATATATTCCAGATCCAGAAACAGATGCAGGTACTTGCTTGCGAGCATTAAAATTTGATAACCTTAGTTCTAAGCAGTTTGATAACTACTGGAAAGCCTGCACGCAATATCGTTCGAATGATATTAAAAATGCTCAGAATTCGAAAGAAATTTTTGCAAAATGGCCATTCTACAAATATCCCTCTGGATACCGATTGGTAAGCGATATATTTATCCATCAACACTACAAACTCCCATCATCCACATTTTTTCAGATCGATATGGATTTCGAAGTAGCATTCGGCGATGCAGAAGGTCTAATAGGTAATTGGGAGGCTGATATCGATAGCATTTCGACTTTTCTGAAAGGTGGACACATTAAAGACAAATCAGTCAAATATTTGCTGGAAAAATTGAAAATCGACGATATCAGTGAAAGTAAGTATCGATACAAAATTTCAAATTGGAACAAGCAATATAATATAATACTAGAATATCAAGTCAAATCGATCATGAGTACTTCAATCCTATAGTCATGGATTTGGTGGAGCTAGTTCCATGTAAAGTCGAGCCGAAAAGGAACCAGTGATTATTCCGCACCCCGGAAAGTGAGAAGTAATTTCTCAAGTGCGGCCTATAATTGATATCAATACATTATCAACATCAATTTCAGATGGTAAATACATAATACTGCTTCTGGCACTTCATGGCTATTTCGTTCCAACAACCAAGGCTATAAAAAAAGATATAAGCGGAAAGGCAAACATCATAAAATTAACTATAAAAGACTCCCGAGAATCATTCCTTTATTTCGGAAAGAGCCAACAAGAAGTGGAGGAGCACATTAGATTTCTGAAGTCGAAGAAAAATGCCATACAACCCTTTATTATATGTGTAGGAGAGAAAATAACGAGTCCAAAAAATATTACTGTATATTTTGATGATATTAGATATTCTTTTTCTCATATAGCGAGAGCTGTAGATATATGTTTTAAAATAATATATTTATTCAATCTTGACTTTCCTTCAGAGTCTGAGATGTTTTGGACATTCATCGAATTTTATTTTTATAAAATTAAAAGGAGTGTGTCATTTCCTATATATACTAGCTGAGACTCTGAAGGAAAGTAAAGAGAATATCGAAATCAATCCAGTTCCCAGTCATGATTTTGATCACTTGAATTAAATTTTGTTATTTGAATTTTTATATCTCTTATCCATCCTTGTATTTAGTTCCACATTAAATGTCTCATTAATATTCAATATATTCATATTAATGAAGGAAATAATTTGTATTATTTCGCTCCTCATTCATTCAGGAATTTGCACTCCACGCATAATCGACTTACATAATCAGAAGGCATAAAATGTCTGAGGCTATTTTTTTATATTCAATCAAATTTCACGATATTGGGTTTGATAGGAATATGTATCTTTCTTGATAAAAAATAAGGAAAGTCTTGCTTTTATAATAGTGATGGTTCTCAATGAAAGCCATTTATATTGAAATATCTAACATTACAACAACCAATCATGAAATATCTGAAAATCCATGTATGAATATTCGTTCAACAATAAACAGATTAATGGAAATAATGAAAAGGAATAATTGGTAAAATGAACAGAAATCATAATATTAATGAAATCATAGGTACATTGAAACAATAACATCAGTCATTAGATCAATGTATTCATACATTAACATTATGTAAGTATCAGTGAACTGAATCATTAATTTTATGAACAGATTTAATTGCATCAATGTACTCATACTTTGAAATAACGTAACATTATGTAGGTATCAGTGAACCAAATAATTAACCGTATGAACAAATTTCATTGTGTCCATGTACTCATACATTGAAACAATGAAAGAGCATGCATAAATCAGTGAACCGAATCATAAATTGTATGAATAAATTTCATTGCATGAATGTACTCATACATTGGAATAACGAATCATTATGTAGGTATCAGTGAACTTAATCATTAATCGTATGAACACATGTTATTGTATCAATGTACCCATCCATAGAAACAATGAAAAAACACATATGAATCAGTGTACTGAATAATAAATTTCATGAACAAATTTCATTGTGACAATGTACCCATGTATTAAGAGTGTACCCTTGTATTGAAACAATGTAAATACTTCTAGTTATCAGTGAACTGAATCATTAATTCCATGAACTAATTTTGTTGTGCCAATGAATTGGTTTTCATAATAACAATGAACTTTCCATTGACTGATGATTGCAAGCATCAAGTCATAATCAACCATTCATTGTATTGATGAAACTGTCCTTTGGCTGAAAATTGATGTACACTATTCTTCGAATCAACGATTTTTTCATCGTATTTACGTACCTTTTTCGTTCAGTGTACAAGCTTTGAAGGTACTCATACATTATAGTGTGCAAATACACATACACTGGTAGAGTTGATCTACAACAAACATTTCAAACCGTTTAACTTATCAAATATACCCTTCAATATTTTAGCTCACGTGTACTTTATATGTTTTATCATAAATATTCGCTTGAATCAACCACATTAAGGTCTTGAGATCATCATCAAATACCATGTTCTCAACATGGCCTTTCAGCCCCTAGATATCAGTTCACCTGTTCACCTGTTCTTCATTTCAGTACCTACTGACTGGACATAGTAAGCTTTCGCTCCTGTGCCATAAAAGCTCATTATGGGGTCATTAGGAAATTCATCTTTCATGTATTCCAGAATTGACCTTGTAACTGGCATGTCAAAGTTATTGTCACACTTATAATTAGACGTGTCAAACCTTTCTATATTTTCCTTCATGAAAGTATCGAAATTATCAGTTTTGACTTTCAATATCCAAGAATCAGTATCTGTGTATAAAAAGGATGCTTTATCACCGAAATTTACCTTGATAAATTGATAGTAAAAGTCGTTTGGACATGTCTAATATGCATAAACCTGAATACAATGGTTTATTGTAATTAACTTCCACTCTACCCTTTTGGATAGCGAGAAAGTTCTCTGTAAATATGGAGCAGTTCTCGAAATAAGCGCTCATACGTCTACCCTTACTCTTCCATCGAGTGACTAGTTTGATATCACGCCTCTTGTCCACGTTCCCCATAGTTTTTCTATATATTGAGTTGGTCATCGTTTTAATCTGATAACCTTCGAATTCATTTTTACTATTATTACGCATCATCGTATTCAAATCAATGTATTTCTTCAACCATCGTGACTGATTGAATTTCAACACCCTATGGATTCGAGGTACTAACAAACCATTGTTGATGGCCTGTTTTAGGCTCCTGTAGTGGACAACATACTTTTTCTTATCATTCAAATTTGGAATGAGTTTAGGAATCTTAGATTTGGAGCCTGGTGGTATGATCGATTTTACTAGAAAGGGATAATCTGAATGCGCGTCATGAAGTTCTTCAGGGTAGCTGACATCGACCCCGAGGACATACCCTAAATCTCCATCATCAGGAATAGATATATAAAAGATTCAATTTCTTGGGGAATTCCTCTTTTGTTGGTTATGCTGTATAATCCAATTTTTCCAATGAACTTACGAAACTATAGGGAAACACGCCTTTTTGCGTCACCAATTCAAATTTTTTGGGATCTGGAAAATGTTTTTTGTATTGAGGAGGTGCTCGATGGTTAACGTTTTTCCCAAATTGTCCAAAGAGGTGGCCATGAATCTGAAACTGTCGATGAATCGCAGTTTCAGAAAAACGGAATTCTCTCCACTCCGCTTATTCGTATATTTGTCCACTAAAATATGTTCGGTGAAGGAAATATATTTCTCTTTGGTCTGAGGAGTAACGCCATCAACTCTCTCGCCATCATTGTCTTCAGAAAATAATTGTTTGATGAAGAGGAGGCAGTCGTAGTTACTCATATTATGAAATATGATTGGGATAAACTTAGGGATCTTATAATTCAAATTACAGACTGAATGCGCTGCCCAAAATCTTTTATCACCCGTTATGTGGCAGTGGTCCCGTACTTTGACATCACTGCTATCAAAAGGTTTACCACAGATACCACATTCAGTCGCGGTATCAAATTCCACTTCCTCTTGAGCAGATAATTTTTCATTCGAACAACGCGTTTCAAAGATGAGTTATAAATATCCCTGCAATCATTGACCAATTTGGTAACAAACATTTGAGTGGCGTCTCCTCCACGATATGATACAAATTTCGATTTGGAATCATCAAATGAACACTTGATGGTATATGCGAAGGAATACGGCTAGCGTTTGAAAGTCTTGTTTGTGAATAATTGCTCGGGATTAGGTTCACTTGTGGCAATCGGTTTTAAAATGGATTCGAAATCGGCATAAGCAGTAAACGGAACCCTTACCTGTTTTTCAAAGTTTTCAAATTTCAATATATTTTCTGGTACCTTGTGGCATACTTTATTATATTCAAAAAAATGAAATTTAAAAAAATTTAACACTTGTGCTGACGGCAGCTGTTCGCCGGAGAACAGATATAGTGAGTTCGGATTCAGTTGGCTCAAAGATTGAAAATTCAGATTATAGAGGGCGCCACTCAATTTGATAGAAAGATATAATATATTTGGAAAATTTAAAAACCAAATACCTACCTTCAAACAATACCTGAAATTATAGAATTAAATTTTCTTAGATATCTGGGTTGGGCAAATAGAAGAATAAAACCATATCACATGCAAGAATATAATTAATACACCAAAATGGACAAGGCAAAAATATGTTATGGACCAGAGTAATAGATCATATCAGTAATAGTTAAATCAATTAAATAATATATCATATCAAGAGACCGACATTTATATACCAGGTGTTATACTTCTCAGAATAACCAAAATGAGATATATTGGTAAGAAATGAACCTGTGACTGAATCCGCTGTCACATAGTACTATGTGAGAGCTTCACAAGAGCTCTTTAGGTTATAATTCATGAAATTATCATGGTGGTATTGTCGCGTAGTACGATTACTACTACTAGGGCACCCCTTGTCACATGCAAGGGCGGCCCGTTTGGGGGTTTAGCTTGGCAGCGAGATGGGAGATCAAGTACGATTGACCACTATCAGCATTGTAGCAGAAAAACAATGCTTTTCCATAGACAAAATAACAATTTATTAAATATATTTGAAAATGACAAGATTCGAAAGTGACCAAAGTGAATAAAAGTGAAAGTGAGTTAGTTAATTTAGTGAATAGCGAAATTGGTGTACTAAATAAGAGTGAGTTATCATCCCTGGACCTAACTGTAACTGACGAAGGGGCCAACACACAATTGAAGGGCGCACAAGGTAACAATATACATTTGTACTTACATTATGAGTGCTGCAAATTGTACCACCTTGGTCGAGGAGATGTGTCTGCCCATATTCATTCTGCCGGGATAGGTTTCTCTGGTTTCGGTGGAAATCAAAAGGGTCGTCGGTTTTCCGCACTTCACCAATAGCTCTTTGCAGAATGACTGCCCAAGAAAAATCTCTCGATATCACCGTTTGAGAAGTGTATATCACCGATTCTTGCAGATTCAGCAAAATACTCACTTCTCGCCCGGGTCTAACGGTTATATTTTTGATAACGCAAGTTTTGGATCTTGACCCAATTGAGAACCAAACTTTGCTTTATAAATAATAAACTATTATATTTGAAATCGTGAGCTGATTGAATTAATAAACTGCCTTGAACTGAATAATTATTGTTGGATGTTTCTCAATTTGGAATAGATGAATTGATCGATTCGAATTGTGATTTCCACCCTGATATACCGAGCGTGACACATCTCCCCTCCCCGGAAAAAGCTGGCCCCCAGCTTTGATTTTTCCGAAGAGATATAAATACAACATCATATATGTTAAACAAACATCAAACTATCCTAGAGATAAAATCTAAATGAAAATAAAAACGTCACATCATCATTATCCTAAAATAATATACAACAATCAGGAGCACTTCAAGTTCCACATACATCCTGAGTCCGGCACTGTTTTCTGTTCATAGTAGTTCCTTTCCTGCACTCTCGCATGAAGGTGGTTTCGGTTCGTTCGCAGCGCTGCTGGCGTTGCAGCGTTGCCGATGTGATGATGGGTCGCAGCGCGGGTCGCTGCAGGTCGCTGCTGGTTGGCTGCATGTCTCTGCCGCTCTGTGCCAGCTGATCCTTAGGAGTCCATGCTATGTTGAGGTTTTCTGACTTGTGACATACCGGCTCCACATGACATTTATTGTCCCGTCAATGGTTTGTTCCATGGTCCGCATGCGATCCATAGCATCGATCGTCGACCTCGCGGCATTTATGAATTTGCCGAATCGGCATTTTCTTCGAGCCAGTTCATGACCGATTCTCTGATGCTTCCGGCTTTACATGTATCGAATTTCTTCTACGTTTGACGATTTTATTCGAGTACATTTGTTCGGTTCGGTAAAAAAAATGCGTGTGTGATAAAGGACATGGTGTATACCTGGGATTATAATTTTCTTCTCGGTGCAACTCCTTCCTTAACTGTATATTTTTTCCGGTAAGTGAGATAATGCTATCGTGGCATTTAACCCAAAAAATATCTCCTCACTAGGTTGCTTCTCGTGGACATTCTGCCACGACTCTGCTGAGTTACTTTGGTGCCTTCGAAGCCGATTCTGTATCATTTGTACAAGTATACAGATCTTGGGAAATCCTGGTAAGTCATGCTGCTGTACCTTCTTTTTCTGAGTCCTTATCACTTATCGCCCACACTTGTCTTGAAATTACTTTTTAGGTGCCATCGTATGTCTCAGTCATCAGCCTTCAGAGCTTTCAGTCTCCTTTCCTTTAGACGACATCACTTGTGAAACCTCTCCCTCATGGATGATGCTATAGGTGCAGATCTGCTAGTGCTTTGCTCTGATGTGTGGTCTTTGGCTCACATGAAACAGGAAGAAAAAAATATACCGCAGTGAGTATTATCACAAAAATATTCTAATATAATGCATTGTCCCCTTAAAAGTTTCCTTATAGATTAATGATCTCTACTAATGTTTTTGAATCTAAAACTATATATACAAATGTATCATCATTGAAACTTATTCTACACCGTTATTTTCATTATTACCGTTATATTCATACTCAAAACTCTTGATATCCCAATTTTTTCATAATGATTATCTCCCCTATTATTTAATGATGTTTCCCTGAAATGATAAATTATACGAAATTTTTAATTTTCTTAATTAATTTGATGATTATTCTCTACTCTCCACCACAAATATTTATCACATTATCAACTTTAATTATTTTTATTTTCAACTTAGACCATTATATTGTCATTCATAACGACTACTTATTTAATTTTTATTTGAATAATGCCTCATGTTCTCAAATTCAATTCTTCTAGGTAATTGACAACTAGATTCCTTATTCTCTCATATCACCTCATCAAAACTCATATATACTCCATAGTACCATTATATACTCATACTCATCATTAATCTATGACAAATAACATGTGGCACTAAAATCATTACTGCATTACTACTCTCATATTATACATATACCTCTGCTAAATAAAGGGTGAGCATTCACTGAATTATCAGCATCTTCCATGCTCTCCTTACACAGGGTTCTAATAATTCGCGACATATTTCATCTTATGTCCTCTTTGTGACATCCTTATTGTGTCATTGTACTTTCAAAATATCATTTATAAATAAGGCTGACGTTCTCTATTACCTAGATTTCCTAGGTTGATTTTCTTTTTATCTCTTCATCCCATGAGGCATTCAATTTAATTAATTAAAAAATTACATATCTCAAACTGATGAGTCGTCTTGGATTATCAAAATATACTTTATTAACTTCCTTCACATTTCTATTGAAAACAAATTTTTTCTCTTCGTATACTCTCATTCATGAAAAAATTCAAAATACCGGGAGAGTAGGGGATTTCTAAATGACTCTAAAATTTTATTCCTGAGGTTCTACTTCAGAATCCTCATATTTGTGCAAAATACAACTAACACTTTTTGTACTTGCCAAATTAGATAGTTCGATTCCATCTATTTCTACAACGAATTTATTACTTGATTGCTCTTTTCGTTGTTCTGTTAGTTCAGGTTCAGATTCATTTTTCTTTCTTTTTTCCCCAGAGCTTTTTCGTTGGGTGAGCCACTTTGCAACCAACTTATAGCACAAATACAGCAAGAACGATATCATGATGAAACAAGTGAAGGAGAAGAATACATCATGACTGAGAGTGGTATTTCTATCGGCCCTGACTGCGGGAATGAATGCGAAGTTTTGACGATTTCCGAAAAGGATATATGCTATACAAATGGACAGTATGGAGTTCCATATCAGGAATATAGTATCTCCTTGGATTCCGTAAGTATCTGAGTAGGATACCGTCCTCTCATCTATCGATTTTAAAATATCATGAACAGTTTGAACGGTCTCCTGTATTGACGTTAAATTGACATGAGGAATATTAAGTGACCAGTTTGCATTTAAACATTCTGTAATATTACTGAAGGTTGGAAAGCTTGCTTTGGTTTTGGAATTCAGAATGAATGATTTCAGATTTGACCATGCCGCAGGTAAAATATGGGAAATCGTTGCTATTTGGGGTAAATCCTCTGTACACGGATATCTCCGTGGTAAAATCTCTTCTTCCTCCATGACTAATTTACAATTACAAGGTATATTAGCCCTAATAGCTCCTGGGGTATTATAAGCTGCTTCATGCAATTTGTATGTGACATTTGGACATTGGATTTCAGTTTCAGATTTAGGATGGGTTATTATGCAAGTTTCATCTTCAATTTCCGAAATAACCGTTGTTGTGGATTTGTGACAACTCATGGGGCAATGATGGTTCATTTCCTCTACTGTTGTACCTCTAAATAGATTCTTGGCACATGCAGGTCCTTGAAGAGAGTCTGCAGAGAATCTTGGCAAGTAACAAAGCTTATCATGGAATGGTCTGCAATATTGCAGACCAGTTCCTGATATATGTCTTATTTGTATAGATTCTTGTAGATTGTTATTTGATACTGCTAAAAAAACGGTGTCATGCAAAATTTTACAGGTTTGGTTATGCCAAGCGAACGGTGTTGTAACTAACTGAAATAATTCCCATGAATGAAATTTTTGCGATATTGGGATCCGAATGTTGATAAAGAGTTTTTCTTCTGTAAAAGTGCAGTCACATATGGGAAGTTGGTAATATTTTGAAATGTCCTTTATTGAGATTGATAGTTCTTGGTTTGAGTTGGATAGTTCAATGATCAAATTGTTCAAGTCATGGAGGAGAATTGATGGGTCCAATATGGCTATTGGAATCTGATGTTGCCTACACGAGTTTAGAATCCCTTGCCTCTTTATTGCTCTTGTTATTTGTATTGACTGTTTCATATTCTGAAACTCTAAGCTCAAAATTGAAATTATAAAACGACCCTGTTCTCCTTGTTCTGAAGCCATTCTCTTTGTGAAATCATTAAGGAACTTTTCCATTTCATGAATATGTTTTTCAGTAGTTTTAAATGCTGATGCTGTGGCCTCTTCATATTGTTTGAATTTTATCGAATTTTCCCCAATGTTTTTCAGTGATTTTGAAAACCCCTTTTTTAGTTTAAAAATATTCTGCTGAAGATTATTCTCATTCATGACTAAAGATTCTAATTTATTTTCTGTGGCCACACTGCAGCACCAATTAAGAGCATCCTCTAAAAAATCTAACCCTCTTTTGTTTCTTATGAATGTTTTTTCTTGATTTGAGCAATTTCTAAGATACAAGGGACTCCAACTCTTTGCCAAAGACGAGAATTCTGTCAAAAATGCTTTGTGTAGGTAGTCTAAATTTTTCATCATTACACATTCCGGAGCTGTCCTGTCTACTTTATTTTCGCACTGTCCTACTTACTGTCTGAGGTAGGGCTCTCCAAAAAGCTCCAGCAGTTATTTCCAAATTATGTTTACCATGTATTAATCTTAAAGATATTCTGAAATTGGGGAGATTAATTAATTTCATCATATTAACACAAAAAAATTTGAGCATAACCTACCCGAGATTCTAGAGTATATCAGGGAACCCACAATTCTCAATAATTGTTAATGTTTATTTGATACTTAATTTACTATGATATTTATTTACCTCTTATATATTAACATATCCATATATTTTTGTTCAATATCAATTGAAGAGTTGGGTTAAGAGGAGTACATTTGTACCCAGAAGCTAGGGGGTATTATTTACATTTGTCATTAGTTTATTCTTCATTTTCGTCGTCTTCTTCTTCATCTTGTGGTTCCGGGGTCCATGGGTCATTGTGAGGTAAGATCCTGCTCACGTGTACCACATCTTTTTTATTATTCTTAGTGGGTCCCATTTATACCTCGTAATCAACATCTCCCATTCTTCGTACAATGTAGTATGGCCCGAACCATTTCAAGATGGGTTTTTCGCTCAGCCCTTTTTTCCTTACAGGTGTAAAAACTTTGACTTTATCTCCTATGTCAAACTCTAAGTGGCGATGCTTTTGGTCATACCTGATTTTGTCACTTTCTTGTCTTTTGGTGATATTCTTTACTGCCTCGCTTCTGCCTGCTAGGGCACGTTCTCTGATCTCTTCTGCATCGGGGGAACTGAGGGATTCCATCAGGTTTGCCTCCGTTGGAAGAATTGCTTCTCTTCCATAAACCAGCATAAAGGGGGAATATTTGGTTGTGTCCTGCCTCGATGTATTATAAGCAAACGTGACGTGGGGTAAGAACTCATCCCAATCCATTTGTTGAGTATTGGTATACATCGACAGCATATTTGCGAGACTACCATTAAGTCGTTCCACCAATCCATTACAATTTGGGTGGTACGCAGTTGTATACTGGTTTATGGTTCCCATCATGTTCAGTAACTCCATTACAAGCTGTGATCTAAAGGTTAAACCACGGTCGGACAGAATACATCTGGGTGAGCCATGTCTACATATTATTTTCTCTACTCTACAGGTCCCGCTTTCCCGTTAGGTAGTGCTGCTGTTTCAGCCCACCTTGTTGCATAGTCTGTTGCTACCACAATCATCGTTTTCCCATTTCTGCTTTTATGGAAAGGGCCTAATAGATCGATTCCAACTTTTTCGATTGGAGTCCCGATTGGAATTGGTTGAAGCAGTCCCGCAGGTTTTTTATTTTTCTGTCCTTTTCTGGCTTGGCAGTCTGTGCATCCCCTTACAAATTTCTCAACATCTTTCTGGAGATTGTTCCAGTAGTATCTGGATTTGATTTTATGTAGAGTTTTCGCTATGCCTAAGTGCCCAGATAAAGGTTCAGAATGATTAGAGAACAGAATTTCACCGACAAGATGTTTTGGTATGACTAACAGGTTCTCCAGACCATTTGGCGAGGGGTTTACTTTATATAAAACGTTCTTTATAATTCTGTAGTTCTTTGCTCTTTTTCCTAATCCAATGGGAGTGGTTGAATTATCGGGGTTATTTATGATTTGTATTATTCTTTCTATTTCCTCATCACTTCGCTGTTCATTGGATAACTCCTCAGGTAACACTAAGAATGTTGGAATATCTTCCACATCATCGGTATCCTCTCCTAAGACGGGGTTCCTTGATAGACTGTCAACATCCAAGTGTTTCTTCCCATTTTTGTACACGATTTCGTAATCATACTCTGCTAGCTTCAAAGACCATCTTGCTAACCTTCCCGAGGGATCTTTCAGGGACCTTATAAAGCATAATGCATGATGGTCGGTAACGATCTTCACCGGCCGTCCATAAATCAAATGTCGTAGGTACCCTAAGGACCATATAGCCGCCAACGCTTCCAATTTCGTTATACTATGGTTTTTTTCGCATTTTGACAGGCTTCTACTGATATACGCGATGGGATGGTTTTGTCCATCACTTCCTTCTTGTAGGAGAATCCCACCAATTCCTTTGATACTAGCATCGACCCTTAGCTCGGTTCCTTTATTGGGGTTGAAATGTTGTAGTACAGGTACTGTGATTAATTATTCTTTTAAATTTTCAAATGCCTCTTATTGTTTCAAATTCCATAAAAATTTTGTCGATTTCTTTGTAGCTTCATGTAGTGGTCGAGCAATTTTCGCAAAGTCCAGTATGAACTTCCTATAAAAGTTGCACAAGCCAATGAAGCTTTGGATTTGTTTAACTGTTTTTGGCTTCGGAATTTTTTTTATTGATGTTAAGATATCTTCGTCTGGTTGTATTCCTTCCCCACTCACCAAATGTCCCAAAATTTTGACACTTTCCTGTATATATACGCATTTACTGGGTTTCAGGGTAAGACCTGCCCAACATAGTCGATCAAAAACCTTTCTTAGTTTTTCTATATGGGTGTCCAATGTGTGTGAAAAAATTACTTTATCATCTAGATATATCAGGATGTCCTTCCATTTCATTCCGTGGAAGACCCTGTCTGCTAATTCCTGAAATGTAGCTGGGGCATTGCAAAGACCAAAGCTTAGGACATTAAATTCGTATGAGCCATGTCCTTGAGCTGTGAATGCAGTATATTGCTTTGAATTCTCTTCAATTGCGACTTGCCAATATCCACTAAACATGTCCAGCGTAGAGTACGTTAAAATATCATCCATATTAGGTATTGGGTAGGATGATTTTCTGGTAACGTTGTTCAGCTTCCTGTAGTCCACACAGAAGCGTATAGTTCCATCTTTCTTTTTAACCAGTACTACTGGACTTGCCCATGGTAAATGGCATGGCCTTATGATATCATGTTCTAACATTTCGGAAATCTGTTCATCTATAATATTCCTTTCTTTTTGGGACACCCTGTATGGTCGACTTTTAATTGGTTCGGCATTTCCTACATCAATCTGATGTTGTGTTATTTTAGTCAATCCCATTTGTCGAGTTGTTTTTGAAAATACATCATTGTATTCTTCCAGTAGGCTTTCTAATTTAATTTTGTATGCTTTGTCTTGGATATGATGAGTTTTATGATCTTCTAGGGTTACCTTGTCTTTTGTAGCTTCGGTGTATAATACTATAGCATCAGTCATCACTTCATCCCCAGCTGGATATAGCCATCCCAGTGTTGTGCCTTGCAAAATTTTCATTTCCTGGTGGCTGATATTTTTTATCATAATTGAGTTCTCCTCTGAATATCTTGGTTTACTGTTCCAGATTAACCCCTGTTTGATGAAAAATCCTTCATTCAATTCGAATTTGTATTGTTGTTTGCTATGTATGTCTCATTTCTGGCAGTGGATTCTATAATTCTTTCTACCCTGGGAAAGGTGTCTCTAAAATATATAGGTGGTGGAATGGGTTCTGGATCATCAAAGGAAATGAGGTCTCCTACCTCAATTGCTATCAGTGGTTGTGAGTTGGTAACTGTTTGATTGGGGGAACCGTTATTTCCAAAATCAATAAGGCATGGTTCATTTTCTTCAAAGGATATGAGGTCTTCGGAAGCTAGGGTCGATTGCGTACTGTTTTTGGTTTCTGTATGATACATGGAGGATATAGTATTCCTGAAATTTATCAAAAATTCTTCTCTATATAACGCTTTGTATGGTGGGTATTTTCGTGAACTTCCTCTGTATCTTCTGGTGTTAACATTTATTAGCGCTGTGTTATTTTCTTTTTTATTGGAGTGGAGTTGTAAATGAAAAATTTCATCATTTCTTGAGAGTCGTCCTCTAGGTTGATTATGGCCTTGTTTTCTCTAAGAAATTCCATGCCTAGAACTACCGGATATGGCAATTTATCAATGACAATGGCCTTTAAATTTGTTGAAAATGTCCCCATTTTTATGTTTGCTATAGTAGTTCCTAGGGTTGGAATTCTTCTATTTCCTACTCCCAGTAAATATTTTTTCTCTGACCTGCCATATGCATCAACGAAATTTTTGCAGATAATGTTTTGTTCAGCTCCTGTATCTAATATTATTATGGTTTCCACATCATTTACCATTGCGGTTACTGTTAGTATATTATAATCAATTTTTTTCTTTGTGGGTGCCCCATTAATTGACAGGACGACACCGGGGTCTAGTTGGGGCGTCCACTCCCATTTGGGTTCATGGGTCTATTCCCGCACGACGATGCAAAGTGTCCAATTCTTCCACAGACATAACATTTTGGACGACCGTTAGTTGTCCTCGTATTTGGTATATACTGGGGGTTGACACGTCCCTGGTCGTACTGTGATCTCTGGGTCCAGGCAGCGTTAGTTCTGTTTCCATGTTGCAACTGTTGGTTAGCTGGCTGATTCTGGTTATAATAATTATTAATTCCTTGACGGGGGGAAGAATATCGGTTCTGTAGATGAGTGGATTGCTGCGAGGTATTGCCCTGTTGGTAATTGTTTCTCTGTTTGAAAGTAATTACCTTGTTGGAAATTATTGCCTTGTTGATAATTATTTCTGAAATTGTTTCTTTTCTGAAAGTAATTTCCCTGAAAATTATTCCTTCCATGGTAATCATCTCTTGGATGTGATCTATTGTTGTTCCCTCTGTGTGTTCCATACTCGTTCGTAGGTAATGAATTAGTTCTTAGCTCGGAAACTGGCAGCTGTGCGGATGCTGTTGCTAGGGGTAAGTAGTTCAACGAGGAGTTATTCATAATATCGTTCAATTTGTTGACAATATCCCTGTAATCATTCATCGTCATATTTTCTGTTCGTACTAATCGGTAAGCCCCATAGACGTTGGATCTTATTCCGTTTTAGAAAAAATTTCGGAATTCTTTGGGATCCAAGGTAGGGTCATACTCATAGAAGAGGGTTTTTAGGTCATAGAAGTATGCCACAATTGACTCATCCTCTCCCTGTTTTCGGTGAAGCATTCGAATTTCCAGACTTCTCTTCAAGTCTCCATCCCCAAATTCTGTGAGAAAGTCTTCACTTATATCCTCCCAAGTTTTCTGGACATTTTCGGGTGCCTCTGTATATATTTTATACCAAATATTTGCCGCTCCTTCCAGAAACGTCCCTAAATAATATATTTTCAGTTTGTCATTCCATCCATTTGCGATCGCTGTCGTATCATAGCTTGTTATGAAGGTGTTCGCGTTCCCCTTACAAGGGTTGAATGTCTGGGGTGAGATGAACGTTGGGATAGCTGCTTTCTTGGCTGCTGCCAGAGCTTCAGTTAAAGTTGTGTTGGCCATAGTTGGTAGATTAGGACGTTGAACGAGAGGTTGTGTTCGGGGCTGGGCTTTGAGCTGCACTTGGGGTTGAATGTCTCGAACTATATAACGGGGTACCGTTGCTTCTTTAGGTTCTTCTTGATTCACCTTTGCTTCCGTTTCTTCTGAGGGCGTTATTTCTGGTTGTAGGTATTTTTCCTTATTTTTTAGGTTATCTTCAAAGATAACTAGTTGACTATTCTCACCAAAGCTATCTGTTTCGTTTATGGATATTTCCTGAAGTTTTTCCTCGTCTTCTTTATCTTGATATATTTTTATTGGGCTTAATTCTCTTTGGGGAGAACGGTTTAGTAACCTAGACCTCTCAAATGGATTCGGTGAACTGCTAGTTTCTCCAAATAGTTCGGTACTTCGATGTGAGGGTTTGAAGGGTTTTTGCTCTGTTATTTTCAAAACTAGTTTGTCACTTCGTGTAAATGGTTTTCTCCCTGGCATACCCGACTCTGGCGCATTATGCTCTTATATAACTAGTGAATCGTTCTTTTAAAATTCATATAAATCTATTACTCAAAAAGAAAATCCTCACTTAAAATGGCTCTTGATCCAGGGATGTGCGTAGTATGGTTGAATAACGATAAATACTATTTGAAATTACAGATTATATTTGTTAAAACTAAGTTCCCTAATCTTCTCCAAATAATTCTTTGAGTTTCAACTGCATTCTTCCCTTGACTATCTTTCTTTTAATTTCCAAAAATTCCGGAGACAGAGATTGGCATTTATTCTGCCATATTATTGATAACGGGATACTCACTAATAGTGGTATAATTTTCTCAAGTTTATATCGTTTATGCCGTCTACCCGGGTTTTTCCTTACCATTCTCAAAATAATAGTTTTGGAAAGAGAAAAAAAAATCGAATTTATTCAGAGGGAAAAAAGAAACTTGAAAATCAATCCGATCTACGTATTTCTCCACTTAAAACGGTTATTATCTCCGATATCCTGCTCCAGGAAGACCAAAAATCAGCCTGCAGTGTGTTCTGACATTTGTTAACTATTAACTCAATAGGAGGAGTTGGATAGGTAACCCGTCATAAACAGCACAAGCACATATTTTTTCTCTACCTTTCGCACGGTTTGTTTAGGAGAAAACTGACAAAAATAAACCTGATATTCTAAAATGACTTTTGCTGATTATTAACCCTATCGTGGAGTTGAATAAGCAGCCCATCAACTAAAGCACAAGCACTTATTTCATGCCAGTTTCTCAAAACACCCTATATAGATTAATCTTTGTACTCATTTAACTAATTACAGATTTATGAAGAACGAATATTTTTAGACAAATTCTATATGAAATACCTTTCTGATCAACTGAAAAAATCAACTATAAACTTAATAAATTGTGTAGAAATATCTTTACATCATTTAAATTCGAAATGAAATTTACTTTATGAAAGAATAGAAAATTATTTTGGTAAAGACTAATGAATTTGAATTTACTTTCCTCCTTTTAGGTACATTATGAAGAATGTAACCTAGGGCAATCGAGACGAGGCGCCTCCACCATGTCGCGTAGTACGGTTACTAGTACTAGGGCACCCCTTGTCACATGCAAGGGCGGCCCGTTTGGGGGTTTAGCTTGGCAGCGAGATGGGAGATCAAGTACGATTGACCACCATCAGCATTGTAGCAGAAAAACAATGCATTTCCATAGACAAAATAACAATTTATTAAATATATTTGAAAATGACAAGATTCGAAAGTGACCAAAGTGAATAAAAGTGAAAGTGAGTAAGTTAATTTAGTGAATAGCGAAATTGGTGTACTAAATAAGAGTGAGTTATCATCCCTGGACCTAACTGTAACTGACGAAGGGGCCAACACATAATTGAAGGGCGCACAAGGTAACAATATACATTTGTACTTACATTATGAGTGCTGCAAATTGTACCACCTTGGTCGAGGAGATGTGTCTGCCCATATTCATTCTGCCGGGATAGGTTTCTCTGGTTTCGGTGGAAATCAAAAGGGTCGTCGGTTTTCCGCACTTCACCAATAGCTCTTTGCAGAATGACTGCCCAAGAAAAATCTCTCGATATCACCGTTTGTGAAGTGTATATCACCGATTCTTGCAGATTCAGCAAAATACTCACTTCTCGCCCGGGTCTAACGGTTATATTTTTGATAACGCAAGTTTTGGATCTTGACCCAATTGAGAACCAAACTTTGCTTTATAAATAATAAACTATTATATTTGAAATCGTGAGCTGATTGAATTAATAAACTGCCTTGAACTGAATAATTATTGTTGGATGTTTCTCAATTTGGAATAGATGAATTGATCGATTCGAATTGTGATTTCCACCCTGATATACCGAGCGTGACAGTATGATATGTGATATGGATAATTAGTTATCCAAATAATTATGATGGTACGATAAATACTGATATGACTAATTAGTTTTAAAAAAATCTCAAAAAGTGTAAGAACATTGTTGGTGTGAAAAACCTGGTTTTCAAGGGTCCAACCCTCCTCAATGATCCATATGTGTGTAGCCTGTATCCAAGGTCCACTTGGTGTAGTTGAAGACAAAAACGAAGACATGAAGACAACAGGAAACAGCACAGAAAGATTACGAGAAGACAAGAAGGCTCAACCTCCCAGGTCAGCCAGGGGTCGATGGATGGTGCAGCTCAGGTGGTCGCCAGCCTCTACCAGCTACTACTGGTCCTCATCTGGTTGTCTGTCGACTCTGGCCAAGATTTAGAAGCGACTCGGTGTTGGCCCTCGTGGGAATATTGACCAAAGTCGAGAGTTGCCATAAGAGTCGCCGGTCGATGCCAGGAGTCTGATGAGGGCTAAGCTGTACCCTAACACCCTTCTGAGAAGGAAGGTAAAACTAGAAGATAGTCAAAACATCGAACAGGACTAACAGGACATCAGGACAAAAATGGCGGTGTTCCTACCGCATGACAGTCTCCCGGTGGTCGGCACAAATCCCCATAAAAGGCTTCAAAAACCACAAATGATGGGTCCGACCTGAACTCGGCCCCAACGGCTCTAACACAAATTCCCCAAAAGGGTTAATTCCCGGTTAAACACACCGAAAAAAGAATTACAAAACGAGTCAAGTGCACCTCATCATGGCCACACAGGAAAAAGCCTCGAGGTAGCTGCTCGGGGATGGATACCATCTCCTAATTCCAAAATTTGTCAAAAAAACTGCACATCCTGTATGAAATCATCGCCAGTTTTGAATTCCCATCCATTGGTCAGAATCATAAATGTTATCCCGTTTGACAGAACGAAGTCCAACGAAGATAATCAGAGAAGACTACCATTCTTCTTCTTTCTTTTCTGCTACGGACACGAACATTTACGGCAAACCAACTTGAGACAAAAGATCGATGACAGAAGATCAATGACTCTCGAAAATAAATATAACCTATACGATTATATTCTGAAAAATAAACAAAAAACCAAATAAATTTATCCAGATCACATTCAGATTGAAGAGACGATCTTCACAAACCCTGAAATAATCAGTACCATATAATTTATCACACCAGAGAACACAATGGTAAGTCGGTTGTTTACTTTTGAATGGAGATCTTTATTGACTCTTTCATCGTCAATTCCAGGCCTAGGATCAGACAGGTAGCCAGAAATCATAAGATTCCTGCAGCTTAATTACATCACTTCCAACAGCCCTTAGAATGTCAGAAGCAAGAGTAATACCTAGTGTTGGAAACCTGTGAATTTACTGTCATTCAAATATCTGATGTTTATTGTTGAATAGTGGTTTTAATAAATGTTTTTTTTAGGATTTTAGTATCACAACTGAATGCTCTCTGTGAGTGCCATGCCCAATAAATGAAAAATTTACCATTTGAAAAAACAACAGGTAGCAATTTTAAATGCTACAACCTATTTACCGAATTTATTAATTTTCGGCTTTATAGTCGGAGTTGTTGTATATGGATGGTTGTAATCATGTAATCTGTGACTCATTGAAACATGTCCAACAACCGTCACAGATAATGGCTATTGCTAAAATCGTCGTCAGTGATGAGTTACAAATTAATATGTCTACCGTATCTTTTCTGGGGAAAATATAGAGGACCTACTATTTCGTGCTTCATCTTGCGATCTTCGTAAATAGTATCTAGCCCATAAACATTTATGGAACAATCATTCATATCCTCGAATTTTTAATTGTCGCGTAACTTGGGTGGGAAATCCATACCTGCCACTTTCAAGACTGCGTAAAAATGCGGGTAGGAGGACCCTTCATCGGCTCGAACTGCTGTCGGATAAAGCGCAGCCATAATGGCCCAAGCGAAGCAGTGTTGAACCTCATTACATACATTAACCACGGCATTTTTCCTCTTGATAAATTCTGGTAATTCCATGAATGGGCGCCAGCAGTTACCTTACAAGAGCCCTTTTCATGCCTACGTAAACTATTTATTCTTGAAAAGATCGTACTGCATTCAGCACAGCTGAACACTTTACTCGTACCGAAAGGGCTTCCAATTTCGAGTTGATATCAGAGTTGATGTTTCAGGATGAGTACTACAAGGCCTCCTTTGATGTCTTTGCAAAATATCTTTCCGTGAGAAAACTTTTCTACACTTTTCGCAGGTAAACATCTTGGCTGTATCGAGATGAGTTGTTCGAAGAGAAGAAAAGTGTTTGAAAAGTATTTTTCTTCAGAGGATGTAACGTTTCAGCTGAACACACAAGACTGAACTGTGGCCATTTCAACGAATGCGGGCCTATTTATAGCTCGATATGTGGGTAGGATTCAGCCTTCGAACGCAGCTGCCTCTGATTTACGGCTGACACGATATAGAATTTATCATAAAAATACATCAGTACCTATTTCTATGGAAACGGGACGTCAAACTTCGAAATGAATAGGGTTGTTTTCATCTGGTTAAACTTTATGCGGCACCTTGCGGTTGGGGGGTCTAACGATATGGCCTGTCTTCGACCATGGCCATTCTAGAGTTGGTACATAAACCTTTGAAAAGTTAGATAAACTATGAAATTTATGAGGCACCCCGCGGTGACGTTTTTATTACTTGGGACATCTGCGACCAAACCCCTCGACTTTCAATTATTATGGTGAGAATAGTTCTGAACAAAGATTTTATTATTGTGAAATTTTTTCGGAAGGAGGCCCATTTCGACTGTCTTCTTCTTCTGGGCATTAGATATCGTAGTTTATCGTCCATTGTTGCATCACACTACAGTTTTTTTTTGCACCCTTGTGAATTTAATAGATGTAATAAATCATATTCTACTTTAAACACCAGCGCGAGAATGTGGGCTTGGAAATTTCAGGCCTATGCAGTCTTTGACTCAAAGATTTCTTTAGGGCGACATTTTTTCGGAAGGGCCCTCGTTCTTTTTGACATTAGATGTCTTCGCTTATCGTTCATTGTTGCGTCACACTACTCGCCTCCATAACTTGAGAATTTGATAGATGTAATAAATTATATTCTACCTACTCGAGGATGTTGACTTGGCAATTTCAGGTCTATGCATTCACGTCCACCTCCACATTCACGTTCACCTCCTGTCCACCCGCCCATCCACCTCCCGTCCACCTCCCGTCCACCGTCCACCTCCGTCTTCACCGGTGTATTCCCTCTACTGATGCAGAGTGTTTTTTTCGATAGCGAGCTTCTCACTAACGTTGTTTGATTTTCAAAGCGCATTTTCTGGCATTCCATTTTTTTGTGACAGGTCTTGCCATCCTGTATTATCGTATCTATATTCGAGGTACAGATTTAGTACTATTAGTATCTTTGATTCTAAATTTTACCGTTCCAAGTAAATCATGTTCTTATGATTTGAACATTCATATATTCACAATATACAGTTGGCTGTGGAAATCAAGACTCCTAGTTTTCTGGCAACTTGAAAATAAGTTCCGATTCAATAGTTTGGTATCTACTGTCCATGTTTGGTATTGAATAATGAAGAAATTCAGATCAATCACTAATTAGTGGTTCAAAGAATATCCTTCGCTCCCCTTTTTAACATATTGTCGACAACTTCTGATTTCCTTTCTTTCCACACGCACTGTACCATCGATGACTACTGATGCCTATCCTAGGAGGGTTTTAATAGGCTTTGGTAGAGAAGGTTCCTACGAGAGAGTCTCCAGTTCTGTCAGCAGGACACTGATCAACGCAGTTACCACTGGTCCTGCACGTTGCAGTCGACTACAGAGTAAGTAGGGCATTGATCACCGTAGTTTCTATTGGTCCTACACGTCGTAGTCGACCAGAGTTATCTTTGACCAGGTAGTCTGCTAGAGCACTTTTCGCAGCCTTTACTGCTTACGAAAGAACTGAGGAGGACACTACTGAATAACCTACTGAACCAGGTCTATAAACCAGCCACCCCCAGGTATAATCTATCCAGAAGTGCAGGTTCTTGATTGAAATCAGAGTTAAAATTCATGTATACCTTCCTGTATACCTGCTATTTTTGATTGTTCAATTTTCAACTTTCAACGGCTTTCGATAAAGATCCAGATTGACTGTATTTGGTTTGGGAGCTTTCAGCTCTGGAATTTTTAGCCTTCTACTTTTTCAAAGGATCCAGCTTGACTGTATTCTGCTTGAAAGTCTTCAGTTCTGTGTTTTGATAGCCTTCAGCTTTTGTGAATTTCAGAATTAAATATATTTTTGATTGAGTAACTTCTAATTATTTTGCCTTTTGCCTCAAGCAAATTTTATAGCAATTTATCTTATCTTGACTTGTTTACATTTCAAGTCTGGCGCCCATCTTTTGTAACAGTATTTTCCATAAACGAACTCAACCCACCGAATCAATCTGAGCAGCCCAAAGGACCCCCAAAATAATTCTCACCATTTCTGAATCTTCTCAGGAATTAGCTTTAGAAATTGTGTAGTGTTATAAAACATGGAAGACTGTTTCAATTGATTGGCTACTCCAACAAAAAGTTATTTACAAAAAAAAATGCTTCAATACATTTAGAAATGGAGTTGATCGAAATTAAAGAAAACTCACTCCTAAAATCTAAAATTGAAGACGTGGAGTTGTGCGATTTCTACAAAATATTCCTTGAAGAAGACCATTTTCCACAACTCAGAAAATTCGACAGAAGGTTGATTTGTGCGTTTGGCAGTACTTATAAATGTGAACAGTTCTTTTCATTGATGAAAGTTGATAGATCAAAACATCGTACAAGGCTGATTGACGATAATTTGGAAACATCGATGGATTAGTTTACCAAATTCAAGCTCAAGTGTCTCATCGATTTTGATGTCGCTATTTAACTTTCGTAGTCTGTAAAAATTTCAAATTTTACAATTCACTTATAATGTTGTATCTATTTATTTTCAATTTGTTATTTTAATAAATTGTATTATCATAACATTGTCGTATTAGTTCATGTCTGATATCTATCGCTAAAAATTATAAACACTTCTTTGAAGTGCAGTGCTTTTGAATGCTACAAATCGAAAAACATACAGCTAGGTATAACAGGAAAAGAACATTTTATTTTCGATGATTTTGGATCTTTGAATTTGAAAATAAAAGGCTTCGAAATTCTTGAATCGTGCAAGATTTATCATCACCGTGATCATCAAAACAGACTCACTACCAGTGTTGCCAATATGAAATGGGATATTTACCCACATTGAGAAGCTGTAATCCTCACATTACTCCCGCCCAAATTTGAAAATCCTAAGAAAATCCTCAAATTTATAAAATGGTGAGAAATCCATAAAATATTTGTTTTCCATTGATCACAACTTTTGACAACGATATGATAATGATGGTATTTATTCATTGGATGACATTTACAAAAAAAATTCTATTATTCAAGGAAGTAAATAAAAAAATATAAGTATTTTATTTGTTAATTTTTTCAGTTTGAATGAACAGTGTTGAATATTACCCATCAAAACACACTTTTCAAGTGGAAAGTAAATAAAAATAACTTGTGCGTCCCTGACTACACATACAAACTAAGAAATGAAATATGATTTTAGTGCCTCCTTTTTGATTGATAAAATGAAAAATACATTATCATTTATTTGGTTATGAAGAGCCTTTTGAACAATTTTTTTTGTCCAAACTGGTATATTCATCATTCTATTTGTGGGTTTGAACCACCTTCTTTTTTGACAGCCTCTTGTTATGCTCCACCTGCAAAACGTAGTAGGATGGGTTCATCGGGCCCATCGACATCTTCAGTAACGAATCACCCAACTGGTAGTTCTACAAGTTCCCATAAAGATTGTGCGAATCGATCTAAGAGAGAAGTGAGTCTAGAATGCGGAAAGTGTGATGAGTAGCTTACGAAGGTATCAAAAACGTTCGTGCCAGGCGGGTGCTGGACTATCGAAAACTATTGTATTGATTGTATGGCGTGCAATAAGTCAATCCCGACCGATATGATGAATGCCCATAGGAGATCTATGGAACATAGAAATAATTCCACCATCCATTATTCGTTCAATATTCAAAGGGTGAATAGCTCTTTGAAATGCCGAGTCGAGTGTGGAAGTCAAGAAGCACCCGACTTCAAAGCATTCTTCTTAGACTCCATGCCGGATATCATTTCACTCTTGGAAGGTGCGTTGGCTGAGCATAATTCTGTTAAAGTGAATATGGAAGAACTTGGCAGGTATTACTTGCAAACGCAAGAAATTCATGATAACAAGTCGTTTGGCACACCGAATCATATTGCCAATGCCAGCAGCGATTTGAGTGAATTAATAGAGGGTTTGATGGACATCTTAATAAACCGCGCGACCGAGTTCGAGGAACGCTATTCTGGTAAGTTGTTTTTTTTTTCATTACTCGAATTGTTAGCATAACACCATGCAGGCCATTATTTCAATGTTCATTCAAACATTTGTCCGAGCTAAAACAAGAAAAAAATATATAAAACTATCTGATACGTATACACAAATTCTGACTAACAAATATGCAAACCAGAGGAATCAGGATTCACTGATTGCAATTAATTCACGTCAGAAATTGCTGACAAATATTCTTCAGAGGAATAAAATCAATTTAAAAGGAAAAAAAATTTCAGAATCAATTTGAACTTTCTATGTCCCATAGATTTTATTGTGACCGGCGAAGCATTATATAACTGGATATTCAGAGAATTTCTTAGTGATTTGACTGATCCATAGCGAGGTGTTTGAATATGATAAGCCTTATGGATATCTGACTGTAGGGTGAAGCTGTCAACATTTTTGTGTATCTCAATGAGCGTATGGTAAATGTACAGTGAGGGAAGGGACATTATCCCGACTTTAATGAAAATTGGTTTGCAATGTTCACGATATTCAGCATTTGCAATTAACCGTATTGCCTTTTTCTGAAGCCGAAAAATATCCATGGCATGCACCGAGTAGTCCACTGCGAGGTTAATTTGAAACGAGCTTTGATCTCTTTTACTAAAACTGTATAGAATTTCGAGCAAGAAATTTGAAAACGTTAAATTTCTGAGACATAGGTACACCTCTCGTTATTTTTCAATTCTTGCAAATATATCTTATCAAGAGAGGATCCAGAACATTCACTTTAAGAACATCTGTTTTTCTTATTAATGAAGTCTCTATAGAATTTGAGCATAGTTTTCTCAATATTTTCTCTATTTCTGGTTTCAATTTATACAAAAGTGGTGTTTCGCTTCGAAATAATGTATTGAAGTTATTTACTGAACTGAGGACATATACCAGAAAAAGTATCTGCTGGCGAAGGAGTTATTGAGAGATTTCGAAATTTCTTCAGTAGTTTTTGAAGGATCCTCAGAAGAAATCAGTGTGAAGTATGCTTTGAGAGGTTCATACTGCTCTAAAAGTATTCTTGAGCATTATTCTAATGATATCCAACGTGTATTACTTGGTAAAAGTATCTTATGAATATCAGTTTTAAAATACTCTTGAAATTCCCTAAAATTGTCCTGCCTTCAAGCACTACAACTGAAATGTGCCCCAATATTTCTTACCACATCCTTTACTGACCTAAGTAATCCCTAGCAAGCCTTTGAAGTAGCCAGGAGAATCATGTGGCAAGAACATTCAATCAAGGCAACGTGTGGTATGTCTTTCTTTACTAATGAAAATAGAGAATGGTTTGACTCTACCATAACATTAGTAGTGTATTTCGATAAACCAATCATATTTTGGAATGGTAGGTACATTTTTTTCTGCAATACATTTCTTCAATGACAAATACAGTGACTTGGCATCATCTTTATTTTGTTCAATCATATCAATAAATCTTGTTTGTACTCTTTTATTACTATCACACTAAATAATCACGAATGCAGACTGTTTATTAATAGTGCTGGTATCTTTGGTTTCATTTACATTCATGAAAAAAAAACTGCCAGGACCTGATACTTCCTTAATAAGGTCATTCTGGATATTATAACTACCACATTTTTCGAAACTGTTGTGGCTATGGTTATCTTCATTTTCAGTTTTTGGGCTACAATTGGATCAGAGTAAATTTCGGAGCAAACATTCATCAAATAATCTATCAAGCTGAATGGAAGGTTTCTGGCTGCCAACAATATAGCTAATTCAATTTCTGCATATCTCATTCTATTTTCATCCGGAGGGCTCAACAAATGTTGAATGTTTTGTGTTTTTTTCACTTGTCTAGACTTGAAAATATGCCTACCTGTTTTTGCATTTCTATGTGGAAAGTAGATGTTTTATGCCGATTCTAGACCTCCTCCCAAGGTCACACACCCCCACGTGGCCTTGGGGGGTCAATGACCTTGGGGGGTCAATGACCTTGGGAGGAGTGACCTTGGGAGGAGTGACCTTGGGGTGAGTGACCTTGGGAGGAGTGACCTTGAGAGGAGTGACCTTGGGGTGAATGACCTTGATGCGATCTTGGGAGGAGTGACCTCGAGTTGGCGACCTTGAGAGGAGGGTGCCCTTGGGAGTTGCTGTGGCCTTGAGAAGAGCGCGTCCTTGAGGAGGGCTTTCTTTTTTTTCTGTGAGCGTGACCTTGTGTTCCCACACCTCTGAAATGGGAGGGGGTGCGACCTTGAACACTGCTGCTGCGTGCGCATGCGCCATTCCCCCACGAGAGCTCAAGATCGCGTTGGTGAGAGTGGGGGAGTTCCTATAAATTGGCGATTCAGTGCTATTGTTGTCACAAGCAGTAGCAGCAGCATAACTATCAATCAATAGAAATAAATATTGACTCGTAAAGCGTGCGTGTGTCCTTGCGTGATAACGAGTGTTATTTTTATGTAAGTAAATTCCTATATTCTATATATTCTTTTGTACTCTCTTTCACGTGTTTAATCTAGAGATGGGTTCGCCTAAAATTGATTTGATCGCGATCAATAATCAAATCGCTGAAGGGTATGAATTCACCAAGCAAGTGCTGATATCATCGCTGGTCTTGAATAAGCCTTATCTGATCAAGAAAATGACAATATTTGAAACTAGATTTGGTAGATCTGCCACCGTTATATTATTAGATGAAGAAAGTGGGGAAACTGTGAAAAGTTGGTTGCCCAAAAGAGTTTCAGATGTGATTGAAGAAAGCGATCTCCATTTGATCAACTCCCGCGGGCTTTATACAATAGCATACCTGGGACAGAGTGAACCATCATATGCTGGCGCGAAAACGCGAACGCTTATGAGGTTCGGCATAAAAGAAATACCCCTTAGCGAGACTTCGCCTCAGTAATTAATTGAATTATTTTTATGATTAGTTTAGTATTAGTGAAAGGGAGTTTAAAGATTATATGTATATAGTAGTTCTTACATTCTCGCCACCCTCGTCGTCGCATTTACCATTTATGGTGAGTAGTTTTTTTAAGCTGAGGGTATGAGCTATGTAATATGAAACGTATTTGTCGAATTATCTCCTGAACTCTTTTTTTTTTATTTATTTGTAGACTTCTAAGGATATGTGGATGCACTATTCTAGCCAGTTTTGGCCAGCTGCTGAAGACCTCGAATCAGCAGTCAGCAGACTTAAATGTGAACTCATCGATTTGGAGCGTGATTCACTCCATGCAGCCAACTATGATATGAGCGCATGTTTCAATCAAGAACGAGCCCGAGAGATTTTAGCGGATGCTGATCGATATAAAATCGGTCATTTTCTATGCAGTCGCCTAGAACACGGGAGTATAACTTTGGAGCAGTTTCTTGAAGAAATGGTGAAGGAGGGTTTGGAATGCTTCCTTCATGATTTAGTTGAATTCCTACCAACTACCATCATCGAAAAATACGGTTTGAGGGAAGCTTCAGAAGAAGAAGAAGGTGGAGAAGGCGAAGAAGGCGAAGAAGGGGAAGAAGAAGTTGGGGAAGAACAAGAAGGTGGCGGGGTACAAGGGGGTGCCTAGTATACTCTTATAGTCTTTAGACTCACTATTTCAATCATCGTACATAATAGGAAAAATAAAACATTATTCGACATTTTACATCTTTTATTATCAGAAAAAAAATCTGCTACAAATATATATCTTAAACTATGGTGGTAGTGATTCATCTGATCATAGCTTCATAATTCTTCGTTCACACACCCATCTGTATGGAGCCATCTAGAGCGCTATATGTCATGACTGCGTCATGTAGAATGAGCGCATACACTCTTGTATTGGCTGGAAATTTTGATTTGCGAGTCTCAAATTCCAATTTGATATCTACTGTTGAGGATTTCATGGCGTCAGCTTGATGGCTGCAATCGATGATAAATAATGGGTTCTTCCTGAATTCTTCTATACCCATCATCGGCTCACTCATATCTTTACCGTAGTAACTCTTTTGGAAATTTTCGTAAGCATAATAGGCTATAGCATCCAACTTCCTATCGAATTCTAAATTCCACCGCTCGTATGGGTATACTTCTGAATTCAAATACACTCGAATATTATTAATGTCAGCATTAATGAATTGGGTGGCATCTTGAGATACATCATCCGTATTAGTAGATTTCTGGAATCCTATGATAATGTATCGCGGTCGCTCGAGGCTGTTGGTAGTTTTGACAGCCCAAATGTCTGAAGATGTTTTACGGATAGCTGGTAACTCATACAAATCCCACATCCTATATGCTATTTTTATCTTCGCAGTGGAACTTTTATTGATGCGATTCAATAGTTTGAGTTTTTGTTTATCTGACGGCATGATATGCCTTATTCTCCATTCAATCTTATCAATTTCTATTTTCGCATTAACTACTCCCATGTAGGAGTTTTTGAATGAGCGAGCAATGATTAGTATCAACTCTTGTTTTATATTCAAGACACCCTTATTATAGTCCTCAGCGAATCCCATCAAGTATTTGAGTGGTAATTTTCCGCTGAATACGTGATTGATTTTGTCTAGGATCGGTTGATTATCATCATCAATTCCCCAACCGAGGGTCTCTAGAAATTTTTTATTCGATTCCCCATAGGAGATCATACATTTCATAGCTGTAGTGATGCCTGGTTTTCGAATCATACACACTTGTTCGCCACCCATCTCATAGCGAATTTCGTCGAAGAGGAATGCTAAAGCATTATTGGATAAATAGCAATCTGCTGTGAAATCATCTGGTATGAATTTTCCTTCGATGTAGATGTAGCTCTGCGATATCTAATATCAAATCTTGAAAGTTGACAGCTATTCTTATTTCGTCAGAGTTCTTGAATGATGGTGAACCATATGGTTTGTATGTGTGTTCATGCAGGCTGATTAGGGAATGATCGAAGATTGGTTCATCAAACACTTCCAATTGGAGGCTAGTAGAAGTTGTGGAAACCATCTCTATTTTTTCTGTAGCACTTTCAGTCCGATAGATTTCAAGAAATCAATATCGCTCTCAGATAGGTTATGATGCCGCCTTGTCTGATTGAGACGTCGATTGCGAATGAATCCGCGACCGCGTTTACACTTCTTTTTATTATTTCTGCGGTCATTATGGGGTGTGGGGGTGGATATTCGCTTTGATTGGTTACCGAAGCAGAACCATTCCATATGAAGATTTCATTTCACACATTAGAGTGTTATTATTAGCGCGAAGATAAAATTCAATATTATTTTTACTTTTTTTACTATCAGAGGAGGGTTTCGAAGATGCTATAGCTTCTTGTATAACTCTATTGATTTCTTCTATTTCATAGGCGCCCGGTGGTATATGAATCATTTTCAAGTTCTCAGAGATGCGACCTTCTTTCTCATCCCAATAACCCAAAGCGTTATTTGTCTCATCTATATTGGCTATGGAATTGTAAGAATAAAAGCCGTGTAATCCCAAACCGTAAGTTCTTCTCGCATCTAGTTCAATTGGTGGGTAAAAATCAGCGCTCAAAACGCTATGGCCGCCCGATATGGTGAATGTTTGCGACATAATGTTGGTGGTGTGTAAAGAAAACGGCGAAAATGGGTAACGAACCTCAATGAACATTCAACAGCTGCAACTTGATCGCTATGCGTGACATTGAAGAATGTTTTTATTTTCGCATTGATAATCATTTATATATAAAAAATTTTATTACATATTGCCACATCTACATTTTCATTCGACAAAAGCAGCAAAACACTTTTCGAGGTATTGGTCCATCGTTGACATCACCACCGCCTGGTTGATTATTGCTTTTCTGATCGCCACCATGATGATCCTCACAAAATTGATATTTCGACACCTCTGGATCATCTTTCAATCGTTGCGGTAGCTTATCCCATACTAGAGCTATTTCTTGGGAGGCCAATCCGATCAGTACTTCCTTTGATAGGTCGGCGAGTTCTTTCTCAGTAATTTTCAAGAGAGAGCGTGATTTAGAGTAAGCTAACAATGCATGGGCCATTTCTTTGATGCTTTCTCGATCCATGATGAGCTACTTTTCGCTTGTGTTCTTCTTCGAGAGAAATTTCAAGCACAAATGCCCGCACCAGACTGTGTTGTATTCTTGTTGGCGCTCATAATTATATACTATTTTGGTAGCTCTAAGCGCCTGCGGGCCTCTATTCAGATATTTCACCAACTCTTTTGGTGGGGGTAAATCGCCATAGCTATCATAATACTCGACTACTTTACCGCTTTTTTTATATGCAACCCAATGTGTGCCATCACCTTGTTCGCTATCTAAATTCAATATGGCGGATTCTGTACGGTATGGGCCGGATGAGGGTAAATTATCCCTCATATATATACCTCGAAAGTTCTGTATTCCTATATTTTTTATATGTCGTGATAGGTCCACATCTGTTAAAGCCCTTCGAGGTAGGCCATCTAGTTTTTTGGAGTTTGGGACTTCAAATAGATACCCAACCCTTTGCGGTATGGTTTCAGATAGACCCCTTTGCCCATTTTACCTAGAGCAATAGCCTCCATATGTGTGTTGTGGCGGTTCGCCTCAGCGAGTTTTTCCTTACTCTCTTTGGCGGAATTGATAGCGCGAACAACGCTTGCACTGCCTGCAGCCAAACTACCCAATGCTGATAATCCCGCAAAAATTGGGATTAGTGGGAGAATGCCGCCAACTTTGGGGATTGGTATTATGCGGGATGTTCGAATATTTCTCCTTCCTCCTGCCATTCTCACGAATTTTTTAGCTGCACCGACGGCCTTCAGAGTTGTTTCACCCAAGTTTCTGGTGAGCGTTCCCCTGTTCCCCATTTGGCGTAGCGCATGTCGAACTTTGTGCACTATTCCCGATCCAAAAGCTATCTTTCTCATGCGTTTGGATGTGGTCCGCTTCTTCTTCCTTTTCAGCACACTACCGCCGCACCCCATACCAAAGCGCCTTTTTCCCTTCATTATATTTGCTGTTTTCCCCTTACGACAAATACGCCAACTTTTTTTCTTTGTTGAAGTGTATCGCTTGGCGTTCATAATATAAATGAGCTTTGCGACACTCGCAGATCATTATAAAGTACTTGACAGTCGCATGATGCAGATTGTTCGACAAAATGAGACATTCAGTGTGGAAAATTTTGATGAAAAAGTTGGGTTAGGAAATAGTGCAATTCCGCAGCGTAGGCATGGGGATCTATTTCCCAATACAATTCGAAGTTTGATTATTGGCCCGTCGAATTGTGGCAAGACGAATGTTATGATATCACTGCTCACCAATCAGAATGGCTTACGATTCGCCAACGTATACCTCTATTCAAAATCGTTGTATCAACCCAAGTATGAGTATTTACGTAAAGTATTGGAACCGATAAAGGGGTTGGGTTATCACACTTATAGTAATAATGCAGACATAGTTGAGCCTGCCGATGCAAAACCTGAGAGTATATTTATATTCGATGATGTTATATGTGAGAAACAGGACGTGATTAGATCTTATTTTTCGATGGGGCGTCATAGGAATGTCGATTGTTTCTATCTTGCTCAAACATATTCGAGAGTGCCTAAACAACTAATTCGTGATAATGCGAATTTCATAATCATGTTCAAACAGGACGAAATGAATCTTCATCACATATTTTCCGATCATGTATCCCCAGATGTGACATTCAATCAATTTCGGGATATGTGCGCACATAGTTGGATGGATAAATATGGTTTTCTCGTTATCGATAAGGATAGTGAGATTTGCGAGGGGCGCTATAGAAAAGGGTTTGATTGCTTCATATATCCGTGATACCCTGATGTGGTTCAATCATTCGATCGCTGGATGGCAAAATGAGCGCATCTAGCAGTGAAAAAATGGATGAAATATGTCTCAAGCAGAAACTTGTCGAAGCAACTGATGCAGTGAGAAAAAAATTCAAAAGTTTAAAGAGCGCCCACCTCAGCGATCAGATAATGCTTGAGAAGGTATACAAACCGCTAACGAAACCGTTGAAAGCCATCTCAGAAGCTGCTGCGGTAGCGATAACTCCCTCCCAAATATCGGGTCTGAAAGTACCACCTATCCTTAAAATACCGCAGCCTACGCACCATTCTACGCCGATGCGTAGGAAAACGGTGGGAGATGCTACAGAAATGTTTGATAAACATTTGGAATCTGGAAATTCCAGCAAAAATTCGCAATTGATGCAGAGCGAACTCGATTATGTGACAATGATGGAAACACCGCCAACATCATCAACTTCACACATTTCTAGCGAAAATACTACCGCTATTGATACAACAACTCTACAAGATCGAGTGCAGCAGCATTTGGATAACTTGAAAACTGGAAAATCTAATTATGATACAGTATATGGTGTTCGTATCGATCCCAAAACGGGCAAATTAAGGATGGGTAATATGGAAATCCGTTTCTTGAACGATCAAATCGAATTATGGCGTGAAAATAGAAGGAGTAAGGTATTTCCAGCTTCTTCTGAACTATATGATTTGATTTTTATGAATCAAGCACCGGGATCTATTAGCGATCGAGATAAGCAGATATATGCCGCCATTCTGAAGACTACAGGGTCCGCTTATAAAAATTATGATATTAGAGGGGGTTTGAATGCTGAATCCTCTAACTCGAAAAAGAAATATCGGCAAATCATCAAACCTCTCATAGATAGTCCACATTATATGAGAAGTCATCCTCAACGATTTGATATCAAAGGTGGTAAAGGAGTGGTGGGGGCAATACCGCGCAAAAAAGTCCTGAATAGAAAACGGAAAGAATTTGTTTATTGGAATAATGCTGCAGAATTGGTGGAACGTCTTCGATTATTGTGGAGTTCTAAAATGGTTGGGCATGATAATGAAATAATGTCGATAATAGAGGAATTGCGTGAAGAAGGTATCATACGTTGATTTTTCAAAGTGTGAGCGCCATATGTATATGCGAGTTTGGAAGATTGGTTATTAGTATATGAATGAAAGCCGAAGTAATCGCAGCGGGAAATCTACGAAGTGGAAGATGAAAATAAGTCCAACCGAAAGGGCGATTGCTAATGAATTACACAAACCCGCGAGGCGTAACTTCAAAAGGAGGAGAACGATAATTAAAGGATTTGCTGACCTGTGGCAAATTGATTTGGCTGAAATGCAAATATATGCAGATGAGAATATGGGCTATCGATATATACTATTCGTTATCGATTGCTATTCAAAATATTTATGGGTTGAACCGATAAAAAATAAAACTGGTGTGGAAGTGACAAAAGCTATGGAAAAAGTGCTGAAGCGAGCTGAATATTCTCCAAAAAATATTCAAAGTGATTTAGGCAAAGAATTCTACAATTCACGCTTCGAAAATTTGATGCAGAGATATAAGATCAATCACTATTCAACTTATAGTATAATGAAAGCAGCTATTGTGGAGCGAGTAATTAGAACATTGAAGACTTGGATCTATAGAGAATTCTCCGCCAGAGGTGACTATAAGTGGCTCGACATTCTCGCAAATTTTGCTAACGAGTATAATAATAGAAAACATAGAACAATTGGTATAAAACCTGCTGACGTAACACCTTCAACAATATATAGCCACAGTATATAGCCACCTGAAAATAGCGCCACCAGCAAAATATAATGTTGGAGATGTTGTCAGAATAAGCAAATTCAAAGGAGTTTTCGAGAAAGGATACTCAGCCAATTTTTCCACAGAATTATTCACCATATCTAAAGTGAATATTACAAATCCGACGACATACAACATCAAAGATGTCAAAGGTCGCCCTATCAAGGGATGCTTTTATGAATTGGAATTGTTGAAAACAGCTGAGCCAAATGCATATCTAGTTGAAAAAGTGTTGAAAACGAAGGGGAATAAGATATTTGTCAAGTGGCTAGGGTTTTCTGAAGAGCACAATTCTTGGCTTGATAAATCTGCAATTGTTTGAAGTATTTAATTTTTTTTTCAATAAATGAGTCTGTTGACATTTTCTATCGTCTATTTCTTTCCTACCCAATTTTCACCCAATAAGAAAAAGTCGCATCAGAATTTAATATATTTTATTATGAAAATTTGCAAATAATATGATGAACACAAACATAAATATATATTCACAACTATATACACCTTTATTTATATTTATAAAAACTTTATTTTCAACTATATACACAATCATCTTTATATACACACATCTTTTACTAATATTTACAATAATTTATTTACATACTTACAACTATATATACATCTCAATTTATATTTACAAAAACTATTTACAATTAGGGCCTTAACTAAAATTTACAAAAAACTATATACAACTAGGTTTCCTTCCCCAGTAAAACAGCATTCGCGTCGGCATGTCCCCCATAACGAGAAACCTCCACATCGATTTCGGCTATGCTCTCTTTCTGCATTGCAGAAATTCGCTGAAGCTCAGCTTTCTGAGCTGAAATCTCAGCCAGCTGAGCTTCAATCTCAACCAGCTGAGCTTCAACCTGCGCGTTGTCGTGAAGGGTTCTCGTTTTGCGGTTGCTCATCACTGCCAACCACTGCCTCAACTCGACGTCATATTTTCGCAATTGGGTGGAAGGCAGTACTGGTCCCGGCGGAATGCTGTTTGACGGGGAAGGCGTCGGCGGCGCGGCATCCTCACTCTCCGCCTGTGAAGGCGAAGCCGCACCTCCAGCTGCCGGTGAAGATGGCGGCGACGGCTGCGACGGCGGCACATCCTTCCCTAGCGGCGAGGGTGACGCAATACCCGCCGGGAGTGGTGTCGCAACCTCCGCCTCAGCTGCTGGCGATGGCGATGGTGGTGGTGAGGATGATGGGGGCGTCGCCGCAACCTCTGCCTCCAGCGCCGGCGATGGTTGTTGGGGAGGTCGCGGGGTGGCATCTCCATGAGGTGGCGCGGCGTCGGCGAAAACAACGATGGTGATGACTTCGTCATCAGGCGGCGGAGTGGCGGCAACTGCAGCCTCATGAACGATGGCATCACCACCATTGTTTTCGCCAACATCCGCGCCCTCAGCAGCAGTAGCACCTTCATCGTCGGAGATGGTGACGATGCTGATGCTTCCAGACTGTTCAATTTTATTGGCATTAGCCACTTCCGGTGCATCACCCACGGCGCCTACTCCACTGGTTCCCTCATCAATGGCGGCGATCGCATCACCGTCCGCATTGGTTCGAGCACTAGCCGGCTTGATCACGTCCACTCTGAGGACATTGATTGCCGGCTTTCGCTCTTGTTGAGCGGTACGCCGTTCCGCGTACCACTCAGCAATATCACCTCCGCGGTAGGGGTTTGCCTTGCCACTATTGTTCAGAAACTTGCGGAGTATCATTGAAGAAGAGGAAGATTTGCCCTTCTTGCTAGGGCCGGCCTTAGATGGCCCCGCAACCGCCTTCGGGCTAATCTTCCTCTTCTTCGAAGATGCCTTGGGCGACGCTTTCGAAGACATCGATGCCCTCGATGATAACGCCCTCTTTCCACCAACACGGCTACCAAAGATCTTCTTCTTTGGTTGCGGTGGTGGTGCAAAATCATCCTCGCTATCATCGAGAAAGATATGTTGAAGGGGGTTAGCAACCTTCCTTTTTGACGAGGACACGCTTTTCCCCCCAACAGACCCCGATGATTTCGCGCCACAAACCTTCATTTTCTTGGTTTGTGGCGCGAAATCATCAGCATTGTCATCTTCGGGCAGGCTTTCAACCAACATTGACGCTTTGTCTGAAAGCGCCATATCCTCCTCACTCTCCGACGATGAAGATGATTCACTCACCCTGCGACAGCTCATCTTAGCCCCCTTGGAAGATGCCCCTTGCGACATCGCCGGCCTCTTCTTACCCCGGGTGCCAGCCGCACCCACGGTATCGTCGCCGCACATGCTATCATACGTGTCAGCGAGAAGAGCTCTAAGATCAATATCATCTTCGGGAACATCAAATGCGTCCATGGTGATGTTCTCGAAAAATGATGAATTGATGCCTGAAAAAATTTCGAGAAAAAATATTAGGATGGTGTTACAAGAAAAAGAGTTGAAAATAACCTACTTAATTGCTGGAGCTCCTCAGAATTGTCGGGAGCGGCGGAGGATTGAGCGGCGGCGGCGGAGTTGTTGAAGGCCATCTCGTATTTCTATAACAATGAAAACATGTTAAGTCGTGTTTTGCATTGTATAGAGAAATTATGAAATTATCGCAAAGAAAAATATTATAAGTTATAGGTTATTATAGCACTTAGCAAAACTCGACTATATCACAATGAGAATGAAGTATGTTATAGAACTCGAAAATTTATATTTCACTATATGCACTCACAAGGAAATACTTACAATTGGTTCAGAAGTAATACTCCAAAAAAATTAGCCGGTGGTGTGGTAGCTCGAGAGGAGGGCAAGCAACAGTGTCTTCTAGACCGGGTCCAAAAAACACTTGAAGATTCTACAACTTGGAAAAAGATTCAATATTAGTATAATGAAAAAAAACAAGAGTAAGAGTTTTCCACTTCGGAAAAATAATTCGACATTGAAGCAATGAGGAAAAACATTCAGAGTTGGAGAAATAGAAATAATCTGATATTATCACAAGGAGAAAAATGTTCAAAAGTCCCAGCTTCTATCACTTTGAAAATGATTCGATATCAATGCAATGAGAAAACATTCAGAGTCAAAGAAATAGAAATAATCTAATGTTATCACAATGAGAAAAATGTACAAGTCCTACATTCACCACTTAGAATATAATTCGATATCACAAGTACAAAAATATGAAGATGTATACAAATTCACTATACACACTTCAAAGGTAATACTCACAGTTGGTCTAGGAGCGTCTAGTCTGAGTAGCCCAACAGGAAGGCAGCGTACAGAATGAGTTCAAGATGAAAACACTCGAAGATTCTATCACTTGGAAAAAGATTCAATATTAGTATAATGCAAAAAAAACAAGAGTAAGAGTTTTCCACTTTGGAAAAATAATTCGACATTGGAGCAGTGAGGAAAAACATTCAGAGTCGGACAAATAGAAATAATCTAATATTATCACAACGAGGAAAAATGTTCAAGTCCCAACTTCTTTCACTTTGAAAAATGATTCGATATTAATGCAATGAGAAAACATTCAGAGTCGAAGAAATAGAAATAATCTAATGTTATCACAATGAGAAAAATATACAAGTCCTACATTCACCACTCAGAATATAACACAAAATCACAAGTACAAAAATATAAAGATACCTATATACAAATTCACTATACACAGCCAAAAGGTAATACTCACAATTGATCTAGCGGCGTCTAGTAAGCAGGTCTAGTCGAAGAGGAAGGCGGGCAGCAGAATGAGTTGAAGATGGAAACGGTTTGCAGATTCTATCACTTGGAAAAAGATTCAATATTAATATAATGAGAAAAATTAAAAGAGTTAGAGTGTTCCACTTTGAAAAATAATTCGAAATTGGAGCAATGTGGAACAAACATTCAGAGTCAGGCAAATAGAAATAATCTAATATTATCACAACGAGAAAAAATGTTCAAGTCCCAACTTCTTTCACTTTGAAAATGATTCGATATTAATGCAATGAGAAAAATATTCAGAGTCAAAGAAACAGAAATAATCTAATGTTATCACAACGAGAGAAATCTACAAGTCCCAGATTCACCACTTAGAATATAATACAAAATCACAAGTACAAAAATATGGAGATATATACAAATTCACTATACACAGTCAAAAGGTAATACTCACAATTGATCTAGCAGCGTCTAGTAGGCAGGTCTAGTCGAAGAGGAAGGCAGGCAGCAGAATGATAAATTCGAGTGCGCGCTTCGCTTTTGTGCTCTTTCCTCCCTCCTAGCTGAGAGTGGGAGTGACTGATGACGGGTGACAGATGATGATGGCGCTACTGATGGCGGATGACAGCTGACACGGAACACCTCAACGACCAACTACGGGCACGGAACACTTCGCGATAGTTTGGTATGGCAAATAATAGTGATTGTGATAGATGGCGCCCCTGTTTCAAGGTCATTAGCCTTAATAGCAGGTGGCGCTACTGATGGCAAGTGGCGCTACTGATGGCGAGTGACGCTACTGATATCGGGTGATAGCTGGCAGATGACAATTGACAGGGCGACTGTCACGGCGGCCATCTTAGTCGGAAAGAGTATTGAAAAGCGGAGGTCATAGCGGTTTCAACTCCTGAGTCGACCACTAGTTTGAGAAGAACTCCTCAATTATTCTTCAGTCAATATGTATCCGAGTGCCTGGGATAACAAGCCAATTATTGCAGTGAGGCCGCTTATCGCGAATGGGGCGATATGCTGCCACAATTGCGGGGACGCCTTCGTGCCAGAAGACCTTAATCCCAGCACGGGAATGTGCCAGCGTTGACGTTGGCGAATACGACAAGAACGGGGTCCCCATCTCCTGTACCAGCGCAGTCACCAAGTTCCGGAGCCCGATGCGATAGGTGCTGTAAGAAGCTGAGGAATTCCAACTTTGGAATCTGCCGCCCAACATGCCGGGAATGCAGCATGGGTAGAAGGCTGCACTTCCATAGATGTAGAAGCTGCCGGCAATATCGGAATGATTGCTGGCAAGGGATTTGCAGAGGTTGCAATTTCAGCAAGAAATTCTTTTGCGAGGTGGTGGGCCACTTTTATAGGGGGCCCTCCGAACATTTGGACAAGTGTTGGTGCCTACCCCTCGAAGAGAGACTTCGAAGAAGGGCTAGGGATTTGGGGGTGCCGGCTCCAACATTTAGATACTATGGGGGTGATATTGAAGGAGACTATGAATTAGTGTATATATATTTGATTATTTATTTTTCTATTTATAAGTTTTTATTTTGTATATATTTATGTATTTCTAGTTCATAAGATTTTATTTTGTATATATTTGAAATTTGAAAGTGTATATAGTTATGTAAGAGTGTACAATGAATAAATGAAAAAAATAAAAATAAATTATCTATTTTATTTTGATAAATTTGACAAGAGTTCCAAATTATATCGCCCAGCATTAAATACAAGTAATATTTTCACAAGTTGAAAAAATTTATAACGTTCAAATAATATCAACTGAGAAAACTGAGGTGCTCCCCGGGGGGGGGGGGGGGTGCTGATCGAATTCCACCTTGACACAAATTTTTTGATACTTCGGCAAGGATTTTGGATTTCATGGGGGGGGGGGTGCTGATCGAATCCCACCTTGACACAGATCTAAGGGGTGGTGCTCCAAGGGGGGCGGAGTTTTGGGGGGGGGCGGAGTTTTGGGGGGCGGAGTTTTGGGGGGCGGAGCTTCCTCGGAGGGGGGGGCGTAGCCAATTTGAGACCCTCCCACTTGTTGAGGCCCAGCCCTTTGGCTTCTCCCATTGGTCGTTACGCTCGGACCTCATTACGCTTGCCCGCTTCTTGTCAACGCCCATCACTATGGTTTCTAATATTCGCCCTACTTCTCAGACATCATTTTCACTCCGTATAACATGGTTCGAGCGATGGAGTATCAATGCCCGATTACTTCAAGGCGTTATTGCTGCCGCAGAAAATGTTTCTACCTATTTGAATACGACGATGTCGTAGATGGGCTCGCATGCAGGAAATGTATGCATTATTGTTATTGCGTGTGCGACTGTGATTCACATAAATATGGGATTTTCACTTCTTTTGTGAGAACAGTTAGGCATCTACGAGAGAAATTGAAACGGTAGACACTCGAGGACCACTTCTTACTTATTAATGGTGTATTCAAATCATGACAAACAATTTGTATTATGAAAAAATGTATTGAAATATATAATATAAAAAACAATATATATTTGTTCACTTCACTTTCGGCTTCAACCTTTTAGCCGTGTAAGGCGGCACTCTCGACTTCTTCTTCCTGCGTAGCTCCCTTCTTGTGATAACGGGAGCTAAAATGATAGTTTCATCGGAGTCTGATCCAGGGTCGAGTTCGTTGTTGTTCCCCATCTCGGCCCGCCGCTCGTCTAAAAACTCCTGTAGGATCTCATCGGCCCGCCGCTCGTCCAAGTGTCTCTGCACCATTTCGTCGATCTCCACCGGGTTGGTGCGTTGTCTCTCCCGTATGGCGGCCACCATTTGTCTCATGGACATATTTCGATATTGTCCAGACATAATTGAATGCTCACTTGTAGATGCTTCTATAACAATTCAATGACTACTGCTCGACTCAGGAGTTGAAATTGCTATGGTTAAAATTGCTACCTCCTCCGCTTTTCAATGCTCTTTCCGCCTAAGATGGCCGCCGTGACAGCTGCCCTGCCAATTGTCGCCTGTCACGTCAGTTATCACCAATCATGTCAACTGTCAATTAGGAAGTGTTCTGTACCCGTAGTTGGTTGTATTTGGGATGCATGAATTTTGACAGAAGTGAAGCGCCATCTACCGTACCAACTATAATTTACCAACTACCATCTCCCATACCGGATGTCACCAATCATACCAACTGTCGCGTCAGACATTCTCTACTTCACCCATAAGGAAATTGGCGTGGAAGGTGTCAGGTAAAATAATCTCGAATGACAATATATATATATTTATTTATTTACATCATTAGTACAATATGTTGGAATATAAATGTTTCATCACCATTTCAGATGTTGAGAGACCCAACTCCATACTGCGTGCGATTGCCTCAAGCTACAATTAACCCTTGCAGATAGCGTATGATTCATACATAGAGCAGCTTCTTTTTCGAATACTGGTACAGGGTTTTGAAGACACATATCATGCTGATATTTTTCAATATTCACAATGTATGGCTTATAGGCCAATTGTTCTACATACTGTTGTAAAATCTCAAACTTTTGATGCCCCTTCACATAAACTATACTAGCGCTCGCAATAGGCTCAAGCACCTCACCCATCAGTAAATCATAGTCGATGAGCCCACTCGAGTATCTTATACCGTGGATGTTTCGTTCCACATAGGTTACTTGCTTTTTTTCACTCCGAGTTAAACTGTTATAGGGCTTAGGTGGTTTCAATATGTAATGATTAGTTTTCTCCCCATCTGTGATAGATATTTCTTTGGGGTGGAATACACTATTATCACCAAGCACGAAACCTTGCATGTCAACAGCGAGTAGTTTCATGGTGGCCGCCTTTCGTACAACTGACTCTAACACACCTTTGCGGTGAAGAATATCAAGAATGGCTGAGGGGTGGGGGAATTATAGCCTACTGCGCAATAATATTTCAATAAATGTTTCGAGTATAGAAAAATATTATTACTTCAAAAATGGTAAATATAAACTTCACTACATATATTGCAACAAATAGGAGCAACACCTACCGCAATTGTTTCATGAAGTTTTCGATTACATAACTTCAAAAATGGTAAATATAAACTTTGCTGCGTACATTGCAACAAATAGGAGCAACACCTGCCACAATTGTTTCGTGAAGTGTTCGATTACATAATGTACATAAGAATGACCGAGGGACATTCATAAATTTATTTCGCCCAAGTGCTTTCTCGCTGCATTCGACGTCATCGTATCCTTCATCCGTGAAATTGTCTATGCCTTGCTGCCCAACAGCGTTTTTGGAAGGCTGCAACAAGAAAATATACATTTATAATATGGAAATGATTCCCAAAATCGAGAATATTATCGAATAAAAAATATACTCACAGCTTTCCCCTTTTCTTTATCATGCTCCTGAATTGAAAGTTTCGCAAGCGTCTGGCTGACCTCGGTAGTCATCTCAACTGCTGTTGCCAATATCGCAGCTAGTCACCAACTCGGAGGAATGGAAATATCTTATACCCCTTATAGGGCATGTAGCAAACAATCCTCCCCTCCCCCTACCCCCTCTCCCGGTATAGAGCTCACTGCTGAGGTTCTAATTGCTCCATCAACATTTCAATTAGCGAGTCTAATCTTTTGGACCGTTCATTATCCTCCCCCTGATCATTCTGCGACAAGTCGCTTATTGCCTGATGTAACCAAATTGAATTTTGCTCTGGACTAAATCGATAAAAATCGATATCATTATGACCCCAAGGAAGAGTTCTGACAGTATTGGGAATAATAAACCGCTTATCGTCGTGATATGAAAGAGCAACTTTGTTTCTCATCTCCGTGAAGATGTCATGCTTATAGCTACGAAAAGTATTCATCTTGCGAAATATCAAACCACCTTTCTCCACAATGTCTTTATAACTATCTAGAGATAGTTCGTTTCTTATAACAGCCCTGGAAACGCCTTTCGCTTTTTTCACCTCGCTAGTCGTTGATTTGACGCAATAAGCTTTGGCGCCAGTACCATAAAAACTAATTAAGGGGTTGTTTGGGAATTCATCTTTCATTTTGCCGACGATCGATTCTGTGCGAGGCATGTTGAAGTTATTTTTTACAGGATAATTAGACGTGTCGAAATATTCTATGCTTTCTTTCATAAAATCATAGAAATTTTCGCTATCAATTTTCAAGATGAGGGAATCAGTATCGGTATACAATAATGATGAGGATGTTCCAGGAAAATTTTTCTTGATACAATCATATAAGAAATCATAGATTACAATTTTCGACACATCTAATATGCTGAAGCCCACATAGAGCGGTTTATCATAATGCACGCTAACCCTACCCATGTGAATTGCAACGAAATTTTCATGAAATATCGTGCAAGTCTTATAATTGGGAAGGGCCGTCAATGCATTAGCACCCTTCCGCTTCCTGATACTCTCCCAATGGGTCACAAGTTTGATATCGGTCCTTCTATCGACATTTTCCATAGTTTTACCATACACACAGTTGACCATCTTTTTAAATAATCCATTATCGGCTTTGTTCGTACTTTTATTGCGCATCTCAGTATTGAGGTCTACATATTTCTTCAACCAGCGAGATTGATTGAATTTAAGAACTCTATGTATTCGCGTCAAGATTAAACCATTTCTAATCGCCTGTTTCAAATTTCGATAATGGATTATATAATTTAACTTATTCGATAAATTCGGAATCAGTTTCTTATGAGCGGATTTCGAACCTGGCGGGCTGATGGTTTCCACAAGAAAAGGTAAATCCGAGTGTGCATCATGTAAATTTTCAGGGTAGTGAATATCTACTTCGAGAACATACCCGAACGGATCATCATCTGCAACATTCGAGATATCCAAATTTGAGATTTCAACATCAGTTAACCATGTGAAACCAGATGTAGGTAGTGGTTGCGACATACTATGACCATACAAGTTGGTCGCATCCAAATACATTATAAACGACGATGGATCATCAGGGTTGAAATTTGGGAGGAATTTATTATTAGCTACATGGCTTCTCATACTACACTGGCTGACACCGCCTCTTATTCCCTTCTTAAAGAAATTCACCATGTCGATGTCAGTTAAGAGTTCCAATTCCACTTTTGTGTAGCGCAACATAGCATCCCACGATAGACCAGGGGCTGTATAATATTGACATGGGTCCAACTTGTATGTCTTCAAACTAACCTTCCGAAAATTTTCAAAAACATCGCATAATAACAAAACATCCGATTTCAGATATACGTCTGAATAATCCCCAAGCGTTTTACATTTGAATATCTTCCAAATACGCTCAGCTCTACGATAATCCTCATTCGAAATGTGTTCATTCGATAAATTATCGAAAAAGTCATTTTGAGAAGGTAAACCTTTATGCTCCAATTTATCGATAGATGTAATAAAACTATACGGAAATACGCCTTTTCGCGTCATTAGCTTAAATTGTTCGCGATCTTGAAATGCTCTCGCTGTCTCAACACACTGTTCCGTAGTCAGATTTTCAGCTAGAGAATGCAGCGGATCAGAAAGAAATTTATAGCTATCTAAAAAGCGCAACTTCATGAACATTTTATGATTTTTCCCATCTTTTCCCAAGTACTCATCAACAAAAACATGTTTCGTGAATGAAACATACTTTTCCTTAGTTTGAGCGATACAATCCACCCTCTCTTCATGCTCGAACAATTGTTTGATGAAGAGGTGGCTATCATACCCGCTCATATTATGGAAAAAGATGGGGATGAAGTTAGGTAGCTTGAAATTCAAATTACATTTAGAATGTGCAGCGCCATCTCTCTTTTTACCAGTCAGGTGACAATGGTCTCTAACTTTAACATCTGTGGAATCAAGTGGCTTATCACAAATGTTGCAAATTGTAGCGGTAGCGAAATCAAGCTTTTCTGCAGCACTCAATTTAGCCATAGGAACAACGCGTTTCAAATGCATATTATATATAGCCTTAACATTATCGACTAAACTGGAGACAAACTTTTTTGCTACACCTTTTCCTCGGAATGAAACAAATTTAGTGAGGGAATCATCGTAGGAGCATTTGATGAGATATGCAAATGAATGCGGCTCATGAGCGAATGTTCTATTCGTATACGACCCCATAGGATCTGGTTCACAAGTTTGGATGGGTTTCAGAACAGATTCAAAATCCGCATATATAACGAATGGTACTTTCATCTGTTTCTCAAAACTTTGGAATTTTAAAATATTCCCGGGAGCGCTATTTCCGAATTTATCAACCTTGATTTCTGGAGATGGAACCGTAGTGTATGTATGATTGCAATCATTCAATTTATGACGTAGCAACTTCGACTCATCGGAGAAACATATCAGACACCCATCGCAAAAGAAATTCCTATGCCCTCTGGCATTTAATTGACTTGACACTAATCGCGATAAATTTTTTATCCAGCAATAATGCCCCTTATCGGAATCGTCCGAGATATAAAGTAAGTTTACATGCCTACCCAACCTATTCTTAGCATAATGAAGCGGCCCAATAACCCTATATTTCATTTTTTGATCATCGAATACGCTCTCTAACCCATAAACATTGATGGAGCAATCATTTTGATTTTCGAACTTTGGAATATCACTTACTTTCATAGGAAACTCTATACCAACCAGATTCAATACTGTAGAAAAGTGTGGGTAGGAAGATGTTTCGGTATTCCTTATCCTCGCAGGATACAAAGCTGATGTAACTGCCCAGGCGAAACAATGCTCATCCTGATTAATAATGTTTACCACCGCTTTCTTGTTCGCAATATAGGTGGGCAGCTTTATGTAAGACCCGCCTCTTAATGGACTATATTTATTAATATTTATTTCTAGAAACAAAATCTCTTCTAAAGCCCAACCTGTAATATCAAAGTAAAAAAAAGAAATAAGCAAACTTAGTCGACATCTGATTTTTTCAAACAACTCACCAGAATCACGTTCCTCGAATTCGATAGCTAGATTCGAAAGACAATCCCGAAATGCGTCAACGATATCTTCCAAATCTGGCGATGAAGCAATTATGCGATTCGGAGCCATGAAAGATTTCACATCTCTCACATCTCGGGTTTCAATGACATATCTACCAAAAACTTCCATGTTCACTTTAATCGAGTGATGAATCAGTAGCATATTATCTAATAGAGATATAATTGTAGCTCTATTCTCATTGAAGAACGCATTGTAATCTAAAATGTTCGTTCTACACTCTAACCTATAGCTAATAATGCGGCATTTGAACGCGCTCTCGATCGCATATACGCCATCTCTGTAGTGCATGCACGCATTAGAGCGATGCTCCAAGGTTCTCTTATGAGCACCCATCCTATCTGATGGAACATCTTTAGCGCAGGGCACACATCTTTGCATACTTCTAGATGTCGATGGCGCTGGCGGATTCGAAATATCCAATCGAGCCCTTTTTGCACTAGGTTCACCCAAATCATCCAAATCACCAACACATGAAATTCTTTGATGGCGGCGTAAATTATCACTACGCGTAAAGGTTTGGAAACAAGCACTGCAGGTCAACATGATGATGATGAATAAAAAACGCTTTTATCACTCACGAACAAACAACAAATGCTGATTAATATGTGATTCCCAATAAACTGTGCTCCGCTCTGCGCACCCTTGAATTTATAGAAGTACCGCCTCCCCCACTCTCACCAACGCGATCTTGAACTCTCGCGGGAGAATGGCGCATGCGCATGCGGCAGCAGTGTTCAAGGTCGCACCCCCTCCCATTTCAGAGGTGTGGAAACACAAGGTCACGCTCACAGAAAAAAAAGAAAGCCCTCCTCAAGGACGCGCTCTTCTCAAGGCCACAGCAACTCCCAAGGGCACCCTCCTCTCAAGGTCGCCAACTCGAGGTCACTCCTCCCAAGATCGCATCAAGGTCATTCACCCCAAGGTCACTCCTCTCAAGGTCACTCCTCCCAAGGTCACTCACCCCAAGGTCACTCCTCCCAAGGTCACTCCTCCCAAGGTCATTGACCCCCAAGGTCATTGACCCCCCAAGGCCACGTGGGGGTGTGTGACCTTGGGAGGAGGTCTAGAATCGGCATAAAACATCTACTGTGGAAATATGTTTGAGTTGCAAATTTTACGATGGGAATATTCCTGTATATTTGCTATGACTAAAGATTTTTTCTTCTGCTTTTTTCAACCAGTCTTTGAATGTATCTTCTTGTAACCATTCAAGTCTGAATTTGGAAATTCGATTTTGATTTTCAGTTTTCCCTATCATTTTTGAGGTGTTTCATGATCTGTATCATAAGTTTCATTTTCCTACAGTATTTTCCTTTCATGTGCTGATGCTGAACTAACATTACTAGTTGATGGGCTCTGAAAATATTTAGATTTGGAGAATCGTTTTGAATTATAAATCAACAAATATTTACATCCATAGTTTTGGATCCTTCAGAAATTGATTCAATTACCCAGTGGTACGTTCTCAATTTTTCAATATTGAATCTTCTGTACTTCCCAGCCGGTTTTTTTAATAATTGTTTGACAATTTTGACATCTCAAGAACGATTGTCAGTTGTCATTTGTCAAATGCTCATACATGGTCTGTGGTCAAACTGTGACTTGAACACAAATACCCCCTTATAGTAGTAGTAGTAGTAACGATGGTAGATTTTATTTGTGTCCTCAAATTTGCATGGAAACTCACAAATTACTCAGATCGACGTAAAACCCTCACAAGGTAACGCTGACAATATGAGGTATTCCTCACATGTTGGCAACGCTGCTCACTACCTCAACCTACCCATACTTTTACAATTATTTTACTAGCGAGAATGGTATGTTCTATCTGAAACTATCGATTTCTATAAGTAACGAGAATAATATGTCAACTACGTACATGTAGTGAAAAGCAAATTACTTTTTTATACAGGGGCATATACTGTCACGTATGGGATCATACCAAGAATATATCAAGAATTATTAACCTTTCATCTATTAAGTTTATTGCATTTCCATTTATTCAAAATTGCGAAACATATAACGATCGGTCCACGATAACCATAACATACCAGGTTTATCGACCTAGGAAAATTTAAAGTAAGCTTCCTAAATTGAATTCATTGAACTTCAAAACTTGCAGTTTCGAAACTGTGACGATGCGCCCGGTCAAGTCGTGCTTGTTTGCTGATCTTGCACTTTTGATCGGGGTATCGACATTATTAATTATTATGATTCCGATTATTACTCTCATTCTGAATTCGGCCTCCTAATTCGAGATTCTGATTCATCGGGGAGTGATAACTTCACCATTATTTGAAAGGAAGCCATGGACCTTAGTATGAGACACATCTCCTCGGCCTGGAAGACATTTATATTATTCATGTTAGTACTTATATTATTTTGTTACCTTTTTTTCTTCCCTCGTTGTGCCCACATGTCAGTTGAGTCAGGAAATAACGTAAAATGCCCTTAGTCACAAACCCCACTTCACTTTGAAAAGTGTTTTGAAAAGTGTTTTTTAACCGCCAACTTAGTTGCAAAGCAACCCTCGAAGTCTCATTGAGACTTGTGTGAGTAAGGAAGACGGGGACCTTAGCTTTTTAAGTATCATCCGAAGCACTACTCGGCTGGTTATCGTTAAGAATCCAAAGGATTGAAATCTAGGTGCCAAGAATGTTCGGTTGGTCACCTATCTCCTCCCTCTAAACGATGCTACAGAAATAAATAAAATTTCTAATAGCCCCGTCGGGATTCGAACCCGGAACCTCTAAACTATAAGCCAGCGATACACGCACTCGACCACCAGCCCACTTTGTTAACTTTTATAAGTCACTTTCTTATTTTAAATACTCAGTTGAGATTAATACACATGTTCACTATTTTCTCACCATAAGATTATGTTGGCTAATTTCACTTATTAAATGTTTAAACTGAATAACTCATTCTTTCTTTGATGTGGTCATTATAGGACTGAAAGTAATCAACCCCCTCTCGTAGCCAAGCGCTAACCCCAAATCAAGATCACAGCCCAGGGTAGGCACACCCCTGGGGCGTGACATATGGTGGACGCGCCTTGCTTCGTATCCTTAGGTTCCATTCTCCATAATAAACCTAAGAGAGATATTTGCATGAAATTATATTTTTATTTATATTCTTACGTAAATTTGATTATGAATTTGAATGAAGTGAAGTGTATTATCATATGGGGTACTAATTGAGTTCGTAATTGATTTTTTTCAGTCTAACCATTTTTTCCCCTCAAAGAATTTCTATACTCTTGAAAATTTGAACGGCACTTTATATAGAAATATAAATAATTACTGATATCTGAGTATCATCGTATTTTTTTTTATTTTAGACTTTCAATAAATTGAAGTGAATTTTCATATGGGTTACTTATAAGGTTGAAGATTAATTTCGAATATACATTCATCCATTCTCTATTGGGTCCACCCTGTCATGCATTCAAGATAAATTTTCCTTGTGAACGGTATAATAAAGCCACATTAAATTTTTTTCTGTCCTTCACCAATTAATTCTTCTTTTGAGTTTCTGTCTACTTTTTTGAATGATTTATCAATCACCTCTTTTATGAGCTATAAATAATACATCTCACATAACTGTACACCACAGCTGTTACTGTCATGGATCACATCCCCCTGGCAACACAACAAATGAACCATCAATACCCACAGGCGACTAGAGAAAATTCCCAAACAAAACCAAACTTCCAACCAGGAGGAAACTTCAACCAAAGAGATAATTTTCAATTTAGACAAAATCTCCATCCAGGAAGCAACTTCATCCAGAGAAATAATTTCCGACCAAGACAAAACTTTCAACAGGGAAGCAATTTCAACCAGGGAAATAACTTCCAAGCTAGACAAAATTTTCAATCAGGAAGCAATTATAACCAGAAGAATAATTTTAACCAAAGACAGCAATTCCACCCACAAAATAACAGTAACAACTCACCAAATATATACAGGGGAAACCACCAGAATCAATGCAGCCAGAACAACAGAACATTTGGGAATAAAAATAATACCCATTATATACCCAACAGACGGTCGACCTAGATGCTAATCCTGTGGAAGAATTGGTCACTTTGCGTCTGTCTGCAGGAGCACACAAAATAACCCAAACTTGAGGGGACGCCCCAACTAGACCCCGGTATCGTCCTTTCTACCAACGGGGCACCCACCAACAGTGCCAATACCTACAACATCCTAACAATAACGGCACTGATGAATGACAAAGAAACCAGGGTGATTCTGGATACAGGTGCCGAACAAAACATTGTATCTCGAGTTTATATAGATAAATATTATTCCACGGACAAAAAACACTCGTTAGCAGTAGGAAACAGAAGAATACCTACTATGGGAACAACATCGGTAAAAGTACAAATAGGAAAATTCTCTACAGAATGTAGAGCAATTGTAATCAATAAACTGCCATACCCTCTCATTCTAGGGATGGAATACATGAGGATATATAAAACAAAAATTAATCTAGAAAATGACACCATAACCCTGTCAAAAAATAACCAGGACTACGAAATAAAATCACACCCCTGTACACCCAGAATCAGCACAACTGTAGCTAACTTGAATCTCAAACATGACGGTAACAAAGTTAAGCCAGATCCTATGCTATACAAGGAAATGTACCTACAAGGGTGTTCATTAAGGTGGGAGTCCCAACATCCTTGACAACCTACAACGCAAGATGGCGATGTTCAAGTACGCCATGAAAATGAAGTTTTATGCAACCAACCCAACAGACTCCGTCTAATTGGAAATGCGACGTTGTCGGTTGTTGTTATTTAGTTGTTGATTCCGGTTATTCTATTGAATTGGTAGAAAAACAATAATAATTGTATTGAGTGATATCGTTTCAGAAATTTGTAATCAATTTTTCGAGTCGACATCCGATTAGATTCAAAATCGTGTTTTCGGGATCAAAATTCAGAATTTCAAGATGGCGGACTTCTGTGATTATGGTCCAATTCTCTCGGGGTCTGAGATTATAATTTTTTATCAAAATTTATGAATTCGAGATGAAGGCTCCAAGATGGCAGACGAGTTTTGTACTTATGTTCAGATTCCATTCAAAATTGATATGTAGCGGTTTTCCTCTGGGTTTTCGGAGTCGAAGATTATGAATTATTTATCAAAATTTGTAAATTCAAGATGGCGGACGAGTTTTGTGCTTATGTTCAGATTCGATTTGAAATTGATATGTAGGGGTTTTCGGAGTCGAAGATTATGAATTATTTATGAAAATTTGTAAATTCAAGATGGCGGAAGTTACGTGTGCGATATTCACGGATTCCCATGAAATAGGAATCGCTTCACCAGCAGTTTACCATTTTCTCGTGAGAACCGCTGAATCGCAACTCGGCAATTCCCGATTTGCGAGAACATTGTAATAATCATAATTCAGTCTTGACTTGAGATCGATGTAAGAAACTTGACAATAAAATTTATTATTTTTAAGAACCAAATCCGTGGTCCGGATCATTCAAGTCAGACGAGTTTCGTACGTATGTTCTGATTCGATTTAAAATTGATATGTAGCGGTTTTCGGAGTCGAAGATTATGAATTATTTATCAAAATTTGTAAATTCGAAATGGCGGACGAGTTTTGTGCTTATGTTCAGATTCGATTTAAAATTGATATGTAGCGGTTTTCGGAGTCGAAGATTATGAATTATTTATCAAAATTTGTAAATTCAAGATGGCGGACGAGTTTCGTACTACTACTACTAATAATTTCCATTTATCTGATGTTCATGATGGAAATTCGTGGATTTTCAAAAATGGCGTTTCAAGAAATCTCACACATATGTTCACTTGTTGAATGCCAGGAACAGAAAGGAACGATTTTAGCACCTCCTTTCAGTTCTTCAGTTCATGCTAAAGTTCACTTGTCAATCAGTCAAATTAGCACTTGTTTCAAGGCATAAATCAAACATTATCAGATTTCAATATTCACACTCATGAAATCACTTCCGCTTGACTGGTATAAATACTCTTGAATACAATGTCAAGGACACAAAGTGAACTTGGCGCTAATCTTCGCAGTGAAATTTTGAAAAGAAAGAAGAATTACTGAAATCATACCTTTGTCTTCAAAGTGACATTTGATATGAATATAAACCTACAAATTTTCATCTATAATTCCCAACGTAAACAAACAGAATAATTATGAATTCAAAACCAATAACTTGAAATCAAGCAAGGTAAGTTAATATGAGCACTACAGGGTGTCTTCCACTTCCAGCGACTCGCAGCCTCACGAAATCTGAAACACATTATCACAACAAATGCTACCAGTATTATATGAAACAAAGTTGGTGAAAATTAAAGTTGAGATGGAAATCCTAATTGTTCTGCAAAATACTTGGTATTGATAATATTCCATAGAAAAAGTAACATTTACAAAATGTGGATGTTACAAATTATTCATCAAAATTTGTAAATTCAAGATGACGGACGAGTTTTGTACTTATGTTCTGATTCGATTCAAAATTGATATGTAGCGGTTTTCGGAGTCGAAGATCATTTATTATTTATCAAAATTTGTGAATTCAAGGTGGCGGACGAGTTTGGTACTTATGTTCTGATTCGATTTAAAATTGATATGTAGGGGTTTTCGGAGTCGAAGATTATGAATTATTCATCAAAATTTGTAAATTCAAGATGGCGGACGAGTTTTGTACTTATGTTCTGATTCGATTTAAAAATGATATGTACCTAGGGGTTTTCGGAGTCGAAGATTATGAATTATTTATCAAAATTCGTAAATTCAAGATGGCGGACGAGTTTTGTACTTATCTTCTGATTCGATTTAAAATTGCTATGTAGGGGTTTTCGGAGTCGAAGATTATGAATTATTTATCAAAATTCGTAAATTCAAGATGGCGGACGAGTTTTGTACTTATCTTCTGATTCGATTTAAAATTGATATGTAGGGGTTTTCGGAGTCGAAGATTATGAATTATTTATCAAAATTCGTAAATTCAAGATGGCGGACGAGTTTTGTACTTATCTTCTGATTCGATTTAAAATTGATATGTAGGGGTTTTCGGAGTCGAAGATTATGAATTATTTATCAAAATTTGTAAATTCAAGATGGCGGACGAGTTTTGTACTTATGTTCTGATTTGATTCAGAGTTGATATGTAGGGGTTTTCGGAGTCGAAGATTATGAATTATTTATCAAAATTCGTAAATTCAAGATGGCGGACGAGTTTTGTACTTATCTTCTGATTCGATTTAAAATTGATATGTAGGGGTGTTTGGGCCGAATCTACAAATTCCCAATATTAATGTTTTAATTTTTTAATGATGAGCCTATCAACATTTGGGATTCCTGTGTTCGCTTCCTTGTTGGTCATGCACTACTTCATAAATGTAAACGGGACTATTGCGTATGACTGTAACGATGAGAAAGTGAACATTTCGACAGTTTCTCTCAGAGACGTACAAAAGTGTCCGGAACCAAAAGCCGCGTATTCGAGTACTACAGTGTCGGTAAAAGTGGTACAGCGAAACGCGATTAGCTATCAACATGTATGGACCTGCTTAGTAGAAGTAGATCGTATTATGTATACGTAAAATATTCGCTCTGACATTCACCAAACGGATGATGCTATGTAATACAGAAGTGTGGCAGACTGAGCATCCTAGGATTATAGTGGTAGAAATGAGATCTGGAAGGAATATTCTACCGCTGGAGTTCATGATTCCCGAAAATACGGATTTGATGGCATACGTTAATAGTAAATTTTTATATGTGGAGCAATCGTATAAGCGTGGCATAGACAAATTATACACGGACACCATACATAGACGGTGTCAAGTACGACGAGAGATTCTGAAGAATCGACTTCCAGTTAGCCAGATCTTACAAGAAGAAGGAGGACATGCCCAAACAGCACTAGACGTCTCAAAGACGTCCATTTTATGTCCATATAATGCCTGAACGTCCAGAGGCATAATATGGACATCTTTAAGACGTCTTTTTCGGGTCATCTTTAAGACGTCGGTTTCAGGACGTCTTAGAGACGTCCATAAATATGGACGTCACGCATAATTCCAGGATGTTTTTTTTTTTCAATGAGTGACATCGAAGTTCTTCTGAAAGAGTGAGAAAATATCTCGTATAGCAACAACAAAATGAGTCTTCCGAACCTTTCAATATAATGATTTGTTGAAATTTGAAATCGATTGAATATATACTGCATTCGAATCGTCAAGAGTCACCCTCGGGACTGTGTCGTTGTCATTGATGTTCAAACAATGGTATTTGAATTAAATACATAATATGGAGTTTTGATATGAATAATAAATATGATGGCTAAATACCCGTACTGCAATGTGATCCAGTCAATGACGTCACCACGTTGCATTCATGGTGTTTATGCTCTTGATTGTGATCTGTCAAGAACACGCGTTGACGTCACGATCGTGTCGTGTGCATCACGCCATGATCACGCGCCACAAATCTGAAGTTCTTATTGGTTGATGGTTGTTCTATGTATGTCTCGTCACTCTCGTCGATCGTTTACGTTTAGGAGGGTATTGCCGTTGCCGGTATTATTGTCGTAAAGTGGCCATTGTTGATTGTTGTTTGTTGTTGCAAACAAAAATCGGCATACAGTTTGCGATTCGACTCGTGTGAATATAATAATGTCACAATATCAAGGTGCTGAAGTTGTGCAGTATTCAACTGAAAAAATCTCCACTCCACTCCAGGCACAGTTTCTCCAGGTAAGTCGATTCGAGTCCATAGTGTTTGTTGTCCATGGCTCTACAGAAATATTATATGCGTGCCAAAAGGCATAACAAATTTTGTCTATACTCTGATGATGGCGAAAATTCAATTAACATCGCGATGGCGAGAGGTAATGGAATTTCACTTCCTGAAAATAATATCGAGACATCAAACTTGAATCTGACTAAAGGTGCAATAGATGATGCAAAGACAGGTGCAGACAGTCAAAATCTTGATTATGATTTTTCCACTATTTCCAATGATTCATCCACGACAGGAAACGAACAAGGAGCTGTTGATCCGCCAACAGATGATTATTTTTATTTTTCAGATGATAGTAATGACTCCTGTAATGAAAATGAATTAACATCAATTTCATTATCAAATTGGGCTTTGAAACATAATGTAACACACTCTGCATTGAATGATTTATTGGGCATATTGAGAACTAAACATCCTGAGTTGCCATCTGATGCAAGAACATTATTGGGTACATCAAAAATTGTTGAAGTTAAATCAGTTGAACCTGGTCATTACTATCACTTTGGATTAAAAAAATGCATTCAACGAATTATTTCACGAATGCCAAATTTTAATGAAAACGTTATCAAAATTAATATAAATGTAGATGGTTTGCCATTAGCAAAGAGCTCAAGCAGCCAAGTTTATCCTATTCTCTGTAGCATCCATAAAAGTAAATTTGTTGAAATGGTCGGAATTTTTCATGGCTATGAAAAACCTAAAGATGCTAATACTTCTTTATATGACTTTGTTCAGGAAACAATTGATCTTGTTAATAATGGATTATTTGTAAACACTCATTTCTATCACATTAAAATAAATGCTTTCAAATGTGATGCACCTGCAAAATCTTATATAACTTTTACCAAAGGACACTCTGGATATAACTCATGCACCAAATGCCAAATTGGGAATACATTGATAACAGGATATGTTTTCCTCAAGTCAAGAACCTTTCCTTGAGAACAGATATAGAATTCAGATCAAAATTACAGGAAGATCATCATAATGGAACACCAATTCTTGAGGAAATACCTGACTTCAATATTATTGATGGATTTCCATTAGACTACATGCATCTCATATGTTTGGGTGTAGTGAAAAAACTACTTGTTACCTTGTGGTGCTGTGGTAAACCATCTACCAAAATATCATTTTCATGTATATCAACAATATCTGATGATTTGGAAATATTGAAAAATCATATCCCCTTAGAATTTAATAGAAAACCAAGATCATTGAATGAAGTCAAAAGATGGAAAGCAACAGAGTTCCGTCAATTTTTATTTTATACAGGACCTGTTGTTCTGAAGGGAAGTTTGGCTAGGGATAGATATCAGCATTTTTTGGTGTTACATGTAGCTTCAACAATTCTAGCTAATTCAAAACACTTCGATAAGATTGACTATGCTTCATCTCTTTTGGAATATTTTGTAAATACTTTGAAAATTCTTTATGGCAGGGAACATATTTCACATAATGTCCATAATTTGTTGCATATCATTACAGATGTCAAAAACCATGGCCCCCTTGATGATTTCAGTGCTTTCCAGTTTGAAAATTTCTTACAGTCTATACTCAAGTCAATCAGAAAATGTGAAAAACCACTTCAACAAATTATAAAACGACAGAGTGAAAAAAATGTCCAATCCTCTAGTTCAGAGAATAATAAAAAATTTCCTATTTGTAATAATGAACACTTTGAGGGTCCAACATTGAACATGAATAATAGTCCAAAGCAATTCAAGAAGTTAATATTCGAAAATTTTACTTTAAAAACGACTGAACCTGACAACTGCTGTTTTCTTCTTTGTGGATATATTATCTTGATTCAAAATATAGTGATTTTGGGAAATGAATGTAAAATAATTGGTAATAGATTATTGAACTTATCTGATTTTTATGAAACTCCTTGTAAATCATCAGAGATGGGCATATTTTTAGCAAAACCAGATCTTGGACATTTGGAAATATTTGATTTGAAACAAATTTCTTCCATATGTATCAAACTAGTATACAAGAATGATTTCGTTATTTTTCCATTACTTCACACTGATATTTCAAGTTTATAAATAGTTTCAAGTAATTATCTCCCTAACTAAACAATATCAAGATGATGTTTCTCAAAAGTGGCTCACCCCTATAATTGTCTTATTTCTACATATAAAAAAAATTGGTCTGTAGTTAAATACATGATGATAAAATGATCCTTTCATATTTTAAATGAGACTTATTTCAACAGAAAATTGTCTGCATGGTATTTTGCGTGGTATTCGCCAGGGAAGTAGTTGTTCTTTGCTCATAGACTACCAGACATTCAACTTGAAACTATTTTTGATAATTTTAATTGGATAGACTCTTTTTCCATTCAGAAATTCACATTCACATGGGACACCCCATTCACAATAAGTAAGTGGTGATAATGTCTATCAACCAGATTTGATAAAAACGATTAAATACATTAAAAAACGAATATTTATGTACTCAACCTACTCACATAATTTCACTTTATCTGTAGAAACAAAGAAGTTATACTTAGAATGGAGCCACTTTCGAGAAATACCGGCAAATTGTTATTTTAATTGTAATAGATTTATATTAAGTGTTTTTTTATTTCCATGACAATGAGAATGACTGATGATGACCAGAATTGGAGTGTAGTACAGTTTCTGGATGATCTCACAGTTGAGGCTGTGCCAACTGGTTGGATCCAGGGGGATCGATGCCACTGGCCTGCATTTCCTCCAGAAAAATTGATCAATGCAATCAGGAAATCAGAACCCCTCAACACATGTTGGGCATCCCACCCCATAAAACTTTTCAGGAATGCAACTTTTAGTGAGTTGATATTATATGTATGTATAAATTAAGTTGTAATTTATCAGGAAAATATTCAAGCTCAATAGGATATCTTTTCATTTCAGATGATTACATCAAAGCCAGAACCAAAGCCAGAATAGCTGAAGAAACAAGTGATCTTGCATCTGAGGCAGAAATTGACAGAAAAAAAGGAAAAGAAAACTAAAAAAAGTGTTCTCTTCCAGCAGTGGGGAAGACTCCATAGAAATGGATGTTCCAACTCCCCCTATCCTGAAAAAATCTAAGTTGGGTGATTTTGAGAATATTTCCATGATTATTCAATGCCAAATGTTACTGAGCTACATGGTTATAATTATGTACTCAAACAGTTGAAGTTATGTTGATACATAGAATCACAAAAAAACCTATATTTACAAAATTCTGTTAACCTATTCATGGGCATTCAAAATTCAATATAGCTATGACTGTCTTATTTGAGATATATAAGTTCTCCCAAGACCTGATTGAGATATTTTCATTTTCAGAAGCCAACATCCTACAATACAAACAGGAAAGGAAAATGATAATCCAAGTGAGTATATTTTCTCATAAAATTTTATTCAAAAATTATAATATGACCTCTTTATATACCCATGGATAAACCTTGATTTCTGATGTTCTTTATTGGTTTCCTCCCTATTTTCTGAAAAATGTTAAGATAATTGAAATATCTAGAGAGACGATCTATGTCACTGTATTATTGAATTCAACTTTCAAGTGAAAGAGAATAATTTATTATTCCTGAATAATCAGTGACACTTTGTGATCTAAATCTTGAAGTTGCATTATGCTATGTAGCTAGAATTATTTGTTACCTATTCATCAATTTATGAAAACCTCAGAATTCCCTGGATGTAAATTCAAAGTTATTGATTTCAGATTCTCCTGAACATATAGTGACCAACAATAATGTCTCTCAAATACAAGCACTTGAGCCAGCAACTACCTGTTGTAAGACTTGTAAAAAAATAAATGGTAAATCATTTCAAATTTCCATAAGTATATTAGATTGTAGTTTTATGACTTTTTTTAGATAATGATCTAAAGACTATAATCCAACAGAACCATCTGTTGAGATCAATAACTAGCGATATCTTGGCAGAAGTAAAAAAACTTAAAGAAGAAATGAAGGGGAACATCAGAGTTCCGTCAGTAGCTCCAATATCTGTATTCAACAGATTTCAAAATGTACAGTTCCCATTGAGTAATGAAGAGGAATTTGCAGCCTTTGAAGAAATAGTAAAAAATGAGGAGAATTTCAATGATTGGGTATTTTTTTTTCTACTAAATAAATATTTTCCAGTGTGTTTTGCATTATTTCTAGAACATTCTATTAGAAATATTTAATCTTACCTTCAATTCGAAGTTCGTCTTCTAGGTTTCTTATGGTGTTGGAAATGGCGTTGGGAAGGAAAATAAGGATAAAAGGAAAACACCAAACTTAATGTCTAATAACGCTTATTTAACTTGAGCACTCCGAAAAACTCTATTTTTCCGCAATTTTCTACAATGTCAATTTACTCGTATGGACCGACTACCGAGAGCAACCTAGTTTTTTCGGGTCTCTATTCAATCTAAAATTCGCAGGCAAATTTCTGAGCGCGAGGTTGCCAAATCAACAAAACCAAAATACCTTTTCAAAAATGAACATGCTACGACATACCCCCCACCCTGAAAAATTGTTTTCAGCTAATTTGTTAATACTTTGAGTGCATAGATGGAAGGTACTGTATCTATGAAATCATAATATTATCTAATGAATTATAATTAGTAAAATATAATACCCCAAAATCACCATGAGAATTTTCAATTGAATACAAAAAAGAAATCAATAAAATAAAGCAAAATTTAATGAAACAAAAAAAAAAAACAACACTCATATTATTGAGTGGGTAAAGGACACACCTTAACTACTGGTCTAGTGTAGGTGCCCTTAGTAGTTTTCACCGTCACATTGCGAATAGTTCCATCCTTTCCTGGATGAACCTCTGTAATAATGGCCAATGGCCAATAAAGCGGAGGCGAATTATCATTTTTCAAAATAACGATTGTCCCGACCTTTATATTAGGACATGTTGTATTCCACTTCTCTCGCACTTGTAAAGTTGTGAGATATTCTAATTGCCAACGCTTCCAGTAATCTTGGACCATCCTATCTATCATTTGAAACCGATCAAGTCTATTAATATTCATCTCTGTTAAATTATCGGCAGGTAAAGTTTTCAATGGAGTGAGTGTCAAAAAATGTGATGGAGTCAATGCTTCAGGTGCTGATGGATCAGTTGATAAACTACAAAGAGGACGAGAATTCAACAATGCTTCCACTTGGATCAACAAAGTGTTGAACTCCTCAAAAGTTAAAAGTTGAGTACCTAATACTCGAAATATATGATTTTTCGCACATTTAACCTGGCTCTCCCACAATCCGCCCATGTGTGGAGCCGCAGGAGTATTCAGCTTCCACTCAATACCATTTATAGCCAATTCTGTTTGAAACGCTTCTTTGTATCGTTCAGAATTTACGAACTCATTTATTTCCCGAAGAATATTCTTAGCGCCCACGAAATTTGTACCCTGATCGGAATAAATAAACTTGCAAGGTCCTCTCCGAGATAAAAATCGCTTTAAGGCTTGTAAAAAACAGTCAGTTGAAAGTGAGCTTACAAGTTCCAAATGAATCGCCTTTACGCTCATGCATACGAACAAACAAACATAACCTTTATGTACTTGAGCTCCTCTACGTCTACCAAGTGTTATATTGAATGGGCCGAAATAGTCAATCCCCGTATGAAAAAAAACTTTGGTCTGATGAAATCTTGATGTCGGCAAATCCGCCATCAGAGGATTTATCGTCTTGGGTTTCAATCTGAAACATCGATTACATGCATGAACTCTTTGTCGAATGACATTTCTACCTCCCAAAATCCAATATTTTTGCCTCAGGATGGCTTCCAGCAAGTATGGACCGGTATGAAGATGTATTTTATGATAATAATCAATTAATTTCGTTGTGAACGGATCTTTAGCAGGCAGTATGATAGGATGCCGAGCCGTAAAAGCCATGGGCGCACTCTCTAACCGACCCCCCACCATGAGAATTCCGTTTTGGAGGAATGGATTCAACTTGCGCAATCTCTTCGAAACTTCTTTTCCCAAATTCAAAAGTTTAATATCCGATCCGAAATATTTTTCTTGCACGATTCTCAACAAGGTAAGTTCCGCCCTATTTATGTCATTTGCCGAAATGAACGGTTTCACGGGCAGGAGTTTCAAAAAACGAAGCACCCTCACCGTTACCCGCAAAATTGTAAGGTATGATGACGACCTCAAGACCATCTCGCATAATGGATGCGTTTCCGTTTCCTCTACTGAAACAAGACATTCCATAGAATTTATATCCTTCCCCGTATTCTGAAAACAACTTTCCTCACTAATTGGCCAATCTGCAACTGGTAATTTCATCCAAGTGGGACCTGAAGCCCACAAGTGATTTTCCATCAATTGGGAAGGCGTTGCACCCCTAGATAAAATATCTGCAGGATTCGTTACCCCAGATATATGACCCCACTCCGCATTAGGAATATTTTCTTCTATCTGGGAAACCCTGTTCGCGACGAATATGTCTTTTAAGAACGCAGAATTCAACCATTGCAGAACTGTCGTCGAATCCGAAAACGCAAATATCCTTGAAATGCAAATTTTATCATCAAAAATTTCCAGAATATGTTTGACCAACTGCGATAATAGAACAGCTGCAACTAACTCCAGTCTAGGAATTGTAACCATCTTGCAAGGCGAAACTTTCGATTTGGCACATAACAGATTGACAGCAATTTTCCCTTCTTCTGTTATTGTCCGTACATATACCACAGCACCATATCCCTCCATAATGGCATCAGCGAAAGCAACTAATATTACTGGAGATGTTCGTACAGTTCCCATATAACGCGAAAATTGAATTTCACTAAGAACCGACCATTCATCTTTCAATTTCCACCACTTTTGGGAAATTTCATGGGGAACCGAATCATCCCAGCCTATTTTGAGTTTCCATAACGCCTTTATCAACAGTTTCAAGTACAAAATGAACGGTGCTACCAATCCTACAGGATCATAACATCGAGCGACCGTGGATAAGACTATCCGTTTAGTACAGGTAGGCCCCGGAGCTGAAAACCGAAACCTAAAACTATCCATTTCTGGATTCCAGAACATTCCTAAAACTTTGGTCTCTGTTTTGAACAGCACAGGTTGAGAAAACCTCTTTTCAGGTGGTATTTTCTCCAGCAATTCCAAAGAATTCGAAGACCACTTTGTCAAATCAAACTTCCCTTCTGCAAACATCGCTACAGATTCTGAATATATTCGATAAGCTTCCTCTTCGGAAGAGACACTACATACCAAGTCATCCATGTAGAGGTCCGTCAATACCACTTCTGCTGCTAATGGATATTTATAATCTTCCTCCTTTATCAACTGTTTCACTGTACGTAAAGCCAGATAAGGACTTGCCTTTACTCCAAATGCCAACCGATTGAACTCATACACCTGAACTGGTTCATCTGGACTGAAACGCCAAAGTAATCTTTGAAATCGCCAATGATGGTCCACTATTTTAATCTGGTGGTACATTCTACGAATGTCTGCAGTAACCGCTATTCGAAAAAGTCTGAAATTCAATAACAAAGAAAAAATATCTGTCTGCAGTTTCGGTCCTCCGTACAGAATATCATTCAAAGAAAGATCAGTATCCGATGATGCACTAGCATCCAATACTATCCGAATGGGAGTACTAGAACTATCAGGTTTGAATATAGCGTGGTGGGGAATGTAGTAAGTCGTATCCGCAGCTTTCAAATATTCCTCCTTCACCCAGTGCATATGACCATCTTCAATGGATTCTCTCATAATTTTATTGTAACCTGAACGTAATTCCGGAAATTTTGCTAATTTTCTTTCTAATGAGAACAATCGTGTCAAGGCGCCCGTTTTAGAATCACCTAAAGTTTTCGGAGAATTCTTGAAGGGAAGAGCAACCGTAAATCTTCCTTCTGAATCTCTATTCAATGAACTAACGTACATTTTTTCACATTCTAATTCTTCTGCATCCGGTAAAGTGTGTTTTGGAACCTGCTCAATTTCCCAAAATTTCTTCACAAGTTCATTCAGAGATGATTCTTCCTTCAAATTAAAATATACATTTGAAACCGAAGTCGAGTTGAATGTCGGAACCTTTCCCATAATAACATACCCAAACACCGTCTGTACCGCCACTGGTGAACCCGTTGAAGAGACATAACTATTTTTCCCCATCATCGTTGCAAAAAGCTCAGCACCTATGATACCGTCAATTTCATTTGGTTCATCAAATTTATCATCCGCTAATTGAACATCCCCAAAAGTGACCAAAAAACTCCGATCAACTCTTAATCGGGGAAGTTTATCAGAAATTTTATCCACTAAAAATGCTTGCATCAAATAATTTTTCGATGAATCATACCGAGACGCTATAATTAGATCCGTGATACCCTTAACTGGATTTGAATTTGAACCAATTCCTTGCACCGAGACAGAACACCGCGATATTTTCAATCCCAATTTTTTTGAACATTTATAGGTGATTAGGTTAACCTGACTACCACTATCCAATAAAAATCTAGCCGTTTTACCTTGACCGGAGCCGTTCAGAACATTAACTATCACCGTTGATAATAACACTGTGTTATTACGATTTTTTAAGGCTGTTGCACAAAATTGATTATTTGTAGTTTCCGCTGAACTAGTGTTAGCATTTGAAACTTCACTGGTAGAATTGACCTCACTTGGTATAGCCCCGTGAACCCCTTGTTCTTGTTGTGCCCCGGTCCCGAATCTCCCTAAATGTAATAAAAAATGATGTTTCTTAGTGCATTCTGAACATACTCGATCAGAGGGACAAGCTCTCACACCATGATTCGGAGACAAGCAATTATAACACCAATTATTATCACGAACCAAAGTATAACGTTTAGATGGAGTCAACCGCTTGAATTTCTCACATCTACTCAAAAAATGCCAACCCTTATGACAAAAGATACAAGTGTTCGTCTTTTCCTTATTCTCTGATTTATGATCACGAGTGACACAGAAAGATTTTGTTGAACGCGATCTCGTATCCATATAATTAGCCCTACTTGTTATAGCGGTTCGGTTCAAATTGAGTATTTTTGCTTGCTCTTTGACAAACTTTATCACATCTTCATAAGTTGGTATCTCCTTTCCACGAACAGACATTTCGAAAGATTTAACCGTTTCTGAATCTAATTTTGCAAGAGCCTGATGCATCAAAATGAAACCTCCCAAATCATTCAACTTAAGTTTTTTCAAGGCTTGCACCGCACAATCAAATTTTTCCAAAAATGATTCAAGATTCTTTGCTGATTCTCCCTGTATATGCTTGAATCCCATAATCTGATCCAAGTAACTAGTTGCCAGTGAACGTTCATCTTGATATTTGTCCACAAGAGATTTCCAAATAATATTATAATTGTCTCCCGTGGGAGCCAACCCTGTGCAAATACTCAAGGCAGGGCCCTTTAATCGACCTACTAAATAATTAATCTTGTCAACATCCGTTAGCAATTTATTATCGTGAATTAAACTCTTGAAAATTGAATAAAACGTTTCCCAATCTCTAATATCACCAGAAAATTCCGGAAGTTCAATCTTTGGAAGTGAAGGAAGATTTCGCGCAAAACCGATATTTCCCTGAGAAGCTGTAGAAGCTGCTTGGCCTTGCGAAGAATTCGCCTGCTGTTCTTCTCTATCTAATTTAGCAGCCGCGATATGAATGTAACAACTCATTTCATCAACTGTCTGAATGATTGCATAATTTGGTGTGAACGCCTCATCAACTTCAAAACTAACCTCCATAATATGGTCAATAACCATCAACAAATCCGCTTTTGTTGACTCCATCGACTTATATAACGCTGAGAACCTAGATTTTTCCGCTTGATTTTTCATTGACTTTGACAAATCCAAGAGATTTTGCAAAATCGAAAACAATGATTCCTTTTTTGCAGTGAGCATTTTCAATTTTCGTTCGGCTGCAGTACCTCCCATCCCGAATATCAAATGTAATATCCTTTTACAATATAAATTATCTCTTTTTTGAAAACAATTCCTAAATGTTCACACTACTAAGTATGTTTCGATAGCTTAACTATTTTTCAGAACATTTGGCAACACTGCGCCCCGAAACCCTGAAATCTCTGCTGAATGCGAAGGTAGCAAAACCCGAGCAAAAACTGTTACTCCACAAAAACTATACACACCGCCGATGGAGAGAAAGAGAAAGCAAAAAAACTCTCGATAACTCTTATTCGAACAAAAGGAACAATAATAACTTTGATAAAGTTTTTTTTTTTATTTTCCGAATGGAACGCCAGTAAAATTTTAATCGAAACACCGTGTCCGAAATTCAAAGAAACCGAATTGAACAAACTAAGAATTATTTGAGATTCGCAAAATCCGAGCTCGTAGGACCAAAAAAATGTTTTGCATTATTTCTAGAACATTCTATTAGAAATATTTAATCTTACCTTCAATTCGAAGTTCGTCTTCTAGGTTTCTTATGGTGTTGGAAATGGCGTTGGGAAGGAAAATAAGGATAAAAGGAAAACACCAAACTTAATGTCTAATAACGCTTATTTAACTTGAGCACTCCGAAAAACTCTATTTTTCCGCAATTTTCTACAATGTCAATTTACTCGTATGGACCGACTACCGAGAGCAACCTAGTTTTTTCGGGTCTCTATTCAATCTAAAATTCGCAGGCAAATTTCTGAGCGCGAGGTTGCCAAATCAACAAAACCAAAATACCTTTTCAAAAATGAACATGCTACGACACAGTGAATAGTTTGTCTTGTGAAATTCTGATATAGATCTAAATCATAAAGTTTCTCGAAGGTATAGACAATCGTTTTTCAGGTTATTGAACTGGGTAAAATGGGTGGTTAAAACAACTATAACTTCATCAAACGAGTGCTGCATAGCTTGATCACCAACGATTTGGCCTTGAAGTTCAGCTGGCTGGGAAGAAAATCCAAGAAACCTTTTTTCAACACTGAAATTGCCAGACTGATCATCTGTAAGTATAATTCCGAAATTTTTCAATCAATTCAATGTTTATATTGGCCAAACAGGCCGAACTTTCAAAAAAAGAAAATAACATAAAAGCAGTTTCATAAATGGTAAAATTAACTAAACATTTGCCAATCACTTATTAACAGAAACACCAACGATTTTGAAATAAAAAAAAAGTAAAATTTGTCAAAGTCTTCAAATTTATAAACTCAAAAGACCATCATTTTTTTTGAATGACCAGATTGTATTGAATAATTCCACATTATCAAATTTATTTCACAAAAATGATAATTTGATGACCAGGTGAGCTTCTCTGTTCCTATTAATTCTTTCAAGAAAACCTAAGTAAAATCTTTTTGCTCCTAGATTAGTCTTTACTATTCTCTTGTCTGCAATAGAAGCTATTTCAATACTCCCCCTGAAAATGCTATTATAGCAAAACACGTGTTGTGGTCGGTTTAGTGTTCAATTATGGATTTTCATCAAGTATGGACCTCTATTCATCATTTTATATCATTTATATTTCCAATTGATATTTATATAGTTATTATTGTTCTAGGTGCATCTGAACAGACAAAAACTTTCGTCAACAGAAAAGAGACAGAATCTTCTATACAGGCATGGCTCAGAAGAGCAGGTGACAGAAAACTGTCGAAGGAAAATAAAAAAATATAAAAACATCCTTATCTGAGTTTTATTCCAATTCCACTCCATATCAGAATGAAAGTCGTTATATATTACTGAAAAGGTCCACATTGAACATAAAAAAGACGTCTGCAAGACGTCCCATTGGACACAATAAAGACGTCTTTAAGATGTCCCGAATGTCCAAAATGTTTGGAATCGACGTCTTTAAGACGTCCATTCTATGTCTTATTGGACATAATGAAGACGTCTTTAAGATGTACGGATTTGTAACAACGGACGTCTTGGAGACGTCTTCTGGACGCCTTTAATTTTTAATAGGACGTCTTGAAGATGTCCATAACGTCGTAGGTCGACGTCTTGGAGACGTTTTCAAGACGTCTTTGTGCTGTCTGGGTGTGGGACGCGTATTAGGAGAGGTACTATACATAATGAGATGCGTTCCTAAAGTAGTTACGATAAGACGAACCGACCGCTGTTACCATGAATTACCCGTGACAATAAATAACCAGTCCAAATTTGTATCACCTATTACGAGAATTATCCAGGATTATGCTCAGGAAATTGACTGTAATGGGTTAACACCACCGCTCTACTATTTAGACAATGAATGGATAGGACTATCACCGTACCCTACAATCAAGAGACCACCTCGAGAATTAGCGGTTGATCCAGAACACAAGTTAGAATTTGCTCCAATACAACCTCTAGGGACCCAAGGGCTGTATACCCAAGAAGAAATAACCGAAGTCCAGCGGATCTAAACGTTTGGTGATGAACGGAAAGCAGTGGAGAACATCATTGCTCGCAGAGTGGCCGGACTCGAAGCAGAAGAACAAGGACTCACTACTCTCAATTTATTCAATGCCAGAGAAATGAAGCATTTAGCGGAATCTACAATGAAGCAATTATGGGGATGGTTCTCAGATAATGGAATCTTTATGAGTGGGCTGATCGGATTCTACTATATATTTCGAGTTGTTAAATATACGCTTTTAGTTATATTGAATGGAGTACACTTGTATCAAACAATTGGCTGCGGAGTAGCATTATTAGCCAGTTTATGGAATACCCTAACTTGGTGGGTACTTCAACGTAAGCAGTCCGGGCGATCTCCACCTCCAGATGTCGAAACCTCAACAAACACAGCTGATGTAACAGTACTCCATCAGGAAAACGTTAGTTTTCAACCAGGTATCTACCCTAACGTACCTCGGGACTCTCAAAAACATTGGTCGGAGCGTGTAGCTAGTGAATAGGACTACCAATCGATGAAAACGAATAGTAACTAGTAAACGGACTTAGTGCGTGAAAACTGACCCAATTAAAGACTGTAGGTGATCTATGCGCGTATATGTGAAGTATAATGCTCTGCTGACTGACAAGGGTAGTTAGAACACATAGGAATGTACCGAGGTAGCAGACAGGAAAGGGAAATACGGCATCGCAAAGTGTTTAATGTTAGTTCGGGAGTGAATATGGCCTCTTGTCCGTTAACGTGTGTCGGGATTTCAAATGACGATTTCTTTTTGTAACCGATGCTTTTATACTCCTCTGTTTTAGATTAAGGTAATATGTAGCTATAGGGAACCCCAAAAACTGCTTGCCGAGTAACCCCATCGAATGTTGTGAAACTATTACTCATTTTATCTTATTCGCATTGAACGGAACATACAGTGGCGTTACTTTGAATTGTTGGTGAACAAATAATTAAAATGAAAGTTATGGCTACACTGAGCCAAAACTTTTTCAAAAGGGGAAGTATTGTAACACCCTGTAGGTGTTATTATTACTATTTAATATAGGACTATATTATGTGTTGAAATTCTTGGTTTCTACATGAAAAAAGTAACAAAGAAGAACATCGAAAAGTTTAAATTTATAATTATATTGGCAAAATCATTTCCGTTGAGAAATATTAATTTTCGTAGCATCATTCTATAAGAATATAGGCATTGTTGATTCGAACACTTGCAGGTTTTCTTCGAAATCAATAATCGTTGACGAAGTCAGCGTCTTCGAGAGATAAGACTTCCTGAGAGCGAGATTCGAGCCAAAATTATTACATTGTATCAAAAGTAACGAGCGCAAACAAAATTCAGAGGATTGAAGCGATAAATCGGCATACTAGCGACATCTCAAGTTACTATTTGAACAAAATTACCATTTACAAGCGCAGGTGGTACGAGATCTGCAGAGATTCGAAGCGTTTCGGTAATTCGTCGGTAGAGGGCCATACTGGTACCATATCGAGAATTTAAGTTTCATTATTTTGGGGCGTTGTGATTGGTTGAATTGAATTTTCGCTGAGCCAAAAAGTTCAAAATCAGCATTTTAGGGGATGCGGAGGAAACTATCGCGAAAAGAAGGAGTCGATTCTGGGACTTCGGAAAGTCTGGATTGAAGTGTCGCGCGCGAGATAATTAAAAGGGGTTTTATGATTTTTGGAGATTTTTCGTTTTGAGTGTAGAGTTTCGGTGAATCCAGTAATAGTAAGGGTGAGTGATTTCAGTAATAGTAGAATTTTGGCGGTAAATTTAATACCGGATGGCACGTCGATATATAGGGCTCTGCTTAACTCGCCTTCAGTTCGCTGAGAACCGGGTTCCCTTTGTTATACGTGATTTATTGGTAGTTGGGTATCAATTTTGATTCGTTAGTTTATATAGTGAAAACAGGGAGGAATAACTAAGTGGGCCTCTTAGAAATTATGTCTTTTAGAGGGTTGTTTTAGGCACTTACTTGAATTTACTAGAATTCCGACTTTTGTTAACAATTCAAAATCCTATACTTATTCAAAATTTTATCCAAATTCATTGGTCATGTTAATAATTTAAATGCTGCTAATGTCTATCACTTTATTCTTCTTGTTCAATTAGTTATCAATAAGAGTTTAAAAAGGTTTTCTCGTGGTATTAGTTGGTAGTTTTTGTGGATACTCCCTAGCCCTTTTCACAAAAAATATTGTGAAGACTACGCATTTGAGAAGCCGTAGCCGGACCTAACCCTCCTAGAGAAAAAATCTGGTGGACGAATAGAACCAGTGAGCCTTCAATTTACTTAAGGTAGTTTCAGTTGTTGATAATCCAGTTTTGCCACTGTACAAGATCTGTTTGGTTAGAGCGGATTCAAAACTAAATTCTGACCTGGTGGCAGCGGCTATTCTACGATATGATAGATAGATAGATAGATAGATAGATCCTTTATTTTCATAGACAATACATTTCAGCATCGTATAGAAATTGTCCAAAAAAAACTTACAACTAATATACAATTAGGTGATACAACATTGAAAATACCTTGAAAAGAGCATCTGACAATGAATAAAAAAAATAAAAGAAAAACAGCCGATACGAAATACAGAACGATAAATTTACAAATACACTGTTTAAGTCATGAAGTCCGTTAAAACATAAAAACATTTGTCAAGTAGGTATTTTTTAAGATTTTTTTTAAAAAGTCCCTCGGACTGAATAGTTTTTAATTCTTCAGGCAACAGATTGAACATTTTTGGTCCCAAATATTCAGGTGTATTTTGTGTCACATTATATTTACAGAATGGAATATAAAAATTTGTATCCTGTCGAGTTGATTTCTCTCGTATGCAATTATTGGTCAGGAATAATTTTCTATTTTTAAATACATAAACAGACACTTCAAAAATAAATAGACATACCAGTGGCAAAATCTTGTATTCTCCAAACGAAGGTTTACAGGAGCTAAGTTGGGAGATACCAGCAATAATCCTCACAATTTTTTTTTGTGCTGTAAACACGTCAGTAGCCAAAGACGACTTTCCCCAAAATGGGAGACCATATCTCAAGCGAGACTCTACTTGAGCATAATATAGTATAACTAGTTGTTTCGAGGTTAAGACTGACTGTAAATTTCGAAACAGAAAACATAGATAATTCAATTTACGTATAAGAGACACACAATGAGCTCTCCAATTTAAAGTGTCATCCAACATCGCTCCCAAAAACTTGACCGATTCTGACTGAATCAAAGGGTCGTTATTGTCAGGTATCATAATATCTAGTGGTTGCGCATACTTTTGTCTATTATGAAATCTCATAATTTGAGTTTTATTCGGATTTAGATATAAACTGTTTTTGGAGCACCAATCTATAGTACGATTCATGATCACTGTACAATTATTTTTCAGAATGTTATGGTTCTTATCACTAGTAACAATAGAAATATCATCTGCATAAAGAATGCATGAATTTTCATCATATAACTTATCCAGATCATTTATGTATAGCACAAATAAAATGGGACCAAGCACAGAGCCTTGTGGGACACCCATAGATACAATTCTTTTACTTGAACTGTACTTGCTTTCCTTTGCACCTTCACAGTGGGACATCACCACATACTGTTCTCTATCAGTCAAAAATGTAGAAACCCACTCATTAGCTACACCACGTATTCCATTGGAATAAAGCTTAGAGAGAAGCATATCATGATTGACACAGTCGAATGCCCTACTTAAATCACAGAAGATTCCAGTAGGGCACTCTCCTGCCTCAATAAAGTTCACAATTTTTTCAATAAATGCACAAATAGCACTACTAGTTGATCTACCTGGATAGAATCCATGCTGACTCTTGGTTATTAAGTTTCTTCCCATTAAAAAATCCATAAGTCTCGCAGAAAAAGATAGTTCAAACACCTTTGAGAAGCAAGATGAAATGGTAATTGGGCGAAAATCATTTAAATTCCTGGAATTGGACTTCTTTTGAACAGGCACAACCTTGCTTGTTTTAAGGCTTGTAGGAAAACGGCCTGTTGTAAACGAAAGATTAACTAAGTATGTGAGCGGTTCAATAATTATTGGTAATACTTTTTTCAATAAGAACATTGGAATCTCATCAGACCCACTGAAAATATCTGTGGGTCCGGCGACTCTAGGGGTTGACTTCCCTGTACCAACCAAAAGAGTACGTCTCCCGGATTCCCAGTATATTACACTAAGGCATTTGCAGATTCTATCTACAGAGACTGTAAACACAAATCTGTTTGAAACATAATACTGGGGGCACAACGATACCTTGAATGACACATAAAAAGTTACATAACAGACACCTGTAGGAACTGCTATTGATAATCTATTTGTTGTAACAAAAGTATCTACATGAGCATTTTGCAGATACATAAATATTATGTAAAGGGTATAGCATGTGTTCAGCATTTCTACACATTATTTTTGTATTCTGTGAGCCATTCCTGATCGTGTTTGCTATGTGTATATTTCATAAATGAAATATAATTCTTGATCACATTATAGTTACCTATCAGTGATATTTTTAGAAGTATATCTGTTGACAAAATTGTAAAAAACATTGGAACTATTTTGAACATATCTCTGTGGCTAAGTTTGACCTCTTTTGAATTTGAAATCCAATTCACCAACTGAAATCCTCCTTGTTGTTGAATTCGTTGAACTTCAAGGATGGTTTTCAGAGCTTCTTCGTTAGTGTCTTTACTGTCAAGATAATCATCAACATAGTGTTTTTTCAAGATTGCATTCAATATCTCTGGAGAGTCTGTTATAGACATCAAGGTATCGAACTCGTTCTGAGTGAGTTAAGACAACAATTTTGGGTCATCGATGCAAGATCAGCGGTAAGAACAACTTTCTCGAAATGTTTGAAATGTAGGAAACGTAGAGCACAACCTAGTATACCGATAATGGGACAATTACCCACTTCAAGACTGACTCCCAATGTTAGTCCCTTCACATATACTGGACTCGATTATTTCGGTCCTATGTATGTTTCAGTAGGAAGAAGAAAGGAGAAACGGTGGGGGGTAATTTTTACATGTTTGTCTGTGAGAGCTATACACTTGGAAGTGTCTCATGCTTTAACTACAGACTCAACCATAATGGCGTTAAGGCGTATGATTTCTCGAAGAGGGACACCAAAAATGATTTTGTCAGATAACGGAAGTAATCTAAGGGGAGCATCTGAAGAACTACGCAAATTTCTTGATGAATTCGACTCAAATAAATTTGGAGAAGAACTTGGATTGAAAGGAATGGAATGGAAGTTCATAGCACCTGGAGCACCGCACATGGGGGGGAGTTGGGAAAGACTGATACAATCCGTGAAGAAGACTTTCAACGCAATCCTGAATAACCAAACTCTCAAGGATGAACTACTTTTGACACTGTTCAGTGAAGTTGAGAATATGATTAACTGTAGGCCAATTACACATGTTTCAGTGGATCCAGACGACCCAGAGCCGCTGACACCAGATCATTTTATTTTGGGAAAATCTCTGGGAAACGAAATTCCCGAAAATATGATGAAGTCATTCGAAGATGAAAGGAATCTCAAGAAACAGTGGAGGAAGTCACAGCAAATTATAGATTGTTTCTGGCGTAGGTGGGTGAAAGAATACATTCCTCAACTGATGTGTAGAAAAAAATGGACTGAAGATAACGACTCTGTGAAAGAGGGTGGAATCGTGATCATCGTAGAAGAAAATGCTCCAAGGAATAGTTGGAAACTTGGAGTCGTGCAGAAATTATTTCCCGGACCTGATGGAAGAGTGAGGGTAGTAGAAGTCAAAACCCAAACTGGGACATATAGACGACCTGTTTCAAAGCTGTGTCCATTGAAAACAGAAGAAGCTGATAAGAATTAGATTCCTCATCAAGGGGGAGAATGTAACATATTCGTTATTTGGCAGATACTATGTATATTTTATATTTTTGAGTTGCCAAGATATGGAATGAAGGTTGTTAGTTGATTGTCAATATAATTTGAAAAAGTCTATTTGCTTTCAATTAAAATAGCTACTTTTAAAGCCTTTTGCCGACGACTACTACGTCGACCTCTCTCCTATCAAAGACGAAAAGAGTCCTTAACGTTAACCTTACTGTACTCTGTGCCCTGTGGTCCTACCCCAAAATACAACAAAGCCTACATAACCTCATTTGATTGATTGAGTATGTGAATTTTAAATCGTTACTTATATTTCGTTCCTGGAAGAAGTTGAAGGCACTAACTTAGGGTAAGTAAAAAAAATATATTTCATGCTTGATGAAAATCCATAAATTGTAGTATCGAAAATAATTATTAGATTTCCAGAAAAATAAGTTCATATAAGTAATAGTACCTATATATTTAACTCAGGAAATGTTTCACAAATACCTACAGTGGCTTCTTCAGGTCACGGTACATTGAAGTAACTTCTACAAATGCAATTATATTGTATGATACGGTATAAATATGGTTGCATTTGTAGAAGAAGTGAATCACATATATTATCTTTTTTTATGAAAATCTATAGTTAATTTTTCTTTATTGTTATTCAACAATTATATAGCTTTCTTTGAAGTATCAGAGTGGATCCCTATATTAGTTTATTTATTTATTGAAAACAAAAGAACAGTGGAAATCAGTTCCTGTCATCATCTAAAACACTGAATAATGCAGAAGCCTCTTGTAGCCATTGGAGACAAAATGAGACCCATCAGATGATTGATGACTGCCCCTCTCCTACTGATCCTGATATCTCACATCGAGAGATGAATTATTCACCAACAGTACCAACACTGAATCATGAAGTCATTACTGATGAGCATGCTAGCGAAGATATCTTGTCTGTAGCAACAGTTTTACCTTCATCTCTGCCCTCTTCTACTACACTTGCATCTGACCTGAGATCTTGGGTAGTTGAGAATTCAGTTGCTCATAATCTTGTTAATAGTTTACTGGTTACTCTTCATAAACATTTAGATAAAGATCAGCACCCATTACCACTAGATGTGAGAACACTCCTGGGAACACCAAGAACAGTTGATGATATTGTGGATGTTTCTCCAGGATTTTACATGCATTTTGGGATTGCAGAAAGCTTATCACATAATATTGCAAAATATTATTCAGTGCATAATGTTCCAGACAATATTTTGTTGAATATTAATATAGATGGCTTACCACTTGCAAAATCTAGTGGTAGTCAATTTTGGCCCATATTAGGTTCTATATCAACAAACTTTTACACTGTTCCATTCATCATTGGTTGTTATCATGGATACCATAAACCATATAATCCCAATGAGTTTCTACAGAGTTTCGTGTCAGAAATGAAATTCATTGAAGAACATGGAATAAGTTTTTTTTTACAAAAAAATATAGGTGTGAAATTGAATGCAATAATATGTGATAGTCCAGCTAGAGCTTATGTATGCTGTTTTGAAGGCCATAATGCTTATTTTGGATGTAGTAAGTGCATCACTGAAGGTTACTATGTTGATGGAAGGGTCACATACCCTCAAACTGACGCTCCTCTCAGGACAAATGAGAGTTTTAATACTAAACTACAAATTGAGCATCACAAAGAGGCAATAACTTTGAATTTGACATCACTTGATACGGGAATGGTCACGAACATACCACTAGATTATATGCATTTGTGTTGCCTAGGAGTGATGAAAAGAATACTGCAATTATGGTGTAGAGGTCCCAAAAATATCAAAATGAATAAAGGTGAATTATTGAAATTTTCTTCAAATTACATCAATATAAAACAATGCATTCCTAAAGAATTCGTTAGGAAACCCAGAGCCATTGAAGAATCAGATCGGTTCAAAGCCACAGAATTCCGCCAGATTTTCCTATATACAGGAATAGTTGTACTGCTACTGCTAGCTGTACTTACTACTCTAAGATTGGATCAACATATCCACTATCTATGCTTATCCATGGCAATCAGAATTTTAGTGAGTCCACAATATCATCAAGTGTTGAATGACTATGCAGAGAGCCTCCTCAAGTACTTTGTAAACAATTTCTCACTGTCATATGGTGCTTGTAATGTGTCATTTAATGTACATAATTTGATACATATTATGCATATCAGATGCAAAATTGTCGGGACCACCAGATTCATTAAGTGCCTTCAAATTTGAGAATTACATGCGAACCATTCTTAAAAAAATCAAGGTTTCTAGAGAACCTTCAATACAATTGTGCAACAGAGTATCTGAAGAATATAGAAATTCAAAAATCCAACCTAATCAACTTCAAAGTGAAGTAAATTTTCCAATATAAGTCTATAGTAAGAATCAAACTAGTTTATTCATTTTGAGTACCAAAGTACCAGATAATACTTGTATCTTGAAAGATGATAATAATAGCAGATTCATCAGCCTTCGGAGTTTTTGTGAAGAAAATAACAGTATTAGCATCAAAGCCGATGTTTATTCCTAACATCATGTGATTCCACCAATTTTGACATTGTTGTTGTAGACAATATGGTCAATGAACCAATCAGTTTAACCATTGGTGAACTAACATCCAAGTTGAGTTGCAAGTGTATGAAATTGCCACTCGATACAAATAAAAGTGTAATTATTCCTTTCATACATCATAATGAAAAGTGAAATTGACTCATTATATCTGAAATATTTTTTTTTATTACGATTATTGGACGATGGATGTAAATAAACAGTATTCATTTCATTATTTTCATATTTTGTGATAATTTATCAGACCTGTATACTGCTCCGCGAGTCGGTGTCGAAATAATTATTGAATCTTGCAAGTTCACTGACAAGTTGAATTGATACCTACTGATGACAGCATAATATGAAATTTAAGTATCATAATATGTCATTCGGAACAACTATTTGGTTTGGTTTCGACTCTGTCTGTTGTAAATTACCAATCCAATGGTTCATTACAAGTCATAAGCACGATTATCTGTTATAGAGCCACTGTTAAATGTCTTGAATCCACCATGCCATCGATATCGAATCAGTCATGAGCAGCGTTGCCAACCGTACCATAATTATAGTACGCCTTTTGTACCATAATTTTGACATGATGAGATATCATTGGCAATTGACATTTGACTGACACTACTGACAGCAATATGACATTTTACCACACAAACCAAAAAAGAAGATGAAGAATGAAAATGAAATGCTTTGTTGCTTTGTTGGGAATGTTGGGTTATGTATCACTTCGAGGTTTTTATGTTCTTTGTTATTGTCTTGCTGTTTGTTTTTCCGTCGTTTTTTTTTCTGAATTAGAACTCATAAAGATATGTCAAGTAGCGGTAGCGCTGATAGTGACAACGAAGCAGGTTCGGCGACTCCTAAAAAGAGGGCCAGAAAATCCAAAAGAATACAAAAATTCAGAAATGCATGGCTTCATCAGGATGAGTTTAAACATTGGTTGTCACGAAAAGATGACAATCCTACGTTGGCCAAATGTATACCATGCAATACAGTTCTCAGGGCTGACATATCTGTACTAAAGGCTGATCTCAAAAGTTCTAAACAAAATGAGAAAAGCCAAGGAAAACTAAGTACTAAAAAGATTGGTACGTTTTTTAAAGTATCAAAAGATGATGAATTTGAGGTACAGGTCCATAAAGCAGAGCTACAAATTTGTGCTTTTTTGGCAGATTACAATATTCCATTTCGCACTGTAGATCACCTAGTAAAAATTGGTTCCAGAGCCTTTCCTGATTCACAAATTGCAAAAAAAATTTAATTGAAACGCACTAAACCAACAGGAGTTGTAATAAATGTAATTGGTGAATAAGAAAAACAGGATTTAATTAAGAATCTGAGGCTCACAAAATTCATTATATTAATTGATGAGTCTACAGATGTGTCAACTAACAAACAATTAGCTATTGTTGTTAAGTACTTTGATACAGACTTGGGCCATATATGCAGCAAGTTGTGGGAGTTGGTTCAAATTTTCACTGCACAAAATATTGAAGCAAATGCCGAACATGTGTATGATACTGTGATATCAACATTCACCCAAAGGCAAGTGCCAATTAGTAATATAATTGGCTTCGCATCTGATGGTGCAAATGTTATGATGGGGGAGAGGAATTCTGTTGCCAGCAGACTTATCACAGACTGTCCTGGTGTAACCATATCATGAAGTGCATATGTCACTCAATAAGTCTATGTGCAAATTAAGCTTGCTAAAAGCTTCCACGAACTTGTGAAGATCTTGCTCGAAACATTCATAGTTTTTTTGCATATAGTTTTAAACGACAGTGTGAATTTGTTCAATTCCAGCAATTCACAAATACTGATGTACATAAACTGCTACATCCTAGTGCCACAAGATGGCTATCATTAGAGCAAGTTGTCAATAGAGTGTTAGAGCAATGGTCTGCTTTGACATTGTATTTTAATGATAAATGGCTGGATAAAAAGTTGTTGGCAGCTGAACAAATACACAAGTGTTTGAATGATCCTTTTGTGAAACTTTATTTTTTGTTCTTGAAATGGGTTTTACCAAAGTTTAATGAAATGAATATATGAACTTAATCCATCCAACAGAAGTAAACTCAAACAGAAGAGTACCTTATACTTGGGTATTGAAATAATGGAACAGATAAATGATCCTAGAATCAGGGAAAAACAAGATACATTGAATTATTTTTATGACCGTTGTATTGATTTCTTGATTTGTGCCTGTGAACAAATCAAAAAGAGATATGGATTCAATGATCCAGTTTTGGTAAATGTTAGTGTCCTAAAACCTCAGAGATCTTACTCTCACCAGGAGAGAGATGTAACTCCATCATTGCTCAATTTTATGAAAATAATGCCAAGAATTATCAATGTGGAGCAATACCAAGAAATTGATGATGAATGGCGGCTGCTACCTTCACATAAAATTGAAGACGATATGTTGAACTCTGATATGTTTGGAATCACATAAAAAATGTAAAAAATTATGATGATGGATTCTTGTTCAAAAACCTGATAGAATTCGCTCTGAATGTTCTGTCCATACCACATTCTACTGCTGAATGTGAACGAATTTTCAGTAACATCAATTTAATTAAAACAAAAAGTCGTAATCGCCTGATCACTTAAACTATTGATGGGTTGTTGTTAGAAAAACAATTAGTGAAATATGGTGGTGATTGTACTAAATTCCAAGCATCAAAGGAAATGTGCCAAAAAATGACAAAGAACATTATTTATCAATGGATTCGTAAAATCACCAATGAAAACCTAAATTATGAGACTGAAGCCGAAGATATTGATGGAGATGATACGGACATAGGGTTACCTGTTTTTTGAATGAGATCTGATGAAAGAGTTTTTGTCTCAGACAAATCATTTTTATTTCTGATTTTGAATTTATTTTTATTTATTTTGTTTTAGATTTTTTTTTATTTTATCTGTTTGAGAATTTATTTTTATCAATTTTGTTGTTGTTTTGTTTGTTACCATCAAATTTATTTTTCAAATGTCCACCATTGATTTCATCCCTAATGAATAATGATATTAATTGATTCCTCAGAAAATTCCATGTCAATTGTCAAAACAAGTGCTGTCAATTGTCAACATATGCGAATGTCAATTGTCAAAATATGCGTACCATAATTTCAGGCAATGTACCATGATTTTAGGCTGTTGGTACCTCAGACCATACACTAGATAGACGCGGTATGTACCTTATGCAATGTGTGGTAAAGGTAGGGGGCGCTGACTATGACATTTTCGGGGAGGTGAGACGATCGTTGAACCGAGAGTCCAGGGACGTTTTTTAGGGATTCAAAATATGAAAAAATTGATGTATTATCATATTTTTGGTTTGGTTTTCAATTTCCTAAAAAGCTGAGTGAGAATTCCAACAAATGTTTAACAAACATCATGAAAAAGTTGATTTGAATATAAAGCAATTTTTTTTCCATTTTACAAATAGTGTATTTGCTGTTGAATTCTATTTATAATATATTACGCCTGATGAGCTAAATGTTGATTCGAATGTTTTCAGAATTCATCAGAATACAATAAATAATATACAAGCACATCATTAGTTTGGAAGAAGAATTCGAATAATACATATATAATACAATGAAATATATTTATACATACAATATACATATTGATGAATCTGTGAATTGAACAAATTGAATTAATATGTGTAGTAAAAACTAAAAATGCCCAAACTTTGATTATTTTCTCTAAGATAGAAGAACCTTTTGTATGCAGTTTTAAACTTTTCTGTAAAATTTCTGCTTGGCCTTCTCAGCCCAGCCATAGCTTCTCTTTTTCGATTGACCAACCTTTTGGAAACCTGAAAATGTATTTCTAGGACTTTGCATGATCATAAGATGTAATGAATGGCAAAACTATAGGGTGAAGGTTTCCTGATGAACAAAAATGGTGTTCATATTTTCAAATATGAACACCATTTCAAATGACTCATGCTTGAAATGCATGCATGAAATTCTATAAGTTTTTCCACTATCCTGAAACTACACGACACAACTGCATTCATATTTCTATGTTATTTGGAAACCTGAAAAAAGTTTCAAATGTTGAAGATTGGTAGATATTATATTCGAAAAATATTCCCATTCGAAATGTTTTCAATATGGATCATTCCTACAGCTACTTTGCATCTACGCCTATGGAATACTTACAAATGAAATCATTCCGACGAAGTTTTGTTATCATTGTTAACACAAATTCCACAAGATTTTGCCATAGTCCTTTCCTCTTGAATACACTCAAAAAATAATCATTCCAACACAAAAAAAAATAACTAAAAACACGAGAAATTCTCCACATATACAAAATGTAAATAAATGCCTCCATACGTCAACAACGTCAATGTCAGAATTGGCCAATAGGAAAACTCGTACCATGTCAAATTTTGTCTCCCCCCTCAAATACAAAACAAATCGCCCTCGATACCGAGTATATCTAGTGTATGGTCTAAGGTTGGTACCATAATTGAGTATCCAAAGGTTGGCAACACTGTCATTGTTCTATTAATAGATCATTGGTTCAGTGTTCAGCCACAAAGTATAGGTTATACTCTTTGGTTCAGCAAACAAACACCGTCGTCCGAATTGCGCTAACTATTCTGAGCGCGCTCTGAATTGTCAATGCTGGTCCGAATCAGTTTTTACAGTTGGCACATCTTTCATTCGGACCCCCTTCGAACGCGCTTATGAATTTGTATTCAACTGACAACTTGAATCTGACATTATTATCATATTATTAGCGTTGGTGCGAACAATAACTTCAATTGATGATGATGAGGATAGCGATACTGAAATGTTCTTTATCGACTCTTCATCTAGTAGCGAGGATGAAGAAGTTGATGCAGCCCTTTACTATAATGTACTTTTGGTATTATCGCACAAAGAAGATCGTTGGTTTTGAGCAAGGTTTAGTATTCTACTAACCTTGGGTTAGAGAGAGTTGTTCCCTTATACTCTACAGAGGAATTCAAATCGTACTTCAGGTAGGTATGAAAATTTCTTTCACTCTTTTCACCCGATAAATGCCACGAATGTGACAGCGCTCAGACTGCTTTACCTCCGAAACTGTGAGCACTCTGAGCGTGAGAAGTGATATCATCCATGACGTCATAGTGAAACACAGTGCCATAATTGCGATGTTCTAAGCGCCATTCGGACCGTCAATAAGCGCGCTCAGAGCACTTTAAGCGCAATTCGGACCACGGTGAAAGAGAACTTCTTTGTGATATATGAGGAAAGTGAGTAATTCTTAACATCCTTATCAAAGCCCTATTATTCAAAGACAAGATGCTGTGCAAAAGTGGAAATGACTGGAAATATCAAAAATAGTGACTGGGCAATCGTCACATTCCTTGAAGAGTGCAATGATGATGAAGTATTTACTTCTGAAGTGCCAAGCTGTTGGCTTATGGGGGAATCAAAGTGTTCCCAGATAGCACAAATACGTCTCATGGACGTTTTTAAAACGTATTGCCTGGACATTCAGGATTTTCTTAGAACGTCCATTTTACGGACGAGGTCATCTTATGGACGTCTTCGGAACGTCCATTGTTAATAATCAGGATGTCTTTAGGACGTCTATTATAAATATTTCATGGACCACTTCAGGTGCTAAAATGGACATTCACAAGACGTCTTCTAGAAGTCCATTTCAGAACATTCCATGGACCTTCAATGGACATTCACGGGATATTCTGCTCGGCCAAAAATTAATAATTTATCAGTTTCAAAATTGGGAATATCTACTCAAGTTTCAACGCATGAGAAGGGATTAGTGAAAGTATTGAACATTTCAGAATATTTTTATTTGGAACTAAAAACAATGTTATATTTAAAACTTTTTTGTTGTATCTTTTCTCTCCCTTGCCCTTTTCAACCAAGCTTGTATAGACATTTCAGTTTCCTTCCTTGTTATTGCCATGTTTGCCATCTCAACTGAACCTGAAAATGATTAGAATTTGTATACAATCTGAAAGGGATGGTTCTGAAATTTGTATATCAAAATTTCATGAGAAAAAATGAAGTCTACCACATGAATGTCACCTTCTATTTCTTTATAAGAATTTGAAATTAGTTTCGTTAAGTTCATCCAATATGTAGTAAGTGAAAAGATACTCACTTATTACGAGATCAGTTATTTTCAAATTATAGAAGGGCTTCTTCCCTTTTCGCCCTAACCAACTATATTTCATAGCTTCTTCATTGGTTAACAATGAACTTAAAATTCGCTTCACCACATTATAGTTATTCATGCCTCCTATTTTAGCTAATTCTTTCACCTGAAAAGTGGATATGTTCAGTATAAGGACAATTTAATGCCACAATGAATATCCTACATGTGTGCATGAATACCAGAGAATAAAAATTTGAAATCAGTACACCAAACCAAACAATTTATTACAGTTGTGTATTTAATAACTAACAATTAAATAATTAAATTGCATCATGTCAGTTTTTCTCGTGAAATTACTGATTGGCAAATTCATTCCTTACAAAAAGAAATTTATTCGATAAAAAAAAGCTCTCGTGTTTTTAATGTTGACAAAATGGAACCTTACTTATGAATGAGGAAAAACTTAAAATATATGAGAAAACCATGTACACTTGCATTAATCACTAGGAATTGAATATTTTGAAAAATAAATTTACTTACAGCTTCATTGAAATTCAAATCAGTTTTCAAAATCTCATCGAATTTAAGGAATTCTTCCTCAGAATTCAAGGGAAAACTCATATTATATTTGATGAATAATGATTCACCACAGAGTGTTCCACTCTTATTGTCTTGTCCTCTTGTCTTTAGGAGTTCTGATAAAATTTCAGCTGCCAAACTCCTCACTAGATGGTTTTGTTCGATAACAGTTTTCAATTTTTCTCCTGAAAATAATGCAAAACTGAAATGGATAATGATGTGGTGGACATAATATTATCTTTGAAAACTTCACGAAAATGTCATTTTTGACAAATTTACAATGTATGAAAGTTTCTTATCAGAAAAAATGTGTGCAAAGGACACTGCATATATTATTTCCGACATAACCACAGTCATGCAAGTTAATGTACCGGGTGTGCCACTAAGAAAGGACGCCGGCTGTATCTCGTAAACTATTTGACGCAGAGGTTTCGGAAAAAAATATTCATGATGAAAGTGGCCAAGAGAAATCTCTGGAAATTATTTTCAAGTCTCCAGGACGGCCGCAAGAGGGCGTTTTAGCATTGGCCATTTAAAAAGACGGGTTTTTATGGAAATTTGATGTATCAAGACATATCAAAAATACTTTTTTCATGATCTCGAGTTGATATTCAATCATTTTGATGTCAAAAAAATTTTGCTTTCAATTCAAATAAAAGAGGGAGAAAAGGATGAATAGCACTATGAAAAAACTCTTATAACTACCGTTTGGTGTAACGGAACTCAACGAACTTGGTCTCATTATGAAGGGTTTTTTCAGTTCTTCCAGATGAATCACGAATCGAGTCGATTCAAATCCTGTGGTGGTCGCTAGAGGGCACCACTTGAAAAATCAGACAATTTTCTATTTTTTTCGAGAACTTCAAATGGAACCATATATTTTTCGTACTCTTACATGAAAGTAGAGCAAACGAGAAGAAAAATGGTGAAAACCGTGAGTTGATATCTCTTGAGGAACCGGAGAAATAATCGAAATAATATTATGAAAATACTCATTCAGGAATCTGAATTATTAACTTCAATAATCTCAATCAGAAATATCCTGTACCTATGGAATTATGATTTCAATAATTGATTTACGTTGGTTTCACAATAAACAAACCCCAAACTGCTATAATATCCACTATAGTGACGGATACTATTCGCAATCACATATAGCTGATTGAAATGTAAGTATATATTGAGTAGGCTTAGGAATGAGAAAGAGCAGATTGGCTCTGAATAAAAGAAACGTCAAAATATAATTGAAGTTAATTTGGAAGTTTTTATTATTTTTTATTGTGGATTGTTTTTTGTCGAAATGCCAAGATCGAACGAGGAGGTATTTGCTAGCAGTTTATTTTGATTGCATGCAAAATGCTGTTATCGCTGCAAGAATGTATGCCTTGAGATATCCAGGCGAAGATACAATAAAAGGGCTTTCGTCTTGCTCGCGCGAAATCTACGAACTACTGGTAGTATTCATCGTCCTGTTTATCTGAGACGGCGGAGAGGTCGTACAGAAGAGAACATCGTCAATGTGCTAGGATATATTGAAATTAATCCACACATTAGTAGTACCATGTAGTGCTGCACCAAGCCTTAAGTGCACAGGACTACGACAGAAGATTAGATTTTTGTTACTGGCTTCTTGATATGTCGGAAGATGATCCCCGGTATTTAAGTAATATTTTATGGACAGATGAAGCAACGTTCAACAGCGATGGAGGAGTTAAATTGCATAACAAGCACTATTGGTCCCAGAATAATCCTCATTGGATGCAGGAAGTTCAATATCAAGGTCGATGGAGTGTGAATGTTTGGTGCGGAATTATTGGCGGAAAAATTATAGGACCTTATATTTTCGATCGAACTCTCAAATCGAAATGTTTATCTGAATTTTCTGCGTGATCAACTACCCCTTCTGCTAGAAGATGTAGACTTAGAAACAAGGAGAGATATGATTTTTCAGCATGATGGATGCCCGGCACATTTTGCTATCAATGTGCGCAATTATTTAGATATCCTGGCAAGTGGATAGGGAGGGGTAGCATGTTTGGGTGGGCAGCTAGGTCTCCAGATCTGTCTTGTTTAGATTTTTATTTATGAGAGAGATTGAAACCCAACACGACTAGGGACGATATGATCAATAGGATCAGAACTGCCGCTGAAAGAATACCAATGGCCGAAGTGGAAGCTGCAGTTTTATCCACTAGACGGTGACTCATTTCATGTATAGAAAATGATGGTAGACAATTTGAACATCTAGGAAGACACTAGTGCTACTTATTATTTAAATTCCTATTCCAATTATGTTTTCTGATATAATTTCGATTATTTCTCCGGTTCCTCAAGAGATATCAACTCACGGTTTTCACAATTTTTCTTCTCGTTTGCTCTACTTCCATACAAGAGTACGAAAAATATATTGTTCCATTTGAAATTCTCGACAAAAAATAGAAAATTGTCTGATTTTTCAAGTGGTGCCCTCTAGCGACCACCACAGAATTTGAATCGACTCGATTCGTGATTCATCTGGAAGAACTGAAAAAACCCTTCATAATGAGACCAAGTTCGTTGAATTCCGTTACACCAAACGGTAGTTATAAGAGTTTTTTCATAGTGCTATTCATCCTTTTCTGCCTCTTTTATTTGAAGAGATAGCAAAATTTTTTTGACATCAAAGTGATTGAATATCAACTCGAGATCATGAAAAAAGTATTTTTGATATGTCTTGATACATCAAATCTCCATAAAAACCCGTTTTTTTAAATGGCCAGTGCTAAAACGCCCTCTTGCGGCCGTCCTGGAGACTTGAAAATAATTTCCAGAGATTTCTCTTGGCCACTTTCATCATAAATATTTTTTTCCGAAACCTCTGCGGTAAATAGTTTCCGAGATACAGCCGGCGTCCTTTCTTAGTGGTACACCCGGTACTTTGTCACAACTTAGCTTGCATTGCTGCATATTTGGAAAAAATTTCCAGTTATGTTCATTGCACTTGTTATATTACTAACGATAATATTTTGAGCTATTGGGCAGTCAGTTAATAACATATTCACCATTATTCTGGCATCCCTTGCAGCAATAATCTGAATCTGTCAATTCCTCCTGACTTCCATTTGACTTGGTTGGATGCTTGGTTGGTAGCTTGGTTGGTAGCTTGGTTGGTACCTTGGTTGGATGACATGTTATTTTAGGAACGATGGAATGAGAATCTAACAGATTAACAACCTCATATGATTTCAGTTCTTGCTGATCTTTACCTACGAAAAAACAAAAAATATATTCAATCGAACATGAAATTATTGATGATTTGAAAGGGTCCATAATGAAAAGTCAGCTCACCATTTCTGTTTCCAGGATTTGACTCAATTTCATTATCTGCAATAAACACTATTAGTAAACATTGTGCACATTCATATATAATTTCAAGATGCCATACATTTTTTTTTGGAGGAGAAGGCAGAATGCTTTCTTCTATAGATTCATCACTTGAAGAAAGAACTTTTTGTATTCTCTTTCTTTTATTTTCGATTTCGAATTCTGATGCTAAGTCGCTTGTCTCCTCAGCAGTTCTCGCCTTCGATCTGGCTTTCATGTAGTCATCTGAAATGCACATATCAATCAATGTAGAAATATATTATCTCACAATATATGAAAGATTAGCATGGCTCTTTCATCTTGAACTTAAAATTTGTATCAATCAAGACAAAAAATTGTAAGAAAAAATTATGCGAAAATTCAGATACTTATAATGAGCTTAAAAATTTTTCTATTTTTTATATATTACTGAAATTTTTTATCAGTTTGATGATATTCAAATTTTGAAATTTTACAGAGGTCAATGCTGATATGTTGGGCATGTATACTTACCAAATGTGGCATTCCGAAAAACCTTAATCTTGTGTGTTGGCTAGCAAGTATTCAAAGGCTCACTCTTACGAATTGCCATTACCAATTTTGGATGAGCCATTGATGGCCAATGACAGATGTCTCCTTGAATCCAGGTAGTTGGAACTGCTTCAACTGAACTGTCTTCAAATTGGACCACTGTCCAACTCTTTTCAGTCATTGCTGACATATTATAAATAAAAGCACTATAAAATATCAATATGTAATTTTAAAAAACAAAACAAACATTCAAGAGGGACAATAAAGAGGACATGTCAAACTGAAAGTTATCACTACAAACTAACAACATGGTCCCTAACCCCAACTACTACTACTACTACGAAAAATTGCATGCCACTAGGCCATACATTGTTATTGAAATAAATAAATTATAATAAAAACCAAATGGAATGTTCAACCTACAGTGTGAAGCAAGGGAAAGATTATTATATCATTTTGAATTTCTAATTTTATACACTTTTGACTGATATCACTTACATTAAACATTTTGAGTGGACCAATATCTGAATTAGTTGAAAAAATTCTTAATTCTGAAGACTCACAAGGCTGCTCATAAAAATTCCTCAGAGATGTAACTTGATTTCCAATTATTTTATATTCATTTTGGTGCATTACAATGTTTTTGATATAAATAATATTTCCATTTTCAAGAGAACAACAGTTATCAGGCACAGAATTATGGAGAACAAAATTTTCGAATTTTATTTTTTTAAATTGATTTTGAACAATTATATTCAATGTGGGTCCATCTGAATGATTAACTGAGAAAATTGGATGATCATTTGAAACATTTTCACTTTTCCTAAAGGAATAATGCATCTCACTGTTTCTCTTTATTATTTTTGAAAGAGGTTTATCACTTTTTCTAAGAGATTTCAGGATGGACTGTAAAAAGTTCTCGAAAGGAAATGCACTAAAGTCGTCAAGGATTCCATGATTTTTTACATCATTTGCAAGATGCAATAAATTATGAATGTTATGCGACATATTTTGTTGACCATATAAAATTTTGAATGTTTCCACAAAATATTCAAGAAGAGATTCAGCATAATCAAAGGAATTGATATACTTCGGATTTGATAAAATTGTCATGGCAACATGTAATGTGATGAAATTCAAATACTTATCTCTACTGAGTACATTTTTTAATGCTACTGGACCTGTGTAAAATAAGAACTGCTTAAATTCTGTTGCCTTCCAACGTTTTACCTCTTTCAAACCTCTTGGTTTTCTGTTGAACTCTAAGGGCATAGATTTACTAAAACTTGTTAATGATTCAGATATATTACCAACATCACTAGAAGACATTTTGGTTGATGGTTTTCCACAGCACCAGAGGGACAGGAGTAATTTTTTTACCACACCAAGGCATATTAAGTGCATATAATCCAATGGGAAACCATCAACCATATTGAAATGCGGAATATTTTCTATAATTGAAGTGCCTATATGATGCTCTTCTTGTACCTTAATCCGAAACCCTTCATCAGTTCTCAACTGAAGGTTTTTTATTTCTGAAAAATAAACTCTGCCATCAGCATAATCTCCTTCTACATGGCATTTGGTGCATGAATGGTATTCAGTATGTCCTTTGGTATATTTAATGAAGGATTAAGCTGGTGCATCACAAATAAAAGACTTAATTCTAACAGTACAGAACTGACCATTAATATATATACCATTGTCAATAACCTCAATTGCCTCATCCACAAATTCTTTCAGAAAACAGTTGGCATCTTTTGGTTTTTCATAACCATGGTATATGCCAACCATGTTAACAATTTTACTTTTGGATAACCTACATAATATTGGGTACACTTGACTGCTGGAACTCTTTGATAGAGGCAGTCCATCAATATTGAAAATGATTTCTATTGCATTTGTATGTTCCAAGAAGGAAGACTGATTCACAAGATTCTCAATGCAAGTTTTCAATCCAAAATGATAATATTTGCCTGAATCAACAGATTTCAATTCAATATTTCTACATGTTCCTAACAGAGTTCTAGCATTAGTAGGTAACTCGGGAATAGTTTCCTTCATTATATTTAATAAGTCATTAATGGCAGTGTGTGTTATATTATGTTGAAGAGCCCATGAAGCCAACTTGGATTGAAAACTGATGGAACTGTTGTCATATTTTCGAATTCGGAATCACTGGAGGATGAACCAGAGCAAATATCTTCAGAAGTAAGTAGAGCTGCATTTTCCTCAACTTCTTGATGGTGATGAGAGCTCGTGGCTGCTGGTAATGTTTGTTCTTCTGATGAGGATGTGGATGGCGGGAATGTATAGGGAACAGATTGCGACAGCCGTTTAGCACGCATATAATGTTTGTTCAAATTAGACCTGCTGGACATTATGAATTCTCTCACCTTTTACTCTTTAGTATTCACTGGAAAACACTGAAATTAAATCTCTCTTCATAACTTTCTATACTATGAACTTTCTCCGATTTTCTTCTTCAGCGTCCCCACGCATGAGTCGCATCACAATTCACAGATAACACAACGCACAAATTATAACGAATGACACAATTGACACCTAATGACAATAATTGACAATGACAGCCACGACACCGACGTATATGTGATCCGCCTGCACCAATCAGAACTATCACGCGAATTCCAGCGTCTCATTGGTTCATCTCTTGAATAAGAAATATTTTTTTCTAGATTTTGAGGAAAGAAAAAACCTGGACCATTCTCAGACCTGTGGACACATCGAACTAACCATGGGGCCATGAGTTTATTTTAGATTTACCTGAGTTGAAGATATACGATTCAGATTCACCTGATGAGGATATGCGGTTAGGGGTTAAAAAGGTGGCTACAATGGCGATAAATTTGAAATGATAAGGTGGCGGGATAATTCAATATGACAAGATAACGGGAAAATTGAAATAGTAACATGGCGGTCAATTGAAAAATGCAGAGTCCAGACGGGAAATTCAATTAGTTACATAGCTGTATATCCGTTTCGCAGATAAGGCTGCAGCGAAAAACATATGCAAGACGACACGAAGAAACATTCATGGTGAATCAGAAAGCCAAAAGTCGCTACTTCGAATTCGGGAACTGTTCATGTGTAAGAAGCGTTGAGAAAATGAGAAAAACAATACCAACAGCTGATATTAACAATATTCCATTGAAATTCCCATGTCAAACAGCTAATGATGATGATTTCTGAATATATCATTCTCAGCCAGCATAAGTACGTCCTATGGACGTTTTTGAAACGTCCGGTCTGATCGCCCTGGGAACGTCCACGCATGTACGTCCCCAAAACGTCCAAACAATGGTCCTGGACGTTCAGACCCAAAATGGACATAAATTGGACGTCCCCAGGACGTCGTGTGCTATCTGGGTTATTGGCCCAATAGAAAAAATTTTGCCCCCTATATTACCAAACAAGTTAAACCTGTCCCAAATTCAGATATTTGGTCCATTCATGAGGTGGAGGTACTTTATTTCTGTGGTAAGTTGTTTTTGAATTACACATTTTTTTCTGTCCATTCTGGAGATATCTTCATTTTTCTAGAAAATTGTAAACTGACCCTACCTATATTCAATGAGCAATATTTTAATTGATTTCAACATTATATTAATACTCATTTCTAGAATTATCATTACCTGATATGATTCTTCATAGAACAAGGATGGCTGTTATACATCTCAGAATGTTCAATGTTATTTTTTTCGAATTGTGTATTGGTATCCTAATTTCCATATTTTAATTATTTGACATTCAGATTCTCTGGAGAGGGCTAGAAAGAAAGCAGGAGCAAGTTCTAGTATGAGTCTCTAAGCTTAGAGGGAAAGTCAAGGAGGATAAGAAAAAAAAACTCAAAATTTCATGATAGTGAAACAGGTTCATCTTCAGATGAAAATGTATTAGGTGACTATTACTTTATGAACTATTCCATCTCAATTTATTCACATTGAAGTTGTTTAATGCTGATTGGTTTTTAGAATGCAAACATTACCTGTACTCCTTTCAGATGCTACCATGATATCCAAATTTCCACGAGGTTCTGGCAATAATGGCACAGGTAATAACTTTATTACTAATCAAATACTTGGTTGGTTCATTGTGCTATAAAAGACCCCAATTGATTTTTTTTCAGAAAGAATTCCTGTATGTCCACCAGAGGCAGGTGTACATCAGATGAACAAAAGAACAGGTCAGTCATTTTGAGTCACAATTTCAAGTCATATTTGAATAAATTACTTGAGTTCATTTATTTTGCTACAGAAGAACCATATTCAATTATCTTTTTTTTTGCAGAACAAAATTTGATTCCATCAAAGGCAAGGACTTTAAATGAGCTAACCAATGAAACAGGTAAATACTAAATAAATACTAAATATTACTATAGTAATTGAGAAGTTTGTAGAGTTAGACACTGGCTAATATAATTTTTTTAGATTGAGGATCCAGTGACACAGTTTTCTCATTAATTGGTAGTGAATCTATTTCAAATGCCTCTTTTTCAGTTCCCATAATTGGTATCTATTCAATATCTTGAACCTCATGATTTTTTTAATATAACACTTTCAACATCAGTGTTTTGAGTGACACATCAGTTGTTAAAGTATGATCGACAATTGACTTGTCAAATTATTTGAGTTCAATAAATACTAGAAATTCAACATTTGAAATATTATATCATGGTGTACCTACTGATGAATTTGTTGCTACAATTGTGATATTCACCACTCACAAAATCAATCAATATCACTACTAACATCATGATTCTGGTACTTCTGGCACAAAATAATTGGTCTCCTCATTTGATGTTATTTGAAAAAGATTGGGCATCTGTGGATGGAGTATCCAAAATATTTCAGGAGTGCAATAGTTGAATAAAAATTCATAAAGCAGTGGACATCAAAATATTAACTTACGATTCTTTAGTGTATTTTCTGAATTATAAATGCAAAATGCACTTGACACAAGCTGAAAGAACATGATTTGAATTTCTATTTCAATATAAATATATTGATTAAATTTTCATTTCAGTTAACCATTGTGATGATGAACCAAAAGTATCTGCATGGGTATGTATATAATTTTATTTATTACTAATTGTTTTTTTGTCACCAATATTAATTTTTATGACACATGTCTTGACATATTTCGATCATGTTTCGTACATAGATCGATAATGTGTCAAAAAACATGTCTGATACATCTCTGTACATATGTCAACAATGTTTCGCCAATAGATCGATGATATTGCGGAATACGTGTCCAACACATGTATTCAATATCAGAAGAGTAAGACATTCCAAGGTACTTGCATGTTTCATCAACCTTGCATAGCATGTATCTGAGACGTCCTATATTTCACAAATTTTAAAATGTTTATGTTTCCATTACATATCTGTGTTTATTGGGATCATCCCTGGTATAACCTTTTTTCTTTTGCCACTTGCAAATAGTTTTGATTGGCTATATAAGATCAAATGAGTTATCGAACCACGACCTTTTGCCCTGACTATTAGCTCATATAGTCAGGGCAAAAGGTCGTGGTCGCATAGTATAGCCAGAAAATAATTTTTCTCAACTTTTACTGCTATACAAATGGCGCCGACAACTTGTGGCCTCTGAAAATAAAATCTTTCCATTCTTATCTTATATAACAATCAAAAAGTGCCTTAAGGTTGGACAACAAATTTTTTATGTGAAGCATATTTGCTGAGAATTTTAGTTGATATTGCGTTTTATTGAAATTTACTGGAATTTTCTTACTTGTGAATTTATTGATTGTGATTTTGTGTGTTTTGTTTACTGCTTGGTACTGAAAATATTTTTTGGGATTTTGGATAAACTAGTATTTTCAAAATGGAAGGTAAAATTGAAGCTTTGTTTGACGGGTGAAATCTTTTTTGGAAAGGGTTACAGAGTTATCTCAAGCTAGAGGAGTTTCGGAGTTAGAACTTTTTCAATCTGCTATTGATTTATTTTCTGGTCGTGCGTTAATTTGGTTTCGATCTGTCAAAAATTCAACTGGAAAGATCTGATTTCTCAATTAGAAAATACATTCTTACCATCATCTTATGATGATAAACTATTAGATGAAATCAAATCACATACAAAAGGTAGAGATGAACCTGTTGAAATATTTGTAGCGATAATGCTCAATTTATCGAGTAGACTAAGCCAACCTCTTGACGACCACGAAATATTGAAAATAATCAGAAGAAATTGTTTACCTAAATATACTAAACTACTTCCTTTGCAGAATATTAGTAGTATTGTGGACTTGACAAGTTTTTGTAGGAAAATTGATGAATCTAATGAACATCAGCAGAGATATGCTCCACCTAAATCCGTAAATTGTTTAGAGAGTGATTTGGCATATGTGGATTCAAATATTGGAAGTAAAGACTGGAACCAAAAAGGTAAAAAGAACTTTCCGAATAACTTCAGTCGCCCTTCTGTTTCTGGAGTGAATTCCAATAATAATGATGAATCAAGGCAACTAACTTGCTTTCGTTGTCAAAAGCCAGGTCATATTGCTCGTGATTGTAGAGAGTCTCACAAATTGATTTGTTTTAGTTGTGGAGAACCTAACGTAGTAAAACCTAACTGCCCCAGGTGTAATTTAAAAAACTAGTTTCTGAGATTGATCACACTGGCCATAGTTCTGATCGGTTGGCCAAAATTCTCAAAATTTTTATAGATATGGATAAGGTAACTATTATAAAAGAAAAAACTTAGTTACAAATGATAGTTCAGATTCTAGAAAAGAGACAGTTGATGATCATATTTTTAATTCTTCTGATGTGTCACCACTGTTTATTTCAAGACCTCCAGATAACAGTCCCTACATTTCTATCAAACTTTATGATGAAGAGATAGTTGCACTTGTTGATAGTGGAGCTAATTTAACTTGTCTTGGTGCTCATTCCATGGATTTGTTGAGAAAATATAAAATCAAATTAAATAGATGTCAAAAAAGATTTGTAACAACTGCAGACTGTATTAGGAACTTGCCAGATTCCATTGAGCCTTGGAAATATATGCAAATTGGTAACTGTTTCAGTTATCCTAGTTCAAAATTTGGCTTAATTCTTGGCAGTGATTTTTGCAAGATGTTTGCACTTTCCATTAATTTTCTCAATAATTCCTGGGAAATTCGAAGTGAGTTTATTTTTTATGTGAATGTTCTATCAGAAGCTTATCAGAAAAGTGATGTAGGTCTCTGCAAAAATGTTTCTAAAGAACAGTTGGGACAAACCAAAGTGATTATGGATTTATTTTCGTCAATTTCAAGCGAGGATCGTCTTGGATTAACTGATAAAATCAAAGCTCATATAAATACTGGTGATCATTCTCCTTTTAAGAAAAGACAGTATAGATTGTCTCCATATATGATGGAACATCTCAATAAAGAACTAGATCGAATGTTAACCTTAAAAGTAGTAGAAAAATCAGAGAGTCCTTGGAACTCTCCAGTTCTCCTTGTGAAAAAGAGCTCTGGTGAATTTAGATTTTGCTTTGATGGAAGATCCTTGAATGAAATTACGAAAAAAGATTCATATCCACTTCCTCTTGTTGATGACATCTTGAATATGACCAGTAATGCAAAATTTATTTCATCTATTGATTTAAGAAGTGCTTTTTGGCAAATACCTCTAGATGAACAAAGTAGGGAAAAGACGGCCTTCAGTGTACCTGGTCGTGGATTATTTCACTTCTGATGCTTACCATTTGGCTTATCGAATTCCGCAGCTATCACCCAGCGTTTAATGGATAGAATTTCAGGAGTTACAACCTAAGGTATTTGCTTATTTGGATGATATAATTTGCACTACTTCAACTTTTGAAGAGCATATTGGTATATTGAAGGAAGTTCATAGACGTTAAGTTGATGCCAATTCAACTGTCAATTTCAAGAAATGTCAATTTTTTAGAGAGTCTTTACATTATTTGGGCTTTGTTGTTGATTCCCATGGCTTGAGAACATCTTCAAGTAAAATTAAAGCAATGGTAGGGTACCCAAGACCTAAGACTACTACCGAAATCAAACGTTTTGTTGGCATGTGTTCATGGTACAGGCGTTTTATTGGTCATTTTAGTACTTTATTGAGTCCTTTGAATGATTAATCGAAGGGGAGGGGTAAAAAGCAATCAGTGCCATATGAAACGATCAGGCTAAAGAGGTATTTATTGAAATAAAACAAAATTTGATTTCTGCTCCAATTTTATGTGCTCCAGATTTCTCTGTAAAATTTTGCATACAATGCGATGCTAGTGAAACTGGCTTAGGTGCTGTCTTAACGCAAGTTCAAAACAACGAAGAGAGAGTCATATCATATGATAGTAGAAGCCTTTCTAGGGCTGAGAGGAATTATTCGGCTACTGAACGTGAGTGCCTTGCTCTGATATTTTCTCTAGGGAAGTTCAGACCTTATGTAGATGGAGTACATTTCAAATAAGCCATAACTGATCATACGAAGCTAGAAACAAAAAGCACCCGTAGTGATAACAAATCATTCATTATAGGAGTGGAACCCCAGTTTAAACAAGAAGTATACGATTTGGCCAAAAAAAATTCTATATAATCGGTTCAACTTCAACTTAGGACGACACCTTATAAATAACGAAGGCCATACTGCCAGAAGACAACCTGAAGAAGAAAATACCCGTCCAAACTCTTTTTTATGAGCAAAATAAATTAGGATCCACATGGCACAAAATCAACACAAAAATCTAAGGTGGTCCTGACCATTACCTTACCTTAAGAGATAGTAAACATGAACAACAAAACAATGAAAAAAGTCAATTTAATGAATATGAACATACAAGGACTCACAGGAAAAATTCATCGACTGGAAATCCTGCTAGAAGAGAACGACATAGATATTCTGTGTATATCCGAAACATGGTGCGAATCTGGAATGGAAACTCTAAGCTTCGGAAACTACAAAAAAGTGAACTTTTACTGTCGGGAAGAATATAATCACGGTGGTGTTTGTTTAATTGTACGGAAAGACATTGCATTTCAAAAAATGGAATATAGTAAATTCTGCTCCGAAAAAGTTTTTGAAGTGTGCGGTGCAAAGTGTACACTAACCGGTATCGGGGAAACTATAATATGTGTAGTATATAGGTCACCTAAATCTGATTTTAAAATTTTCATTGAGAAACTCGAAACTTTCATGGATACAATTTATGCGAAAAACTTCTCCTATTTGATATGCGGAGATACGAATGTGGATATCGTTCCTACAAGCTCAGACAAAAATAGCAAGAAAATCCTTTTGAACTCGTTCAGTGAATATGACTTGAGAGAATCAATCAACCAACCTACTAGAATCACAAAGGTCAGTAAAACATGTATTGACAATATTTTTACAAATATACAAAATTACTCCACAATAGTTCATGACACAGAAATATCAGACCACACTTATCAAATAATGACTTTGAATGTGAACCCAAATATCGAAATTTCTAAAAAGTCAGTCAGAATATTCAGTCAGACCAACATTCAGAATTTTAGGCAAGATCTAATGGTGGTGGACTGGAACAACTTATTTAATACAGAATCTGACTGTCAGTCACTTTTCAAAATATTTTACGAGAAAATCATACAATCTTTCGAATTTCACTTCCCACTTAAATCTTCAATTCAAGGACAAAAAGACAAAAACCACTGGATTACACCTGAAATTAAAGAGCTATCAAAACTAATCAGGGAAACAGCCCAAACATCAAAAATATTGAATGATGATAATTACACAGCAAGATACAAATGTTTGAAACAATCATACGAAAATAAAGTTAATATTGCCAAAAAAACCTTCAATCATGAAAGAATGATGAACTCAAACAATGTAAACAGGGAGTGCTTGGACATAATAAAGGAAAATAGTAACAAACAAAACAAAAGTATAATATCAGAAATAAAAAACAACAACGGTGAAATTATCAAAAATGAAAAGGATATGAGTAACTTTTTTAATTCATTCTTTATCGAAACAACACAAAACAGCATACCGAAGAATAAAAGTCAATCGCAGAATATAACATCACAACTTCAGTCATTTTATTTGTACCCCACAGACCCCATGGAAATATCTACCGTCATCAATAAAATATGCTCAAAAAAATCCTATGGAATAGATAATATAACTGGACATGTTATAAAGGCAGTCGGGGATGTTATATCACAACCTCTTTGTACTCTAATAAATGAAAGTTTTTGTGAGGGAAAATATCCAGACGCACTCAAGTTTTCAAAAGTTGTTCCAATTTTCAAACACAAAGGGAATAACGATGAAGTGAAAAACTACAGACCAGTTGCGGTCCAATGTCACATAGGTAAAATATATGAATATTGCTTTAACACAAGACTCAATGATTATCTCGAAAAACGGAATATTCTTGATAACTCACAACACGGCTTCAGAGCAAAGAGATCCACCATGACAGCACTTGATGAGATGATAACACATATTCACGATTCCCAGAATAGAAAAGACCATATTATGGGACTATTTTTTGATATAAGCCGCGTATTCGACACAGTTGATCACGGCCTGCTGGAAAACAAACTTTACCAAATAGGAGTCAGAGGTCCATGTTTAGAATGGTTACTCTCATACTTATCTAACAGAAATCAACAGGTCGAGGTCAACGGTGTAAGATCAGATCCTATGAAAACACACACTGGTACCCCACAGGGATCATGTCTATCCCCCACTCTGTTCAATATATTCATTACAGACCTTCCAAAACTATTGGAAGTAAGTGGATCTCCGATTATATATGCGGACGACACAAACTTGATTATCAACGGAAAATCTTATCAAGAAATACTGGAAAAGTCACACAAATCAATCAAATCCATATCAAAATGGTGTTCCGAGAATATGATAAGCTTGAACACCGACAAAACTGTAGCAGTTCAATTCTACACAAAAAATATTGATGTTAATCACAGTTTACTTCTTCAAACAGACGAAAAATCATTAGAGAACTCGGCCTGTACGAAATTCTTAGGGATCTACCTAGACCAAAAACTAACTTGGAACAACCACTTAGATAAAACAATAGCAAAATTGAGTTCATATTGTTTTGTGATAAGAAACTTACATAATACTGTATCAATTGAAGTGCTTAAATTTCTATACTTTGGACTCATACAGTCTGTACTTTCATACGGCATTGTTTTCTGGGGACCAGCTCATAACTCGGGCCGACTCTTTAGTGCCCAAAAAAAAGTTATACGTTGCATACTGAAATTACCTAGATTTACATCATGTAAAAATCATTTCGTTAATCTGGGCTTATTGACCATGCCTATATATTTATTCAGTTATTATGTATATAAAAAATAAAAATAAACCTATATTAGCGAGGAAGGATATCCATGAGCATCACACTCGTAATATGGAGAAACTTGAACTACCATTCTCTAGACTGTCAATTGGACAAGAAAATCCCAATTATATCGGGATTCAATGCTATAACAAATTATGTACCACGAAAGACTATAGCAGCTTCAACACCATCCAATTCGAACATAATCTGAAAGCATTATTGAAACAAAAAAGCTACCACTCAGTGCAGGAATTCATGGATGATAACCTGATTGAAAACTCTCAACCCAACAAAGTTTTTAATTAATTTTGAAATTATTGTATGTACCAAAATTTTTATACTACTTGTAATATTCTCACATATCTCTCTCTTAGAAGCTTGACTTTGCATTAGCTGGATATTATATTCATTACAATTTTACAATTTTAACAAAGTTTTATTATAAATTTTATTTTATCTTTATATTTGTATCAAATCTATAATCTCTTAGATATTGTACTGACCATCAATATTTTGACGACTCCCATAATGTACTGTGCTTGTATTGTAACATTCAGTGGAAAATAAATTATCTATCTATCTATATATCTATCTACAAGTTTGAAATATCTAACTAAAATGGCTGGTACCTCTGGTAGACTCAGTAGATGGTTTATCGTGGAGGAAAATATCATCATATAACTCCTGACGCGTTAAGTAGAGCTCCTTTGGGCACAGAAATATTTTTTTTAGGCTTAACTCTTGATAATCTTGAATCATGGTATCTGAAATTGAAAAAAAAAATGTTAGTAAAAATCCTGAAAAATATCTTCAGTGGATGATTAAAGATGGCCATCTATTCAAACATACTCCTAGAAGAATAGCACTGAAAACTAACATTTCTGAATGGGAATTATTAGTTCCAGCAGATCAAAAATTGAAGATGATCCATGATTGTCATGATTCACCAACTTCAGCTCATTTAGGATTGTACGAGATTGAGCAATGGACTGTATATTTTGAATCATTTATCCAACTTTGATGAAATCGCGGTTGACGACAATGCAGGAGGGACTTACCGGTATTTGTTATTGTCGGCAGTTCTTTGAAGCTTGATGACCACTCTCCTTTCTCTAGTCAAGACACAGGTTGTTGGGCACTTGATGATTAAATATAAGTTCTGGAGCACGTTTCGAGAGAGAGAAAATCACGAGTGAAAATATCAGCGTACGAAGATCGTGAAATCGAAAATTCGTCTCTAGCGTTGTCAGCAGCTTCGTACTACTTTTTACACCTTGGTGCCTTCATGGCAGCCGACAGTGGCGTATCACCTCGTGCATTGTATGAGTAGGTAACGCGGGGTAATGATATCATTGAAAACAATGAACGATACTTGATTGTAATGAAATTGGTTTGATTATATAACTATGAATAATCCGCATATAATCATCATCGAACATACCGCCCACCAAAATGGTACATTTTAGACTATAGGACGTAGAGAATCGTGAAATTTAATACTAATAATTAGATAACCTTAGTAAAGAAATATAATTGAATTTATGATAAATAATATTGAACTAATAAAAATTGAAATACTAAGAGAAAAAAAAAGAAATTTAATCAAAACATTAACAATTGGGCAGTGGACAGACCTTTGTGACAGGTATTTTCAACAACCCTTTTGCAGTTCTCACAGTAACCACGCGAGTTATGCCATCAGCACCGATATGGAGTTGACTAACCCGTCCGCGAGGCCATCTGAGAGGAGAAGATAAGTCGTCCTTCAAAGGAACAATTGTTCCTAATTCGATAGGAGTCGAGGGTTCGGTCCATTTACTTCTTTGCATCAAGGTATGCAAATATTCTTGGTGCCAGCGTCTCCAAAAGTCTTGTTGGAGTCGTTGGACCAGTTGCCAGCGGGATAAGTGTCCGAGCACGAGGTTTCCTATTTGGGGTTCTGGTACAGAATTCAGGGGCTCTAATGTCAGAAAATGACCATGAGAGAGCACTGAATCATCGTTGGGATCTGAGCTCAAGGCACACAATGGCCTGGAATTCAAAATGGCCTCTATTTGTACTAGAGTGGTATACAGCTCTTCATATGTGAGAGTTTGATCACCTACAACTCGAAGTAGATGGGTTTTTACCGACTTCACCCCAGCTTCCCAGATACCTCCAAAGTTAGGGCTAGCGGGAGGAATAAAATGAAAGCGAATGCCCTGTTGATCAGAAGCATGTATCATATATTTTTCGAGTTCATTACTGGCTCCAACCAGATTTGTGCCATTATCACAAAACAAGTCTGTCACGGTACCCCTTCGAGCCACAAGACGTCGAAGAGCTGCAAGAAATGTGTCAGTTGACATATCAGAAGTGAGCTCAAGATGAATGGCTTTAGTTGCCATGCAACAAAATACACAAATATATGATTTGAGCACTTTAGCTCCACGAATTTTAGACATGGTGATTTTAAAAGGTCCACAAAAATCCACTCCCACTTGAGAAAATGACTTGACTTGAGCTATACGTGAGGTTGGGAGATTGCCCATTGGTGGTTGTGGAGATTTTGGATGAAGTCGAAAACATTTGAGACAACTTGCAATTACTCGACGAATTGTCCTTTTTGAGGCAAGTATCCAATATCGCTGAGCAGGGAGAAAATGTAGTGTCTGGTAGCCTGGATGAAGATACTGAGAATGGGTGTATAAAATAACCAAGTCTGTGAATCTGTGATTACTGGGTAGGAGTGCGGGATGTTTTTGATCGAATGACAAATTCGAAAGAGTTAAACGACCACCTACTCTCAAAATTCCTTTATCATCAACGAATGGAGTCAGTTTTCGCAGGGATTTTGGTAGCGGTTTTTTATGTTTGAGAAGGGATATTTCATGGGCAAATGATGTTTGCTGAGTGAGTTTTATCAGAATCCTAAGAGATTCTTCCATTTCAAACATAGAGACAGGACCTGATTTTTCAGGAGGGGGAATGGGTGAGTATTTCATGGAGGGAATTTGATGAAATATAAACCTCATCACATAACAGATGATTCGCTGAATTTTTGCGAGAGAGCTATGGTGATTCAAAAGGGATATAAGAGGATTTTCTTCCACAATTGATGTAAGAACACTGTTCTGGCGTAGCTCTTCATCAGGAATATTCGAAAAATCATTTATTCCGCAGTTTTCAGGCCATAATTCTCTTGGTAGTCGAAGCCAATGAGGCCCCGCCCACCATTGGGAACAGGAGATGAGCTCATGAGGCAGAAGACCTCGAGAAGCTGGATCAGCAGGATTGTCTGGAGATTTGACATGGCACCATAAAGAAGGGGGAACCTTTTCCTGAATTTGGGACACCCGATTTGACACAAATGTTGTCAATTCGTGAGGAGAGGTATGCAACCATTTTAAAACTATCATGGAGTCAGAGAAGGCTGAAATTCTGGTAATATCGAAATTATTTTGGAATGTGTTCTGAACGAAATTCAAGAGGCCTGCCAGAAGAAGAGCTCCACAAAGCTCAAGACGTGGAATTGAGATAGTTTTGAGTGGCGCTACTCGAGATTTGGCATATAAGAGGTGGGTCATAAAATTACCATTTTCTTGGGTTCGTAGATATATAACGGCCGCGTGAAAAAATTCGACGTGGTATCTGGAGAGTTGACAAACTGGGCAAATATTTCTTGAAATCGTCCCATTGTATAACTACATTTTCGGGAGGTGTGCTATCCCATTCGACACCGGCTGACCAAAGCACCTGAAGGAGAACCTTGAGATGTAACGTGATGGGAGTCAGAAATCCTAGAGGATCATACACTCTAGACAGTTCGGAGAGTATAGTTCTCTTGGTGCATGGTTTATTTAGGGGTTCAACTTGGTATGAGAAATAATCCTGTCTAGCATTCCACTGCAAGCCGAGAATTTCAAGAGTAGAAATGTTCTCAAGATCCAAATGGAGTGGATCCATTTTCAGCATTTCTGGAGGAAGGTGAGATATCAAGTTATCATCATTACTTGCCCACTTGTGAAGCTCAAAACCAGCCATTTTCAGTACGGCGATCAAATCCGCTTGTAATTGTTTTGCTTCATCAATTGAAGAACATCCAGTGACAATATCGTCAACGAAAACATCATTTTTCATGATATTACAAGCTATAGGAAATTGATGGCAATAATTATTGGCCAATTCTTGGATGGTTCGGATAGCCAAAAAGGGAGAACTACTTACACCGGAAGTCACGGTATTTAAACGGAAATCTTGAACAGGATCGGAACTGGAAAATCGCCAGAGTATTCTCTGAAAGTCTCTGTGTACGTCCTTTACTAAAATTTGGTTATACATTTTCTTTATATCAGCTGTGAAGCAAATTGGATGGAGTCTAAATTTACATAGAACAGAGCAAATATCTGGTTGTAATTTGGGACCAATCAAGAGGGTATCGTTAAGAGAAAGTTTGTTCGAGCATCGTGAAGATGCATCAAAGACTACGCGTAATTTCGTAGTAGTGTTTTCAGGTTTCAACACACAATGATGCGGTATATAGTAGGATGAAGGAGTTGGAGTAATATCCGATATGACTTCCATGTATTTTGATTAGAGATAATCTCTCATGATATCAGAGTATTGCCTATAAAGATTTTGATCTTTTATCAGTCTCCGTTCGAGGGAGAGGAAGCGCCCTCGAATCTGGAAAAGTTGGCAGATCATCTTTGAATGGTAAAGAGACAAAAAATTTTCCAGAGTTATCACGGTCCACAGTAGTTTGGTACAACATTTCTGCTCGTGTTTCTTCGGGAGTGAAGGTAGGGGCTGAGGGAACTTGTTCGAGTTCCCAAAATCTATTCAGGGATTTTTCGAGACGAGAATCAATGGCTACAGCTAGAGAGTGAGTTTGAGGAGTCGATTTCACCTTTCCCATTATAATCCAACCGAATGAGGTATCCAGAGCAATAGGATTATCCGAAGGATTATTGAAATCTTGATGGCGAAACGAGCCTTTCAAGATATAGGCAAACATATCGGCACCTAACAGCATATCAACTGGTTGTGATATGTTGACCGTTGGATCTGCCAATTCGAGATTAGAGAATTCAGAGAAAATTTCTGCCGACATAGTAATTGCCGGAAGATCAGAGCATATTTGAGGTAGAATTATAAAATCTAGAGTGAAATTCGGTTCACTTTTATTTCTAGGTTTGAGGTTACAAGTGACCCCGTGAGTTGCATGGGTGCTAATTTTTCCAACACCTCGTATATCCAAGGAGAGACGATTACGAGAAAGACCAAGTTTAGTGCAACATTTGGTAGATACGAAATGGCTCTGACTGCCACTATCGAGAAGGACTCTGACAGGTTGGTAGGTACCTTGGCTGTCCAACACATCTACAATAGCAGTAGAAAGAAGAATTGTGAGCGGATTACTACTAGCTAAATTAATTGTCAACGAGTTAGTATTGAAGCGATTCAAATTTTCAAGATTAGATTGAGAGGGCGGTGTTTCTTGAGAACTAGTGTGAGCTGGATTGGGAATATTAGTTCTCGAGTTGGAAAGATTATTTCCGGTACGAGGATTATTTGGAAAATGTAATAGAGTGTGGTGTTTCCGAGGAGAGGTGCAAAGTCGACAAAAACCCTTGGAGGTGCAATTATTAGAATCATGCTTTGATCCCAAGCAATTGGTGCACCACTTGTTTCTTCTAACCAAATCATAACGTTCTTCAGGAGTTTTAGAAATGAAGTTAGGACAATTGTAAATCAAATGCTCCCTTTGGCAAACCTGACAGGTTAGTTTCTGATTTGAGTTCACAACGAATGTTGAAGTGGATTTGAATTTGGAAAATTGAGGTTTATTCGTCGAGAAATTATTTTTCATTACATCCATTGGCTTAGCAGATGATTTAGAATAGCTCACTGTATCCAACGCTGAGCACTGTTTATTCAAAAAAATCACTAATGTTTTATAATATTCCCCATCAATTAAAGTGGAATGTTCCAGTTCAAATCGAGTAGCTGTCACCGAGTCTAGGCGATCAAATAATAAATTGAACAAAATAAAATCCCATTTACTTGTGGGAAAATTCATGCTTTCAAGGACAGCAATATTTTCATTAAATGTATCCAATAGATGTCGCAACGAATAAGAGTTTTCTGGGTTAGTTATCTCTCTTGTATTGATAATTGAATGCCAATGAGATGTAGCAATGAGTCGAGTATTTTGGTAACGATTTTTGAGAGCGTTATATGCAATTAAATAGTTTTGGCTTGCCAAGGGGGTGCATTTGACCAATTGTAGGGGGGATCCTTTCAGTGAACTAATGAGATAATTGAATTTTTCAATATTGGAGAGTTTATCATTGAGGTGAATGATAGAGTCGAACATGTCTATAAAGGTTTGCCAACCCTTGAAGTCTTACATTATAGTGAGTGAGAGTCGGTTCAGGCGACGGATTTTGTTGAGAATCATCACCAAACAGAGATTTATAAACAGTCATTATGTGATAGAAATCATTCTCTAACTCAATTAAAGTCTGATTAGGCTCCTGTATATCAACTCCTTCTTGAGTGGCGAGTAAATTCAGCAAAGAGGTGTTGACCTTTTCAAAGTTTTCATGAATAACGTCAATGAATCTGTACCTGCACTTGAAATTTTCATGAACTGTCTGATCTAAAACGGCATTATCAGCAACCCTTTTGAGTTCTTTGAGTTTTACAATTTCCATTTGCCTTTGAGCAGTATGATGTTTAATTTTGGTCGCCGTTGTTGACATTGTGGAATCCGATAATACAAAAAAAAATAGATATGATCAAATGCAAATCAAAATGTATGAATAATTGAGGACGCCACTGACAATAATTTGTGAACGCACAAACTCACAGCGCCAGCACACTGAGACAGTGAGACTACGAAAAGAAAATGAATATTTCCTACAATGACAAGTACAGTATATTTTAATATGAGAGCGTGAATACAATTTTATATATTATTGTAAACTACTAATAGGAACTTGGCAAAACGAATTCACGAAAGTGATAATTGGGAGCGCTTTCGAAAAACAGAGAAAATGAGGTAATACTGAAAATAGTTATTGCACAGTTTAATGCTCTAAAGAATCAGTTGGCTCACTTGGCGTCGGCGCTTTTGATCTTCATGGGCATGTTTTGCCACTGCGCAGCTTGAATTTGTTTCCCACGCGCATGTAAACAATGGCGATTTATATAATGCTCGACAGAAAATCGTATACACTGCTGAACAAAAAACTCGTTTTTCTTTCAATAATCCTCATTGCTACAAATTCAGTTGGTATGTGTCAAATGAAACCAGATGATATAGTAACAGGTACTATTGGTAAATGGAAATGGTTGGGTCAGTATACGGTATACAATATACCAAATTTGGGAAATTTTTCGGATAGTAACAAAACTTTGGAGCTATAAAAATAGTGCATTTTTGTTGTAATAGCTTTCTTGAAATCAGCTCTCAATAAGTATATTACAGCATTGTCTGATTCAATACCTTCAAAGGATACTTGATGTTATTATCAAAAAATATATGACAATTTAATAATTATGAAGGATCATGATAGGTACCTTTTGGGGAGATATTTAGTAGAAAGAAAAACATGAATCTTCTTTTATCATTTATTTACATAAATATAAAAAATTAGTGGGTTTGCTCATTCTATACCTAATATTGCTAATAAAAAAAATACAAAAAACAGAATTAACTACATATGTTTCAAAATCCTCAATTTCAGATTGGGTTTTTTTTCCTTCATGCTAGTTTTCATATCTTGATTGAGAAATTTTATTGTGTAATAAATCCTAACTCTAATGAATAAAGATACCATATATTCTAGGGGAAAATCATCACAGGGTTTACAGAATTCAATTTTTGAAAGAGAATCTTTCAAATTATTTCCAATACCCCTTTTTATCGATAAAATGGGAAATAGCTCACAGAAAGAATTTTCAAGAGCATGAATATATTTCAAGAAATTCGTATTTGGCATTTGCAGGTTGCCAAACGTATCATTATTTGCATTTGGATAAGCCCTGAAAAAACTGTAAATGGTGGACTCATCCAATTCAATTACATCCTTTCCAAATTTCGAACATGAAACACATTGGTGTTTATCCAAAACTTTTTTTATGAAATAGCCTCCAACATAAACGAAACCATTTTTTTCTGTCACATTCAAATGAGTATAGTCCCTTGTTACATCACTAAGAGTTTTGAAAGGTGATGGATCTGTTATTAAAATCTGGCAGCTTTGAACAACTTCTGGTGTGATACTTGCCAAAATTTTATCAAATTCGTCTAGGCAGTTTGTTCCCTCGGAGTTGTCGAGATAATTGATTCCGAACATTTTTTTAAATGCTCTCTGAAATTGAATTGGTGTAGGATTCCTACAGTTTACACTTTGCTGTCTTATTTTACCAAAGAAGTTCTCGAGGCAGTCCTGATTCAATCTCCTTGTATGAATTTTATGAATGTTCTTAGCCTTCAAAACTTCCCACATTCCTAAAAAAGCTGAAATGGACAATCTCCAGCCAAAATTGAATTTCATTCTCTTTGTCACATTCTCATTACCTTTCATAATAACAAGTGTATCAAAAAAGCATAACATTTCTTTCAAGAAGTTGATCTGAGTTTCAGACCCCATAAAAGGCCTATTGAAAGATTTAGCTTTACTAAATTTGGAGGAATTGAATATATCAAAGAGATTGTCCATTTTTTCTTTAAATTCAACAGTCTTTGAAGCTACTGAAGGAAGTTTATTAAATGATATATAAGCATTCATTGCTGCAGCTACAGATGCACTGAAAACTTGTGCTGCATATTTAACCTTCATTTTTTGAAAATTATTTGGAAAAATATGCATATCTGACAGTTTGGGAGCTAAACGAAATTTTTCTCTTTTATCTGAGGCATAAAATATCTCTAAATGTTTTTTATCAGTCATACCACCTGCAAATTTGAAATTATAAGTGAAGAAATTATTTCGAGTTGACTTAAGTAAATGAGGTTTATCTACCATATAAAATATCTTCATAGTATCACAAACAAAATAAGGCTTTTCAACTGATACTCCCAAATCTCTCATTAATTTGTAGAAATTACTTCCATGATCTGATATGACTGATAAAACATTCAATCCTACAATTTTCATTTTTCTTATTGTTTCAAATATAATTTCCTTCAGATCTTCAACTGGACAACTGGAATTAACGAAAAAATAGGCCAATGGTTGTTTCCAGTTCCCATGAATACCTCTGGCCATTAACACCAATACATTCTGGGCTGGATGGAATGTTTTTTTAGATGGAGTCTGATGGAATCCCACAATTTCATCCTGAGATAAATTATAAAACAGATGTGCTTTCAAAGACATTTCATCCAGACATAAAGTACAGTCTCTTGCCCCATCATCCAACATGGATACTTTTATTTTGAGAGCCTCAAATAAAAATGGACTAAAACCTGGCCTGATATCCCATTTGGCAGTTATTTTCTGAATTGTACTTCTTGAAGGTAATCTGAACATCTTTGAAAGAAACTTATAAACTTTTGGCCCCAGGAAATGTACAGTTAGTGCAAACTGCTTAAACTCATTTGAATATCTGGAACCTTTTGGTGACTTTGTAGCCAATGTCAACTGAGTTTTCAGAAAATTAGAGAGATTTGGTGACACATGCTCTTCTAAAAATTTGCTAACATGTTCTATCTCTATTTCATCATGTGCAGGAATGGGTTTTCTGGAAGATTCATAAGAAGTGGTCAACTTTCTTTTCAGACTCTTAATTGTTTTTCTCAATCCAGTTTTCCTTGGAGTTCCATGAGTCAAAGACTTTGGTGTTTGAATTGCTGAAAAAAACAACACCTATTAATTGAATTACTTTTCATGTGAACAAGTGATGAATATGATATATAAAGTATATGACATTCCATTTTCCTAAATTGATCTAGAAAATAATTGATAACAAAAATCTTCTGCAAAATAACTAAGAGTTTTGGATCATACTAGAATAAAGATTTTTTATTGACTGTACAAAATCACATAAAAAGTCAATAATTATTCCATTCCCTAATATGGGAATAGCTCAAGGCGCAATGATGTTGGGATGATTTTCATTGAAGAATGTAATATATAGACATACCTTTTGATTCATGGTCTTCTGGTCCTGGGCAAATTTCAATTTCCCTGGGAATGCTAGTACTGCAGCAGGGCTCTTCTTCATCTGTTCAAGGTTGCAAAGATAAAAATTAGTCAGATTCATTTCACAAACTAGGTATCAAATATATAAACAATTCTATATTGCTTGATGATCATCATTTATAATGTGCCTGGATTTAATTGTTTGGAGTTTCACAGGAATTGTATAAATATAACTGAATAATCAAGATAAAATCACTGATTGCCTCTCACTGTAGATTAAGAAAATCAGATGCTGTATTTGTGAATCTTACCATTTAATTTTTTGTCTATATGTTCATGAGCAGTAGTAGCTGATTCTTGAGCTGATTCTAGTTCATATTCTCCAGCTGATTCTTGTTCATCCTGCATTTCAACTGGCTTCAGAGATAAAGATGGCTCTGTGAATTATAAAAATCAGAAAAATTATTTATAGATGTATATTCAAGCCGCTCATTGAGAACATGTCATATTATTATGCATGATACACAGTTGAATCTGTTTTCATTGTCTTCAAAATAGAATACAAAGGTTGTTACAACATACCTTCTAATAAGTCTTCAGATAACACAGGTGCTGCCACTGGTGAAGGTACTGCTGTTTTTTTTAGTCGATTCTTTTGCATACCTGCAAACATCTTCGCATCAAAATGAAGATTGCAAATTCTAAAATGGTCATAGCAGTATTGAGCACTGTGAGAAGCAAGTTTTTCCAGTTGTAGAATTGCTTTCCATTCTGCAAACCTAAAAACATATCTGGAATGAGTATCAACGAGTTTAAAATGAAAGTAGATTATTCACCGTTCATCATCTTTAGGAAACCGAAAGAAAGAAATATTCCTTTCATGCCTGGAATTTCTCTTGCAAACACAACAATAATGGACAGTCCTCGGGACAGTCTTAGGAACTTCAGCCATGGTTTGAAGAAACTATGCAATTTTCAGGAATCAGTTCAAAATAACCAAAAGCACTATGCAATTTTCAGGAATCAGTTCAGAATATCCAAAAGCACAATATTTCCAAACAATCACTTGAATATCACTACGATGCACGTGCACTTGAATACAAACAACAGAAATAAATGGAAAACACTCGATTTAAGCACATTTAAGGTTATGTCTGTCTTTCTTCAGTGTTGCCAGTTGTAGTCTTCGCATGATAATAACATTAGGGTGAAGTCGATATTATTCAATTTGAGAGAGAATTTATGATGTATTGAAATTCATAGTGATGAATGTATGCATTCAATTACATAAAATTAATAAATTTCCAAAATCAGAGCAGGAAATCGTGATCATTATTGATGGAAGCAAATAGTCATTTTCGGAAAACATGAATACTTATTCCAACATTATACAACAGTGTAAGACAAACGACGGATATTCTGCGCATCCTGAATTTGTTTCCCACGAGTGGATGTGAAACTGGAACATCGAATTTGACAGAGTGAGCTAACTGATTCTTTAGAGCATTAAACTGATTCTTTAGAGCATTAAACTGTTATTGTAAGAATAACAGTGAGAGCGAGAGCAAGATTTCTTTGAATTTGATTTCGCGCGATATAGCACAGGCAGGCGATAGTCACTCCTAGATGCGTGGGCACACTGCGCGTACGGTTCTCCGCGTTCAGAATTTGAACAAGCGATATGAAGCGACTTCAGGAGATTTCAGGAATGAATAAAAAGTTGTATATTCAAAAAAAAAACCTCAAAACAACCTAATTACTGCGATAACCAAAACCAATTTCATCAAAATCTTCAAATCCGTTGAGAAGGATTATTAAGAGGGGGTTAACCTTATTTGGGATTGATGGTAAAACTTTGTGAAACAAGGAATGGCAAAAATCATATTACTCGGACCTCGCTGAAAAAAATCGAATTTTTTTTTCACTTTCTGCTTGAGGAAGGTTGGATCTAGGCATCTCTCGTAGTACTTTTTTGATTTTTTGAAAAAAAACTAGTAAAAAAGTTGCGAAATTTCTCCCATATTCACTATTTTTTATCTCACAAGATATATTTCGAAAAAGTACTCCGAGAGATGCCTCAATCATACAATTGTCTCTATTGAAAAAAAAAATTATCGCGATCCATCAATAATTACTAGCTCAAAAATGATTTCTGCTGAACCCCTGCAGACTCAATTACGGAGCATTTTTCATGACTGATTCGAGCGCCCTCGCACCAAATAAGCACTTTTACATGGATACTATGAATTTATGAATGAATCGTATTTTCATTCATAAAAACCAAAAATAGCACTGAAGCTATTCTAATAATTTTAGCACATGTGATGATATCAATGGAAGTTGCGAAAAGGATTCATTGCATTCTCGAATAAGACTAATTAGGTGAAAGAAAACGTAAACATTTTTTGCGAACGGCGGCGGCAGGCGCTATGTGCACATCAAAGGGCCGTCCAGATATGCATGTATCATAATTTGCGATTGCATTCAGATGGTGACACTATTGTTAGTTTGTGAACTAGTATTATTATTGTGATCAAGCATGTCGAGTTCAAATTATCGAACTGGCGATAAACATCGTAAAAGACTTTCTGTGAGGAAATTGTCAGTCGAAAAAAAGATATTGAGATTGATAAGGTACGTAAATATTTTCGAATGTTTTTATAAGAAATAATTGGAATCGATGTACAGGGTGTCCCATATTCGAAGCCCTACATTGGGAATTCGATAACGGTTAGAGATACAGGATCGGTTGAATCAAGAAAAAGTTGTGTATTCATGTGCGCAACAATGAGCCGCAAAGAAATACAAATTTTAGATTTTAGATTTTAATTTTTTATTGGCTTTATTTTAATAGATACGAAAAGAGCAGACATTTTCTTGAAACTGTATTTCATGCTCTATAACTTAGCAGTATAGAATTTTTAATACGACGTTTCGTCATTCGAGGGTCGCCATCGACTTTTTTTTTCGAAATTTCATGCAGGTTATTTCGCGGTATGGACAAATAAAGGAATAAAAATTAAAAAATTCATCGTAATGATAGATTTTGGCAAGATAAGATGGAATCAAAATTAGTAGATTTTTACATGAAATATTTGCTGCCTGAAATAGTTGACCAGTAGATACGAGAGTAATACTATCTTTTGGCACATCCAAAACAAACAAATGCGAATCGCAAAATTGAAAAAAATACAGTTTTTTTCAACCATAATGAAATACTTTTTTTTCCTCAAGCCGCTTTCCACTTATTTCAATTCCAATATTGAATGAAAATTTCCAATGAAATTTTGATTTGATCCTTTCCTTGCATATGGATACAATATACCATGGAAACCAGAAGATAAAACAAACAAGTGGACTTCTGACTATAAACCTATGACCGGGGGTGATCCATTTGAAAAAAAAATTTGCGATTCGCATTTGTTCGTTTTGGAAGTGATAAAATATAGGACCGATGAAACCCTACAACTTTTATATTCAATGTTTTTTCCACCTCGTATACTTGATGCTGTAGGTAAGGGTCAAAATATAAGAGACAAATAGGATGTTATTTGTAAATTTTGTTTTCAAATATATCATGTGAGTTTTCGAGTTTTCAAGTTCAGTAAAGATATATACTGAATACCTTGAAAAATGTCATTCATTCATACCTATCGAAGAAGAATATTCCGATATATTTTGTTGTGTATGAAAATGTTCAATATAGTTTCTCCATAAACAGCATTTTTTATTCTGTGTCCATATTCATCATACGATGTATCAATGAGAAAGCATTCAATTTCATCGTGATTCAAATTGATAACGAGCCCTGTCTGAATTCTCGAGTTGCAAATTGTTTCTACATTTAGCCACCGAACAGAGGGTATCAATCCTGAACCTACATGCCCCCGATTTATTTTTGGAATGAGAAATCAAACCCGTTTTAGCTCACCAATTTTTGCTTGAAATTTTCTCTTTTGTCCAATCGAAAGTCCCATTTCTCCCACGACCGAGAGACATTTTCTAATTTGTGTATTTATAAGTTTCAATTTAGCTCGTGTAGACGTTTTTGTGTTACTGTTTTTGATATTCGAAAGGGTTTCATCTGTTTCGACAATTCTGAGAATTGTAACGGCCGGCCGACGGCCGCAGACCCGAGCCATCCCGAGCCACAGATTCCGAGCGACCACTCGACCAGGCAAGACTATTTACTACGAATTTACGCGACACTGAGTTGGAGTGAGACGCCAACAGCGCTTAGCGTTTTTTGTTCGACATTGGTCTCCGCCCCTTTCGCTCGGGATTTTTACTTCCCCCTTTACACCGCAAATATACTCTGACATGTTTGTAAAGGTTAACCCCTTCTTAAATGTACGAGATTGAGCAATGGACTGTACATTTTGATTCATTAATCCAACTTTGATGAAATCGCGGTTGACGACAATGCAGGAGGGACTTACCGGTATTTGTTATTGTCGGCAGTTCTTTGAAGCTTGATGACCACTCTCCTTTCTCTAGTCAAGACACAGGTTGTTGGGCACTTGATGATTAAATATAAGTTCTGGAGCACGTTTCGAGAGAGAGAAAATCACGAGTGAAAATATCAGCGTACGAAGATCGTGAAATCGAAAATTCGTCTCTAGCGTTGTCAGAAGCTTCGTACTACTTTTTACACCTTGGTGCCTTCGTGGCAACCGACAGTGGCGTATCACCTCGTGCATTGTATGAGTAGGTAACGCGGGGTAATGATATCAATGAAAACAATGAACGATACTTGATTTTAATGAAATTGGTTTGATTATATAACTATGAATAATCCGCATATAATCATCATCGAACAAGGATATTTCAAGACTCTTAAAAAGGTTGCTGAAACCTATTATTGACCTAAAATGAAGAAAGACGTTCTGGACTATGTTGGAAATTGTCAAGAGTGTGGTAGTCAAAAAGCCTTGAATGGAAAACGTTCTGGTTTGATGGGAAATGAGAAAAAGGTAGCTTTCCTTTTGGAAAACTTCTTGATGAATTTGTCGACCATTTCAAAATTCCAAAAATTTATTTCAATTGCCGATACCATCTCCAGGTTAATCAAACTGAGAGAGTTAATCGTACGATAGGGTCTGCAATTAGAAGTTTCATTGAAGAATCTCATAAGAAATGGGATAATGAAATTTTTGAAATCCAGCATGCCTTGAATTCAGCTACCCATGAAGTTACTGGGTTCAGTCCGAATTTTTTGAATTTTGGGAGAATAACTCCTGCATCTGGAGATTATTATGAGGAGTATTTTTGTTATGGATTAAATAACAATGAGGAAGCCAGAAAAATATATTCTGAAGAAGTAGAAAAGTTGCCACCACTTTATAAAAGCTTTTTATAATAAAAACGCCCAGAATTACAATCTGAGGAGGCGAGAACTTTTTTTTAAAGTAGGTGAATTAGTCTGGAGGCGCAATATGGTTTTGTCTGACGCTGCTAGGGATTTTTCTGCAAAGTTGGCACAGCGTCACATTTTGAGTAAAATCAAGAGAGTGATATCAAAAGTGGCATATGAGTTGAGTAACCTTGATGGTACAGCTGCTGGTACGTGACATGTTTCAAAACCCAAGCCATATTTTGGTACATTGGACATTAATGACGAGCAGTAGCTCATAGAAATTAATTGATGACTCGAATAGCCATTCAGTGTTGTAATGTTGTATTATACAATATTAGGAATGAGCTGAAATTTAGTGAGTCATTGGACATTTGTTCGGAGAATAATTTAAATTTTATTGAATTTTCAACATCTAGAGTATGTCGGTTTTGAACCGTCATTTTGTGTATTCAGGTCATTGAAAACTTCTCAGGAAAATTTTTTTAACTTGCAGTTTTCAATCCTGAGTATTTTTTGGAGTTCCGGAAGTAAAAAAGAAAAACCTAGGTAAACCTATAGTATGTTAAGTATGGAGAACGGTAAGGGTTTTATACCGATCGAAGACAATTGTTTGGAGGAGGAGCGGAGCGACGACTCCAATTATTGTCTGAGATCGGTTACCCTTAACGTTCGACATGCTTATAACGTTTTTTGCACGATTGATACCATTATAAATTAATTAAAATTAAGAGATTCTTTAACTCGACGGTAAGTGAATTACTTACCGTCGAGTTGGATTACTTACCGTCGAATTGCTAGTAAATGTCACCTACTGACGTAAAATCTGTCACGGTAAACAGTCAAAAATGATAAATCGTGCAAAAAAGTTTTTTTTTGACGTAGGATGTACATCTTCACGTTTTTGGGTATGGTTTTACATCTCCACCCTGTAGGTATATTTTTATATACCTTCAACTTGTAAATATTTTGGGTAAGAATTAGAAATAGGCTCATTGGACCTAATTAGGTCTATAGTTTTAGGGATCAGTAAATGGAACCTGGATGTACATCAGGGTTCATGTACTTTTGCATTTTTGTAAAAAAAAAATTATGGTTTTAGGGTATCATACTTAGGGTATATTCAATTAGGTACTCACCTAATTAGTTGGGGTAGAAGTTGGCTATCCCTAGCATTGTGCTGAAAGCAACTTGGACTCGACACGGTTCCCAACTAGTGGTGGTTAGTACTCATGGGACGCTGTGAGCTACTAACTCAAGACCACGTCATAAACATCTATGATTACTGCTTGTAGTTATTTTTGTGTCAAACCCTTTTCTGATGTGTATTTGTTTCAGGTGGTTTCTGTGTTCTAGGTTTTGTTTCATCTGTGAAATGATTTGAATATGTGAATGAAATGTCTCATTAGCTTCCACAGTTATTGTCATGGCCATATCCTTAAGACGGATAACATGCAGTTCGATGCTGATTTTTGTACTTAAGTGTACACTTTTGTTGAGTTTTCGGATGTAATTGAAACAAATTATGGCCTAGAAATAAGCACTTACCTGAGGTAAATCTTTATAGTGTCCCACCACTGGACATACGGAAATAACATCATTTTCCTAGGTAGGAAGTATCCTATAAAATTTTGATTTCAGGGTTGATCAATGCGTTCATATCTACTCTGTTCAACTTCTTCAAAGTTTACAGAGGTTTTACCTTTGTTGGGAGTTGCGTTTCCCGTATCCGTCTTTAGGGAGCTGTGACCGGCACTGGTGCAGGCTGGTTTCAGAGTGGCTTTCTTCAATGAAAAGAATATATAGCCTGTATAGTCGTACATAAGGGCGGTAAAGGGTGGACCATCAGAATGTGCCTGAGGGCTGCTGACAACAGTGCTATCCTTTACTACTACGCTCTATGTGGCCGCTACCTATTTGTCGCTCTGAAAGATAGTCTGCAGAGTCTAGTATACCGAGTACTCTCGAATATTTCTTCTAGATTTTTTTTTGTACCGAGCTTCACTCGTTTCAGGTTGGTGATCCTTCTATCACTGCAGTTGATCGGTGGACAACTGGGTAAAACAAAATTCATTTAAACTCTTTTCTTTTTTGTTTCAACCTTGGAGTTGTTTGGTGATATTGTGCCCTACTTTATTTTACTGGAATTGAAATAAAATAGTAATTTACGTAACGAGTCCGGAAAATACTGTTTTTTTGAATGAGTGGACAAAATTCTAGGACGAGCGTATCGAGTCCTGGAAGTCTGCGAGTCAAAAAAAACTGTTTTCGGGCGTGTTGCGTACACAATTTTTTCGGCAACCGTGTAGAATAACAAATCAAAGAAACACATTTCTTTCAAAGATTGAAATGTTAGCTAATTTTATGTCAGATAGCTGTCAGTCGTTATTTTGCTGCTATGGTAATGATCAACTGCATTTATCAAAACCATACTACCAAGATTTTCATATTCACAATGACAACAACGATGTGATTCTTCCCGGCCTAGTCCGGGAAGTACGTACTTCCCGGACTAGGCCGGAAAAATGCCACTTTCTCAAAAAAAAATCGTCTAGAAAGTACGTACTTTCCGGACGGTTGCCGAAAAAAAAAAATAGATCACAGTGCTGACGGCAGCTGTTCGCCGGAGAACAGATTAGTGGATCCAGGGCCTGAAATAGTATATAAAATTCAAGTACCTAGGGCGCCACTCAATTTACTATGAGAGTTATTTAACTGGGATAATTGAGAAAACCAAGTAGTTTAAAGTATCAAATTGATGTTGAACTGAAAAAAAATTATCAAGTGCTTATCTCACAAGATTGTCATAGTACACAAATGAATGAATAAAAATACCAAATAGTTAAAAAAACTATTCAATATGTGAACAATAGACAGGATGATTGTAGATTGATGCAGAGGACAGGATTATATCAGATTATATAGTTATATGTGATGATTATTAAGATCAGAAATATTTAAAATAAAGGGCAAGTGATTTTCAGCAAAAGTGAAACTGAAACTACTACCGCATAGTACTATGGGGGGAAGTGTTACTATGAAGTAAAATTATTTCTGTAAAGTGAAAAAATACATCCTAACAAAAACCTGTCCTGATGTTGAAGTCCTCTTCATAAGTCCCAATCACCCCTATCCAAGGTCTATTGTTGTCCGTTTGAGAAGATGGGCAGCATAAGTCCTCGCCGCCAAATCCACCCTGAAGATGGGCTGTTGGTAAGCCCACTACCAGTCTCAGAAGATGAGCTCCCTTGCTAAGCTGCTCAACCACCAATGTGTCATAGGGTTGTCTGCTCCAGCCAGGATCCGGTCGTGGTTAATGAGGCCCTTCCCAGGAGTCCTGGCAAGGGAAAAGTGTCCAAGGTGTCCTTGATGGGATCAGGACAGAAGTACTGCTGGTGAGGCTGGTAGTGACTCTACCAATAGCCTAACACCTCAACAAGTTGGACTCCTCCAAACACCCTAGTAGAAATATAGGTTCTAACATCTCTTACAGACACAAAAAAACAAAATTCGAAGGCAACAATACGAAGTGATCTGCATTCTGAAAATCAACACTTACCTTCCATGAAGGGTTACAACTTTCCAATAAAACAAAATGGGGCCATGCTACAGTGCTTCTCAGAAAATTTGGCAGTCTCCAGGTGGCAGGACAAATCGACCAAAAGGTCCAACAACGTAGTCACGTTCGGCGAAGTAAATTTAAATCTCACAGATCCCCCATCAGGGTGCTGACATCAAGTCAAAGAAAAATTACTTGCCGACACATGTGACTTCATCATGGCCACCAGGAAAAAGCCTCGAGTCGAGGAAGAAGCCGGAAATCTGTCATCTCCTCACATCTTACGACTTCCTGCAATTCCAGGGTAACAACTTCAACTAACTAATGTCCCTGTCGAAATTGTCTATTCCTATTGGTCAGGAAACGAAACGAGCAGGTTACACTCAGTGGCAGGACACGGCAGGACAGATATGTGACGTCAAAACAGCATAGAACAAAAGACCACTCTGAATGTAGCTGACGAAATTCGACATTTCGCGCTGCAAGAAATGTTAACCTATTTCGTTAACCTACCAAAATATCCCAGAAAAATAAAAGAAATTTATCCTGAAAACAAATTATGCAATGCTGGGGAACACCACAGGTAAGTCATAATATTTTCCTATTTGAACATCACATTCAATGATCAATGATACCTTCTGACTCGTAACAGGACTTGGTTGAATACTTGAAGTATTCTCTGTTTCAGAACCTGTTTACATTGGATCAGCACAACCCGAGGTTAAAATCATCACATCCTGCAGGTGTACTGATTACCAGAAGATACTGTAGTTCTGAGAATCATAGGTATCTATTAATCAGAAAGCTTTATGATCAATAAATGTGGCAGTAAGGTTTGTTCTTTGATAAACTGATCTGATATCCTGTATGTTCCCTATATTGACTTTATTGATAAACCGCAAAAACGAAATATTTATTGTAGCAATTTTGAATGCTACATCTACCCCTCCCCTAAGAGAAAAAATTAATTGAAAACTAAATGTAAAACAATTATATTTTTTTCTTTGTTGACAATGACAATCCTTGGGCTACTAGTCCCTATGTCACCATCATTTGAACATATTAGCAGGATGCCCACACCCAACCATATGAAGCGTCACCGTCTGTGATGCTTCTATCGGTACCGTTTGTCCGCCGGCCACGTGATGTTAGTGCGGCACGGTCGAACAACGCATCCATAGCCACACCCCAGACGAATGACACCTCACAAAAGGGAAATGAAGGCAACTCGCCAAGAGAACCAAAAAAGAAAAAAACTAATTGCTTCACTACGGCAGACCGTAAAAGGACTCCCGTGTTGGATGGCAGAAAGAAAAGATTAGAATTTTGAATTTGGGCTATGCCCAGGACTCCCAACAAAGCCCTAGTGCTCTAAAGGACACCACCCTGAAACAGGCTGAACCTATAAAAAATCTCAAACATTTCTGAATTTGTGCTGTGAGAAGAAACTCCCCACAACAGGTACGGAGTATCATTCTATAACCACGTAAGAATGAAAGTCATCATCTCTATGAGACTTCATTCAAAAATTGGAACAGTTAGTGGACCATCACTGATTATGACTGGCCACATAATCAGTGGTAATAATAGACAGCGGTGTTGCTGTTGTGACGAATCACAAGTTGGAAACGTGTCCAAGTTCTAGTTGCTTTTGGGCGAGCCCAGGGATAGCCAACTTCTACCCCAAAAAAACAAAAAGGTCAAGATACTAGAAAACCTAGCAGAATCTATAAAAAAATGTAAGTACCATCATACAAATCCCTCCTGAGAGGAAAAATTGGTTACAAAATAAATCAAAATCATTATTACCGAGTGATATATTTGGATGGATAGTAACTGCGCGTACCAAATGTTCCTTTACTGGAAGTCAAAAATTAGTGAAAGTCAGAATTCAGGTGAAATGTCACAATCGGTTGAAGTGTCAAAATCGGTTAAATTTTTTCTACAATCGGTTAAAATCTAATCCAATTTCATCCAAGGATACCAAAAGAACAAAAAAATCTAAAGGATTTTTACAATTATGATGTTCAGGTTTATCAGTCCTGATTGAATCATCATCAGTGACATCCAAAAAAATAATATATACAAACATAATATGCTATGCATATAAATAACAAATAACTTCCGGAAGAATTTTTAAATCAACAACTTCGTTCAACACGAATTGTGACTATAAAAAAGCTTCTAAATTGCACCAGCAAATTTTGTTGAACGTTCAACTTTTATTTACAAAAAAAGTCTAATTTTTATTCAAAACCCCATATGTGTATTCTATACACGAACCAAAAAAATGGTTTGAATAAAAATATATTGTCCATAGAGGACCTGAAATTTACCCAAAAATAATTTTTATTCCCAACCCTATATGTGTACTTTATACACGAACCAAAAAAATGGTTGGAATAAAAATATATTACCCAACAGAGACATCTGAGTTTGATCCATAATACTGTTTTAAGTCTTTCATATGCCAATCTCCCGCTGGAGAACCATCAGCATTATCTAAGACATAAACTAAGCGAGACTTTCGCTTCCTCACTGTACAGGGTGGCCAGTTAAGAATGCAAAGTGCAGTATCTCGGAAACTATTTGTCCAAGAGACTTGCGGTGAAAAATGTTATAACTAAAGTTACCAAAAGAAAATCCTGGAAATTATTTTCATGTTTCCAAGATGGCCGCCAGGGGGCGTAACCGCCATCTGAAACTTTTGAAACGAATTTTTGACGAAATACGCCTATTAAACGAACAAATAAAATATATACCTTCTGAAGTTGAGCTTCATTCGAGTAATTTTTGCTTGACACTTTTTGACGTATCTATTAAAATGAAGTGGTGGGGGGTGATTCAATGTTTTTTCAAATAAATAGCTGTAACTCCTGAACGACTGAACGGATTTCAACAAACTTGGTATCATTGGAAGGAGCATTCATTGGTCTATCAAATTCTTCTTATTTGTAATGTGCCTGATTTTAAGTGATGCCACTAGAGCGCGTTTTTTGACATTATAACAAAAAATTGCAAAATTGTCTGAAAAATCAAATGCAATTATATGACTTTTTATCCATCAAAATGTAGTGGAATGATACCTTAATAGGCTATTGAAAACAGTATCTCGATATAAACATTTTTCACCGCAAATCTCTTAGACGAATAGTTTGCGAGATACTGCACTTTGCATTCTTATCTGGCCACCCTGTAAATAACACATATTTTGGAGCTAGTTTTGCGCTAAATTTGGCTGAAGCATCTGACAAAATTTTATTTCTTCTCCAGACTTTATGACCCTCATTGAAAATATGATCTCTTTTCTGAAGATTTTAATTCGATACATTTTTCTGATGAGCCTTATGTAATCTTTCTTTAACTGTTTGAAAAACATCACGAAGCCCCTTGATATCCTGAACATAACTATCCCTGCTGTCAGGTAAAAGTTCAATATCTTGGGTGCTAGAAAGATTACCATAATGTTCACCAGAGACCGGTACATGACGGCCAAAAGTCAAAATAGTTGGACTAAATTGGGTCACCTCATGGGTAGCTGTATTAATGGCTTGCTGAATCTTGAATAATTCCCTATCCCAATCCTTATGTTCCTCAACGTAACTTATTATTGCTTGACCTATTGTTTTGTTAGTCCTTTCCATAAAATTACATTGCGCAGAATATCGCGGAGTATACCAAATTTTCTGGACTTTGTATGTATCTGCTAATTTCTTGAAGATCTTACCAGCAAATTGCTGTCCATTATCGCAAATTATGAATTGTGGAACACCAAAGACCAGAAAAACCTGATTCTCCATGAATCTAACCACATTAGTCGCTTTAGCATCGCGCATAGGACATAACAATGTATATTTAGTAAAAAAATCAAAACAAATAGGTGAAGCCTTTGGAAGATCTGGGATACGGTCCCATGATGTCTACAGCAATGGTCTGGAAAGAAAACTTGACATTTCTCTCAGCACCCATGAGTCCCATACGAGCAGTGTTAGATAACTTTTGCGATTGACAAATTTTACAAGACCTAACATATCTCATGATATCACTCCTCATTTTGGGCCAATAGTAGTGCTGCTGAATTCTCGAAAAGATTTTAAAAAATCGAAATGACTACACGTAGGTGGATCATGTGAATCCTTGATTACAGATAACCACTGCGATTTCGGGACAACTACTTTCCATTCGACTATGTTCGTTTTAATGGGTATCATAAAAAGGATAAATTTATATAGTAAATCATTTTCAACTCTGAACTAAGAATATGCCTCAGGATCTTTTAGAACTTTATTTCGTAATGAGGAGTACCAGGTATCGGAAACTTCAGACTTGACTTCGATTAAATTAATTTCCGGAGTGTCCTTTTCCGAAGAAGGAATTCTAGATAAAAAATCAAAAAAACGGTTATTAACACCCTTTTTATAGGTTAATTCAAAGGTGTGCTGTCGCAACTTGACAGCCCATCTGGCTAATCGATCAGAAGGGTCCTTTAAATTATTTAACCACAGAAGACTATGGTGATCAGTAGTCACCTTGAAAATTGTACCCTCAATATACGGACGAAATTTATCAATAAGAAAAATTAAACTTAGCAATTCTCGTTCCGTGATGCTATAATTTCTTTCCGATTTTGACAACGTTCGTGAGGCATAGGCTATCACTCTCTCGGTACATTGAACCTCCTGAGTCAACATTCCACCCACGCCCACATCACTCGCATCGCACTGGATGGTAAAAGGCAATGAAAAGTCAGGCGAACATAAGATGGGTGCCGACACAAGCACGTTCTTGATAGCAAGAAAAGCAGCTTCTGCCTCAGAAGTCCATTCAATTGATTGCTTCTCACCCTTACCCTTCAGTAAAGCACTGATAGGAGCAATTAAAGTGGAAAAATTATCTATAAACCTTCTATACCACGAACATAAACCCATAAAACGTTTAATCTCTGTACTTGTAGTTGGCCGAGCATAGTTAACCATAACCGAAACTTCCGCAGGGTCAGTCCTTATACCTTGTCTGTCAATTATAAAACCGAGATAACGAAGAGACGTCTTAAAAAACCCACATTTTTTCAAATTCATCGTTGAATTAGCTTCTTGTAAAATAGTTTTTACCTCAGATGAAAGCTTAAGATGTTCTACAAATGAAGAAGAGACAATAATGATATTATCCAAATAGGTGAATAGGTAAAAAAAAAATACATCCTAACAAAAACCTGTCCTGATGTTGAAGTCCTCTTCATAAGTCCCAATCACCCCTATCCAAGGTCTATTGTTGCCCGTTTGAGAAGATGGGCAGCATAAGTCCTCGCCGCCAAATCCACCCTGAAGATGGGCTGTTGGTAAGCCCAACCATCAATGTGTCCTAGGGTTGTCTGCTCCAGCCAGGATCCGGTCGTGGTTAATGAGGGAAAAGTGTCCAAGGTGTCCTTGATGGGATCAGGACAGAAGTACTGCTGGTGAGGTTGGTACTGACTCTACCAATAGCCTAACACCTCAACAAGTTGGACTCCTCCAAACACCCTAGTAGAAATATAGGTTCTAACATCTCTGACAGACACAAAAAATCAAAATTCGCAGGCAACAATACGAAGTGATCTGCATTCTGAAAATTGACACTTACCTTCCATGAAGGGTTACAACTTTCCAATAAAACAAAATGGGGCCATGCTGCAGTGCTTCTCAGGAAATTTGGCAGTCTCCAGGTGGCAGGACAAATCGACCAAAAGGTCCAACAACGTAGTCACGTTCGGCGAAGTAAATTTAAATCTCACAGATCCCCCATCAGGGTGCTGACATCAAGTCAAAGAAAAATTACTTGCCGACACATGTGACTTCATCATGGCCACCAGGAAAAAGCCTCGAGTCGAGGAAGAAGCCGGAAATCTGTCATCTCCTCACATCTTACGACTTCCTGCAATTCCAGGGTAACAACTTCAACTAACTAATGTCCCTGTCGAAATTGTCTATTCCTATTGGTCAGGAAACGAAACGAGCAGGTTACACTCAGTGGCAGGACACGGCAGGACAGATATGTGACGTCAAAACAGCATAGAACAAAAGACCACTCTGAATGTAGCTGACGAAATTCGACATTTCGCGCTGCAAGAAATGTTAACCTATTTCGTTAACCTACCAAAATATCCCAGAAAAATAAAAGAAATTCATCCTGAAAACAAATTATGCAATGCTGGGGAACACCACAGGTAGGTAAGTCATAAAATTTTCCTATTTGAACATCACATTCAATGATCAATGATACCTTCTGACTCGTAACAGGACTTTGTTGAATACTTGAAGTATTCTCTGTTTCAGAACCTGTTTACATTGGATCAGCACAACCCGAGGTTAAAATCATCACATCCTACAGGTGTACTGATTACCAGAAGATACTGTAGTTCTGAAAATCATGTGGTACCTATTAATCAGAAAGCTTTATGATCAATAAATGTGGCAGTAAGGTTTGTTCTTTGATAAACTGATCTGAGGTCCTGTAAGTATGTTCCCTATATTGACTTTATTGATAAACCGCAAAAACAAAATATTTATTGTAGCAATTTTGAATGCTACAATATGCCTGCATAATGCTTTGGGTAGGGCTATCATTCGTCTGGAGTGCGACTTGGAGGCGTGGTGTTTATCAGGATTTTCGATGGTGCAGCATTAACATCTAGCAGCAAGAAGATTATACCTGATCTAAGTAGCATTGCAGACGGTGATGCAATGCCGGGTATGATTTGGACATGTCACCGAAGGCTCTGAATGTAAGTTTGATGTTTGGAAATAGGCAATTTTCTCAGGGAGTACCGTGCACGATTTACGCAATGTTCCATTATCACTATTGTAATTTTTGTTTTTCAAAAAATTTAAATGGCTTCGAATTTAAATTTTCTCCAGCAAGGGGGGTGGTGTAACATCCACATTTTGTAAATGTTACTTTTTATATGGAATATTATGAGTACCAAGTATTTTGCGGAACAATCAGAATTTCCATCTCAACTTTGATTGTCGCCAACTTTGTTTTATATAATACTGGTAGGATTTGTTGTGTTTATGTGTTTCAGATTTCGTGAGGCTTACCTTGTTTGATTTGAAGTTATTTGGTTCGAATCTAGAATTAATTCGTTTGTTTACTTTGGGATTTATAGATCAAAATCTGTAGTTATTCTTCTTTTTTTTTTCAATTTTCACTGCGAAGATTAGCGCCAAGTTCACTTTGTGTCCTTGACATTGTATTCAAGAGTATTTATATCAGTCAAACGGAAGTGATTTCATGAGTGTGAATATTAAAATCTGATAATGTTTGATTTGTGCCTTGAAACAAGTTCTAATTTGACTGATTGACAAGTGAACTTCAGCATGAACTGAAGAACTGAAAGAAGGTGCTGAAATCGTTCCTTTCTGTTCCTGGCATACGACAAGTGAACATGTGTGAGATTTCCAAAAAACGTCATTTCTAAAAATCCACAAATTTCCAAAATGAAGATCACATAAATGGTAACTATGAGTTTTTGATATCACGTTCTCATTATGTAAAAGATTATTTTGTGGAATCTGTCTATAATCGAGTTTTGAACTGTGAAATCTATCAAGATCAAGGGTATAGTACTACAGCGTGTGCTATAGTTCTGCCAGGCTTGCTTATTTGCTTACTTGTTTGAGATACTTCGACTGCTTTGACTAGCTATCACCAGCTATTACTGCTACTAGTAATATCTATTTAATTTTTGATAATCATTGATACCATTAGCCTCCATTTTGGTACCTATCAAGAGGCTAATGTGAACCTCATGTGAGGTTAATCTGCAAATTTTTGTGAAACAGTCCCCATAGTAAGTCTGTACCGGCTGATGAGCTTTATGTTCCTGTAAAAAGAAATTTTATTATATTCGAAAGCACTGGCTAAGCATAACTAGGTTGTTGTTGCTGTATCCAAGGGCTCGTAGTATCAGAAATCTGAGATGGGTGTCACTCCCATTTCCGCTAATGGAGCTGGACATTGGGAAGTTATTATGAAGTAGGTGTCTTCCAACCTACATCTTCAAGATGGGATGCTGCTCCACCAGGGTTTCATAATTTGTTTTTCACCAAATTTTACTGACAAGGTATCTTACCAATTTAATATGGAAAATTGATTTATTTTTGATATGATTATCTTCAAATATAAAATATTATTCTATATCTAATCAGAAATATTTCTATTGTGCAAATTGAATGCATTCAATCTAAATTCAGAAATATTCAAATATATGGGATATCTCATGCATAATTATTCCTAGTGATAAAACACTAATTTCATTATTTATATGCATGGAAGGAATTTTATGATTTGAAAATTGTAAGTACCTAGAACAACTGAGTGTCAGTAAAAAAATCTAATTTAAATTGTATTTTTATTTGTTATTGTGACAGATGACGATATCCTGAGTAGGTGCGCACAAGCGCAGTAGGAAAGGATAGGTGGTGGCTAGGTGAAAACTCTCTCTCTTGCCCTGGCTGTCGAATAAGGCAGATGTACTTGAGAGTAATAAACGTATCGTACAGATCAAATATATTTTAAATAACCCACAACTCTAATAGTAAAAGGAATTAAGTAACTCAAGACGTTACATTTTGGCGACGAGGTAAAAGGAAAAGACAATAAAAACGTGAAAGTTGAAAGTCGATTCAATCGTGCTACCACGTGTTACCGCGAAGTGATTATTAGCAATGGCGGCCGGTATAATAGTACACGTGAGTGAATTTAATGGAATGTCGGACGATTGGCAAGTTACGGGGAAAGACTAGAGCAATACTTTTGCGCAAACAAAATTGAGGACCCGAAAATAAAAGTAGCGACATTGGTTAGTTTAGTTGGCGACGCGACATATAAGCTATTACGGGATTTGTGCGACCCGGTATTACCGAAAGACAAGACTTATGATGAGTGTCAGTAAAAAAATCTAATTCAAATTGTATTTTCATATGTTATCCTATTCTTAGGCATTTGCAGATTCTATCTACAGAGACTGGCTTAAGAAAAGAGGTTTGTCAAACTTTAATTTTGATGTAGATGGCGTCCATTTAAGATCATCCCTGCCACTTGCAAATATTTTTGATTGGCTATATAAGATCAAGTAAGTTATCGAACCACGACCTTTTGCCCTGACTATATGAGCTAACCGTTCGCATAGTATAGGCAGAAAATAATTTTCTCAACTTTTACTGCTATAAGATGTACCATGGAGAACCAAGATTCCAGTGGTGGAGCATTGGGTAGATACTTTGATCGGTTCTTGAAATATACCAATATAATGAGCTGTCGTCAATTGTTCAATCAACGTGATATTGATTGACACTGGCACTTGTTGACAATGGGCTTCTTCATCCGAGAGTTGTAGAATTTGGTAGACACAGTCCTGGGAACTCTTGTTGAACTGGATGGACTTGGGCACAGGTAGTCTGGGTTAATTTTTCTGCAAGGCTGTTCTGTATATTGGTAGAGTGCAGTATTCATAGTCAGATAGGCTGAAGGAGGGATAATGGTGGTAGAATTTCTCGTGGAATGGAATACAGGTGGTAATGAGTGAATTTTTCAGGGTGTAGAAGGGGAAAGTGCAGAATAAAAATGATCATATTATTTGAAAAGTAAGCGTCGACGGAGATAACATCGTAGTAATTGAGCAGTTCTTTTTCGTCGGCGTATAATAATTGTTCTCTCATGTGGTTTTCTAGCATTATACCAATTATGTATTTCAACTCATTGGTCTTGATGATACTACTAAGTAGTGTGTTTGTTCTCGCAAATGTGATGGCATTCTCGAGATCTGTTAGAAGTTGAAGTATTATTTGTAGAGACAGGTTCAGTTGGTCGAGAATATTTCTTGTTCGCAAATAGTGATTGAAATCGAAAACGAATTTATTGAATTTGGAGCGGACATTATCGATTTCATCAGCAATCACTTGTTGATTATGTGTTATCAATGTGATCGTTGGATTGAAGTTTTGTATCAATTTGGTGGTCAATGATACAAGGTCATTTATTCGGCGTATTACATTTTTTTGGTTATTTTGGAGGGCTGAAATGTCTCTGTCATATTTTTCGGCGTCTTCTTGATCAAGTTTGCCAGATATTGATTTCACTATACTCCCAAGTCCATTGAAGAGTCCTCTCTTGGCTCTGTGTGAAGGGTAGATTGATTGAAGTTTTCGATTGACTGAATCTAGTTGGTATCGAAGTCCTTGGTCGAAGTTATGCAAGCTCTCGAAATAGGGGTAACTGAGGCCTTCATTTATTGATTCCGTGACTGCTTCGTATTGGTTATGTATCGCATCGATTTCTTGAGCAATTGGTGTTAGGTTGTAGAAATGAATAAAGTCATGTTCACTATTTTGAATCCTTGCTGCACCCAGGTTGAGGGTAGTATGCCTGGATTGTCTTTCAGGTCCTGGATCTTTATTTCTTGTCCCTTTGTGTGTGTCCATCTGTAATGGGATTTGAGTGTCAGTAGTCTGCTTTGATTTGGCTCGGATGTTTTTCATGTTTTTCTTATGGCAAGTAGTTTTCGGTAAATTTACTGTCACTTGATTGTCTGAATCAACTGTTCGAGGATGAAAACGAGGAAGTAACTTATTTCTTTTAGCAGTAGTTCTAGTGTATATCTTCGTATTCGTCTTGTAGGAGATTGGTGGTTTCCTTTTTTTGTTCAGTTTTTCGATTACCTTTTCTTTGATGTCGAGTGCTCTGCGATTCAATTCTTGGTAGACGATTTCAGTTTTTTCTCGATGTTGCTAGGTGTAATTGTTGATTAAGGTTTTATTTATTTCTATATCGAAAGGATCTTGGGTGTCGAAATGTCCATTGAGAACATATATCGGTTTTTGTTTCGTAACTTAGAATTGCATAGGGCATTTGTTCTCTCACATTGAAATTTGTTTTTCCTTCTTTCAGTGCTCGCAGGTGTTCAATTAGTGTGGAGTGGAAGCGTTCTATCATACCGTTAGACTGTGGGTTCTCTGGCGTAGTATAGTGTATCTGAATGTTGTGCGTATTACCAAATTCTTGCATGAGGCCATTCTTAAATTCGGTACCATTGTCTGATACGATTATGTGTGGTAACCCATGGTGGGTGATGAATATCAGAAGGGCATTCAAAATATTTACTGAATTCGATCCTTTTATTGGATAGGCCTGTCCGTATTTTGAAAATGCATCGATGACTGTCAGGAATTTCTGTCCATTGGCTTGAAATGTGTCCACATGAATTATTTCTAGAGGTTTCGTTAGTGTTGGAGTTACCATAAATTTTGGCTTACTAGGGTTTGTATTTGTTCATTTGGCAATTTTCGCAAAGACTAATATATTCTTCAATGTCTGTTTTCATTGACGGCCAATAGTATAGGTTCCTAATTGAATAAGTTCCTCTGAATCATTTAGCGTCCTTGAAGCGTACGCGATCGGTTTATCTTTGCCTATCGAGCCTTGTGATAGAATAGCTCCGATTGCAAAGTTGCTTGCGTCAGTCGTTAGGTTGAAGATCTGATTGAAGTCTGGGTATTGCAGTAGCGGTTCGTAAATGAGGAGATTTTTGCATGTCTCGAAACATTGAATGAACTATGGAATATGTTCAATTGTTGAATCTTTCTTCAAGCAAAGAGTGAGTGGCTTGGTGATTTTCGCAACATCTTTAATGAATTTCCTGTAATACCCAAGAAGTCCTAGGAATCCTTTGATCTGTTTTGTCGTTCTTGGGATAGGATATTTCAAGATTGCGTCTATTTTCAGTGGCTTTAGCTTCATTCCTTCGGGTGTTATGATATGGCCTAGAAATGCGAGTTCCTTCTTCAGGAACTCAGATTCATCGAGTTGTATTTTTAGGTTGGTTTCGTGTAGTCTTCGAAATACTTTGGTCAGGTTAATTACATGTTCTTGGAGAGACGTTGAATATATGATAATGTCATCCATATATACTAGACATATGTGACCTTGTAGTCCTTTCAGGACATTATCCATGACGCTCTGGTAGGTTGCGGGCGAGTTTTTGAGCCCAAATGGCATCCTTACGAATTTATAGTGACCATTCTCGACATTGAAAACTGTTTTCGGTATATCTTCTTTGGCCATTTCGATCTGGTGGAATTCACTCGCAAGATCTAACGTTGTGAAGTACTGACATCTTTCAAGTTTATCCAATACATCTGTGATGTTCGGTAAAGGGTACTTGTCATCGATAGTCTTTTCATTCACCTTCCTATAGTCCACTACGATGCGCCATTTGATTTTTCCAGAGGCGTCGGGTTTTTTCGATACTACCCAAATCGGTGAAGACCAGGGTGATTCGTTTGGTCGAATGATGCCTTGTTCAAGCATAGATGAAACTTGCCTTTGTACCTCTGGTATGTGTACATGTGGAAATCTATAGGACTTCGTATACACGGGAATTTCGTCTCTGGTTTTGATGCGGTGTTTGACTTGATTTGTGAATGATAAAGGTGTATCGGGCTTATGGAAAATGTCTGAGAATTTTCTGCATATTCTGAGTATTTGTTCTCTTTCTTCTGCGTTCATGTGGTCAGTACGTATTAAATTTTCGACGTCAACTTCTTGGTTTTCTAGGGGAACTAAATCTGCTGAATATAAGTGATATTCCTCTAGGTTTATCAGGGATGTATTGACCGAATCTGAGAATGATAATAGGAGTTCATCGTCGCTGTTGTTGATTAATTCTGCCCATGCTAGTTGATTGCATGCTATAGATATAGTTTCTCTTAGAATGGCACCTTGGATATTTTGACGTGGTAAGACTATGGTTCCTTCCTTTTCTTTCACAGGTAACCAAACTTTTGTTATGGTATGAGGTTCTAATTGGACTGAATAGAAATATACTTTACTGGACTCGTAGTATTCGATTGGAATTATTGAGTATTTTGTTATCAATTTTGAATCTGGAAAATTTAGATAGGCTTGCATAAATTCCAAATTATCTAATCCAATTAGTCCATCAAATGTTTTGTGAAATTTAAATAGATAGAATTTTAATTTGCTATTACTGTTGAATTCTTGGAAACTCGGAATTTCGGCTGAATAATCTTGGGAAAAATTGATGTTACTACGAAAGGTTCGTGCTTTATACAGTCTTTATAATTTTTGAAGACAATTTCAGGATTCAGAAACGATTTTGTCGAACCTGTGTCAATGAGTAATTTTAATGGTGGCTTAGAAATAGTGATATAGGGTAGTTCTTTTTTATCGGCAAAAGTATGCAATTCTATTATGTCTCGACTGTTGGATCTGTGTCCTGATAAAAGTTTTCTTGCTCTTCTGCTGTGTACAAGAGTTCTTCTTGTTGGTATTCTTCTTCGAGTAGACCTTCATTATAGTTATATGAGGGTTCTTCACAATATTGGTTATGTTGTTCAATATTGAATAATTCCTCTGACGTGAATGTGGGTCTTGATTGAGGGTGAGCTTTGAACATTTGTGATCGTTTTCCTTGTGCTGTTTGATCGGTGTTTCTAGTGCTCACACTCATCGGTGTTGGTCTCGGTTGCGATGGTCCTGCATTATTTCGGTTAGTCCATACATTTTGAGGTTTGCTAAAAACTTGCGAGTTGCGAGAAAAACCGTGGTGTTGGAGGGTTTGGTCTGGGCGCTATAGCTATTGGTCCTTGTGGAAATGAGCGTTGGGACTGATTTTGCCAAGTTTGTTCATATGTTGGGTATTGAACAGAGTACATCAGATTTGATTGTGGTCTGGTGAATCTCTGCATTTGCATTGGCTTCTTGTTCGTTATATTCGGTGCCGGGTTGTTACTTCTCTGAAGGTATCGAATGTTACTCTGCTCTTGTATATACTGCAAGGCAATTGCCAAATTGCTTGGTCTCATCGCTTTTTTTTTTTTTTTTTTTTTTTTTTTTTTTTTTTTTTCTCGTTTGGCATTTGTCTCATATTAACAAGATCCCTGGTGATACTATTCTCATCTCGTTGATCTGAGAAATTCTGCATGAGCGTATTTTTTATATCTTCCCATCTCTCGCATCCGTAGATGGATATAACTCCTTTTGCTCGCCCTGTTAGCTTGCTCACTATGCCTGTTAGCAAAAGAGTATTCTGCAAACAAGTGGCATTTGCCGGTGTCGTATCGTAATAATGATGTAAGAGAGTGATAGCTATCTTGATGAAACTATATAGCTCTTTCGGATTTCCGTCGAAATTTGGCAGGACGCACAAAGTTTTAACGTCAAAATATTATATTTCCATGGTAGTTGAGTTATCGGTTGATGAGATCGTTAACTTAGGTAATAATGAAACTAAATCTAGCTCTGCACTATGATCACTTAAGGAACAGAGGAATCTTACATGAATACTCACAGGATAATGGTGATGACTCGGTGCATTCCTTATTCTGCTTTCTTCCTTCTGGGGTTGGTCCTAGGTGGTGAGCTGCGATGCTGCCTTCCTGAGACGTGGGTTCTTTTCTTCTAGAATCGCGAACTAACGTTAGAAAACGACGAGGATCTTTTTCACAGACTCTTTCGCGATCCTACCGACTGCGCCAATTAAGTTTGTGTTTTCAAAAAATCCGTTTTCAAAAAAGATTATTCATTTCAAACACGAACAATAATTATGTGGTTCAAGTTGATACAATGATATATAAAGTCAGACTGAGGTCATTAGTTGAAAATGGAATAATGTGAACTCGCTTAGGCCAGCGTTGCAGTGGTGTCCTATACCTCGCTGACTACGGAGGAATCGGGTTGTCTTCAAGATGTAACTTACAGCTTTCGTACTTGTTTTGTTTTGATAACATAAGCCAATTTTTATTACCATTGTTTCAGTTACGATACCATGAAATAGTGGTAATAAAACTCCGATTGGCTTTACTGATGAAACTGTTCTGAAAGCAGGGGTTATGTCAGTCTTGAATGCAGGACTGTCTGTAAAGTCTGCAGCTCTTCGTCATAATATATCATGCACAACATTGAAAATATGCATTGAAAAATGTCGCTACAATGAACCACATTTTCCGAAGATGTTTCCCAATTATGATGTACGAAGAATTTTTTTCTAGAGAAGAAGCTGAATTGAGTAGATATCTCATAAAATGTGATAGATTACATCATGGCCTGCCACCTGACCCTACCAAGAGACGTGGGTTTGACTTAGCTGTAGCTAATAACAGAACCATACCTGACCCTTGTCGCAAAAATTCATCTGCAGTTAAGGAGTGGTTCACGGCTTTTCTGAAAAGGAATCCTACAATTTCAACTACCGAGTCAACTTCTATAGCTTGATGTATGGCGTTCAATAAGCCTATAGTCCACAAATTTTATGATGATTTGAAAGTCATCTATGATAGATATCCATGTTTGAGTCCTTCAGTCTACAAATTTTATGATGATTTGAAAGTCATCTATGAGAGATATCCAAGTTTGAGTTCACACAGGATTTATAACACACGAAATTTATCACCGTTCAAGGATCTACAAAATTTATTGCGCAAAGAGGTCAAAGAGGGGTAGGTCATATTACTTCTTCTGGAAGGGGAATCCCAGTTACAATGTGTGGGGAAATTAACGCTTTGGAAGCTGTGTACCAACACTTTCAATTCTTCCCAGATGTTTCTGCAGCAGGTACGATCGGTGCTGCTACACCCTCAGGGTGGATAAAGTCGGCAATATTCATTCAATGGATGCATCATTCTATCAAATATTCGTAACCAACCCTGGATGATCCTGTTCTTTTGATCGTGAATAGTCATGAGGCACCCACGACCTATGAAGTCATCAGATTAGTCAAGTATTCCGGAGTATTATCATAAGCTACAACCTCTAGAAATGTTTGTTTATGGCCCTCCAAAGCAATTTTATAATGACACCTGCAAATGGCTCGCATCGACTGTTGAATGTTGTATATTCAATGGCATTCACCCAGAGGAATTGCGTATCAGGTTTTGAACATGCAGGAATTTTTTGTTAGTATAAATATATATGATGAAAGTGAATTCTTACCTGCCGAAGTAATATATCGGTCTTCTACTAGTTATGTTACACCAGTAAAAGCAAAGATTCTTCTCAGACAACCCACGACTCATCCAAATCGAAACATACCATTAGATATGGTTGAGGATGTGCCGCTAGATTATATGCACTTAGTTTTGCTGGGTGTTACTGAAAAACTTCTTGTTGGAACTTGGGTATTTGGTAAACCACCACATAATTTACCAGCTAGAATAATTAACACCATGAATTTATCAATAAAACAGATAGCTGTGTATGTACCATCTGAATTTCCTAGAAAGTCACGAAGCCTTCCAGAGAGTAAAAGGTGGAAAGCAACTGAATTAAGATTATTTCTTATATAATATGTATGATAATTTTTTTATGTCTTTTTGTTAGTATCACAATATTAGTATCTTCCTCTCTAACAAACCTATATGATTATGCAGAAAGATTACTCATCTACTTTGTTCAACAAACTCAAAATATTTATGGTCGTCACTACATGTCCCACAATTTTCACAACTTATTACACCTCACAGATTGTGTTCGTCGTTTTGGGCCATTGGACAATTTTAGTAACGTTTCCAGTGAAAATTTTTTACAGATTTTGAAACGGTTGGTCAGGAAGGGTGATAAACCCTTGCAACAAATAGTAAAAAGGTTATCAGAAGGTATTCTTGTCTCAAAGCCAATCAAGTCAGAAACTTATTTTGATCTCAAACATGAAAAAAACATATCACCCTTATTACCCTACCCTCAATATTTGAAATTAGTGGAAACAACATTCACACTGAATGCAGGGTACAAGAGGGATAACTGTTGTGGATTCGGTTTTTCCAATACCAAAAATTCAACAGTAGCCCTAGTAAAAAAATTCCAGTTGAAATGTGATTTCTTCCAAACACCATGCAATTCTTCCATTCTGGGTGTGTATTTCGTGAAAAAATTATGTAACAAATTTGTAATAGTTAATATTGAGGATATTTCACAAAAATATGTTCGGCTGCCTCATGAAGATGGTTTTGTTGTATTTCCATTAATGCACGCAGTTGGATATTTTTCTAAATAGAATCTATTATTGAAGATGTAGTTTTATAACATGTTGAAACAAGTTTTATTCTATTTTAGTTTTTGGGGAATAATGTTCCAAGCTATTTTGCTTGTTCTCATACTATACAATTTAACTTTCAGAGTTAGCTTGAGGGCTGGAGCCAAATAATTCATTAAATTTATTTCACATTTTATTCCATATGAATTCTCCCTGGGGTGGAAAACTTATTGAGACTGGTGTCTGTACACAAAAATCTAATTATTTTTGAATACATGTTGATAATTTTGAATATCCTTTCAAGACTTCTTGGTACTATTGAATATTTAATTTTCTAACCAGAATCTTGGGTACAGTATAAACGTTTGTCAGGGGTTGTCTAACCCTCCAGGTTCTTACTTGTATTTGTATAAAATATTTAATTCTTAATTCCTGATATATTTTATAATTATGTAATTTCTAGTCTAATTTATAGTACATTTGCAATAATTATCAGCTTTTTTTTTATCATTCATGTATGTTACTTGAATTAATACTGCTATTTTGACAGAAACTGCTATTAACCTACTTGAGCAAAATGGAAGGGTGGCAAATTGTAAAATTTATTGAAGAGAATGATATGGTTTGAGGCAGTGCCCACTTCCTGGATATTTGAAGAGTCCGGATATTACAAATGTTTATGGCCAGATACTATTTCCGGAACAAAGGTGAGAGCTTCTATTCGAGCGAAAACAAAACCAACTGAAACCTGGAAAAGCGTTCCTGTGGAAATTTTGAGTAGTTCACCATATGACAATTTTATAGTGGCAACTAAAAAAGCTGGCATGGCCAAGTATACCAGTGAGCTGGATACTGAAAGTGAATTCTCAAAAGAAGACGTTTCGAAAACAAGAAGGAAGAAATAGAATTCACGTTATTTATCTCCTGAAGATGAAACATCTCCCCCAGAAAAAGTTATCAGGAAATCACCACGGTTAGAATTACCAACACCTCCTGGTAAGTTGAATTCAGGTGTTCCTAACTGATATTTTTCTTCAAATCGTTTTTGCATACGTTTGAAGTATTTCCTGTTTGTAGTTTTAATTTGTTATTATATCAGACAAAATAGATTTATTAATATAATTTCTAGGTCATAATTCACAACTAGCCAGCTCATCACAGTCTGAAACATTAGCAGTGGTAAAACGAAATTTAAACTTGGAAAAGGAGGTGACCACACAATTATCAATTCCAAACACCAACTCGGAAACACTAGCAGTGGTAAAACGAAATTTAAATTCGGAAAAGAAGGTGACCACACAATTAACAATTCCAAACACCAACTCGGATTCATCTGCAAAACCTGCCTCTTCTACTACAGTAACACAGAAATCTTTGTCCTGTAAAGGTCAGTAAATCTCTTACCCCTATATGATTATGGATGTATGACTACAATTTCCTTTGTTTTTTCAGATTCTACTGAAATTATAAAACTTCTACATATTATAAATGGAAGGATTACACAAAATGCAGAATTGATAACAGCCATACTCAATTCTAGAATTGAAAATAGCATCCAAGAAAATCATCCAAAAGCAATAGATATCTATATCCCTGCCAAGTCTTACATGGAATTGATGGAATTGGACAAAAAACTGAGTGACAAAAACACAAGAGAATTTATGGTAATTTTTACAGCATCAACAATTATATTGAATCAATAATTCCACTTGTAGTTGACCAAGCTTATTCATGTTGGGGGCATTGATATTAAAGATGTAATCAGAAGATGTATGCCTCAATTAGTTGATGATGAGATTTTGAGGCAGTTAGCTGGGTCGGACGAAAAGGAAAAAAGAAGTTTTCTCATCTCGATACGGCTACTTCAATTAAAGGTAAATATATATTCTAGTAGCCGAAATGTTAACACCTCTGTCCCTTTACCCAATCTTTATTGGGCGGGCGGTTTTTGACATATTCAATATATACTTCATAAAATTTCTCCATTATCTTTATACATTGTATAGAAGAACATACATTTGGTCATTACTTTTTTAGAAGTCATTCTAAAAAAGTACATATAACCTTAGGGTTTTTACGATTGATACTATCAATCAAAATGCATAATTGGCAAGGGAAATATTATTATCATGGATATTTTATTAATATATTTTTTAGAAGTATGTAAGAAAAACCCACTCACCAAACACTTCACTGAAAAACAAGTGGAAGAAAGACTTGCTATTTTCCTGGCCAAAGCTTCTGAGAGGTGCATTAGGAAAATGTGAGTAATTTTTCATTGTATAAGGTACTTTCTCTCAAATTGTTTGTTTTTAGGAATAAGGAAAACAAACAAAAAATCCCTGATGAAGAATCGATGCAATAATAATACATAGTTGTTTATATTTGTTTTCAGAAATGTTTGTTTTGTTAGAATTTTTGATAATTTTCAAGAAAGTCTATCGAAGAATGTCTATTTATTTGTTTTATTTTGTAATAGTTATTTTTAATATAGTTTTTCGTTACTTAAAATAATTGACATTAATTAAACCCTTTATCTAGGTATGTAAACTGGGACACCCTGTATATTATCTACTAATGTTCAAAAAGCATATGCTATGCAGTACGAAAATATATTCCTGGCATATATTTTTATGATATAGAATATATGTATAGCATATGCCATGAATATGTTTAAGGATATTAAAAGATATTCCTGGAATATGTTTCATGGTGACATTGGATATCCATTGAATATTCATATCACATGTTTTGGAGGATATGGGATATTCCTGGCATATGCCAATATTCCGGTGGGATATTCATGCAATATGATTGTGCCGTATGGGTAAGAAGGAGGAATTATTTATGCAAAGGACCCACTTTCTTCTGACATATTGATGGTTATGACGGATTGAAATCATATGGCATAGCAATACATGGATGTAAAAAAAGTATGTGTGTGTTCGAAGAGTGTTTTTAACCGCCAACTTAGTTGCAAAGCAACCCTCGTAAGTCTAGGACTTTTTAGGTGTCATCCGACGCACTACTCAATTGGTTACCGTGGAGCGTCCGAAGGATTGAAATCTAGCTACCAAGAATGTTCGGTTGGTCACCTATCTCCTCCCGCTAAACGATACTATAGAAATGAATAAATATTTCTAATAGTCGCCGGGATTTGAACCGCGGACCCTCAGGCTCATAGACCAGCGCCTCTGCGCACTCGGCCACCAACCCAGTTGATGGACTTTCGAGTTTGAGAATCATATTCATCATAAAATTAAAGTTGTGTCAAACCTAATTCAATGAAATTCTCACAGATGAACAATGTCCTCAGGAGTCGATCAGTTTTCAGACCCATTAATGTTATGAAATAATTTCTTATTTCAATGAAAAAACCACAAACCTCCTATGAAAATAAAAAAAGTCATATTTAATTTTTTCGATTAGTTTTCATTATTGAAATTTCCTCAAGTTTCTGATACCTCGCACTCTATCCACGATGATATTTGGAATCAATTGGTCATCGATATGAAAAATTTAATAGTTTTTCACAGAAACCTGTCCTGTACGATATTCAACAAAAACCACAATCTTAAAATGCTTCGACAAGAATGGATATAAAATCAGTTGCAGTGAGGCCACTTCTGGAACTCATCTGACTTATCAGTGCATTGATGATATCTACGATGTTATGTGGAGAATGGATAGAATAATCTATTGTGAGGATATTGCTTCCTAACCAGAATGTCAGCCAGGTAATACAGGGCGAGTACTCGAAAACAAACCTAATTGAATGTTGAACGGTATCGAAAGCTCTGCCGATTGCTGTAGGTACATTCTGAATTATGGATTACCAGAGATGTACCACGTAAAGTGCTGCTTTTTGCATAAAAATCTGATTTCCAAAGTTGATCGCGCTATCTTTTTTATCAATATCACCTTCTCGTTAATAGGTGATTTGATACCTTTGCATTACCTCAGTTGAGTCAGTTACATATTTACGAATTGTTTCCTCAGTTTTATAGCGTTTCTGAAGTTTGTTCACTGCAATATCGAAAAAAGTTCACTCAATTAGATTTTTGAATAATTATTCGAAGTGAACTGAGTAAGAGCAAATTTGTGTATCATTTGATTATTTTTTAAAGGTTCACCTACCTGCATATAGATGCCAATTTAAATCGCGGACTTTTAGAGATCATCAGAAAATTTCGAGTCAAATATATATGTGAAGTTCCGTATATGAGGTATTTGAAATTTGAAACAATGAATATACAGGACTGGAATCATAAGCTCCGAATACATGGGCGCATCAGGGGCGTGTGTCCTCTCCCCACCACAAAAAATATCAGGGGGCAACGCCTTCTGGATCTTCTGTCTACAGTAGTATTTGAAATTAGCCTTATATCCCTTCTTATCATTTTTCCGAATGAGATCTGATTATAGATCATTGCAATAAGAAATATCATGACATATTCTGTAGCTCAGAGCAGTCTATACAAACAATGATCCTGCTGTTACTGATGGATATTTAATGGAAACTTTTGACTGCTTAGGAGTCCAAAAATGATTGAAACAGATTGAGGTACTGAAAACAGACATATTATTGAACGAATCCAAATATATTTCTAACGAAAGCCTTAGCCAATATATTATGCATTAATGGAAACAGTACTAATTGAAACATGGTGGTCAATTTCAAGGAAACACTCAGCACAATTTTGGATGAATTTATTCCAGTCTATCGCAGATAATTGAGTAAACAATAATCTTATCATCAAGTTATTTTTTGATCAGATTCGATTTTATTCTCAAAATAATTCGAGGAATATAATAATTTTGTCTTTGATGGAGTATCAATATTTCTTCTTCTTGATGTATCACCAAGATTTCCTTCTAGTATCAATTCGATGGTTTCAACATTTTCATTTCAATATTTTCATTTTTATGTGTCAAATGAAACATATTCTCAAAAGTTATCTCTTGACATTTGAAATCACCTAAAATGAATGAAGAATCAGAAATGTGTCCCTTATCAGATATACCTACCATCAACAAAAACTATTTTTGTTTATTTCCAAAATCTCCACAGGATTTGTGTTCCTACCAGATATAAGTAACCTACTAACAAGATGTGCACGTCTTATGGAAGATTTGGAAATATAGTCACGTGATTGGTTTTTGTTTCAACATATTATCACAGATGGCGTTTAATGCATTAATCTTTATTTTCGTTAATGTGACGTTAGCGTTTCGCAGCTTATTCACACATCACGAACTTTCAGGAACTCACATTGAAGTACTCGAGTTGATTTGGTTACTTCACGTTTTACATAACTGTTTATTTTTTATTTTCATATAGGGAAAAGAGAAGTTTTGTTTGATAACAGAGCTTCAATAATATGGTGAAGAAATATGAATCACTATTAAATACTGATTTATCCTGGGCTGAACAAAATTACCACAGAAGATAGGTGCTGTAGATAATAACTTGAAATTTATTGGACAAAAAGTGTCTCAACATGATCTCTGCATGGAAGCAGATTCAAATTAAATAACTACTGAAAATATCCTGACATCAATTTCAGGAATTTGCTGGTGTGATGCCATGATAATAATTTCAGTTGCCTCTTCAGTATGAAAAGGCTGTTTGCCTTTGAAATTGGGTTTTCACTATTCATTCATCTCTATCTACTTATTCATAAACGAATTTTCATCAGTTTTTTTGATCATACAAAAGATAAAGAATACCTACATCGAAAATAAGTTATGTGGAGGCACCAGTTATGGCCACCTTAAGCAAATTTCATTCGTAAATTAATTGTACTCGCGACAATATTCGCAAATAAGAAGTGCAGAATTAGACAAACCAGTCTAAGAGTATTGCGAAAGGAACTGACTAAGTATCATTCTTCAAAGTATTACCACTCAGAATTAATGAAAAGAACAATAAAATGTCACTTTTGCCATTTATGGCCATATATTTCCTACTTATGGCCACAACTATTTTCTAGTTATGGCCACAAGACACCTTTTTTATGGCCACAACATTGCCCTATTTATGGCCACTGGAATGTAACTGAAGTTAACGTAAATTGTAGATATATTCATGTTTATAATGTTATAAACATGAATATATCTATATATCAACCGAGTCTGGAAAAACTATTTTGAATATTCGGCCATCTTGGAAATATTGTGGCTCTGGTAGTTTCCCCAAAATATCTGATTTGTTGATGATAGACACATCATTGTCTATATATTTGAAAGTAATTTTATTCTCGTCTAAACTATGGAGACCTTGAATTTCATATTCATGTTCAGGCAAAATATTCAAAATCTTGCTGACATATTTGTAAGTAGTAGACCCCCTTTTGCCAATTGATTTGAATGACGCCAGATAATAATCATTGAGATTCAAATCTTTTGTCGAGAAAAGATTTATCTCATATGGTTCTGGACATTCGTCATCGATGTCGTCAATACTACCTCCACTTTCTTCCCATTCTTCTTCTTCTTCGGAACTACTGGTCTCCATTCGTTTCTTTTTTGAAGCTCTGCTGGCCATGATCTTTTTCTGCCTTTCTTCTTTCTTCAGTTCTTTTTCTCTCTTCCTCTGATCTTTCTTCTTCAGCTGGTCCACCTTCTCTTGATATTTCAGTTCATGATACTGAACCCATCTGTCAGATGTGATGACACTCGGAGTGTATTCTTTTCTTTTTCTTCCCGAAGTGGGTTTTTGCCTTGGGCATGGGACAATGTCAGCAAATATTGATTCCAAGTTTCTTTCGGGTAGCACTATTGAATTTGAAGTTGAGGGCTGGACATCAACTTCCTCTTGTGTTGAATGATCCTGAACTATTGTAGCTTCATTTACTTTCGATGCAGGGGTTGAATAATCATGGGATGTTGTAGATCTAAGTTTGATTTCAGGTGTTCTTACTACAGGTATCAATTGCTGATTGATTGAAATGTCAGGTGACCAGTTTTGAATTATTGGGTAGTTTACGGTTACGTGATTTGATTCATCGGCCTCATTTGCTACTCGTAAACAGAAGTCCAATAACATCGTAGCTCGAGTATCACCATCCCAATCATAGTTGTTGAATCATGTTAAGATATCTGCTTCAATGTGAGCTTCAATGTAGTGAAGGTGATTTTTAATTCTTTCAGTATCGGTCTTGTTAGATGTTTCAACATGTCTCAAGACAATTTTTAAGAAATCTACGTTGTTCACATCAAATGGATGTAAATCAGTTGCCCTGAATCCCGAGACTATATTTTTTCCATGGCTGGGTCTTTAATGAGGCCTGAAAATATCTTTGGTACATCAGCTTTGGTAATATCCTTTCCATCGTTATCAATACGCCACTTTCTAACAGTTTTCTGCCACATCTTCTTCAAAGGACCAAACACCGCTACATCGAGTGGCTGTGAAATGTGTGTCGAATTGGGATGGAGTGCGCTCAGTATAATTTCGTTTTCACGACTGAAATGACTCAGCTCTAGAGTTCGATGCGAGCGATGACCATCTATGAATATAATGACTGGAAATGAAATCGAAATTTCTTTCAGAAAAGGAAGAAACTCATTGGCGATGTATTCGAAAAAGCTTTCTGAAGTCATCCAGCCATTTTCTGTTTTTCCAATGCCCCAATTGGCAGGAGCAGCTGCAGCCAATGCGGCTTCATACTTGTAAAAAGTTAATGGTGGAGCTAATTGTCCCATGGCGTTGACTGTAAACAAAGTGGAGATATTCTCCTTGTCAGAATTAGTAGACTCACTATAGACATTTTGTCCTCTAGGACCAATAATAAGTCCTCCTTTAGGTGCCAAGCATAAACATGTCTCGTCCATGTTAAACACTCTTTCAGGAAACGTCAAGACTCCAGAAGAATTTTCTAGCAACTGTTCTACCTCTGAGAACCAATTTCTTAGTTTTTGTTCTGTAACAGTTCCTCTGGCTTTATTTACATACTCTGCATGTTTCGTAGAAAGGATAGGATGTCTATGTAAAAATGCATAGTACCATTTTTTACCGGGTTTGTTGTTAACAAATGGCGTTTTTATGTTGGATTCATCTACCAGCTTCTTAACTGAATGAGGAAGTCATTCTCTATCAATAGGAAACCCCATTCTTGCGCAGTCTAGTAGCCAATTTACTAGCAATTTCTCATTTCCTTCTCCTAAGATCGAATCTGGTCCACAATGTCGAGGTAATTCAATTGAACATCTTCCAGATAGTTTATTACGAACAGTTGTACGAGGTACTTTGAACTCTTTGCTAGCTTTCAGCACAGGCATACCATTGTGGATAGCTCGAAGGGACTGTTTAATTTTGTTGGGTGAATACAAAAATCTCTTTAATTTTGGTTTCTCTTTCGTGATTTCTTTCCTACTCGGAGCCATAATGTTGATTCTGAAAATAGATACTATCATACTACTAGAAAATCAGTGATCAGTACTTATCTATACAGTCGGTTACTTCATAGTTGTCCCATGACTATAACTAGATTTATGCAAACCCACTTATGGCCATGTCATGGCCGTAAATGGTGAAACGCGAAATATCTTTCTCCAGTTATGGCCATGTGGGTTTTAACCAAAAATATCAGTATTATTCAGATTATCTTAGTAAACAACCAAACTATAGTATGTACTCTTAGGACCTGACTATGTATCGACGAAAAATAAATACTGATGCATGTAATAAAAAAAGATTTGAAAAAATGTATACCAAGTGTCTCAAGGAATCACAGTCCAGAAATATCAAAAACATATATCACCACATATAATTTCAAACTGTCTCATCAGCGCCACCTAGCATTGAGCATCAGAGCTGGGTATGTATGTGAAGATTACTGTAATTATTCATAATAGTTCTCTGGAGCGGAGAGGCTAAATAATTGAAATGAATACTCAAGGTGGCGATAACTAAAGTAGTGGCCATAACCGGTGCCTCCACCCGAAATAAATGGGTTTTATTTTCTATTCTTTGGTGTGACCTGTATTATTGAAATATCCTGTATATTATCTAGATTTGATAAATGAAATTCCACATTACTCAATCATCTACTTTTTTGAATATATACGAACAATGAAACATATGAATATCCTGAATCAGCATCAAAAATGAATCAGATATAAATATTGAATTGTCAGTGATTATTTTTATACAATCTTCAACAATACATTAGAAGTGGTAATTATTCAATAATGATGACTAGTTGAAGATACATTGGATGATGTATTTCTTTTCCTATCCTCATCAATTGATTTTCGTTATTTTTATCATACTGATGGTCTAGAAAATATTCTCATAGGTGCTTCGGATATTTCAAAATCTTCCTCAAGGAGGTCACTGTACCTGGACCTGTCAACATATTGTGGTTGGGGTACTGCAGACAGTTTCAATCTATTTCTGAGCAATGGATTTATATAACCATCCTCAGTGAAATAATATTCACAAACTAGGTTTTTGTGCAGTTCTTCCCAACTCGAATTTATTAGCTCTACATAAAAAGAATGCTATATTATGTTTATTTTATTTTATGATTATGTACTTTTTGCTGATTTCACTGATATGTTTTCCGCATTGACCATGCTAATCACTACTGGTGATATATGGCAAGGATTTAATATGGCGGATGATGAAGACGTGGTGTCACATTGTCTGTGTAAATATTATAGATAGATAGATAGCTCTTTATAGATAGATAGCTCTTTATTTCCAACAGGTAAAAAACACCCAATTACAGGAAACGCTAGGAAAGAAAAAAAAACAATAATACAGATAATAGAATAGCTACGTACTAAATTATGTTCAATGGTAATAATTCACTCGTCTATAGGGACATTATGGAGCCGCTCTCACAACCGCCTCATAAATGTCATTCACACTACATGAAAAAATGTCACAATGTTGGCAGATTGCATTGAAATTTTGGCACATAATAACAATTGGACGCGTTCAATATTGGCAACATGAATGGCATGCACAGGGTACCATATTAGTGCACCATATTCTAGTCTACTCCTGACATAACTGTAATATATTGTGGTCATTGTTTGAGTATTCCTGAAATCTCTACTTTGCCTCACCAAGAACCCATACATCTTGTTGGCTGAGGAAATCATTTTGTCCATATGTGGTATGAATGTCAATTTTTGATCGAAAATAATGCCTAAGTCAGTGATTTCTCTACATCTTTGTTTGTTTGTAACAAAAATATAATAAAAAAATTGTAATAAAAAAGCGAATAACGGTGTAAAATGTGGTGTATATGCCTATAGCGCATCCAAGTTGTGCCAAACGTTTGAAAGGTGCGAAAATTTCAAACTCTAGTATGATTTGCTGCAAAGCAAATTTAACTGAAACTGAGAAAGCTGACTATGATGGTGATGTATTAAACTCGTTAATTATGGACGACTCAGTCAATTCCAATAAAAATTCATCGGATAATGAGTTAGCATACCTAAAAACATTTATTGCTCATAAGAATTTCATAATCCAGCAATTATTGTAAAAAAATTGTTTTCTAGAAGACAAAAAAAGTCCTCTCCTCCACATTTGGAAAGTGGAAATGGGAACAGAGAGAGTGGAAACCATCCTGACAAATAAAAAATGGCAAAGGATAAACCCACGGTGCCGTTACCTATACGTAAACAAATACCAACATCTACAAAAAGTTACGTAAAAGCGACCTAATCGCATTCTAACGATAAGAATATCAAACCTACTAAAATATCTGCTCTGCAAGTCAGTACAGCCATCATGCAAGTTAAACAAATTACGACCATGAAAACAATTCAGCAACTGAATCAGGATTGCGATGAATCTGCAGAAACTTAAATTACAAAAGTATTAATAATGATCAGTCTCAAATTGACGATATCACGCTAACAATAGTTAGCATGAATGTGCAGTGTTTAAGAAATAAATTACTGATTCTTGAAGTTTTTTGTCGAAAGAAGAAACCAGACATAATTTGTATACAAGAACACTGGTGTACAAATGAGAATATTGAATATATGTATATTCCGGAATATACTCTAATCACAAGCTTTACTAGAAGTAATAAAATACATGGTGTTTCTCTAATATTCGTGAACAGTAAAACTTTGTCAAAAAGCAGTGTCATAGACTGTAGTAAACTCAGTGAGGAAAAGTCTTTCTTGTTATATGTTATCTTTCTATTCTAACTTGATTGAAATGATTTTTGCTGAATCTTCCACCTTCACACACCATTTCTCATCATGTACAAGAATTTTCCATACAACTGTTATTATATTACTTCATTGGTTTAATAATTAATTGTTCTATGTCAAATGTTGTAACGATCTCAGGGTATTTCCAATTTGTTTCTTTTATATTTTTTTTATATACCAATTATTTTGTTCAATTTATTGACAGTCTTCATAAACACTCTGTAGATACAATATAAATGATTATTGAACTTCATTTGACAAATGTCACATTTGATTGATTTCTTATTTAGGTAGAAATTCTGGCCAGAACCCTTTACAATCAAGATTCAATATATTATATTGATTTATTTTTAGTATATGTTTCTGGCCGGATAATATCTCGAAGATGAATCTAGTCGTAGGTACGTTGACTGCTCACACAGGTCTACCGCTCGATCGATATGAACTTATAGTAACTCCTACCTTCTGCTCTGCATACGATTCTTATTTCTTTTCAACAAACCATCTCCTAGTGAGTACCATGAATATATGTTTTCAAATAGTTACTGCCTCGATCAGGATAAGAATTATTTCTTCTAGTATATATATGTGGTATCTGATATTCCAATGTAATCGTTCTTCTTTCAAATTTTTAATAGTTATAATCTTTTCAAGTACTTTAACCAATAATATATATATATTTCGTATTCCAAAAAAACCCTTCTATATCTGTTCTTTTTATTTCCCTTATTTATTATTCTCCCTATAATTTTTTTTATTTTTCCTTGGCAACTCTTTCAAGGTACCTTTGTTTTATATTTGTCGTACAGAGTGTTCAATTCATTAAATCATCAATACTAATAATGAACCGTTGCAATGTCTTTTCACAAATCATTTGTCATATTTCAACTATAATTATTTCATTTTCCAAATTTTATGTTAGTTGAATGATAGACTACCATCAGAGGAGGATGATGCTCTTCAAATCTCCTTTGATATTGATTATTGGTTTCTTTTGGTGGCTGAGCAGATTTAAACATTTTGTCCATTTGATATACTACATTTTATTTCCCGGTTTTAACATGGCATCAATATGGTTTACACCTTATATTTCTTGATTTAATGTAAGTATTTAGGCACACCATTTTGTATTTTTGAATAATTTTTCCTGTTACAGATTACTTTGTCTGATGATGGCTGTTAAGCCGAACACAACTAATTGTTCATCTTTTTATTATACTGTGTGGTCGACTGACTTTGAGTTTTTCATTTGATTGAACTTTTGAATATTGTGCAATATGTGCTACTTATAGAAACAGTACATTTTTGATTATTAATGTTTACAGAACACCAGATAGCAAGCTAGATTCATTCGAATCGATTCGATAAAATATGCATTTGTGGTTTCAATATTGATTACTTAACGCCAAACAACGACAAGAATCTACTAGATGATCTATTTGTCTCATTTGGTCTGAATCTTGGCCTCTCAAATGAACCCACGCGTTTATTTTACTATAAAAACAAATTTACTAAAACTCGAATTGACTACATTGCTAGGAATACTGATTATAGAAATTACACTTATCAAATTGTTCAACCTGATATGGGTGATCATCTTGCATTAATTTTGAACATAACTCTAAAGGAGGATATATCAACTCCTAGTTTTAACATCAGTCACTCCCAAACAGTGTTGCCAATAAGGCGCAAAAAGCGCAATAATTGCGCTCCTCAACTGTCTTTTGCGACATTGCGCTATTTTGTGCATTTTTGCGCTTTTTCAAACGTCAAACCCTCAAACCTCAAACCACAATCTTCGTGGATATGACAGAACCACAGACACTACCCCAGATGACTTGGGAACAAAACTTGAGTTCTGTTTTATGGTTGGGATTCTGTGCAGTGTGCTTGTCATGTCATGTCTCACCTCACGCTCACGTCCTCACACTCACAGAACTAAAACACTCACTGTCAGGCGTTTTATTTTGTTTCTTATTATCACTTTCAGTCAAATAGTAATCCAGGGAATCACAGGGCACCAGCACCAGGGCACAAAGTATAGAAATATAACCTATACTCTTCGACCAGGGTACATGATAAATATATTAATATTAATAGCTAAGCTAGAAGTTTAATATCCTTGCTATATCACCTCTGTTCTGTTATATACTGCCTATACTGGAAATAATGGAAAAGTGGTTGAAACGACAGAATGCTGAGAGCGAGGCTGTAAGTATGAAAATGAAAACAATTGGTCACCGTAAACAATTTTCTCATAGTTATATTCAATAATTGCCTACTTGTTTCAGAAGCAAAATAATATACCACAGACAACGGCAAGTACAAGTGGTACAATTACTAGTACTATGACTGCCAATGTTAATAACATTGATGAAGAATGTTCAGATCCTGAATCAATAATTATCGATAGTCAAGAAGACACAAAGCCAACAAGGTTATTTATCAAAACCAAAACACGAAATAAGTTCCGTATGAAATGGATGGATATTCCAGAATTCAAATCATGGTTGACAAACTGTAATACTAATAATTCTATTCTCAACAGAAAAACTAGGGCTAAGGATTCAAGTGATATAGCACACTGCAAAATCTGCCAAAAAACTATACCTGCTCATAGAAGAGATATCTATGAGCATAGTAAAACAGATTTACATGCAAGAAATACAAAGTGCATTTCAAACAACAAAAAAATTGAAGATATTATCAGTCAAAGCCAAGCAGAACCAGTAAGACGAGCAGAAATTAAATTAGTAGCTTTGATGGCATCTTTGAATTTGTCATTTAATATCATTGATGAGTTGTGTGAAGCATTACCAATGATTATTACAGGTTCAGGTATTGTTAAAAAATATCATTACATCGAACAAAGGCAACTAAATTATTGCAAAATGTATTAGCACCTCATTTTCTTTCTGAAATTAATCTAGACTTAGCCGATTATTATTTTTCAATAATAGTGGATGATACCAGAGATGTAGCAAGTAAAAAGCAATGTTCCATAGTGCTGATTACTGTGATGATAATTTTTCAGTGAAGACAAAATTTTTTCAATCAATGGAAATTTCAGAAAGTACTGCCAAAGGTTTATTTGACAGCATCATTCATTGCCTTGCTTGGATATTCCAGTGATACTACAAATGTGATGTTTGGTGAATTCCATTCATCAGTGAGTTTTCTGAAACATCAGTTTCCATATATTGTTTGTGTCAAGTGCTCATGTCACCTGATACATATTGCAACATCACATGCATGTCTCAAATTACCCAGATCTGTGGAAGATTCACTAAGAAATATTGGTGCTCACTTTTCTCGTAGTCCTAAGAGGCAAGAAATTTTTGAAGAATTTCAGAAGTTCTTTGAAACAGAGGTGCATAAAATTTTATTACCTAGTACAACAAGGTGGTTGAGTTTGAAGGCATGTGTAGACAGAATTTTGGAACAATACCAACCTTCAAAATACTATTTTATTGAATCACTTGCTACTGATCCCTCTAAAACAATCCAAGAACTAATAAATACTATAAGTAACTCCTTCACTTTAATCTATTTAGAATTTATGAGCTATGTATTGGAATTAACCAATGATTTTAATTTGATGTTTCAAGAAAAAATCTCCTCTGTTATATAAATTGAAACCTCCTTTGGAAAATCTTGTGTTCCAATTATATGCAGGTGAAATTTGTTAAAAACAATAATATGTTGAAAACTGATCACACAAACCCTAGAAATTTCGTACCCATCGATAAATTATATCGACGGTCTAACGGCAATACCTCGTAAGTTCTGAAACCATAATTTTACAGAGGATGCGAAAAACGTATTATGAAGTTGTTTTTCTCATTTATTTTATGTAATTCACTATACTTATTCAAAAAAATAAGTGAAGGATTATTGTGTGATGCAAAATTAATTATAATTCTGGAATATATTCGAAAGGTGAGTTACGAGGTTTTGAATTTCCTACATTTGACATTACGAGGAATTGCATACTCATCCAATTGAACAGTTACAGTTTTTTCATCATTCTTTGTGACATTATATCAGCTGAGAATTAGTATAATCATGGAGAATTTATCAGTAGGAATTGCATTTATTCTGGAACTTCAACTCAAAAAATAACAAGTCATGAGGTGAATGAGCTAACAGAATAACAAAATAACCAAACTCTAAATAACTTTTACTATTCATTGATGTCGATGTCATCATAAAATTTCCAACAGTCTCTTGGAATCACTGATTTAATCTGTTGAAGATGATCATATTTCGTTTTTGATATACCAAGCATTTTTTTATGGAGTTGAGGAAAAACTTTATCTTTGAAATTAGCGATCTTCTTTGGTCTTCTCGGAAGATCTTCTAAATCATCATCAAAATTGGTCTTGTATTGAATTTTGTCCCCACTATAATGAAGAACCCTGATATCTGTTACTGTTGGATCACTTGTACTTTTCCCAGGTCTTATTGTATCGTATTTCAGAAGTTCTTTGGTACCAAAGTCTTGAAAAAAATCGAAGTTCATATTTTCTACTTCATATGGGAAAGGTTTAGTCCTAGCTTCTTTCGTTACTTTGATGTAATCACTCGGTAAATAGATATCTCTGTTCTTCAATTTGCGCTCAATGTTGCTATGCACTGAATCACACTCCATTTGTGTGTGGCCTTTCACTAAAAATTTTTGGGTAATCTCTACCTGAAACTTCCCAGACAGGTGAAGCAAAGCGTTCGCCATTTTGGCGTTCCGATTTTGAGCAGTGCATCCATCAGAATAAATTATTATTGGTTTGCGATCATTTGCGATATATTTTGTTGTCAGGTAATGTACAAGAAAAAATGCAAATGTATTCGCCTGACAATCAGTGATGGTTTCATTGTACCAATAACATGTACAATTATTATTTGCCAAGTCATAAACGGTGAAATTGTGATTGCAGAGCTTTGTTTTGAAATAAATGGCAGTAGCGTTAAGCATGGGCGACAACTTCACTGCTTGTACATCCATAGTGACTACATGACAATCTCCAGCAATGGCTTTCTCTTTATCTCTATTTTTTTCCAGCCTTGCCCTGTCTTTGGATTCGCAATGTTTGACCCACTCGGATTCGCTAATATTTCCTGCTTTGAAGGCACAACAGTCATTGCACTGGTCTTTTCTTGGTGTAAATATAGCCAACTTCATGGCATCAAATTCATTTTTCAATGTTGTCACTGAGTGAATTATTTGACCATTTTGTTCACTATACTTTTGGTATGCTCGATACAAGTCGGCAATACTATTGAATTGTTGCTCCAAGTACAGCTTTTCTGTATCTTTTCGACAATAATGGGAGGGCAATTTTGGTAGGTCCCGAAGAAATGATCTCAATGAATCCAATGACTCAGTATGCGGATTCCTACGCGGCAAACGTTTCTGATTGATGGTATCAGTGCTCTCTAACATTCCATCTTTGGATGAAATGACCCAATTCCGAACTGACCATTCTCCAAGACACAGCGTATTCAAGTACATAGTCTTGCACACCGGAATGAACTTGTCTCCATCTCTGATAGAGTATTTTAATGTTTCAGTTCTCCTTGAGGAATTTGCTACAACTCTCCTCTTTTTTGGGGCTTCAGATTTAACAGTGAGGCAGACATAGATTTTTCGTTGTTCCCACGACATTGCAGACCAGAATTTCTCGAAAATTCTCTGCCTAGATTCTTCTGAGAATAAATAACATTTTCTGGCAGGTTCATTCTTGGTATGTTTATTTTCGCATCTGCATCTTTCTCTTAGTTTTCTTTCCCCTCTGTCTGTGTCCTGAATTGTTCTTTTCTGTCCACGTGGTCTCCTATATCCCAGATATTTTTCTCCTTTCTCCCGTAGTTTTTTATCAACAAACCTCTTGTTCACTCCTCTGACTCGATTTATTTTTGCTTCTTCTCGTTCGGAACTTTCTTGTATTTTCTGACGTTCGGCATCAGGTAGGTCTTCATTTTCAAACCTTTCAGAATTGGAGTAACGTTCATCATTTTCTGAATCTGATTCAGGAATATAGTCAGGGTCTATCTCATCATCATCGGGTTTTTTCGTTATTGAAGGTTCTTGTGAAGTATCTTCACTATCAATCAAGGATTGATCTTGAGTACCTCCGATTATATTCAGATCGCTGCCGTCAACGTTTTCTTCTCTATGAATCTTCTGATATGGAAATAATTCTTCGGATATCTCAGAAATATCATGATAATCATCAAGATCATCATCATAATTTTCTCCCAAGAGGACATCTTGAGCTTTTCTGATTTCCTTTTGTAGATTTTCGTTCGGGGATAGTATTGTAGGAATTATATTGAACATCTTGAACTCCAGCCACAGCATGTTCTCTCACGACATTATTAAGTTTTATCTCAACTTCTCGGTTCTGTATTTTCTTACGTGTATGTTTCTCAGAATTATTGCAATCTATTGAATGTGTTAGTTCAGGCCTAGGAAATACAGGGGTTGACTCGTAAATAGGAGTGGAGAATGGTTCGAGGATTGGTTCAACAGATGAGGATGGTCGTCTGCTAGGAATTTGAATTTTTCGTTCGTTTTCACTGATGGGAAAGTAGCTCATGATTTTCTTTGTTCGCGATGATACTGAAAATGAACATAAGGAGATGTACTACATGATACTTTTAATATAGAGGTACACCTATCTACGAGTGATGATAATTTGATGACCAACATTACATTATTCAAGGTTTGGTAATATAAAAAAAAACATCTCAGATGTGGATAATGTGCTCCCAAAGACAGATTGGGTGCTAATTGATACTTTTCAGAGCTGTATCGCGCCTAACTATAGTGTCCAAATTATTGTGGTGTTTTACATGACATTCCTTATTTTCCAAAAAATATTCAATCCAACAATTCTAAATCTTTATTCCGACATGAATCAACAATCAAAAGCTCGTAAATCGCATCCGATCGATGTAATTTCAAAAATGCAATACCTCGTATGATCTGAAAATTCATATTTCACTCATTTACGGAGAATTTAAAATGTAATTTCTAACTCTATCATGAAGCAAGATACTACTCAATCTATTGCTCACAGTTGATCAACTCAATATTAGTTAAAACTTGAAAATAACATGAATAAACTATAAGTAATTACTCACCCGCCATTTCTTCTCCTACAGTCCACATAATGACAGACCGCGCGAAATGTCTTACGAGGTATTGCTTCAAATAAATCATGAAGGAACTTCCGAGGTAATGTTTCCGTCATTATCGGCAGATTATTATGAATGATAAGTTCAACTACTCCCTACCAGATGGTGCGGTATGGCATTTACTTTCATAAACAATCATAATATAATTTCTGGTGCAATTGGAACTTACGAGGTATTGCCGTTAGACCATCGATATGTAGGTCTGGCTCCTCACAATACATTGTCTGATATTGATAGTGAGGATCTTGATCCAACAGAAGAGGAAAATTTTTTGAAAACTTGCCTCACTTTCTATATTGAGTTAGTTTCTCAAATAAAAACTCGTTTTCCTTTCAATGATGAAATTTTTAAAATAATACCAATAGTAGATCCAAAGGTTGAACAAAAAGGTGAAATCATAAGTTTGTGTCCAGTTTTTGAAAGATTTCCTTTTTTGAAAGATACTATTGATCCACAATTGCTTGAAAATGAGTGGAAAGATCATACCCTTTTAAAATATGATGAATATAATCTCTCTTCTGATTTACATGCTGAAGAATATTGGGAAATGGTTTTCAAATTGAAGAATGCTGCAGGAAAAATACGATTCGAAAATTTAAAAAAAATAATGAAATTATTAATTGAAAAAACATAACTTCAATATGCCACAACTTTTGGGACATCCTGTATATTTCATAATAATTTTAAAATGTGGCCTCAATCAATATACAAACTAAGGAATTTTGCCGTTTTGCTATAAATCTCCGTCGCGCTAGTCGTGGCCCACCCTGCATAGAATGGGTATTGCTGACTAGTAACAGAAATTAATGGAAAACATGTAAAAATAGACAACGTTCTACTCTATATTACAGTCTATACTTATAATAGGGAAAAGTTACAGTGAAACTGATATTTCTGTGATTCTTAAATCATTTTGGATACCCAATTTCTTTCAAAAAGACCATAATACGAAGCTAACTGAACTCAAAACTGTGGTATGAAAATTCATATCGCCTATACAGTGTGTCTGATCAAACGATCGATCGCGAGTGCTTTTTGGGTAGATCTCGAGAAGAAACAAAATTTCAATAAGTAGGTAGGTAACTAAAGTACAAAAATGTATTACGTAATAAAATGACACTGCTTGCGGCAAAAGGTGGCTTTATCAAAGAAACGCGAGGCACTTTTCAAAGAAAAGCCGTGTTGTTTCTAGACTGTACAGTCTAGTCTAGAAACAACGAGAGACAGTACAGTCCAGTTTCGGGCGGCGCGTTTGACGGGAACATTCGAGACTTTCGTTCACGCCGATATAAATGTTGCGCCTGCAGGAATTGGAGTCATTCTGAATTGTAACTTGATGGCGATCCTACGTCGATACAAAGTTTATTATTAAATAGTGGAAAATGAGTGCAGTGAAGAAATCTAAAAAGTATCATTTTAATAAGGATTGGGAGGAAGAATTTTTCTTTTGTATGGTGAAGGATAAGTGCATTTGTGTTATTTGTCGTGCGTCAGTTGCAATACCTAAGCGTGGTGACTTAGAGAGGCATCATAAAACGGTTCATAAAAACTATGAAAAGGATTTTCCGCCACAGAGTGAATTAGGAAAAGAAAAGTAAGTGATTTGATATCTTGTTTGAAAAAAGAACAATCCATGTTCACAAGACCAGCCAAACAATCAAAAGCTGCTACGATCGCGTCATTTAAAATATCTCATATATTGGCGAAACACAAGAAACCATTCGAAGATGGATCGATGGTGAAGAAAGCATTTATTGAAGCGGGTGAGACTTTATTTGGAGATTTTAAAAATAAAACAGAAATCATGTCTGCTATTAGAGAACTTCAGTTATCTCGTCCGACTGTCACAAGGCGTATTGAAGTCATGAGTCAGGACATCGCAGATAAACTAAAACATGATATCATGGAATGTACATACTTTTCTTTACAGTTCGACGAATCCACCGATATGACAGACACTGCCCAGCTGTGTATTTTCATTCGGATGGTATTCAATGACATGTTGGCTAAGGAAGAATTTTTAACAATCATTCCTCTGAAGGGGAAGACCCGTGGCGAAGATATATATGACGTTTTCTTCAATTTTGTAAAAAACTACGAGCTACCAATATATAAATTACTGTGCATTACAATGAAGAATTCCCTACATTTTTTTCATTCCATTGCATTATACATCAACAAGTTTTGTGTTCAAAAGTTCTAAACACGGAGGAAATTATGGGCATTGCAACAAAAATTGTGAATTCCATCCGTGCACGTAGCTTGCAACGGCGGCTGTTTCAGTTGCAGTTGGAAGATAGGGAGTCAGCTGAACACACTGATTTAGTTCTTCACACGGACGTCAGGTGGTTGAGTCGCGGAAAATTCCTAGAAAGGTTTCAAGAATTATTGCCCGAAATAACAGCTTTTCTAGACGAAAGAGGTGATGACACTCAGATTTTGAAAAATGAAAAATGGCTAAATGATTTGGCATTTATGACTGACATCACAATGCACTTGAACATCGTTAACTTGGAGCTTCAAGGTAAAGGAAAAACTATTATTGAGATGATTAGCGCAGTAAACGCATTCAAAAGTAAATTGCAACTTATGATAGATCAACTGAAAAGAAAGGATCTGAAACATTTTCCGTCTTTGAAAGCAAGGATTCCTCAGTTGAATTATGTTACGTATGAGGCTGAATTATCAAATATTTTGGGAAAATTCGAAATGCGTTTTTATGATTGCAGTAAATTGGAAAATATAGCATCATTTATGAGTTATCCTTTTTCATGTAAAAACATTGAGGAATTAGCTACTGAAATAGCAAGTCAGTTTAATATTAACTCATGTTCTGTTGAAAATGAGTTGGTGCAGATTATATCAGATATACATCTCAAAGCTACAGCATCTGATACAAATTTCTGGTGTTTTATATCTGGAACGTAAGGCAAATCGCCCTTCAACTGACGGCATTTTTTGGGTCAATAACGATTAGCACTCAGTGGTTACGTACCATCTTATGAAAAGTATGCTGAGGACATGCAGTGCCACGGTTCAACATCCAAAGCCACTCTTTAGTTAAGTTTAACACCATATGTAACTCTTTTGTTTTGTAACAACCAATAAACTCGCAATTTTGAATAACTATGAGTTTTTTCATTGATATTGTAGAGAAGAACCTAACTAAACCTAACCCAAACCTTGACTATTTATTGTGCAGAAAGCTAATATCTATATATGCTACCTAGGTAGGTAGGGTGTATCGTGTATGTACGACAACCCTGCATCACACACACTTGCAGTCTCTCAGAGTCGATCGTAAGTAGTCTAAAAATATTGAGGTAGATCGCCAGCAGTTCAAGTTTGAGCACCCCTGGTCTACACTATATAAAACTTTGATGAATGGTATTTCTGGCAAACAGTTCTGCTACCAGAGAAAACTTTATTGGAATAATCAAATGATACATATTATGTACTGGTTATTAAAAAGTTGAAAAAAGTTTTAGTTTTCTCGGAAATCAGGACTGTTTCACCAAATCAAGTTAACTTCGAAGAATATCATTGGGATGAAATGTTTTTAGGTACAATCAAACATATTTAGTTATGTGAAATGAAAAATACCCAATGATAATGAAGTTTGTGAGAAATTAATTATTATATATATATTATATATATTTTGAGGAAGGAAAAAAAATCATATTCAGGAGACAAATCTGATACAGAGAAAATGTCAATGTGTTTAGACTCACAGGGATATGGTACATAGCAAGAGAAATATGACTTGAACTGTTTTCCATATAGAAGAATAGCATGGTCGTCACATTTAACTAAAATATTATGTATTTGTATCAAAACATTTCCATTTGTATAGCAATAACAGTCAGCGCTGCGATAGGATATAATGTGAAATGTTAGGTGTTTATACTTCAGTTTCTTGTACATTCTATACATAGAAACATGTTCGTCAGGATAAGGCCCGTTATTGAATTCTAATTTCTAAATTTATAAGTCACTGGATATCGGAGAACCAACCTTGGCAGTATTTATTGACCTACAGAAAGCATTTGATACTGTTGACCATGAGCAGTTATTGAAGGTTTTAGAAAGTATTGGCTTCAGAGGCACTCCATATGAGCTTATGAAGGACTACCTTACAAATCGGAATCAGAAAGTTAAAATAAACGGAAAATTGAGCGAGGAAAGAGTTCTCAAATATGGAGTACCGCAGGGTACAGTCTTGGGGCCAATATTGTTTGTGATATACATCAATGATCTTTTCAACATTCAGACTTGTGGAGATGTAGTGAGTTTCGCAGATGATACTGCACCCATTTTCACTGGAAATACTTGGGAGGCACTAAAAGAAAAAGCGGAAAGAGAAATGAGCAAAATTTTCCACTTTCTCAAAAGAAAACTTTTGACAATAAATTTATCCAAAACATTCTATATGCCCTTTACTTGTCTATCTTCAAACTTGCCATTATTTGAAAACTTAACAGTAACCAATGATAACTGTTCATGCGAAAAATTCAAAATCCAATGTGTGAAAGAAATCAAATATCTAGGGATATACCTAGACTCTCACCTGAAGTGGAATGTTCATGTGTCCTATGTTTCTAAAAAAATTAGATCTTTGTTATGGAGATTCAAATATCTGAAACAAATTTTTAATGCAGAACAACTGAAAATTGTATATCATGCACTTGTTGAACCACATCTCAATTACGGTATCCTTGCATGGGGTGGAACCACAAACAATCATTTAAAAAGATTAGAGGTAACCCAGAATTGGATACTCAAAATTATGCTAAATAAAGGCTTCAGGTACTCCACAGAATCTTTGTACAATCAATGTAAGCTGTTCGATATCAGGCAGCTCTTGTGTTATTCCCTATTGGTCAATCAACACAAGCATAAATATGAGTTGGTGAGTGTCCAACATGATTATTCCACAAGGAATAGAAATACTACTTCGACAGTTCCGCAAGTTTCCAAAACTATCACTCAAAGAAGTTACTATTTCCTTGCTCCTCGAATATACAATATCTTGCCTTACGACTTGAAAATAATCAATTCATTATCGCTCTTTAAAAAGCAATCTAAAAATTGGATAATCAATAAATCCAGGATTTATATTCATAGCCTCATAGATCTTAAGAACATTTATTACCTTAACTGAACTGTCAATAAAATCGATTAGTATATAAGAGAAATAGTATTATATATAGTATTAGGGAGAATTATCCTTCTCAATATTTTTCGTTATTCTCCATATTCTTTCATAAATCCTATATGTGTCTAGTCTTTACAGTAACTCACTCAATTTGTTGATAGTACCGCAAACAAGTAGTTATCTACCTTTAGCGGAGGACTGCAATGTTTTCATTTCCCTTATTTTACTCTGAAATGTACTTGTACTATATTACTATATTTGGAAAATAAACATTATTATTATTATTATTATTATTAAAGAAAAAGCAATATCAGCTGATTCAATTTCCACATGTGAATCCCTGATTTCTGTTAAACGTCTCACAATTTGTTGCAAGGGTCTGTGGGGGGATCTTACCAAGTTTTTGAGACTGGAGAGATGGTTCTCAAAAGGAAACCCTGAAAAATTATCTAAGGACCCATACTTTTTCACATCATCACTCAGGTGACACATGTACATTATATATAAGAAATTGAAGGCCATAAATTCTCTCACAATGTTTGATGAACATTTTCAAAATTTCGTTAGCAAAGACAGCCAATTGTTTGTACATGTTTTTCTGAACCAAGAATTACAATACCAAAATGAAATGAAAGGAAGTTTTCATACATCCCATTGTGAAGGATGCCTTTCAATGCCAAAGGGCCCAAATATAAGAGAAACATTCTCAACTCTGTGGCCTTTCAACGAGGTAATTCTGTTAAGCTACGAGGTCGTCTATTGAATTCACAAGGAATAGAATCCTTGAAACTAATTAATTTTTCAGACAACATGTTAACCAATCGACCAGGTAATCGTACCCTTAAGCTACCACTTATCCAAAAATTCAATAATTTTTTCATGACTTCTATACATACAGAATGCATATAATCAATGGGAAAATTTGAAACAAGACCAATTGATAAATTTTTAAGAGGAGAAATACCTGTGTGATGATCTTCATCTATGAGTAGATCAAAGTAAAAGTCAGTTCTTTTAGGAGTTGATACACTTCTTGATACAACCCTGCCTTGAATATAGTCGCCATGTTCGGTACACTTATCGCACGAAGAATATCCTCCATGAGACTTTGTACATTTGACGAATGCTCTAGCTGGAGCGTCACATATAAAACTATGAAATTTCACACTATGTAACGACCACCCTGTATATCGTTCAATGCGTATAATATCAACTACAGTCTGAATGGTCTCATTGGCTATAAGACGAGAAATTGCAAAATCAGCGTTAAAGTCTGAACGGCTTAGGGTTGAGAAAACAAAAGGAAGTTGAAAAGCAAGAGAGTGCCGGTAAACTCTGAACGGGACAGTCGCGTAGCAAAAATTATGAAATATGTGAAAATCTATTCGGAATTTATTTATCTTTTTTTTTCTTTCTTCACTTTCGTTTAAATTTGGAATCGAGGTAGTAAGTGCTTTTTCAAGACACCAACTAGAGACAGGAAGGGTAGCCGTCATGGGTGAGGTCAAACCAAACTATTGCTTGATATTTGGAATGAGGGGACAGAACGCGATTTTAATGATAAATCTCTCGTAGTAAAAACTCAACTAGTTTGATTTCGATAGTAACAGTTGAAAGTCTATTTGATCACGATTTCATATTTGAGTAATTATATTTTATTTTGCTTTTTTTTTCTATTTGTTATATTTTTTTTAAGTTAAATCTATTTATTCGAGTCGAAGTCAATTTATATACCCAAGAAATGTTTCCCTGAATTTCAAATCCTTTTCGCTTCACAGCGGCAGGGCTACGAACCTAGTAGTTCGAGAGCTGGCGACGAAAACAACTTCCTCATAGTTACCAAAGGTTTGACTTGGCACTTCGAGTCTACTTCAGATCGTTATTTTAAAACCGCCCGTCTGCCGGAGGTGAGCGGTCGCCTTCTCAGATTTGGATATTGAAAAAATTATTAAAAATCGCTCAAAACTTCCCAATTTTTACCACAATGATTTTTTGCTGAAAATGGCCTAAGATCCTAACCTAATCAAAATCAGAAACGTCTGCCTCTGAAAATGGTCGCTATTTCGGAGCAGACGCTGTCAAATATATCAAAAAAACGCCTTCAACTTCCTCATAGGTTACCACCGTGATTTTTGCGTCAAAGTTTTACTTAATATGTTATCAACCAAGGCTCAAAAAGAAAACCTCGGCAGACGGTCGCATTTAAACTGCAGACTGGGTTGAAATTGAAAAGTTAAAAAAAATTACCTGATTACAAATGCAAATTTCAGCATATAAAAAGTACCAATCCGGATTGACTATTTGCAAAATGTCTCACAATGATAACTACTTGAAACATTTTCTAAATAAAATATTTCCTTTTTGAAAAAGCGCTAAATCACATATGTCAAAAAAACGCCTTCAACTTCCTCATAGGTTCCCACCGTGATTTTTGCGTCAAAGTTTTACCAAATATGTAACAAACCAAGGTTCGAAAAAAAAACTTCGGCAGACGGTCGCATTTAAACTTCAGACGGGGTTGAAATTGAAAAGTTAAAAAAATTACCTGATAACAAATGCAAATTTCAGCATATAAAAAGTACCAATCCGGATTGACTATTTGCAAAATGTCTCACAATGGTAACTACTCGAAAATTTTTCTAAATAAAATATTTCGTTTTTGAAAAGCGCTAAATCACATATGTCAAAAAAACGCCGTCAACTTCCTCACAGGTTATCACCGTGATTTTTGCGTCAAAGTTTTACCAAATATGTTACAAACCAAGGTTCGAAAAAATAACTTCGGCAGACGGTCGCATTTAAACTGCTGACGGGGTTGGAGTTGAAAAGTTAAAAAAAAAACTTGACTCCAAATGCAAATTTTAGCATATAAAAAGTACCAATCTGGCTTCAAATAGGGGAGGCTTCGCAAATAAAAATTATCAAGCCGATGATAATTTCAGGAATAGGTATGAAAGGCCAAGAAATAATTATCCTGCTAGGGGACAGAGTAATTGTAATAGGGAAAATCAAGTTCAGGGTAGAAATTGGAATAGTCAGTACAGAGGTGATGAATCTCATAGGACGGGTCAGGAAAGAAAAATGAAATATGATATAACGCATGGACTACCAAATAATCCAAGTTTTTTCGAAAATGGAACAAGTGCTTCCGGAAAGTTGGAAGAAGGGGCGAGAGGTATTATAAATAATAGCTCAACTTCATCTACGGGGGCTATTCGAAAAACGTCTGAAAGCATGAATAATGAGGGAGTCTACCGTACTCAGGATCATTTAAACGAGAGGAGCATTTCTTCCAGGCCTCGAGAGGAAATGCGACATTAGAATCTAGTTCATCAGAAGATATAGTCAGGAAATTACATTTTCAAATACCCATTTTGAATGAATTAGGATATCAGAAAAATTCGGGAATAATAAAATTGTGGTTAAATGGAGTTTTAGTAACGTTTTTAGTTGATACAGGGTCTGCAGTCACCCTAATGAAGGAAAATAAATTGAGTAAATCCATAGAAATTATTCAAAATTCTCAAGTGAATTTATGCGGTATAACTGGGCATAGCGTGAATATTTCAGGGGCTGCTATTGTAAATGTGAGCTTTTCAAGGGAACTTATTTCAGATCAATTTTCTATAATAGTTTGTTCTAAAGATATACCTCTGGAAACAGATGGAATTTTAGGGCGAGATTTTCTAAGCAGAAATAGAGTGGAAATTTGTTTTAAAAATAATTTAATGAAAATTTGGGGAATTGAAATAGTAATGCAAGATTCTAGAGGCGAATTAAGTGATAAAAATGAGGAGATACAGGATGAGTATGAATTAAATATGACCACGGTTAAAACGAGCAGTATTGCGAATGAACATGTCGTGAACGAAAATATAGCGAAAATAGAACATAATGACAGAAATATAAGAGAAAAGGTAACAAATAGATGTGAAAAAGTAACAGAGGCAAAAATGGATCATAGACCTAGTAAAACTGTGGCCGGAAATGTCGACGATGTTTTTACTAGAGATTTTTGGGGAGAAAGTAATAGTGGTGTACGATCGTCTAGGGATAGGCATAGGAAAGATAGTGAAGAAAGAAAAGTTGAATATAGGATAGAATTAAAAAAAGATGAATTAATAGGAGATGAACTTGCGTTTAATAATGGTAGATACGAGGGTGAGAAAAGGAAAATGATTGTGAACGGAAATAAAAAGAGAAGTGAGGAAAATGATAATTATGGCGCCAATTGTCAAATGAATTTGAAAGAATTTTGGACTCAGAGTAAGGAAAGAATAGGGGACACTGCAAAAAGGGGAGATACCGAAATTGATTCAGACAAAATTAATTCTTGGACTCGAAGTAAGGGAAGATTTAATCCGACTGATCATAAGAGTATCGACGAGACAGTTGTACAGGGTGAGGAACATGGTATATTGTATTTTGAAGACAAAACTGGGGATAATGAAAAAGAAAAAGTAATTTATAGGGTGAATAATGACAAAATGAACAGGGAAGAAATAGTTTCTGAGAGAATATTAACAGATTGTATATCGAGAAAGCGGAATAATTATATTGTAGAGGGATACACTGATGGCGAGAGGAAGTTGGCAGAAGAAAAAGAACACGGTAGTTTTGACTTAGGGCAGAATGGGAAGAAAAGTTTTAGTTATAAAAATATTCAGGAAATTGCGATCTCTAAGAATAATCAAGATAATATTGGTCAACGAATGGATGAAAAAGCGTTCGGAAATACCAATAATAATATCACGGATAGTCAAAACAAAATTCAGAATCAGTATCGAGATTATGTCGAGACGATTATAAGTGCTGAAAAACAGAAGGAAATTAATCAGCAAACTGTAACGAGAAAACAAAAAGATGCTGATGAAAGTCGAAGGTGTTCGATAACGGTGGAAAATATGAGTCATCAAGAGCCAGAGTATTCGACTGGCAGAAATAATGCTTTGCAAGTTGTTCTCCTGAGCGATATCTTAATACCGGAGAGATGTGAAATTAATATTGAGATTGTTTACTTAAATAAATCGGCATTTGATACAGGGGATACAATCCTTGTTGAACCGGAAGATTTGAAGATACCAGGAGTTTATGTAGCTACTATGTTAACGAACATCGAAAATAACAAATTGCGGATTGTAAATTTGAATAGCTATGAGGTAAAAATTAAGAAGAAGACTATAGTTGGACGATATGAAAAATATACAGGTTTTGTCCAGAAAGCAACAAATCAGGAAGTTTATCGAGTAAATCTGATTACGCATGAAGATTATGAATTTATTAATAATGAATTTGATTTTTCCCATTAAGATGAACGGGGCCGACAACTGATGTACGAATTTCTTGTTAGGTATAGACGATTATTTTGTAGTAACGAAAACTTTTTGACCTATACTCATAAGGTTCAGCATAAAATTGTAACCGAAAACGTAAATCCGATCGCGAAACGTCCATATAGGGTTCCATTTCAACAGCGGCAGATTTTACAGCAAGAAATAGATAAATTGTTGAAGTTAGGCGTAATAAGACCTTCACAAAGTCCTTGGAGCGCCCCAGTGGTATTAGTTACGAAAAAGGCAGAGGACGGATCTACAAAAATTAGAATGTGTATTGACTATAGGGATTTGAATGCAGTCACCAAGAGAGATTAATATCCATTGCCTAATATAAATGAAATTCATACACTCTTTGGGCAGGCAAATTTATTCAGCACTATTGATGTTAATAATGCATATCATCAAATACCTTTAGCTCCAGAAGCAATTGAAATAACTGCTTTCAGTACTCCAGACGGACATTGGGAATTTCTCAGAACCCCGTTCGGCATGGTAAACTCACCCGCAACTTTCCAGAGATTCATGAATTGCATATTATCCGGATTGACTGATGATACATGTTTGGTGTATCTTGATGATATCATAGTTTTTAATAGCTCAGGAATAGAAAATCATATTTTCAAACTCTCTAAAGTATTCGATAGGTTATTAGACGCAAACATAACATTGAAAACGAGTAAGTGTAATTTTCTATTGAAGGAAGTAAAATACCTTGGATACGTTGTTTCAGAAAATGGAATTAAACCATATTTACAAAAAATTGAATGCATACAATCATATCCTATATCCAAAAATGTTAAACAGGTTCATTCTTTCTTAGGTTTGGTGGGGTGGTATAGAAAATTCATAAAAAATTTCTCAGATATTGCTTCCCCCTTAACCGAACTAACTAAAAAGGATATAGATTATCAGATAACACCACAAGTATTAGAGGCAATCGACATTTTGAAAAATGCTATAACTTCGGATTCGGTACTTATTCATCCAGATACTAGTGCACCTTTTATTCTCGCCACTGATTCATCCGGCATAGGACACGGAGCTATTTTGTCTCAAATGAGGGATGGATTCGAAAAACCTGTAGCTTTCGCGAGTAGAAAACTTAACAAAGCGGATAAAAATTATACTGTTACGGAACAGGAGTGTGCTGCCATAATTTTTGGTATTAAATAGTTCAGATGTTTTTTGTATGGGAAAAAATTCACTATCATAACTGATCACCGCCCGTTAAAATGGCTTTTGAGTATGAAAGATCCAACATCACGATTGGCTAGGTAGAGTTTATTACTGAGCGAGTATGATTTTGATATAGTACATAGGCCAGGTAGAAAACATGGTAACGTGGATGATTTGAGTAGAATCTATAGTTTGACCGAACTGAATAAGGAATATCGAGAGTTGCAAACTATTTTGGAAAAACAGGATATGCATAGCACGAACGTTCATGAAATAGTAGGGGATATATTTTCGTGTCCCGAAGACTACGCTTTAGCGCACTTCGTTTCACGCGATTTGAAAATGACCAAGGGAATAGCAAAAGAATTCAGAAAGTATTTGGAGTAAAAGGATTGATAGAACAAAATAAAGATGTGGGGGAAGTCGCAATGCTATTTTTGCCCGAGCGTACGATATACTATTTGATTACAAAAGTAAATTATTACGATAAACCTTAATATAATAATGTGTATTCGGCTTTGGGTGAACTAAGAAAATTATGTCTGGAAAACAACGATAAAACATTGGCATTGCCTCGTATTACATGCGGTTTAGATAAATTGGATTGGTCAACAGTTCTTAAATTGATAAAAACAATTTTTTCTAACACAACAATTAACGTTTTTATTTATCAACTACCCCAGGAACCACATAATTCTGTATTCTCTATATGTTTGGGATAAAGACCTCATAAAACAAGAACAGGAAAAAGACTATTTTTGCAGATCAATTATTTCAGAATTAGATAATCTACCTGAGGAAACTGAAGAAGAGTCAGTGTATTATTTAGATTTGGTGCATTTACTGTACAGAACGGGAAAGAACGGAAATGATATGTTAGTAATACCGAAAAATTTCGTGTCAAAAGTTTTACATGATTTTCATGCATTACCATTCGCAGGACATCCAGGAGTGAAAAAACAATGGATTAAATAAAAACTAGATTTTTCTGGCCTAATATGCGTTCAGATATAATTCAATATGTTGGTAAATGTGTTTCATGCGCTCAGAGGAAGACATCTCCTCATATTGGGAAAGTAGCGATTCAAAATTTTCCAGAAATTCAAGAACCATTTGAACGCGTCAATATGGACATTGTCGGACTGTTAGTAACGAACTTAAATTGAAATAAATATTTATTAACATGTCAGGATTATTTTACCAAATATATAGAAACAATTCCACTACCTAATCAAAATACGGAAACTATTGCAAGAGCATTTGTAACAAATATTATAACTCGCCATAGTGTACCAAAACAATTGATTACAGACCAAGGAGCAATTTTTTTATCTAAATTATTCAAGGAAACCTGTCGAATATTGCATATCGAAAAATTACAAACTACAGCTTATAACCCACAAGCGAATAGCGTAGAACGTGTACACCGAGTAATTAAAGATATTCTGTCGCATTATATTTCAAAAGATCAAACCGACTGGGACGAATGGATACCCTATGTTTTGTTTGCTTATGGACGTGACCCAAATTTACCATACGATGAAATAATTAAACCACATATCAAGCGATATAATTATGACCAAAATAATGTTTCAGAAATGTTAGCTCGTATGAATAGTTGTTTTTCAGTGGTTAAAGACAATTTGGCAAGGGCTACTGGGAAAAGAAATGCGCAATTTAATAAGAAGGCAACGGAGCGAAATATAAAAATAGGTGATTTAGTGTATAGGTTGAATTTGGGATCAAAAATTGGACTTTCAAAAAAATTAGGTAAACCATGGACATGTCCATATAGGGTATTGGAACAGAAAGGGCCAGTTACCTTTGAGGTTAGAGAATTATATGGAAGGAAAGAGTATATTACTCACCTGAATAAATTAAAAAAATGTTATTTAAAAGACAATAAGCCACTTGATGTATTAGAGGAAGAGTTAAATTACGATGAACAGGAAATGAGTATTGAAGAAAGTAGTAGAAATATTAGAAAACCTAAAGAAACATTGTCTTAAGATCAGGAATCGGATGATGAAGAAGTTAAGAATAATTTACTTCAGGAAACAATGAAAGTACTACCTTTCATGTTGAACAATAACGAGGAAATAAATCCCGTGGGACAGGATAACCTTAGAGAAATAATACCAGCGGAGCCTATTTCGAGACGCTCCACGCGAGTTAGACGACCACCCAATCGACTAACTTATTAAAAGCTGTAAATATCGTCTCAAATAGAATGAAGAATCAATTATTGTTTCTCGAAGTATACGAATTCGTATACGGAATAATATGTATCCATGATAACTATTCTGTTGAATAAGCTGTTTGTGCTCGAGGAATAATAACTGAATAAGAAAAATTGATATTGGACGATATTAACGGTGGAGATAATGAAAGATATAGTCTTGATTGTCAGATGTATACTATATATTCTATCAACAGGAATTTTATTCATGAGTAGGCAAAACTGATTGTATTTAGAGATGTAAGATTTTGAGAGAGGACATTGAGTAACGAAAGACTGAAGGCAGTAGTTGATTAATAATGTTGTGGTTTAGGGCCATGATGGTGTACTGCACCCTCGAAAGCGCTTTTACTTTCATCGCGTATGACTGTACGGATTCGCGTGTGAACATTTCCGTGATTTCGATAAAGGACGTCGCGCCGTGTCCTGATATAGACACCGGTTACAGCGAGGAACGTGGCGAAGTGACGGTACTGCAAAGAGACAATATCGCGGAGACTTACGTGAAAACGTGCCTCATTGAAATAAATAGACTGATTACGCACTGCGGGATGCATAGCCATAGTTCAATGGTGAAGGGAGGACTTTATAGCTACGTATACTCGATTGGACGAGAATCCTGCTTGGACATCCATAGGTTCAGGACTTATTCGATTCTAGGACGGTTTATCGACAATATTGTGATGAACGGAACTACTAGCGCAACTATCACGTTAGCAGGAAGCGTAAACTCAGATGGAAAATGTAATGGAGGGAGCTACTATGAATCAGATAATGGATGGAATGACGTTGTCGTTATAGCTACAGTAAAAATCATCACGAGGGACTACACAGCACCAGTTGAGCTATGGGAAAACGAGGTCAGTCTATTAGACGGTATTACATGCCCATTTGCTAGAGGACATTGCTTCGACTCTACTTTTGGGGAAACTGTTTGGGAATTTGATAAGACGAGAAGCTGTTCCGAAGACCTCACTATTTTATATCAGGGACTAGGACAGTGGGTAACAGAAAAACGAAATAGGAATAAAATTACCAGACGATACCTAGTAGTAGAACAGGAATCCAAAATATTTGCATTAACCCTTGTAGAAAAGCTAGACACTTGCGGATTTAGTTCTTGGAGAACCGAACATCCACAAATAATAATACTTTCGGAGGATGATAATATAGGAAGTTCACGTTTCAAATCACATAGCTCGAAACAGAATGTTGATTTGATGATGTATGTCAACAGTAAGTTCTTATACGTAGAACAAGCGTATACCAAATAGATGGACAATGGATAGGACTAACTCCAAATCCTATTCTAATTGATCCGCCTAATGTTATAGAAGTAGATACTGAGACACCATTAAAATTCACCCCTATACCACCAATAAGTACTAGTGGGTTGTATACAGTAGATGAAATCCATAAAGCACAACGAAGTTTGACATTTGGAATAGAAAGGCAGGCAGTAGAAAATATAATAACCAGAAGAGTCGCAGGATTTGACGTTAGTAATCAGGGGTACTCAACACTGAACGAATTCGAGAAGGCAGACTTAGAAAATTTAGCACGGACCACCCTTCAAAAGATTTGGGGATGGTTTACCGAGGTCGGAATTTTTTTTAGTGGAGTGGGAATATATATGATCTTCAAATGTATTCAATATATTCTAGGAGTTGTATTGAACGGATTTCACCTTTATAAAATATTTGGATGGAGTTTTGCATTAATCGCAAGTATATGGAACACGATGACCATGTGGATTGTGCACCGACACTATGTGAAGGAAGACCGCGAGAGAAATTCTCAAACCGCGACGATTGAAATTGACTCGAAGAATCGGACCAGTGATGGAGAAAGGAGACTATATCCGGACATACACTGGACGGAGACAGCAAATGCAGCCTCATCCCCTAGTGCGGAAGTTTGATCGAGTGCGCGAATGGGCAATTTGTGGATCATAAACGGTGTTTCGCCACTAATTTTTTTTTTTAGAGGAATGTATCCCTCGTAAGATTGTGTATTTTCATATAGAAATTAATGGTATGACCATCTGATCAATCAAGCTCTTGGGTATTTATTAAGAATTTTTGTGTTAGATTCACTGACCTAACTAGACATGTTTATGGTTTTTTTTATTCATTGCTTGTTCAATGTTAGAAAACTATTTAATGCGATTTTCTAACTGTTACTATGGAATTGGAGGATTATGTTATGTATTTTGGTAAAACTATCAAAGATATGGTTTCTGAGAAAAGATTGCTACTCAGTGGAGTAGGCATTCTTTTTGTTTTGGGGGGGGTATTGTAACGACCACCCTGTATATCGTTCAATGCGTATTATATCAACTACAGTCTGAATGGTCTCATTGGCGATAAGACGAGAAATTGCAAAATCAGCGTTGAAGTCTGAACGGCTTAGGGTTGAGAAAACAAAAGGAAGTTGAAAAGCAAGAGAGTACCGGTAGACTCTGAACGGGACAGTCGCGTAACAAAAATTATGAAATATGTGAAAATCTATTCGAAATTTATTTGTCTTTTCCTTTTTTTACTTTCGTTTAAATTTGGAATCAATACTTATTATCAATGGCATAAAATTTTAACGTGATTTTTGTGCCGAAATTATCGAGGTAGTGAGTGCTTTTTCAAGACACCGACTAGAGACAGGAAGGGAAGCCGTCATGAGTGAGGTCAAACCAAACTATTGCTTGATATCTGGAATGAGGGAACAGAACGCGATTTTAATGATAAATCTCTGGTAGTAAAAACTCAACTCCTAGTTTGATTTCGATAGTAACAGTTGAAAGTCTATTTGATCACGATTTCATATTTGAGTAATTATCTTTTATTTTGATTTTTTTTTTTTCTATTAATTATATTTTTTTTAAGTTGCAATACATATATTTTTTTTTTATCTATTTATTCGAGTCAATTTATAAACCCAAGAAATGTTTCCCTGAATTCCAAATCCTTTTCGCTTCACAGCGGCAGGGCTACGAACCTAGCTTCCGGGACCAGTGGCCTTTCGCTATTATTATTCCGTCCTAGGTGGTGGCAGCTCTACATCAACATCAGTGGAAATCATTCGACTTGAAGGGTTGTCCTAAAGTCAGTCTGTCGTTGCATGTGAGGGGTAGACTGACAAGTGGTCAGTAGTCCAGCGGCGCAGAAGGACGGCTACGAGGGTTGTTGCTGAGGTCTCGTCGTTGATTCAAACCAACAGGCTGACAAGTGGTCAGTATAGGCATAGGACAACTTTCGTGAATATTCGGAATTAATAACAAGACGAATATTACCAGACGCGCGAACCTTATTCATTTTATTAAAAAGGGGTTACCGTCACAACTATACCATTTGTATTCACATGAAAACCCGTGGGCTAACAGCTCATTTGATTCAATTACAAAATCGTTTAAATATTTAGTAAGAGGAGATGGTTTAGAATTCCCACAGAAAACAGCTACAACAAATGGTTTTTCACCAGGTATATTTTTTATGATTTCTAAAATCGGCCAAAACTGAGTGTTCGAACTTTTGAATAAGGGGAGCCCGTCTATATTGAAACTAATGCATTTCATTGAGGTGTTGTAATTGTGATATTACAAGTCGCAAAATTGCTTTTTTCAAATAGTCCAAAATTCCTGTATAGCACATCTCTCCACTTTCAAGTTGTTTGCTTGGGGTATATCTGGGAGTTTTTAATAAAGTTCGCCCATCAATAGGCAACCCTGGATGATATGGAGATAATATTTTCAAGAGATGATCTATTACAGCTGTGGGTACATTATGCGTTATTGTTGCCCAATGTCTCAACTGAGCTAACAAATCTCTTCTTTTACTGGATTGTTCTTCATGTTTCAATCGATATTCTAAATCAACATTTTCAATATTTACAGAATTTGAACACAAATCTACATCATATAAATTATTTTCGAAATCAACCGATAAATTGTCAGTAGATGGTAAGAGTGTTTCATTTGGTATTTCAAAAATATGTTCTCGTGAACCCAAATCGAAAGAAAAACTACTTTCTAATGTTCCTTCTATGTTGACACTCCTCCTTATATCCTTCAATAACGTTTTAGTACCTGTTGCAATTCTTCTATACATTTGCCGACATCCGACAATTTCTTTCGATTTATATTTGATTTTTTCAGCCATCTCAAATGTGCATTTAATAATCTCATAGCCGAACTTCAAATGAAATGTCTATGTCATCACTTAACTTGACTTTTTTCCTGCTGTTTAAGTTTATTCTTCTCTCTATCCGGAGCATGTTTCAACCAGACTTTTATATTATCGTCCACTACTTTTTGTGAGCAGCATGATTTTATAGTGACGGCTTCTAAAAAAATTTGATTAAATTTTCACTTCTTGTTGTCAAGAAAATATTTATATGAATTCAATTGAAAATCAGAGCAGAAGATATTTCAACAATAAGTGGTGAATTGTCATAGTTGATTTTGTGATCATAACTTGAAATTATCATCAAACAAAAAATGAAGTTTTCTTATGTAATGAGAATTATATATAATTCTCTAGAAATTCCTTATAAGTGCAATTTTTTCATTCCTTCAGAAAATAGTACTCACCAACAATAACATCTCGCAAACGCAAATCAACAAAAGCCTTCTTTTTTGACCTTTTTCCATAAAAGCTGTATTTTGTAGCTAAAGAATCCAAAATTAGATATTTCAATATTCGAGATGTTTTGGATGAATGATTGCGGCCACCAATGTTGGACAAAAATGCTACCTGAAAATTTGGAAAGTTTAAAAAACACATTATTATTCATGTCATGCTATTTTATGTACAATCATCAATATTTTAATGGTTAACAAGATACAGGTCTCACAGTCATAAAAATTTCTGCTTTTAACTGTTTCAATCCGTACAGGATTGATTTGAATTCAACTCATGATTCAAATGACAAGATCTTGTTTTTCAATCTGCAAAGTGGTTCAATATCCATTGAATTCTCAAAATTTTCGAATATTTTATTAAATTCCACAATATATTCAGAATACAACCATATATCATTGGTTAGGTACTTATTGTAACCGTTTTTTATTTTATTTTTTCCAGAGGGCTATGATCGATACGTTCAAATAACTAATTTCAGTCCTAAAATGTTTGTGAAAAAGGAAATTTTATTGTTTTTGATCAAAATGTGTCAGCTATGTGAAGTTCAATTTTAAAATATTTTATTACTTTCGAATGGCAACATGATGTTAGAAGAAAGAGTATTTTATAATGATCAATTTGATATCACACTCTATTGGGTTGTGAGGAAACTTTTGGTTGAAAAATTGAAAATTTAACATTAGAACTAGAATTTATAGCGAAAAAAAAATTAACAACGGTAACAAATAGAAACAAATGATACATGGTTGTATTCTAAATGTCATATGATGACAACAAATTTATAAATATACCATCATCAGGTGTCATATTTGAGAATCGAAAGTTTATGTCACTTCTGGTGAATCCACAATTTGCATGAAGTTGAATTACTTGTCAACAAATGCATTTTCATGTATTGAACATACCCACCGAATGCCATTCCATTATCTCCGAAAACAAAAAAGTTATAGTGGCCAGCCAATTTCTATGGACACCTGGTATATATTTTTGTTTTCTTTAAGAATGTCCTCAAGAGAATTCACATTTCCTAAGAAAATTGAAGAGGAAATTCTTGTATAGAGTGATTTGATATTTCTTTTTCTTTCAGTAGTGCAAGAATTTGAGAATTCTGCTCCTTGATAAATGATAGTAGACTAACTACACTTTCTTGAAAACCTGAATGAATCCTCACATAAATATGCTATTTGAACAAATATTTATACAGTATATTTCAATTTGAACCATTTTTACTCACTCTGGGCAGCAGAATTGTTTGGAGTTGCATCAATGTTCCTCAATAACCAATTAGACTTCCAGTAGGAGTATTATTCAATATTTAAGGAATGGAATTGACAACTGAAATAAACCAAAAAAGATCACACATAACTTAATATCAATAACAGTGTAATGATTTGCATCCCAAATTGTAATCATGACCCATTTGAACAATGCACATCAATAATAATCATGTACTATACCTACAGTATAAACAAAGGTCTCATGGAATTTCTTTGAGAATATGTATTTAGAATACTTACTTCTGGTTGAATCTTTATTTGTGGCCCATGAACAGTTTATGTCTTGGGATGTACTTGGTGATGTAGTATTTCTTTCACCATCTGAAACATATGGATACAAGAATGATAAGAATAGTCCTTGATGAACAATCTTATTCCAGAATGAACTCTCAGTTTTGTTATTTGTTATCAGTATAATCATATGAACATCCACTGTACAGGGTGTTTCTCAATAACATTCTGATATTTAAACTTATTCTTGTACACAAGAATGACCTAAAATATCAGAATGTTATTGATAGACACCCTGAATACAAGAAATATATAGAAATACCTGTTGGGTACATCGGGAAAATAGTACTTATAAAATATCTGCATTTGAATATAATGAGATTACCTTGGTGGTCGCTCATCTCCAAATAAATCACTTTCACTCAATAGTTTTTGGGAGACTATTCTTCTGCGTTTCTTACTCAATCCCTCCTCGAGATCAGTCTGTAGATCAGATGTTTCTTCTGACAATTTCAATTTGACATGAACCATATTTGAATATTTTCATATTATTCAAGATAGGTAGGTATTTATGCATTCAATATCAATATAACAGTGCATGAAACAAAATATCTTAGATAATAGTTATTATGTATTATTTTGATTATATTATTTTGCAAAATTTCGATTCTTAAATATTACGCATTATTAATTACTTCATACTGTGACTCTACTTATATTTTATGAAATAAAATAATATGAAGCCTTCTGCGAACGGCAGCTCTTGGTCGCGTAGGCACTATGGGTTCGAGTAAATTGACAATTATTAAGAATATACAGTATTCATATTCCTGGAATCAAAGAAGGGCGCCACAGCAACTTTTGAACTAAAATGTATTCAATTATTACCTGGATAGTTGTGCAACCAAATAATAAGTATATTGATGTTATACCAGCTATTTATTCTTACATAACCAGATGTTATAAAAGTTTGAGAATTGTTCATCCAAAATGATATTGATGTTATACCAGCTATTTATTCTTGCAATACCAGATGTTATAAAAGTTTGAGAATTGTTTAACCAAAACGGTAAGTAAATAAAATCCAGACATAAAAGAAATGAATGTTACACAGTGTATACTATTCTACAGGGACAGTCAGAAATTATGCAAAAGAATGATAATAATAAAATAAAATTATACCTTTGAAATATCCTTACCAAATAGGCTTTGATTCAAATTATAGACATATAAACATAGTATATATACATGGTACATATAAATAGGGACTATGATGTTTCTCAGAGAATTCTAATTATACCTGTGGAAGTGTGTTGAAATAACGTAACCTAGAATGTGGACCACCCCGTAGTACTACGTTTTGGGCTATCTGGTTATGCGAAGTAATTCAATGAAATAATCATACCTGTCATGGGGATATCAATATCAAAATAAAAAATAAAAATGAAAGGTTTATATCTGGCCTGCAAATATCCTGATGTCCAGCTGTGTCACCATAGGGAGATTACATCAGTATGAAGTTCTGGAGCAGAACTAGGAGAAATCCTCTATTTGAAGACCCTTCTTAGCAATAACCAGACTGATAGGTCTGATGTTTGAGGTAGGGTTGAGGGTGTTGTCGTTGCAGTTCCAAGAAAATTCCATGACAAAGCTCTTTCAATATGACCTTCTAACTGATGGCACCTAGCACCAACTTATCATGAGGTACTCGACAAAAGGGTATACCTTGCAGTATAGCAGGTGTTGCGAAGAAAGGAGGTACCTTGATGGTGGTACCTAGTAGGTTGTACCTGGTAGGTTGTACCTAGTAGGTTGTACCTGGTAGGTTGTACTTAGTACCCTATAACAAGAATACCTAATTTGACAATGCTCTGACCTATTTAGATAAATGTGAGTCTCATCTTGTTCAAAGGGAATAACTACCAAATCTAGTAGTGGCGTCGTGTGGTCGGTATTTTCCTACCCAAGTATAGGTCTATTTCCAAAAATGTGGTTGGAGATATCTAGCAAATCTATAATACCTCGACCATGGGTAACTTTTGGTGTTATTTTCGGTCGAAAAGCTAATCTGATCTTATTTCAAAACCTGGATGACCAGCAGAGAAAAATTTTGTTTAACAACCTTTTCTTGACACCTCACAAATTCACCATCCTCCTCTCCTCCCAGAAAGGAAGTCACGGGACCATCCAGGAACATAAAAAATGTTCTTAATACCAACTCACTTGGTAGCGAAGAAAAAAGATCATGAAACAGTATCTTAGATCTTCTGTTTACTCCTAACGGCCAATCAAAACCGATCGTTTCACCACGTCACGACTACTTCCATGGTTAAAGAGCCCACATTCCATAACTTGTCAGCAACGCCAGGTATCGAAGGTTGTCAGGTTTTGACTTTGGCAACGTCAGCAGATGGTATACACAGATTCATACTGCGTACGACTATCGGAACTTCGTCATGGAACAAAACTGGTTTGGACTTTGAGTACAGTGGAACAATTCACATTACCAACCGAACCAAAAACTAAAGTATTGAAATTTAAATGTTAAAATACCTTCATCAGTTTTTCGATTATTTTTATACCTATTTGTTAATGAGTACTAACCTGTTTCATACAAACATCGACTGATAGTATAAACTGTCCAGTTTGTAACGAAATATAATTCGTTACTCACTGGTTCTTGTTCAGTATCGATTTTCAATTATTCATTTGCTGTTTATTGTTCAAAACATCAATATTCTAACCATCACAACACTACAATGTCAGCAGAGTCATCTCTGAGAATTATAAATCACCTGTTGTAATATTCAGTAAATGATAGATCATAATAAAGAACGCTACAATTACCATTTCTGCAAATATTCCGTATTGACCTCTATTGATGATAGATATATTAAAATAATAGATAACATAGACTCCTGTGTGAAGTCTAATTCGCGAAATGGTAATGCGGGATATGTCCGTTAAATCGGTTGGACCAATGAAATTGAACAAAATCAGTCAGGTGACCAGCAGGAGCTTCTTCACGGTTGAAGCAAGGAGTCTCGCTCTCTTCCTTTACGAATCCTGATCAAGAGAGCCATTGTTTTCTAATTTATGAATTCTCGTTCCCTTCCCTCCGAAGAAATTTTGAGAACATAAGTTTTCTTGGACAGGATGTACGAGTGAGTTAAGGTAGGCACAATTTTGATTACCGATTGCTACAAGTAGTTTGGATTAATGAATTGAATTAATTCTGGCTAGATTTTGATTTCTGCAAATGGCGGTGATTTGACACCGACGGCTTTCGCTTGGAGAACCTTTTTACCTCTGATATTCTTATAAATATTGCTTGCTTAATATATTATCTATGGATTTGGTTGATCATAGGAAATAGTAATATATTAGATTAATATTGATTATTGATTCTCTTTTTGAGCACCGGTTTTACAACTCACGTGTTGAATAGGAATCTGTTGGTTTTTTTTAGCACGCAAGAAGCCAAAAGTTTTTGTCTCTGGACTCTTTTCCTAACTCTTGTGCCAGGCCAGAAGGATCTTGTACAGGTGAGTGATGAGATATGTAATTTTTCTACATAATTTGTAGTACTTCGAATCACTCACTTGTGCAAACCTTCTCACTATTTCATGATTTCTAATTGAGTAGTAATATTATATATATTAGGATAATAAGGTGAAATTTCACATACCCGTTATATTGTGAAATTTCCCATACCCGTTATATTGTGCCTATCATAATATCATTCTGCCGATTGCCTTCATCTTCTCTTTACATATTTTTTTCCTTATGCTGATTATTCTATATCAGATGATATAGTTTGAATTGACTATCTATACACTCCCTACAAGTGGCCAATTGTACGGGGTTATATAGCCTTCAGCTGTAATTCATTTTTGGGACCTTCAGTCCAATTCAACCCTGATCACTGACTGATTCTCGTTTTCCAACTTTCATATGTCTTCGAACGAGTGATTGACATCCAACGAACACAGCTATACTGAACGCCTGAATTTCGGGAATAATGGGAAGGTGTTAGAAGATTTGGGCCCCCTGCAGATGTTTCAGTGCTGAAACAATCCAAACTGACCTAACTCAGAGCTGAGCAGGTCACCTCCGTACTACGACGAAGCTATCTAGCTACAGGCTGCAGGCATCGTGATCAAGACACCTTTAAGACTCCTAGTGGTCTGCGCAAGTATAGAGCTGTTGTGATTCATAATCAACTCGTGGAATAGAAATCATTCAGATTTTGTTAAAACCTTCAGTATTGTCTCATTGCCCCACAACTTATGTAATAAAATACATTTTTTCATCTCTTGTTTTATTGCTCTAACTCATGAGAGAGTTCTGAAAGATTTTCGATTATTGCCTTTTGTAAGTTTTTTTGTCTATTTTTTTCACAATAATAAATAGACTGGCGCTCAACTTTACTTGACACAATATAAAATTCATTCTGCTAGCTACAAAAATCATCTACAGAAGAATAGTCCAAAGAATTCACCCCTCTGGAATCTCATGCTTAACATTCTTGGAGCTAAGGGCTGAAAGGACTTTCTTTCGTATCACGTGGCGCCCAACTATAATTGGTGACTAATATTGTGTCGAGTGTATTTTTTTTTTCGAACTCTTTCTAGCTAGAGCAATAAATTGTTCAATATTTGCTGAATTTCACTTTTGAATTTTTTCGATTACCTTTCTATCTCATCTGATATATTTTCATAGTACCTCATACACAATATTTTGGATACCTTGCACATTTGAATTTCACATTGGGCACATTGTCGAGAACTTATCTGAAACAAAGTTTAGACATTGCTAAAGTTTTCTTCGAACTTCATCATGGAGCCAAATCATCTTTTGTCAAATGAGCTAAATTATGAGATCGAAATTGGGAGGGTTGAACCCGCTGGTTCAGTCGACCAGCGTAGGAAAATTTTGAGGGGTTTGCTAAGACAACAGTCTGCAAACCGTAGTTTTTCTGGAGCTTTAGCTGCATGTTATAGTCATGAACAAGATCTGAAAGAGATTAAGGAAACCTTAAGTGATTTAGAGTCTAAAATACAAGCATTTTCTGGAAATGAACTGGAACGTAAACGAATTGAATCAAGACTTACTCATATTTCTGGTAGAATTCACCATTTGAAAGTCGAAACAGATGAGGAAAATTCTGCAAAAAAAATAGTTCATCTAAAATCAATTGAATTAGAGGCTGATTTTATTGATAAAATGCCAGGTGCTCTCGCTACTTCAACACCATTGAGTTCTGATTCGAATTCATTTTCATTCTCTAAACCAGTTCTTCCATATAAGTGGAATATTTTCTTCAGTGGCAACACGAGAACAGAATCTCTAATGGCATTTTTAGAAAAAGTAGAATCGTACCGTATTTCCAGAAATGTTTCTAAAGAGCAATTATTTATGACTGCTGGAGATTTATTCAAAGATCTTGCTTGGACATGGTACAATAATAACAGAGCTAGAGTAACAGACTGGGATGATTTGGTTATGAAATTAAAAAGTCATTTTTTGCCTTATCATTATGATGAATCTTTAAATAGAGAGAGAGAGAAGTTTTGGTATTTATTTCTGCAATGGAAGGACTTTTTAATAGACTCACTGTCAAACCTCCAGAAAAAGATATGGTGAATAAAATTCAAAGAAATTTACTACCTTGTTATATAACACAACTTGCATTGAGAGAAACAGAGACAATGTCTGAACTTTATACCTTATGTAAGAAGTTAGAAGAGTCTAAAGAGTGGTCTGAACGTTATAAACCTTCTGTCTATAAGAAATCCAATCTTCTAGAACCCGATTTGAGTTTTTCCTTCTGGTTTCGAGCCTGCAAGTACGAGTTCTTTTAGGAAGTCGTTCAACACTAGTAGGGAAATTTCGGCTGTCAATGCGCCAAATTGTTGGAATTGTTTGAGAAGTGGGCATGTTTACCGCGAATGTCGCCAAGCAAAGTGGCATGAGAAATGTCATCAAATCAAAATGCATTAGGTGTGCAGCAAAAAACGCAGAAGGTGGTTCTGGAAATCTGGACGCCGTTGCCACGACTTCTTCGAGTCCAGAAAAAGTAAATTCGTCAAAGAAATCCACTCTCAAGCAAAATCAACAATAAATAAGAAAAGTCAGGAATGGCAAGATTGGTTGAATTTTGTTAAAATTTCTTCACTAATTCAGACACTCGAACTCAGTCAACAATATCTTTGAATAATCACTCTATAAGTCCCATTTTTGTTAAGAGAACTCACGACAATCGACCTTACCTTTATCTTAATATTTTCGATGAAAACATATTGTATTTGGTAGATTCAGGGAGCTGTTCATCTATTTTGGGTTTTGGTGGTTTTTCATTCCTTAGGAAATGGAAAGTAACAATTCAATATGAAGAATCAGTTAAAGTTACAACTGCAGATGGACAATTACAAGATTGCTTAGGCTTTGTGAATTTACCTATGAATCTTGAAGGGAAATATCGGGTCCATAAATCTTCAATTATTCCTTCTGTTCAACATTCTTTAATATTAGGGATAGATTTTCTCAAAGAATTTCAGATAAATGCAAATTTTGGTAATGACTCTTATGATTTTCATCAAGCAAAAGAAATCTGCATTGTGAATAGCATTCAATCATCAGAAGAGTTATCTATTCAAGATAAAGAAAGATTAAAGAATTTAGTTGATTCATTTTCGATAATTGCTCCAAAAGACAGACTAGGTAGAACTCATATCTTAGAGCACAGTATAGATACTGGAACAGCCTCTCCTATTCGACAAAGACAATATCCGTTATCTCCTGCTATGCAAAAACACTTCCATAGGGAGATTGATGATATGATAAAATTGGATATAATACAGCTATCTAATTCACCTTGGTGTAATCCATTGAGGTTAGTCGAGAAGAAAACGGGCGAATACATGGTGGTCCTAGATTCTAGGAAAGTCAATAGTGTAACTGCTCGGGATTCATATCCTATGACTCAGATTGACGCCACTTTGAGCAAGTTGAGAGATGCTAGATTCCTAACCTCAATAGATTTGAAAAAAGCATTTTATCAGATACCTTTGGAGAAATCATCTCGCCCTAAAACTGCCTTTGCTGTTTATGGTAGAGGTTTGTTTGAGTTTAAAGTCATGCCGTTTGGATTGTCGTGTAGTTCTCGAACAATGTGTCGACTGATGGATTTAGTAATTGGCCCTTCTCTTGAACCCTTCGTGTTCTATTATCTTGATGATATTATTGTGGCAACTCCTGATTTTGAGACGCATCTGGGAGAGATTGAACCAGAAGTTAATTGCTGCTGGTTTAACCATCAACCTGGAGAAATGTCAATTTTGTAGATCTTAGTAGAAGGTATAGAGGATAGGAGACGGAGGTGGCGGTGGCGGCGGAGGTGGCGGCGGCGGAGGCGCAGGAGGCGCAGGCGGAGGTGCAGGCGGAGGTGGAGACAGTGCAGGTGGCGGAGACGGATCATGTGGACGGTGGACGGATCATGTGGACGGTGGACGGATCAGGTGGACGGGAGGTGGACGGATCAGGTGGACGGATCAGGTGGATCGTGGCGGCGGTGGCGGAGGTGGCGGTGGCGGCGGAGGTGCAGGAGCCGAGGATCTGAGTAGTGAACGACCGAAGGTATATCCTTCGAGCGAAATACTGCATATTCCCGAAATTGCCGAGCCCATGTTCTCACGCAGACGTTTAAAATAAAATAAAATTTATTACATCTATCAAATTCCAAAGTTATGGACATGAATAGTGTGACACAACAATGAACGATAAACTACGACATCTTATGCCTAGAAGACAGTCGAAATGGGCCTCCTTTCAAATAAATTTCATCCTAATAAAATCTTTGTTCAAAACTATTCTCACCATAATAATGAAAATTCGATGGTTTTGGTCGTGCATGTCCCAGGTAATAAAAAAAACGCCAGTGTGGGCTTTATCGTTGACCCTCCCAATGGGTAATCTCATGAATTTAATAATTTATTCCAAGTAGATGAAAATCAATTTATTCATTTGAAAGGTATATGCGCCGATTCTATGGCAGGTAGTAGCCAGACCCTTCCCCAACCGCAGGGTGTCGCATAAAATTCCTAGTCAATTTTAACCATACTGAACCATATCTATTCTATTGCAACTTTTTCATCATGATTAAATTTTGGGGGTGTAGGTATAAATAAAAATGAGACGGTGTAAGGAAATATATACAGTACGATGCAAATGTATGGAATAAATTCGATATTTAAAAAATAGGCGTCTTTTGGAAAAAATCCAAAAACACGTCAATTTTAATTTTTGACGGCTCACCTCATGATATACATGTGAGAGACGTTACGTCACCGGTGTTGGCGTGATGACGTCAGCGACGTTTTTTTTAAATGCAAAGAGGGGTCATGTGGCACCTTACTCAGAAGGTCTACTAATCGTCTATTCAACGGTATAATTATTCCAATATGTAGTTATACAGGGTAAACCAAAACTTTTTATTCATTAAAATACACTGAAATTATAATAAATGTTCAAATTGATGACCTTCAGCAATGATGCAATGTGAAAGCCGGGCAGTGAATTCCCTTTTCACGTTTTCGAGAACTTCGGGGGTTATTTGTGCAATCTCCGTTCTGATGCGTTCCTTCAACTCTTCTAAATCAGTTGGTCGATTTTGGTAAACTTTGCTCTTTATGTATCCCCACAAAAAAAAGTCTAACGGAGTCAAATCCGGAGACCTTGGTGGCCATTCGATCGGTCCTCTTCTTCCTATCCACTTACCTCGGAACACAGTATTCAGGTAGGTTCGTACATCAACGGCGTAGTGTGGAGGCGCCCCATCCTGCTGGAACCACAACTCATTTCTATTCGGAAATAGCTGATTCAGTTGTGGCACCAGATAACCCCGAAGAAAGTGTAGATACCGAGCACCAGTTACGCTTTCGTCAAAAAAGTATGGCCTATTAACTGGTTGTTTAAAATTCCAGCCCAAACGTTCACTTTTTGTGGATATTGTGTGCTATGCTCCTCCATCCAATGTGGATTTTCTCTTGCCCAGTATCGATACGTCTGACGGTTTACGTGACCATTGAGCATAAAAGTAGCTTCATCTGAAAATAGTACATTTTGTATGAACCTCCGATCTCTATTACAGCGTTCCATCATGATTTCGCAGAATTCGACTCTTCTATCATAGTCATCTTCTAACAGTTCTTGGACCAGATGAATTTTATACGGATGCCACTTTGCTTTTTTCAACACTCTAACAACAGTCGATTGGTGTAAATTATTATCCAGTGCGACTTGCCTCGAGCTGGTATGGGGGTTTTCTTGGAACGCAAGTACCACGTCAACTTTTTGGGCTTCTGAAATTGATTTTCTACCACTTTTAGGGAGATCTTTAACGTGGCCCGTTTCTCGAAACTTTCTCTCAATTTTACTAATTGTTGATTGAGAAACGGGTTCTCGGTTGGGGTATTTAGCATTGAATAAATCACGAACTTCTGCTTGAGTCCTTACTTTATCTCCACAGCCAATCATAATTAAAATTTCGATTCGTTCGGTTTCTGTAAGTCTCATTGCCAGATTATAAGTGATTTCAATATTTTTATAGCAATAATGTCAAACACTTCAATGACACTTCACTTCAATGATATCGACTAATGTCAAACTAGAGTGTAGACCTTTTATCAATCAATGTATTTCTTGTTCCGAATCAACAAAAACAATAGAAGACACTACGATGTTTTATTCTCATTGGCGGTCCTTAGCATAATTTAGTTCAACGCATGAGCATTTATTGTCATTTCATTCTTCTTAATACATCATTTCGGTTTACCCTGTATAACTACATATTGGAATAATTATACCGTTGAATAGACGATTAGTAGACCTTCTGAGTAAGGTGCCACATGACCCCTCTTTGCATTTAAAAAAAACGTCGCTGACGTCATCACGCCAACACCGGTGACGTAACGTCTCTCACATGTATATCATGAGGTGAGCCGTCAAAAATTAAAATTGACGTGTTTTTGGATTTTTTCCAAAAGACGCCTATTTTTTAAATATCGAATTTATTCCATACATTTGCATCGTACTGTATATAATTTTATTTCATTTCAGTATACGAATCAAAACATAATACAAGATACAAAATAATTATATTTGGTCACATCAAAATGATCCTGCTTGAATTGAGCCATCTAGCGTGCTATAAGTCAAATACGCATCATGGAGAACTAATGCATAAACTCGGGTGTTGTCGGGAAATTGTGCTTTACGCGTCTCAAATTCCAACTTGATATCAACAGTGGACGACTTCATGGCACTCGGCTGGTGTTGGCAATTAATAACGGATAATGGATTATTTCTGAATTCTCCAATATTCATCATTGGTTCGCTCATATCTCTGTCGCAGTAGTAGCTTCTCTGGAAATTCTCATAAGCATAATAGGCTGCAGAATCCAACTTCTTGCCAAAATCTAGATTCCAGCGTTCATATGGATAGACTTCGGAATTCAAGTACAGGCGGATATTGTTGATATTAGCATGCGTAAATTCTGTCACATTCTCCTTTATATTATCAGAATTGGTGGTACTTTGGAATCCGATAATTATATATCGAGGTCTTTCAAGGCTATTGGTGGTTTTAACGGCCCATATATCGGTGGCTGTTTTACGTAGAGCGGGTAATTCATACAAATCCCACATACGATATGCAATCTTCACTCTAGCATTATTGCTACTTTTATTGATGCGATTCAATAGCTTTAATTTTTGTCGATCCTCCGGAACGATGTGTTTGATCTTCCATTCGATTTTAGATATCTCCAATTCTGCCTCCACTTCGCCAATGTATGAGTTCTTGAATGAGCGAGCGATGATGAGTATAAGTTCCTGTTTCACATTCAAAATGCCCTTGGTGTAGTCTTTAGCGAATCCTGTGAGATATTTCAGCGGCAACTTTCCACTGAATACATGGCTATCTGGATCCAGAATGGCTTGATTACCATTATCCAAACCCCACCCGATAGTTTCTAGTGAGGCTTTATTCGACTTTCCATACGATATCAGCGTTTTCATTGTGCTTGTTATACCGGGTTTTCGAATAACTGCGACGGCTTCGCCACCCATTTCGTAGCGGATTTCATCGAATAGGAATGCCAGAGCATTATTTGATAGGTAGCAAGTCTTCGTCGTATCCATGGGTGTAAATGTACCTTCGATATAGATGTAGCTCTCGGAAATATCCAATATCAGATCTTGGAAATTAATCGGGATGCGTATCTCATCCGAATTATTGAAATAGGGTGACCCATATGGTTTATAGGTATGTTCATGAAGGCTGATTAGCGATTCATCGATGACAGGCTCTTCAAACACATCCAATTTTTCACTGGTAGTTGTAGCGGCCATCTTCACTTTCTAATATCTACTGTCACGCAATCTCAATCCTATGTATCTCAGGAACTTTTGATCAGCTTTGGATAGCCTACTTCTCAACTGGTTGACACCTTCTTGACGAATGACACGATTTTCATGTGCATCTTTCTTTTTATAGTGAATCAGCCTCTCATTTTTGAAGTGTGCTCGGTGTTGCCGTCGCTGATTGAAACAGAAGCTCATTTTCTTTCTCGCTCGTCGAAACAGACAAAAAAAATGATATAGGGTGTCAAGTGTTGAGCTTCTTCAACTCCAACTTAACGATGATTGTCTCTCCACGGAAATCGATCAAACGTCCCTTATCATCCAAGATGCTTATCGTGATGTTTTCAATAGACTGACGACCTTCGGGACTGATCGTCATATAAATGATATTTCTAGGTTCCTTGGAAATCTTGTAGCCGGCCTCCACGTCGATATCGAATTCAAATAGAGTGTGCACTTTCTCATCATTCATCAGGTATGCTCCGGATGTGATATTGCAATCAACTCGTATGATTCGTACTTTCATTATATTCACAGGTAGTGTGGATTCATGCAATACGTTGGCTGGGTAATTTTTCTCCTCGAATCCCAGCACACTAGCTATAGAATTGTCGTATCTGAAATCCACATCATGCAAGCATTTCATCTCACATTTCAGAGTATTATTATTGGCATGGAGGAAAAATACATCTTCAATATTTCGCCCATCGAGCGGCTCTATTCTTTTACTAACGAATGCAAATGGCCTACGTTTTGCAAATATCTACCTATATTCCAAATCGATATACCAACCGAAATATGAGTACCTACGTGAAGTAGTCGAACCGATAAATGGATTAGGATTCTACGCATTCGATAATAATGAGGATATAGTGGAGCCATCAGATGCCGAGCCCGATTCCGTCTTCATTTTCGATGATGTAATGTGCGAGAAACAGGATGTAATCAGATCATACTTCAGTATGGGCCGCCATAAAAATATTGACTGTTTCTACCTGGCCCAGACATATTCTAGAGTGCCCAAGCAATTGATTCGTGACAATAGTAACTTCATAGTCATGTTCAAACAAGATGAAATGAATATGCGACACATTTTCTCCGATCATGTATCACCCGATATGGATTTCAAGCAATTTCAAGAGATGTGTTCGCAATGTTGGACCAATAAATACGGATTCCTGGTGATCGATAAGGATAGAGAAATGCTGGAGGGTAGATACAGAAAGGGATTCGATAGTTTCATATATCCCTGATGCTCAAACAGAAAAATATCCATTCATTCATCGACCGTGGTGCAGTATAGTGGGTACACATCCGATTTCCATGATGAATTCCTCAGCAAATGAAGACGATGTAATGAACCTGAAACGACAACTCATCGAGGCGACTGATGCGGTGCGAAAAAAGTTCAAAAGTCTCAGGAGCGACAGTTATGAGAATAAAGTGGCACTCGAAAAGATTTATGAACCCATTACTAAGCCTTTGAATGCCATTTCCGCAGCTACAATCAACCACCACCACCACCAAAATGGTCAGTCCAAGAATTTGAAATCAAAAAGTGACAAATCTGTTACGATATTGGATCCTACACATCACTCTACACCAATATCATCTTCATCGACAGCAGCAGCATCGATTTATGACACACCAGTCCAGACGTCGAGAAAGTTGTTATCTCACCCCACTCTCCACTCAGACAATTTTGCCGCTAATGATGATAATATCAACACTTTGATGGATACACCACCACCATCATCTCATGGTTCACATTCAAATACTGTGATGAGTGATGACGATGATGGAGAAGAAACAGTAGTTGAAGAGTTACAAAACAATGTCGAAGAACACATAGAAAAGTTGAGATCTGGAGATAGCGATAACTATGATACAGAATATGGTGTACGCATAGAACCAAAAACTCATCAGTTGAGAATGGGTAAAAGCAAAATTCGTTTCTCAAATGGGAAAATCGAATTGTGGGGCGACAGTGATAAGAGACCGAAAATATATCCAGCTAGTTCGGAACTGTATAACCTGATTTTTCTCAAACATGTACCGGAAAGAACGAGTTCCAGTGTTAGGAGTTTATATGCAGCCATACTGGAAAACACAAGAGCAGCATACAAGGGATACGATATCAGACGAGGATTGAATTCAGATGAGACTGGAAAATATCACGATCTGATCAAACCTCTGACAAGAACACCATATAAAATGAGAGAGACAAAATATAAGGATGGAAGCGGATTACCCACTCAAAAAATTGTCAATAACAACACGGGGAAGGAATATATCTATTGGAATAAACCGAAAGAATTGGTGGATCGATTGAGATTATTATGGAGCTCGAAATCAGTTGGGCATAGCGGACATGACAATGAAATATTATCGATTATAGAGGAGTTGCGTGAAGAAGGCATCATATACTGAAGGCGTCTATGAATAAATACATACCGAGCAGAATAATTCATGCCATTAGTCGTTCGAAGTAGCTCTCGCATGTTGCTCACATTTTGTAGAAATGGAGAAGATAAGTGATGCAAAACGTCAAATTGTTGACGAACTACATGAGCCAGCTCGACGAAATTTCGTCAGAAGGAGAACCATAGTCAAGGGATTCGGTGATTTATGGCAAGCTGATTTGGCCGAAATGCAGCCATATGCAGAGGACAATAAGAAATTTAGATATATTCTATTTGTTATCGATTGTTATTCCAAATATGTGTGGACTGAGCCAATTAAAAATAAGACTGGTGTTGAAGTTACTGAAGCTATGAGAAATGTGTTGAAGAAGAAGGCGGGATATTCGCCGAAAAACATGCAAAGTGATTTGGGGAGTGAATTTTACAATCGATACTTTAGCAAATTGATGGCCGAATACAAAATAAATCATTATTCCACATATAGCACGATGAAGGCTGCAATCGTCGAACGAGTCATAAGGACCCTGAAGAATTGGCTGTATAAGGAGTTTTCAGCAAGAGGAAAATATATATGGCTCGATATTTTACCTGAACTTACTAATAAATATAATAACCGTATACATCGAACTATTGGAATGAAACCCGCAGACGTTACAGCTGAAATGGAACTGGACGCTTTCAGTCATCCTAAATTGGCGTTGAAGCCGAAATATGTTGTCGGTGATATGGTGCGAATCAGTAAATACAAAGGTGTCTTCGAGAAAGGATACCTGGCGAATTTCTCCACTGAACTATTCAAGATTATCAAAATAAACATCACGAATCCAGTCACATACTTGTTGGAGGATATTGAAGGGAGACCAATCAAAGGGTGTTTTTATGAAGTTGAATTACTGAAAACGACAAATCCTGATATATATTTGGTGGAGAAAGTTCTGAAGGAGAAGAAGAAAGGCGACAGAGTGTTTGTAAGATGGCTAGGATTCTCAGACAAGCACAATTCTTGGATTGATAAATCGGCAATTGTTTGAACCCAATGATGTTGTTATTATACTTGTTAGGTAAAACTAATGAATATATTACTTCAATTGATATGTGCGTTTCATTTTTTCTACATTTACACCTTGACAAAAAAAAACAATCAGGTCATTTTCAAAAGATTGCTTTATTGAATTGAAAAACTACACAAAATTCTTCATTGTAATCAAACATATCGTATATATTTCTTGATGTGGTCGTTGCAACGGCTAGGGGGGAGGTGATACTTTGTGGAAGAATCAATTCATTTCACTAGCCAAATATTTCCTCAATATGTCCAATTCATTTCTTATCGCTTTTATTTCATCATCCAGGAGGGCTTGCTTCTTACTCATCAAAAACCTCATCTCAGATTGCTGTTTATTAAAGATTATTCTAGCATCTCTGATGACTGATGATACTGCAGCCTTTACTGCCGATAATGTAACATTCTTTACATCGTCAATTTCCCTCTTGAGGTAATCCAATTCCACACAATCCTTATCAGAAATTGATTCGCCAACATTAGTCAATCTTTTGCCTTGTAAATCGAAATTGCCATCTTTGTCCACTTTGAAACCTACGCCTGGTGGACCACGTAGGGAAAGTTTCGATTTATTTCTTCTGCGACCAAACTTATCGATGGTTTTAGTCATCATCACCCGACGAATGATCAATTCATACTGAGCAATATTATCATTAGAGTTCTTGCTATATACCTACCCCAAATAAATGCTCATACATAAAGTGAATAAATGAAACACAAAAAATAGCTGTTATTTATATATATATTATATATTTCACCATATAATTGTTCAGAACCATTCATTTCATGACATAATCAAAAAGTCGGAGTAGACTGTCATTGAAAAGAGATAATTTCAACAATATAAAATACATAAATAAACACAATTATTCACAAAATCATTACATATTCAAAAAGTCGGAGTAGACTGTCATTGAAAAGAGATAATTTCAACAATATAAAATACATAAATAAACACAATTATTCAATCTTTATAACTGATTGAAAAGCATTCAATTTCTATTTTCCCTCAAAATAATTACGATTCAATTGTATTTGTACAAAATATGCAACACTGATGCTCGACACAAGAGATAATTTCAACAATATGTACAAGTTATTACAATGATATTTGGCAACATAACATTAATTAAAATAAATATATTTACAAAATATGTACAATAATTTATAGAAAAATACTCTACCTGTGATAATTTCAACAAATGCTGGCCTTTTTATAGCTCGAGATGTGGGTAGAGTTCAGCCTGCGGACGCAGCCGCCTCTGATTTACGATTAATAAAATATGGAATTCAACATAAAATACATCAGTACATATTTCTATGGAAACGGAACGTCAAACTTCGAAAATTGTTAAATTTTATGCGGCACCCTGCGGTTGGGGAAGGGTCTGGCGACTACCTGCCATAGAATCGGCGCATATACCTTTCAAATGAATAATTTGATTTTCATCTACTTGGAATAAATTATTAAATTCATGAGATTACCCATTGGGAGGGTCAACGATAAAGCCCACACTGGCGTTTTTTTTATTACCTGGGACATGCACGACCAAAACCATCGAATTTTCATTATTATGGTGAGAATAGTTTTGAACAAAGATTTTATTAGGATGAAATTTATTTGAAAGGAGGCCCATTTCGACTGTCTTTTTCTTCTTCTTCTAGGCATTAGATGTCGTAGTTTATCGTCCATTGTTGCGTCACAATACCTCATAAGTGAGAACGTGGCAGTTTTAGGTCTATATGCATTCAAGTCCACCACCGCATTCACGTCCACCTCCCGTCCACCTCATTCTCCTCACTCTTTCTCCTCATCCTCCTCACTCCTCCTCCTCAGAGGAGGATCGTCTCCACCGCCTGCGCCTGCACCGCCTGCGCCTCCTGCGCCTCCTGCGCCTCCTGCGCCTCCTGCGCCTCCTGCGCCTCCTGCGCCACCGCCGCCACGATCCACCTGATCCGTCCACCTGATCCGTCCACCTCCCGTCCACCGTCCACCTGATCCGTCCACCGTCCACATGATCCGTCCACCGTCCACATGATCCGTCTCCGCCACCTGCACTGTCTCCACCTCCGCCTGCACCTCCGCCTGCGCCTCCTGCGCCTCCGCCACCGCCGCCGCCACCTCCGCCGCCACCGCCACCTCCGTCTCCTATCCTCTATACCTTCTACTGATCTTCCCTTGAGTTTTTAGGATATACTGTTGGTACAGATGGTCTTAAAATTGATGATTCTAAAATATCTGGAATTTTGAACTATGAGAAACCCCAAACATCTCTCCAAATTAGAAGGCTGGTAGGAATGGTTGGTTATTATCGTAGGTTTTTTAAAAACTTCTCTTCCCTTTGTAGTCCTATAACCGATCTTCTCGAAGGACAAAAGAAAGGACAACATATTGTGTGGACAGATGAAGCAGATCAAGCTTTTGAATCGATAAAGAAGTCTCTCACTAGTGCTCCAGTTTTAGCTAGCCCAAATTTTGAACTACCTTTCATAATATATCGTGATGCCTCAAATACTGGTGTGGGAGCAGTTTTGTATCAGGAAACAGATGGAATTGAACATCCTTTAGCATATGCATCAAAAACATTAAATAACTGCCAACGCAAATATTCTACTACGAAGAAAGTACTTCTCGCGGTGATATTTGGTATTGAGAAATTTCGGTGTTATATTGAAGGCACTCATTTTACCGTAATAACTGATCATGCCTCCCTTGTTTGGTTAAATAACATGTCGAACCCGGCAGGTAGACTTGCTAGATGGGCAGTTAAATTATCTCAATATTCTTTTGCCATAGTTCATAGACGTGCAGCTCTAAATGTAGTGGCAGATGCTCTTTCTCGTTCTATAAATGAAACTGCGGTGTTAGATTTATCTATGTTGAAACCAGATAAGTGGTATAATTGTTGAGATATGTATTTGTACGTATTGTTCAATGGTGAATCTTGAGTGTTATTATGTAGTTGGCAACATTGTATTATTATTTGTCTGGTCAGTTTGAAGGAATGATATGTGTCATGTAACAAACTGTCATGTGTCAATAGCGATGTCAAGCGTCAACTATTTTTTGTTGGTCGTCTAGTGGTCTAGTTCATTCCCCTCAACAAAATGGACGAGCTGAAAGAGAAAACAGAACACTGGTAGAGGCAGCACGTACCATGATTCAACAAAAGGAAATGGACAAGACATTTTGGGCTGAGGCAGTAAACACCGCTGCTTATGTGTTGAATAGGTCTGGTACTAGTCCACAGAAAAATATGTCTCCTTATGAACTATGGCATAAAACCAAAGTGAACCTGCATAAATTTGAAATTTTTGGGTCAAAAGTATCTGTCCATGTACCAAAAGAATCAAGGTTGAAGTGGGACCCCAAAAGTAGAACTGGATTTTTCCTGGGGTATAGTGAAGATGTAAAAGGGCTGAGAATTTATATACCAGAAAAGGCAAAAGTAGAGATTCACAGAGATGTGATATTTCTACCTGAAAAAATTCTTGAAAAGGAGAAAATTGATGACACACTCAGTGAAGTTATCACAGATATGGAACAGGATGAAAAAGGTGAAGAAGAACATGAATCAGAGCCAGAAGAGGAACATAACATTACAGTTACAGAAAATGAAATACAACCTGAGGAAGGTGAAACTGAAAACAGTCATTACAATTTAAGAAGAAATATAAAACCTCCTTCAGGATTTGAAGATTATGAGCTGGATATGGAAGCTAGTCTCTTAACAACATGTGAAGAAGATGAACCAAGAACATATGATGAGGCAATGGCTAGTAGCGAAGCAGGAAAATGGAAAGAAGCTGTAGAAGCAGAGGTGAGAGCACTAGAAGACAATGAAACCTGGACTTGTGTTGAAAATACCAACAGCAACATTATCGACTGTAGATGGGTTTTCAAGAAAAAGAAAAGTGACAGTGATAATCAGGTAAAATATAAAGCAAGGTTAGTTGCTAGAGGTTTTCAGCAAACTGGTATATCATTTTCAGACATTTACAGCCCTGTAGCGAAATTACCTTCAATAAGGGTATTTCTAGCTTGGTGTAATCATCTGAGAATAATAATTCATCAACTGGATGTATGTAATGCTTTTATAAATGGTGAAATTAAAGATGATGTTTTTATTTCATTACCTAAAGGTTTTAAGGAAAGAGGTAAAATTTGCAAATCGAAAAAGTAATTGTACGGGTTAAAAGGTTCACCGAAAAATTGGAATCAAAAATTCCATGATCTAATGATCTCCTTATCATTTTCTAGATCAGAATTTGAATATTGCCTGTATGTTAAGGTCACTGAAAAATGTAAAATTTATGTACTGATCTATGTTGATGATTTGTTATTAGCAGGAACAAATGATAGTGAAGTAAGTGAAATCAAATTGATTTTAAATCAACATTTTAAAATGAAAAACCTTGGTCATGTAAAATATTTTTTGGGTATGGTTATCACACAAAACAATTCTGAAGGTGAAATTTCCATTAATCAAACTAACTACCTGAAGAATATCTTGAGAAAATATAATATGCAAGATTGTAAATATGCATAAACACCAATGGATATGAATTTCCATCATGATGAGTTGAAACGAGATAAGTCTGAAAATTCTCATATTGAACAAAAATGTAGAACTGTTATAGGATCTCTTATGTATGCAATGCTTTGTTGGAGACCGGATTTATGTTTAAGTATAAGTATATTGAGTAGATATCAATCTTTTGCTAGTGAAGAGTTGTGGCAATCTATAAAAAGAGTCCTGAGATATATACAAGGTACATTAAATTTAAGTCTGGTATATTCCAAAAGTAATAATCAACCTTTTATAAAAGGCTATGTAGATTCGGATTGGGCAGGTGATAAAGTGGACAGAAAATCTACTTCTGGATACATTTTTAAGATTTTTGGGTGTACAGTGTCTTGGGCATCCCGCAAGCAAACCTCAATCATTTTTGAAATTTTTCAGAAATATGTCATGACTACCATAGGAGGAACAAGTGGTAAAGATTTTACCCAAGAAGTTATTAACCAATGAAGTAGCAGAGTTGTGTAGTTGGACAGGAGCCAAACACAATTTTGAATTGCAGAATCTAACGATTTTGGAATGTGCCTACAGTGAGTAAATATTTGTTTCTCTATTTTTTTATGTGAGATGTTTCGTACCTGAATTATTCTGCTAGTCATATATATTACATTTTAAAGCAAAATTTGAGGAATGCATATAACTCACTGCTGAAAAATATATATCTTCTCTTTTTAATGATTGCCATACTTTTACAGGTTCTGTGATTAGACATTTCAATATTTCAAGAAAAGAATTTGAAATGCATGTTAAGGACTGGTTGAGGCATGCCAGGCAAAGGAAGGAGCGGCAACAAATGAAAAAAACATGTAAGTTCAAATACATTATTTCTTTGTTTTGAAATAGTGGTCATTTTGATATTGATTTCATGTTTGCTTAAACAAATGAAATAAGTATTTTTCAGGAGGAAAGTTTATTAGGTAGAATCCATGAATTGGAATGAAAACTTCACCTACATTAATATATCTTGTATAATTTATGCATATTTTTGAAAACTCTGTGATCGCATCATGAATGTTTGTAAAAAAATTAACGTTTTTTCTCAAACCAATATTGAAGTCACCTTTATCTAAGTTAACGAAGTCAAACTAAAAGAACCACCCTGTATGCACTATTAACTATCTGGATAAACGAATCCCTATTCTAACAGGACATCAGATATTGAAACCTCAGTTTGAATCTCTTCATTTTTCCTTCTTTGAAAAACCATGTGAAATTATACTATATACCTTTGAGAAAAATATAATTCTTGAATATGGTGTAATCATACTCATTGATACTTTTTTTTAGGAATGTTTTGGATCATCTACTCATCCAATGAAAGGAATATTTCGTTATTTTCTTTGATTTTATTTTGTTTGTACTGCATACTATTTTTGTTTTGTAAATAATACTATTTTTATTTCATTATGTTTTCGAAAGAATTATATATTATATTTTGTGATATTATAATGTGAGTTGAAGTATTTATAAAATATACAAATAAATATAAATCCTTGAATTCATGATGCTCTATAATTTTCAAACAGCCATGAAACAGGACACCCTATATACAGGTGGGTCACGACTAGCGGACGGAGATTTATAGCGGAACAGCACAACTTTTAAAGTTTTTGTCACTTTAGTAATCTGTATATTGATAAAGGCCACATTTTGAAATTATTTTCAAATATACAGGATGTCCCAAAAAGTTGTGGCATATCAAAGTTAAGTTTTTCTTAGGAACAACATGTATTTCATTGCATTTTCAGATTCTCTTTGGAAATCTGATTTCAACGATCTTTCACACTTAGGGTTTGGCAGAAAGATAAAGGGTGAGAAAAATCGAGATTCTTCAACATTGAGAAATTTTTGTGGGGAAACTATTCATAAATCTGCCAAACCCAAGTGTGATAGATCGTTGAAACCAGATTTTCAAGGAGAATCTGAAAATGCAATAAAATACATATATGGTTGTTCAATAAGAAAAAACAAGTTTGATATGCCACAACTTTTTGGGATATCCTGTATATTTGAAAATAATTTCAAAATGTGGCCTTAATCAATATATACAGACTACTGAAGTGATAAAAACTTCCGTTTTGCCGTCTCGCTATAAATCTCTGTCGCGCTAGTCATGAGCCACCCTGTATAAATCTCACAGACTTACCGTATGCACACTTCATAGGCATTATAAAATGGTTTAAATATAAGGTAGATAAATATTAAATCTGCTTTCCATATACTAATTCCATGGGAGTTGCAAAATCAATATTATTTTAATTTAATTCGAATACATTTATAGAGTGCAAATTTAGTGCCACGATGATAATTACCAAATTACACATGAATGAAACTTCAACGGAAGATTCAATTCGATAGCTCAGTCGGTTCAATAATCTTTCCAATAACTATTATAATGGGAAGTCGCAATGTTGCTATCCATGGTACCTTTCTCACATCTACTTTGTGATGTATTGGGTAATTACCAGTAATATACAATGTTGCGGACATTAAGCACTCCCCAGTAAGTACTGGTGGCAGTTTTTTATATCAACATTCTGAAGTCGCATATTCACGATGGTAACTCCCTACAACTTCCCTGCAACCGAAACGTGTTAACTGGGAAATGGAAAGCATTTCTTCTGTTGACATATGTGAAAATTATGTACGTTGATGGAACTTCAAAAAACAGGTTTTCAATGTAGAATTGCAAAGATTCAATTTGCATTTGGTGCAATATGCTTGCGTTTCTGATTTGCATCCTGGTGATTTGCACGTATTTTTGCCATAACGATCAAGAAATGCACACCAATGTCCCAAATTGTCAAATCGAATATCGTCTGCAGGGATGTAAACCTTTTTTTGTTTTGGTGGGGCTGGTTTAGGTGATGCTGAATGGGATGGCCTACCCACAGACCGCTTTTCATTGACAACATTAGCCAAGCACAATGATTCAGCCACTGTTGTGCGAAAGATCGGTAGCTCAATTCGGTCTCTTTGCAAACGATTATATAATATATATGCGTTGACAATTGCTACATCTAAAAGGTGGAAGAAGATCCGATTCGTCCATTTTCTGGTCTTCATTCGAATGTGGTAGCGACCGAAGAGTCCATCCATGGACTCCTCCCATGTGTTTGTTATATTCTTTTATGATAAATGGACAGAAGAGTTCCTCGTGTTGCTTACTTTTTGGATTCCACCGTTTGGCTGTATGAGGCTGTGAGTCCATATTCGCTGAGAGAAATGGTTTGATGCCAACATAGGTGGAAAGTAAACGAACGGTATCGCGCCACAAAACACTGCTTATATCGATTCCGTATGGGGTAGCAACATATTCTTCGGAATAACCGCGTTCAGCTTTTTTTTTATTAGCTCAGCATCACTTGACAATTTTATATTTGGTACACGATTTGCACGAACTGTTCCCAATCTATATATTCCACGACTCCTTAGATATGTCAACAAACCTAACGATGTATAGAAATTGTCAAAGTAAAGGATATGATTGACATTGTCAGGGTAAAGTCAGCTAAATGGAAAAAAAATCTAGTCTTCCGTGCACTATAATGTCTGCCGAATGACCAAGTTCAGCGTATGATAGTTTGAGGGCGCTGACTACCAGGCTTAACAGATGAATAACGCATTTTATGTCATTTTTTGATTGATCTTATATTTTATAGGTTAGGGTGGACATGTCAGATCAGCATATCACTTTAAAGTAAATAATTTTTCACTATTAGATATTTTATCAACATTTCTTGTTTCTTTCAACCCATTTTATTTTCGCGAAAATGTGTCGACGTATTTGTGCTGTCAGTTTTCTGCTCCTGTTCCTGTCAGTGTCCCCGTCACAGAGTTCCCGTTCCCAATTCCCACAACCTCTTCCGAGTTCCGACTACAGAGGAAGTACCTAGTTTTTGGGATAGACGTACAAAGATCTATTGAAAATGCTCCGGACATGTGTGCAGTGAGGTCCAATCACTAATTGAGTAATTGATGATGATGGAATTTTTATTTTGTTTTGTACTTCCAAAAGAAGTGATGAGATTTTATATACCTGCTCGAAATTCCCAGTAACTTTCTTTCCACCAGAGAAATGGTTGACTCCAATTCTGAAAAGCATTGGTAAGTCAATACATTGTTAGAATCTTTCTGATGATGATATGAATTTATTCATTCTAGCATTGGAACAACCAGAGAAGATTGATGGATATTCTGGCATTTGTGCTAATCAATTTCAGATTACATTATTGAAATTCATCAAAATGGGAAAATATACCTTGAAGAGGGGCACTATTCCTACAATTTTTCAAGTAAGTCTTTTAAAGTCATAGTGAACTGCTTTCCCTTCTATTTGTCATCCTTCAATTTGCGATAACAGGAACTATGGCTTGTTTTCTTAGAAGCAGGCTGGAATATATACCTATCCTACTTAACAAAGCTTTCATATTCATATATGATTCCTACTGCATCAATTCTTTCAAATTCAAATATTTACTCAACATTCCTAACAAAATTGCTTGTAAATTTTATTATGGGATATTTCAGTTGTATTGAGTGCTGAATACTACTTACCTATATACCTACCTAAGTGTTTTCCAGCACATTCATCTTTTTGTAAATTTGAGTAAGTCTGAATTCAGAATAACAGTGAAACTTATTGAAATCGTTATTGCCTACTTAGCATCTTCAATTTACAATATAGGTGAAATAAATCATGATAGCCTACTTAAAAGCAACCAAGGTATAAACATTTTTTTGATAGTAATTATCTATTGATCTGAAAGACCTTGAGTTTCAGAACATTGTCATAATACTCATAATAGGAATACCTATATGTGAGTCTGAAAAATCACAATATTTGTCTATTATATAAAATGTAATTCAAATTTTATCACTTTTGCAGTTCTTATCTTCAGATTATTCCTAACAAATGAATTAGTTCAATAGAATGAATCCAATGAGATTGAAATCTGAATATGTCCATTTTCATTCAATTATAGACTTACCTGACATTTTCCTTTCAAATCAGAAAGAAACAGGTCCATCCAGAGCTAAAAACACTTTCAATTTCCTGTTTCAGGGTACCATCTCTATGAAAGGAGTAGAAGCAACAAAGTTTTCAAAGAATGAATGATATTGAATCTTCAGTGGTGATTATTTATTAAGTTTTTAGTATAGTAGGTACTTGAAAAAAATAAAATAAAACGAATTGGTTGTATTTGGAGTTTTTTCATTTTCCAAACATCATGTATGAATGTAAATAAAGGTTGAAACACAATAGAATAATGTTCATTTCTATATTTCTAGATTTCCTCCTGATGAAGTTGAAACCATTTCTGAACATTCCTTAGAGCCCCATCAAAGTTCTTCTGAATATTCCACAGGTCCATAGTCCTATATAATAATGGATATACGGAATTATTCACACTGAAACAAACGATAAATGAAACTAGTTGGCAGTATCCTGAAAAATGTTTTGGGAAATGTTTCACAAGTTTGCAAGCCAAAAATGCAATATTGGATGATCAGCACAAAGTATCAGCATGTTGAAGAATAATTTTGATATTATATATTCATAATAATTTAAATCATGTTGGAAAAAAACTGAAAAAAGTTCCTCATGAAGTAAGAAACTTGTGGTAAAGTGAAAAATTCAAATGAATACATAAATATGAAACATTAAAAAAATGACATAGAATTATTTAAATGAAATTATCAAGGAAAATCGAATGAATTGCTATTTCATTCACTCATTCATTATGTTATGAAAGGATGATCTTATGTAAATACTCAATAATCCACTTACTAGTGTTTTATGAATAAATAGATATTGAGTTTATATCTTGTTTCATATAGGAATGATTACTGAAATGTATACATTTTTTGTTTTTGAAGATATATACCTATGTTCAGATAGAAAAACAAATAAACAATTCCAAATTTTCTATTTTCTTATGAAGTATATCAGAAGGAAACATAAAATTTCAATATAATTTTCGAAAATTGTCTGTATACCAATAGAAAATAATATCTGGTGGGTTTTTGAGATCTAACTATAGTAGTGTAAAGTCAATACATTTTATTGGTTTATATAACTTGGCTCCATCAAAAATTAGATGATTATTTTGCCTAAAAAAGTCTCATATTGATTTTTTGTGAAAAAAATTAGGAAACCTATAATGAAACCATAGTGGATTTGTAAAACATTCACAGAATACGTACCATAATAAATGTATTCAATCATTATTGAACTGTTCCATTGATATACCATCATCAGCTGAATAGGTACATTTGTAATGTATGTTCAAATTTGCTCATATCTGAAATATAAACATATATAACTATACTTACTACTATATTACTACTAATACTGAAGGTAGGTAACTACAATGAGGTAAAGTGAATTTGATATCAGGTAAGTATCTATTTTTAAATTCTATAACTAAGTAGAATAATCTGGAGGACAACATTCTGTTGAATTTGTAGCAAGAGCAGATAGTGTAGAATTCAGAGGAATTAGCATTGGATAAACAATTCCTACTTTGGTACTTTATAAAGCTTATACTGCTAAATGCAAGAAAACTGAATGAAAATATTGTGGATTTGTATTCGCAACTGAAATGGCAGTACCTAAACATATCAACAAATGTTAAATACCTGAACCAGACTGCCAGATCCAAACATTGATCAAAGTACTTGAACTCTGTGGTTCTTACCTTAGCATATACTTGATATTGTATACTTTATAATCCTTGCTGCTAGTGCTTCTGCCTTTCTGTATCACATTGTGCGATTGTGATGTGATCAACTCATACGAGTGATTTGTGAATGAGTTTTTACTGGGGGTGAAATATGAATATTTTATTCATTATTATATCACCTATTACCCAAATCGCAGAAAATAGGAAGGTTAGTTTGTATCCAGATGATTTTATAAGGATCAGTTTAAATTCACGACGATTGTACGATGACTTTTATCGCGGCGTCATTTTATTTATTTTTTTATTCGAAAAACTGTGGTTATGTTAAAAATAGAGATAGAAATACGAAAATAATTCATTTTAAGCGGCGCTGACTACCGGGCCTAAGTTTTCATTGGTAGATCACTGTAGGCGATTTTCGCTGATTGGGCAGACATTATAGTGCACGGAAGACTAGATTTTTTTCCATTTAGCTGACTTTGGTCAGGGATTTTTTTTGACAAACGAATGACGATATTCGACGATGCTCCAAGATCTGGTGTATTTTCGTGAATGATGTTATCGCCAGCACCCGAATAGATTTCGAAAGAATACGAGAAGCCAATAAAATCGCAAAGTACGAATAGTTTGGTACCCCATTTATGTGGTTTATTCGGCAAATACTGACGAGTAGGATTACCACCCATTTTTGTAGAACACATCTGCTCATCGACACAGAGACGTTGACGCATTGGAACTGACCCAAAACGTTCGTTGAAATGTGTAACTAGTGAACGCAATTTATACAGCTTGTCGTAACCAGGATCGTTCTTTCCAACTGCTCCAGAATTATCATTGAAATGCAAATATTTCCGTATTTCCTCGAATCGTCTACAAGTCATTGCCTGCCGGACTGCTTCGAACGAGTGTCTTCCCCAATATGAACGAACATTTGGATAACGATAAACGGACATAAATAACATAATTCCAATGAATTTGCGAAGCTCTGCTTCATCGGTAACGAATCGAGAGTCGATGATTTTCTGACGTGCATACAAATTCATTTGTTCACCCAGAAACTGAAGGAAATTGTTAGTTACAAAATAGCAAAAGCAATCGTATGGTGTCTTCAATTGCTTCAGTTCAACAGGAATTTCTTCTGTGCCACGCCACACAATCTCGTTCGCATGCAGTTGCAAATGTTTTTTTCTCCATAGTATCGATTTGAATTCAACTGAATCATTTTTCATTTCATTTGTGATTCGGTGAAAACTTGACGTTTACGTTTTCTGAACCGTTGTGCAGTAACATCAACTTTAGTAGGAGTAGCACATAAATCAGCAGCATTATTAGTAAGAGCAGGATTATTAGTAGAATTATTATCTCCAGTTGAGTCGTGAATGATACAAGGTGACATCGATGTAGAAGTTGATGGCATTGGTGATATAGTATTTACAGGTTCATGAGAATCGTCGACGATAATGACAATCTCGCAGGTTCACACTCTCATTGGTCATTTCCTCCGAATTCAAGCAGTTTTCAATTGCTAAGTCATCTTCTTCACAAATGAAATCTGGATCAGCAATATCGTCATCACTGTCGAAATCGCCTCCACTTTCACTACCAGTATCATCATCTGATGTCACTGAGTCGATCAGCGCATACATATCCTCATCTGTCATATCAGACAGTTTGTAATTGGTCTTACGGTGCGACATGACTGATATCAAATGTATACCTGAAAAACCAACGCAAATATCAATGTAACATATATACTTGCATTGGTACTTGAAAAAAGAGCCAAATGCACATGCCTGCCTACAGGCGGATTCACTGAATGCATCTAAATGTATATATGAAGTTTCACAAACAGGTGCAATAACAACACTATTCGATAAAGAATACATTATTCTACTCACCAATAATTTTATCTACTACAAGTTATCAAAATTACTATTTTTTATCAACAGTTGACACTCGCTCTGGAAAACAATGAATTATCACACCGTTACTCTGAGAATATTAGGTTATAACCGGCCAAGCAGTCGAACGAAACGCGATGTAGACCGCACGAATCATACCAAAACATAGTACAAACTTCCGACTATAGGCTGAGCTGGTCGTTCAAGCTTTAAAAAATCGTCGTGTATTTTTAATGATGTATTAGATATAGCCTGCCTGCAAGCGGTCTGAAGCATTAGAGGGTTAACTTGCAGTTGCTTATTTGCCCCCCAAAACTGCTCCAAAAAAGCAGAACGAAAAACTGTGAAACTTGGGAAGGTGTGGATATATGCATCGAACCATAGCTTAGCTGAACCTTGGAACTGATTACAGACCATCAAAGAAAATTGATTCATGTTTAAAGATTTCACATCTATGAATGTTTCTATGTAATTCAAAAAATCGAGTGGGTGCAAACGGCCATCATTATGGAAGGTAGGCAGGGACTTACATTTTTCTAAATCACTAACATTACAAGTTCTACTTATTTGCCTATTATGAGTAAACATCTCCACATTCGGATCAGCATTGGAAGTTTGCGGAATAACATTTATACCTGAATACATTTGTGGGTTAGTTTGACTATATTGGGGGTTGACATTATTGAAAGTGTACAAATGATTTGTGTTAGCCCCCTGAGTATAATAAGCTGGTAGAGGGTTAGGATTATAAGTTCCTGCATTTACAAAAGTTGGTTTGGGTGTTTGGAAGAATGTCATCAGACTCAACAGGCACATTAATAATTGGAACATTGTTACCTTGAGTCCCAGTTGCATTAGGCTGAGATACCTGATGGTGTGGCGTTGTTTTTTGGGCCCATGGGCTTCCTTCGAAGCCTAACTGCTGGCCTCTCCCACTACGTAAGTGATAGTTCCTTGGTGACTTTTCGCGTTGGTCGACAGATGCGGCGGAACAGAGACTCTCAGGGCTTTTTGGGGTTGATCGCCTGGTATGGCCTTCTCAGGAAAACAGCCGGGTGGAACTCAGTAGTTTTTATTATGATAGGGAACAAACGGCGACAGGTACAACTAAAATAATGCAGGCACGGGCCAAATATCCTGTAGGATATTTGTAACCTTTTGAAAACCCCAAGCACAATTTCGGTGCGGAAAATATAATTCAGACAAGCTATGGCGACTCTTGCCAAAAAACAATCCACAATCATTCAAACCCAAAAAATGTGAGGCGCAAAAAACGACCAGAAGGAGAACAGAACAGAGTAGGTGACCCACATAAGCGAGGTATTGTTAAAATGGTTGCCTATCGGCTAGGTGGAGAAACTCTACAAATATATGAGAGAAAATCAACTGCTCCACGCGGAACATGTTAATCCGTGAGATTAATATGCCCGTTTCGCTACAAGACATCCTCGGCTTACAATCAAGCTTTCAGAAAATACAAAGCGTGTGAGAGCTGCTGTAACATACGATATTATTGAGGATTTTTTCCGGAATGTGTCGAAAATAATATCCCAGCACAAAACATCGTAAACTACGATGAAACGAAGTTCGTTGAGGATCCCGGGGCTGTTAAAGTGGTGATGAAGAAGGAAAGCAAACACGCCTACAGGACACTTGACACCACCAAAAGCAGCACAACAGTTATGTTCGCAATAGCTGCTGATGGAACTCGTCTTCCCCCGTATACGGTTTACAAAGCTAAATATCTCTATGAAGGCTGGAAGGAGGGCGGATTACCAGGAGCAATGTACAACCGGTCTCCAAAAGGATGGTTTGATTCTGAATGGTTTGACGATTGGTTCAGGAGCGTAGCACTTCCATTTTTCCGAAAACTAGACGGGACCAAGCTGCTTATTGGAGATAACTTGCAGAGTCATATTACTGTCAGTGTGATCGAAGAATGTGAAAATAAGGACATTAGGTTTGTCTTACTCCCCCCCAATTCAACCCACATGTTTCAACCACTGGACGTGGCTTATTTTCGCACTCTGAAAGCATCATAAAAAAGAGTCCTGGAGGAGTGGAAACTGAAGAATAGGGGGGTTTTAACAAATACTATATTTCCCAGGATTATGAAGACCGCGGTTAAGGGGCTTGGGAATCGTGAAATAAACGATATCTTAGCTGGATTTAAAGCATGCGGCCCAGTTCCCTTCAATCCAGATGCTGTTCTTGCGAAGATAGCAAGAAGATAGCCTACTACACCGGAGGAAAGAAACAGGGCAGAAACTTCAATGACATCAGCGCTTGTAGATTTTTTACACCAGCTCAAGACTGGGCCAAGTGATGCCCCAAAGCGAGAAAAAAGATTAAATATAGCCGCTGGCAAGAACATAGGCACAGAAGATTTAGAAGAAGAACCCCCCAGGAGTTGCAAGCAATCCAAAACGCGCAAGAGAAAAATAAGCGACAGCGAAGATGAATATGACTTACAGATATTGGAGGCGGAGGTACAGAGTGTCAAACTAGATAATTATGAAATTGGAGAGAGTTCTGCTGAGCCAGAAGACATCCATCCCTGACTCATCCGGCGTCTGTGATATAGGAGACTTTATAATCACTAAATATAAAACTAATAAGAGAGATCGATTTTATATCTCTGAAATTATTGAAATGTCAGAGGCTGAATTAGTTGTGAGTACACTGCGTAAGCATGCATCCAACAAATCTGTGTTCTTCAGTTTTCCGAATATTCCGGATGACTTTGTCATAAACAGGATTGTCCGACGTGCTATTTTAAAGTCTCTGAAGCGCGGGAAATATTATTTCTCGCTTGGAGAAGAAGAACTGGAAACGCTTCAGTAAGGAACTTAAACGCGTTCTTTTGTTTGTTTTTTCTTTTCATTTTATATTTCATTGTTTTATGTGTTTGTTTATTTTAAAGTTTGGTTTGTCCATGAAAGGTTTGTTTCATTAAGAAATCAACGGCTGTGTCAATCCTGTCCAAAGAATAAACGTTTATTTTTCCTCAATATATGCGTTTTATTGCGAAATTCCTCTGAAATTGTCGTTTTGAATGTTTTATGTATTTTTTTATTTTTTAATGATAAACTACACCCCCAAACGACTCTGAAGTGAGAAACATGCATTTTTGAACCGGTGATCCACTTCACCCCGAACCGTGGGGTGAAGTCGATCACCCTTTGATTAAGAATAAAAAAAAGTGTTCCATCTACGACTTTCTTCTAGTCACCAATCGACAACCTAAGAATCAAGGATGTTATAAGTATTTTCAATTGCATCAAAATATAATCATTAGGTATAATTATTTTTTTGATCGACTTCACCCCGTTTGACAGTACTCTTCATATCGACCATTATGGTCCTTTGGAAAAGGCAGGTAGATGATACAAATTTATATTTGCTGTCATCGATGGATTCACAAAATATATTAAACTTTACCCATGTGTGAGTACAAAAACTGAAGAAGTCATAAAACATTTAAAAGAATATTTTGGATCTTACAGTAAACCTAAACGTATTATTTCCGACCGTGGAACAAGTTTTACTTCTCATGCCTTTAGAGACTTTATGGAAAAGGAATCCGTTGAACATGTTCTGATAGCTACAAGTACGCCACGGGCTAATGGCCAAATTGAAAGGTTCAATAGATTATTGACGCCTATGTTATCGAATCTGAGTGATGAACCGTCAAAATGAAATCAAATATTGCAGGACGTTGAGTATGCAATGAACCATAGATCTTTCTGCTTACGCTAGATCCGGCATCATGTAGTATTTGTTTGGTATCAGAGGGGTATTGATGAGAGGGGGTGAAGGGCAAGAAAGTACTATGATACAGTAGCGTACAGTTGAGATATTTTGAAGGGTACAAAACATATTCAATTCTTCATTTTCTATTGAATGATTTGACTTCATTGGTTACAAAAAAAAATGAACAGTAGGTAAATAGGGGTAGGTAGATATCGAATTGTACTTTGTACAGATTGAGGTGATTAAATAATGAAAACCTTGCTGATGAACATTGTTTATTATTATTAGGCATATCTGATTATTATAAAACAATTCATTTACATCAATTCTGGTAATATCATTCTGATATTCTAATATATATCTATGTATTTTTTCCTCTTGATGTGATGAACTGGATTTTCAGAGTAGATGTTTTTATTCTCAATCAGAGAATGAAATAGAATAAAATAAGTATAATAACACACAGAAATACTTCCATATATACCCTGTAAATAGCTTTCGGTATTCTCTCTCAGTTTCTAAAGCTGTTAAGGTTGATGATGATCAGGAGAATCATTTGGAGTAAGATGGCGGCCGGTGGAGTAGATTCGATAACCCCCCAATGAATCACTATAGCGAATATAATTTGTCTTCAAATGTACCTTGATTTGCTTTCCAAATCCATATTCCAATGGCATATTCTCCACGTAGTTCTCCTTGTCAAGTGACCAATGACTCAATGGTTGATATCCTCAACAAAAAGAAAAAGTATATTATCAAATATGTGTTACTTGTGAAAGAATTGAAGAAAAGTTATTACCTCTCAATATTCTTTGGCTGCAATACTGAAACATCAATAAAATTGGTAAAGTTCCACTAGTGCATGATTTCTTGCCAGCTGGTGAAATTCTGATACTTTCTGGAGAAAAATGATCATCAGAGCACAAAACTCCATAGAAAGGTATATTTCCGGTAATACCCAAAACATTGCACCAATATCGATATTTTTGGGAAACCTATAAAATGAAATCATTTATATCACATACCTATTATATACGGCTGTATCATCATGCAATCGGTGAACAAATTGACAGAAATGGCAATAATTCATTCAAGAAGAACTTAAGATTGCCGAAGGGTCTGGACAAAGATTCTGGATATCCAAATAAGTAATTCAAATCTATCGAATATAAAGTATTCATAATTTATTTTTAGTTTCTATTCTTAAGTCCTGTCCTACCCAACAGTACGCCTATGGTTTATGGAATACAAATACTATGATATAAGTACATACCTATGAAAAGATCTGGCAGAACCCTTTACAAATTTGTTACTGCAAATCATACAGGATTTCGGCATTGCAATCTAATTGTTCACATAAAAACACTCAAAACTATATGTGAATCAGACCCGATCGACACCGGAATTCGCTGAAGATTACAATAGTTGACATTTGTCGGAATTTTAAGTTTGTGTCAAACTAACGCGGGTCGTCAAAATTTGAAAACGACCAATCAATGGATTAGTACTTTCGAACCCTCCCGGACCTACAAAACAAATAACCTGGATACCGGATCTAGCGTAAGCAGTAAGATCTATGCAATGAACGATACTGTTTGTAGATCGACAGGAGAAACTCCCAGTATTTTATTATTCGGCTTGAATCAGATTGGTAGAATCAATGATCCCATTAGACTTGTTTTAGAATCTGACAATAGGAATTTACCACTACACCTTTTCCAGTTGTATTCCAGAAACCATCAAGTTTATTTCAGAAAGCGTCAATTGAATTTCAGAATAGTCACTTGTATTTCAGAAAGTATCAATTGTATTTCAGAAAGTATCAATTGTATTTCAGAATAAAGAGTTGAATTTCAGAAAGCTTCAAATGTATTTCAGGATTGCGAGTTTAATTTCAGACAGCATCAATTGTATTTCAGAATAGTAAGTTCAATATCAGAAAGCGTCAAATGTATTTCAGAATAGTCTGAATTTCAGACTTAGTATCATCTGTATACAAATGATCAATTCTGAAATTCAAATGACGATTTCTGAAATTCAGTTGACTTTTCTGAAATACAATTGTCGCTTTCTGAAATTAATCTCACAATTCTGAAATACAATTGATGCTTTCTGAAATCGAACTCGCTATTCTGAAATACATTTGACGCTTTCTGAAATTCAACTAACTATTCTGAAATACAATTGATACATTTTGAAATACAAGTGACTATTCTGAAATTAACTTGACGCTTTCTGAAATACAACTGGAAAAGGTGTAGTGGGAGCTTCAGCTAGTGAGAAGATTGTTCAAAGTCAAGCCGCTAACGAACGATATAATAATGGTGAGTCACCTTGTAAATATAATGTAGGTGATTATATTTTGATACGAAATAATGATGTGACTCCTGGTCCACAATTTAAGGGCCCATACATCATTAGGAAAACTTTAGATCATGATAGATATTTAGTTGGGGATCTTGAAGGATTTCAACTGACTCAAATGCCTTTTGAAACTGTCGTTGGACCCGATCAGATGAAATTATGGCTTCCGCATTCAGATGCAACTGAGGCTTAATGATTTCTAGTCTATATTTCTTCCCTTGTTTTGCAACTCATATATTTTATGATTAATTATGATATGTTTATGTATTATGGTATGATCTATAATAATAATAATAATAATAATAAATGGACTTTATTTTACTTGGCGGAGTTTAGCATAGCTATTCTTCCACTCAACCAAGAATAAGGTAAGTACAAAGAATAAGAAAACAGATTTACATCATAACTGATTCAGAAAATAAAAATAATTTTAGAAAATGGTAATTGTAGTAACTGTAAAATTTTCTAGTATATGCTTTATCGCTGCTGTTTCAATTTGATTCTGAATGCGTTTTGCGACAAATGTTTCATGGATTGACTGCAGGAGTTAAATGAGGTTATGGCTCTATAAGTGAAGGATCGCTCAAAAAAGGTTGTTCTGTGTAACGGCATAGTTAGTAAATCGACATTGCGAAGATTGATCATATGCGCTTGGTGTCGGTATTGGAGTTTACTTAGTAAGTAGGTTGGTGTTTGCTTCGAAAATAATTTATAAACAAAATTTGAAGGGTGGAGCTCTCTTCTATGATGCATTTTCAGCCATTCAATTTGGTTGATAAATGGTGACACATGATCTCTATAAGTCAGACTAAAAATGAACCTAGTGCAGGCATTCTGAACTTTTTGAATTCGTTCTGATGTAGTGAGGTCTAGACATGGGCCATAAACAATATCACAATAATTGAATATTGATAAAATCAGAGAGTCACACAAAATTTTTTTCAAGGGTCTACCAAGAAAGTGTCTACTGACATAAAGATTTTTCAAAATCAGGTAGGCGCGTTGTACAAGATTGCTCACATGATTTGTGAATTTAAAATTATCATCAATTCATAATCCAAGACATTTAATTTTGGTACTGTATTCAATTATATGGCTTTCGACTTCTGGGTTGATATTTAAACAATGTGTTTTTGAAATTTGAAACTAAATCTTTTATTTCTCCATTGAGTACAGCTTCTCGCCTAAAAAGATGATCGACTTTCGCTGAGTAATATAAATTGGTATCGCGCATTTCAAAATTCTTTAGAACTTGATTGAAGTCAGCAGTATAAAGGATAAAAAGCAAAGGGGAAAGAACAGACCCTTGAGGGGTTCCATGCAAGACATCTGCATAACTTGAGAGTTCGTTTTTCACTTGCACACACTGTGTTCTGTTTGTTAAAAATGACTGAATGAGTTTTTTGCACCTTCTGAGAAACCGTAAAAATTCAACTTAGAAATCAATAATGAGTGGTTCATTGTATCGAAAGCCTTACTGTAGTCCAAAGAGAGAAATATTGTAACCTCATTCTTGTCTGTAGCATGGATAATATCATCAGTCATTTTGAGCAGAGCGCTGGCAGTACTGTGATTTTGTCGGAAGCCTGATTGATGATCTGGTAGGATTCCATTACTAATTACATTTTTGTAGATTTGTTCATGAGCAACCTTTTCCACTATTTCTGATATAGCTGATAGAATATTGATTGGTCTTAGATCGTTTAGTGTCGTAGGTTTGGAAATTTTATTTATTGGGAATATTAGGGCCTTTTTCCAAATCTCTGGAAAAACACTTTCTTTCAAACATAAATTCACAATGTATGTCAGAATTGGTGTTAAAAAAGGAATACATATTTTAATCATTTTTATAGAGATTTGATCAGTGCCCGTCGCGTTTGTTTTTATTGTACTTACTATACGTTCTAGATCATCATTAATAATAGAATTAAATTCAAATTTGTCATTATCGTGGAGACAATTGATGTTATAATAGTTCAGGGTGGTATCAGACGGTTGATGACAGCTTAGCTGGTTGACAGAGTTGATGAAATGATCGTTTATTTTGTTTGGATCGTTGAGACTTTCTGGAATAATTTCTTTATTTTTCTTCGTTATAACATCTAAAGGATTCAATGTGTTCCATAATTTTTCACTGTTTTGCTGATTTTGAATGAAAATTAAATAGTTTTTTTTCTCGGTCCTTATAGAGTTAGTTGTTATGTTTCTCAAGTTCTTGTAATAGTCCCAATCTTCCTTTCTTCTTGATTTTTTATATTTCGTGAAGGCGCGATTTTTATTTTTTATCATTATTTTGAGTGTATCAGTCAACCATGGAGCTTTAGTTACCCGTACTGTTTTGACTGGTGCGTGAACATCAAAGACAGCTAGCGTGTAGGTGTTGAACAAATCAACAACTTCATTTACATCATTCGTGAGGTAGATATCTAATCATGGCATCAGTATGAGATCTTGATAGAAGTCATCATAATTGAAATTCCTGTAGTCTCTAAATGTCCTGAAGAATTGTTGTGGTCTGTGGTCTATTCAAACTGACAATAGACTAACGAGTGATCTGATATAGCATCTGCGTTAAGTGTTTCGGATTTTATCACCAAAGCTGTATCGCCCACAGCATTAATATCAATCAGATTACTACTATATTGTGTGACTCTGGTTGGTTCATCATTGACTATTGTTAAGCCGTATGCTTCCAGTGCTTCTAGAAATTGTATAGTATTTTTATTATTTGGGTTAAGTATGTTTACATTGATGTCACCTGCTAAAATCAGATCATCAACAGAAGAGTATATTTGAGATATGCTATTTTCCAGACTAGTGATAAAATCAGAGATTCTTGTTTGAGGCGGTCTATAGACTCCTCCGAGACCCACCCTTTTGTGATTCATCTTCAGAATAACCCAGAGCTGCTCAAAAGAATTATCTATCTCATTTATTTCAACTTTTTCTAATACTATATGCACTTTATAGTAAATAACAATACCTCCACCTCTGCTGGTTCGGTCCTTCCTTATCAAGCCATAACCTCTAATTTGAATAATGGCATCAGTCTCATCCGGATCATTTGTCAACCATGATTCTGTTATAACAACCACATCAAAATCATTATTGAGAATAATTTCTTTCAGACAATCAAATCCGGTAAACAGCGATCTAGCATTGAGTGTAGCGACTTTAAAATGCATACCTATAACAAGGTCATGTTCCTCCATTACATTAACGTATTTAGTATAGTATTAAAGGGTATAAACCTCATAGATATATTTTAGAAACAAACAACAAAAAATAGAAAAAAAAGGAGTATTAGTTTCAGTAAGTATTAAAAATAGAAGAACAAAAAAAATTTGGAGTATCGAAGTCTCAGTGAGTATCAATAATGTAATGCATTTTTCTCTCCAATTGATTTTATATGTAAGATCATTTCACATTTTCCAAAAGTAAATGCAATATCAACTTTTATTGGGACCTTATTTGCCTACATGAACTCAAAGAATTTCGAAACATTGAGGTGTGAACATGAAAATCTATGCTAAAAACTTATATCTAGCTAACAATAGAGAACATATTATATGATATGGTTTTTGTACACCTATCTGTTGTAATGTAATATTGTGAATATAATTTCGCCCAGCAATACTGAAAAAAAACATCAAGACATCAAGAAGAGAACTAAATGAAAAATTAACCAATCACGACTGCTATTTTATATTTTTAGATATATAATTTTTATATAGATCGGCGCTCCCTCTTGCAAATTGAAAAAAAATTATGATCCTTCTCCAGCTTTTTCTATCTCTTCGATCATCTTCTGTACTTCATCCATTGTTGGTTTCGTTACACACTTGTTTACAAATATTCGAATTTTGCCGTCGATGGTCCAGACACTTCTTTGACCAAATCTTCTTGCAAGTGTAGATACGGCTTTATGACGAAATGGAGTGAGATCTTCTTTTATAGACAGTTTTGACCCTTTGAGAGCTGCCTTTGCACTGAAGATTTGTCGTTTTCTTTCATATGATTTGAGTTTAACCATCACCACATTATTTGATATCCTATATGTATGCTCGATATCATCCTGTATTGATTGTTTCAACTTCATGTTGGTTTGGAAAAAATCAGTAACAACTGCAGATAAATTTTCTTGATTTTTCGCCTCGATACCGTAGATTCTTAGGGAACATCTGCGTGCATATTGTTCTAGAACGTCCACTCGTCGATCAACATTTTGTATTTTCTGCATGTTTTTGGAGACTTGCTTCTGAAAGCCCCCCAAGCTTTCATGCAGTTCATCAAACTTGGCTTCCAAACTAGCAGCGATATTCGATAAAACTTATTTAATGATTTGTTTAATAGTAACATCATTCACAATATCGCTGGACGTGGAATTTTTTTGCGAACGCAGATTTCGATCTTCACTGCCTGGTCGCGGCATTTCGAACGATCCACGCTGTAGCTGTGGAACGACTAACTGCTCAAACTGCTGCTGCTGGTGTGTTTTGAAAGCACGGAGCATTTTATTGTTTACCCGTTTTTATTATATAGTGTATCGAAATCGCCTACCGTGACACCTTTGATATGCGATGGCCGATGTTTGGTACATGATAGGTTATATTACCTGAGTATCATACCCTCGATCATACCACAATATCCATTGGATTGAGGCGTGTTTATAAACACATAATGAAAACTGAAAGTCTAAAATCTTCGATTCACTTTTCACTTTCCCAACTCACGGAAGTAAATGTTTTTCGCCGGTTCTAGACCTCCACTCAAGGTCACACACCCCCGCGTGGCCTTGGGGGGGTCAATGACCTTGGGAGGAGTGACCTTGGGGTGAATGACCTTGGGAGGAGTGACCTTGAGAGGAGTGACCTTGGGTTGAATGACCTTGATGTGATCTTGGGAGGAGTGACCTCGAGTTGACGACCTTGAGAGGAGGGTGCCCTTGGGAGTTGATGTGGCCTTGAGAGGAGTGCGTCCTTGAGGGGGGCTCTCTTTTTCTGTGAGCGTGACCTTGTGTTTTCACACCTCTGAAATGGGAGGGGGTGCGACCTTGAACACTGCTGCTGCATGCGCATGCGCCATTCTCCCACGAGAGTTCAAGATCGCGTTGGTGAGAGTGGGGGAGTTCCTATAAATTGGCGATTCAGTGCTATAGTTGTCACAAGCAGTAGCAGCAGCATAACTAGCAATCGATAGAAATAAATATTGAATCGTGAAGCGTGTGTGTATCCTTGCGTGATAACAAGTGTTATTTTTATGTAAGTAAATTCCTATATTCTATATATTCTTTTGTACTCTCTTTCATGTGTTCAATCTAGAGATGGGTTCACCTAAAATTGATTTGATCGCGATCAATAATCAAATCGCTGAAGGGAATGAATTCACCAAGCAAGTGCTGATATCATCGCTGGTCTTGAATGAGCCTTATCTGATCAAGAAAATGACAATATTTGAAACTAGATTTGGTAGATCTGCCACCGTTATATTATTAGATGAAGAAAGTGGGGAAACTGTGAAAAGTTGGTTGCCCAAAAGAGTTTCAGATGTGATTGAAGAAAGCGATATCCATTTGATCAACTCCCGCGGGCTTCATACAATAGCATACCTGGAGCAGAGTGAACCATAATATGCTGGCGCGAAAACGCGAACGCTCATGAGGATGCCGAACGAAAGAAATACCCCTTAGCGAGACTTCGCCTCAGTAATTAATTGAATTATTTTCATGATTAGTTTAGTATAAGTGATAGGGAGTTTAAAGATTATATGTATATAGTAGTTCTCACATTCTCGCCACCCTCGTCGTCGCATTTACCATTTATGGTGAGTAGTGTTTTTTAAGCTGAGGGTATGAGCTATGTAATATGAAACGTATTTGTCGAATTATCTCCTGAACTCTTTCTTTGTTTATTTATTTGTAGACTCCAGTACTCAACTTCTAAGGATATGTGGATGCACTATTCCAGCCAGTTTTGGCCAGCTGCTGAAGACATCGAATCATCAGTCAGCAGGCTTAAATATGAACTCATCGATTTGGAGCGTGATTCACTCCATGCAGCCAACTATGATATGAGCGCATGTTTCAATCAAGAACGAGCCCGAGAGATTTTAGCGGATGCTGATCGATATAAAATCGGTCATTTTATATGCAGTCGCCTAAAACACGGGAGTATAACTTTGGAGCAGTTTCTTGAAGAAATGGTGAAGGAGGGTTTGGAATGCTTCCTTCACGATTTAGTTGAATTCCTACCAACTATCATCATCGAAAAATACGGTTTGAGGGAAGCTTCAGAAGAAGAAGGTGGAGAAGGCGAAGAAGGCGAAGGAGGCGAAGAAGGGGAAGAACAAGAAGGTGGCGGGGTACAAGGGGGTGTCTAGTATACTCTTATAGTCTTTAGACTCACTATTTCAATCATTGTACATAATAGGAAAAATAAAACATTATTCAACATTTTACATCTTTTATTATCCGGAAAAAACTGCTACAAATATATATCTCAAACCATGGTGGTAGTGATTCATCTGATCATAGCTTCATAATTCTTCGTTCACACACCCATCTGTATGGAGCCATCTAGAGCGCTATATGTCATGACTGCGTCATGTAGAATGAGCGCATACACTCTTGTAGTGGCTGGAAATTTTGATTTGCGAGTCTCAAATTCCAATTTGATATCTACTGTTGAGGATTTCATGGCGTCGGCTTGATGGCTGCAATCGATGATAAATAATGGGTTCTTCCTGAATTCTTCTATACCCATCATCGGCTCACTCATATATTTACCATAGTAACTCTTTTGGAAATTTTCGTAAGCATAATAGGCTATAGCATCCAACTTCCTGTCGAATTCTAAATTACACCGCTCGTATGGGTAAACTTCTGAATTCAAATACACTCGAATATTATTAATGTCAGCATTAATGAATTGGGTGGCATCTTGAGATACATCATCCGTTTTAGCAGATTTCTGGAATCCTATGATAATATATCGAGGTCGCTCGAGGCTGTTGGTAGTTTTGACAGCCCAAATGTCTGAAGATGTTTCACGGATAGTTGGTAACTCATACAAATCCCACATCCTATATGCTATTTTTATCTTCGCAGTGGAACTTTTATTGATGCGATTCAATAGTTTGAGTTTTTGTTTATCTGACGGCATGATATGCCTTATTCTCCATTCAATCTTATCAATTTCTATTTTCGCATCAACTACTCCCATGTATGTTTTTGAATGAGCGAGCAATGATTAGTATCAACTCTTGTTTTATATTCAAGACGCCCTTATTATAGTCCTCAGCGAATCCCATCAAGTATTTGAGTGGTAATTTTCCGCTGAATACGTGATTGACTTTGTCTAGGATCGGTTGATTATCATCATTAATTCCCCAACCGAGAGTCTCTAGAAATTTTTTATTCGATTCCCCATAGGAGATCATACATTTCATAGCTGTAGTGATGCCTGGTTTTCGAATCATACACACTTGTTCGCCACCCATCTCATAGCGAATTTCATCGAATAGGAATGCTAAAGCATTATTGGATAAATAGCAATTTGCTGTCAAATCATCTGGTATGAATTTTCCTTCGATGTAGATGTAGCTCTCTGCAATATCTAATATCAAATCTTGAAAGTTGACAGCTATTCTTATTTCGTCAGAGTTCTTGAATGATGGTGAACCATATGGTTTGTATGTGTGTTCATGCAGGGTGATTAGGGAATGATCGAAGATTGGTTCATCAAACACTTCCAATTGGAGGCTAGTAGAAGTTGTGGAAACCATCTCTATTTTTTCTGTAGCACTTTCAGTCCGATAGATTTCAAGAAATCAATATCGCTCTCAGATAGGTTATGATGCCGCCTTGTCTGATTGAGACGTCGATCGCGAATGAATCCGCGACCGCGTTTACACTTCTTTTTATCATTTCTGCGATCATTATGGGGTGTTGGGGTGGATATTCGCTTTGATTGTTTACCGAAGCAGAACCCCATCTTTTCTCTGCTATTTCTTCGAGATCAATCTAGTTGTTTCAGTTCAAGCTTCACTATAATCTTCTCTCCTCGGAAATCGACCAAACAATTTTCATCATCCAAAATTCTCAGTGTAATGTTATCGATAGACTGACGTCCGGTCGGGCTGATTGGTAGATATATAATGTTTTTCGGTTCCTTCGACAGCTTATATCCAGGATCCACATTGATATCGAATTCATACAACGTGTGAACCTCTTCCCCATTCAGGTACGCCCCGCTCGTGATATTGCAATCGATGCGTATTTGGCGAACTTTAATAATTTTCACCGGCTTTGTGGATTTATGTAGAAAGTTGGATGGGTAAAATTTTTTCTCGAAACCCAACACTTCGGCTATGGAATTCTCAACTGACAACATAATTCCATATGAAGATTTCATTTCACACATTAGCGCGAAGATAAAATTCAATATTATTTTGACGATCAGAGGAGGGGTTCGAAGATGCTATAGCTTCTTGTATAACTCTATTGATTTCTTCTATTTCATAGGCGCCCGGTGGTATATGAATCATTTTCAAGTTCTCAGAGATGCGCCCTTCTTTCTCATCCCAATAACCCAAAGCGTTATTAGTCTCATCTATATTGGCTATGGAATTGTAAGAATAAAAGCCATGTAATCCCAAACCGTAAGTTCTTCTCGCATCTAGTTCAATTGGTGGGTAAAAATCAGCGCTCAAAACACTATGACCACCCGATATGGTGAATGTTTGCGACATAATGTTGGTGGTGTGTAAAGAAAACGGCGAAAATGGGTAACAAACCTCAATGAACATTCAACAGCTGCAACTTGATCGCTATGCGAGACATTGAAGAATGTTTTTATTTTCGCATTGATAATCATTTATATATATATATATATATACAAAAGCAGCAAAACACTTTTCGAGGTATTGGTCCATCGTTGACATCACCACCGCCTGGTTGATTATCGCATTTCTGATCGCCATCATGATGATGATCCTCACAAAATTGATATTTCGACACCTCTGGATCGTCTTTCAATCGTTGCGGTAGCTTATCCCATACTAGAGCTATTTCTTGGGAGGCCAATCCGATCAGTACTTCCTTTGGTAGGTCGGCGAGTTCTTTCTCAGTCATGTTCAAGAGAGAGCGTGATTTAGAGTAAGCTAACAACGCATGGGCCATTTCATTGATGCTTTCTCGATCCATGATGAGCTACTTCTCGTTTGTGTTCTTCTTCGAGAGAAATTTCAAGCACAAATGCCCGCACCAGACTGTGTTGTATTCTTGTTGGCGCTCATAGTTATATACTATTTTGGTAGCTCTAAGCGCCTGCGGTCCTCTATTCAGATAATTCACCAACTCTTTTGGTGGGGGTAAATCACCATAGCTATCATAATACTCGACTACTTTACCGCTCTTTTTATATGCAACCCAATGTGTGCCATCACCTTGTTCGCTATTTAAATTCAATATGGCGGATTCTGTACGGTATGGGCCGGATGAGGGTAAATTATCCCTCATATATATACCTCGAAAGTTCGGTATTCCTATATTTTTTATATGCCGTGATAGGTCCACATCTGTTAAAGCCCTTCGAGGTAGGCCATCTAGTTTTTTAGAGTTTGGGACTTCAAATAGATACCCAACCCTTTGCGGTATGTTTTCAGATAGACCCCTTTGCCGATTTTACCTAGAGCAATAGCCTCCATATGTGTGATGTGGCGGTTCGCCTCTCTTTGGCGGAATTGATAGCACGAACAACACTTGCACTGCCTGCAGCCAAACTACCCAATGCTGATAATCCCGCAAAAATTGGGATTAGTGGAAGAATGCCCCCAACCTTGGGGATTGGTATTATGCGGGGTGTTCGATTATTTCTCCTTCCCCGTGCCATTCTCACGAATTTTTTAGCTGTACCGACGGCCTTCAGAGTTGTTTCACCCAAGTTTCTGGTGAGCGTTCCCGTGTTCCCCATTTGGCGTAGCGCATGTCGAACTTTGTGCACTATTCCCGATCCAAAAGCTATCTTTCTCATGCGTTTGGGCGTGGTCCGCTTCTTCTTCCTTTTCAGCACACTACCGCCGCACCCCATACCAAAGCGACTTTTTCCCTTCATTATATTTGTTGTTTTCCCCTTACGACAAATACGCCAACTTTTTTTCTTCGTTGAAGTGTATCGCTTAGCGTTCATAATATAAATGAGCTTTGCGACACTCGCAGATCATTATAAAGTACTTGACAGTCGCATGATGCAGATTTTTCGACAAAATAAACATTCAGTGTGGACAATTTTGATGAAAAAGTTGGGTTAGGAAATAGTGCAATTCCACAGCGTAGGCATGGGGATCTATTTCCCAATACAATTCGAAGTTTGATTATTGGCCCATCAAATTGTGGCAAGACGAATGTTATGATATCACTGCTCACCAATCAGAATGGCTTACGATTCGCCAACATATACCTCTATTCAAAATCATTGTATCAACCCAAGTATGAGTATTTACGTAAAGTATTGGAACCGATAAAGAGGTTGGGTTATCACACTTACAGTTATAATGCAGACATAGTTGAACCTGCCGATGCAAAACCTGAGAGTATATTTATATTCGATGATGTTATATGTGAGAAACAGGACGTGATTAGATCTTATTTTTCGATGGGGCGTCATAGAAATGTCGATTGTTTCTATCTTGCGCAAATATATTCGAGAGTGCCTAAACAACTAATTCGCGATAATGCGAATTTCATAATCATGTTCAAACAGGACGAAATGAATCTTCATCACATATTTTCCGATCATGTATCCCCAGATGTGACATTCAATCAATTTCGGGATATGTGCGCACATAGTTGGACAGATAAATATGGTTCTCTCGTTATCGATAAGCATAGTGAGATTTGCGAGGGACGCTATTGAAAAGGGTTTGATTGCTTCATATATCCATGATACCCTGATGTGGTTGAATCATTCGATCGCTGGATGGCTAAATGAGCGCATCTAGCAGTGAAAAAACGGGTGAAATATGTCTCAAGCAGAAACTTGTCGAAGCAACTGATGCGGTGAGAAAAAAATTCAAAAGTTTGAAGAGCGCCCACCTCAGCGATCAGCTAATGCTTGAGAAGGTATACAAACCGCTAACGAAACCATTGAAAGCTATCTCAGAGGCTGCTGCGGTAGCGATAACCCCCTCCCAAATATCGGGTCTGAAAGTACCGCCTATCCTTAAAATACCGCAGCCTACGCATAATTCTACGCCAATACGTAGGAAAACGGTGGGAGATGCTACAGAAATGTTTGATAAACATTTAGAATCTGGAAATTCCAGCAAAAATTCGCAATTGATGCAGAGCGAACTCGATTATGTGACAATGATGGAAACACCACCAACATCATCAACTTCACACATTTCTATCGATAATACTACCGCTATTGATACAACAACTCTACAAGATCGAGTGCAGCAGCATTTGGATAACTAGAAAACTGGAAAATCTAATTATGATACAGTATATGATGTTCGTATCGATCCCAAAACTGGTAAATTAAGGATGGGTAATATGGAAATCCGTTTTTTGAACGATCAAATCGAATAATGGCGTGATAATAGAAGGAGTAAGGTATTTCCAGCTTCTTCTGAACTATATGATTTGATATTTATGAATCAAGCACCGGGATCTATTAGCGATCGAGATAAGCAGATATATACCGCCATTCTGAAGACTACAGGGTCCGCATATAAAAATTATGATATTAGAGGAGGTTTGAATGCTGAATATTCTAACTCGAAAAAGAAATATCGACAAATCATCAAACCTCTCATAGAAAGTGTGGCCTACTTTATTATATTCACAATAATTAAATTAAAAAAAAATAGAACACATGTGCTGACGGCAGCTGTTCTCCGGAGAACAGATATAGTGAGTTCGGATTTAATTTGGCTCGATGATTGAAAATTCAAAATTCAGAGAGCGCCACTCAATTTAAGAAAAATGTTTATATTTGGAAAATTGAGAAACCAAATACCTACCTTAAAACAATACCTGAAATTATAGAGTTAAATTTTCTTAGATATCTGGGTTGGACAAATTGAAGAATAAAACCATATCACATATAATAAAACACCAAAATGGACAAGGCTATAAAATATCAGGAACCAATGCAAGAATCATATCAGTGTGGTTGTAGAATAAATCAATAAGATAAGTATATCATATCACAGATACATAAATTTTATACCGGGTGTTATACCTCTTAAAATAACCCAAATGAGATGTGAAAAATGTTGGTAGGGTTTTAAACCTGTGATCTAGATCCGCTTTCGCATAGTACTATGTGAGAGCTTCACAAAAGCTCTAGAGGTATTTATGAAATATAATGGTATGATATGATATCTACAATTAATTATGAAAAACTCTTCAAAAGTTAAAACACACTGAGGGTGTAAAAAACCTGATGTTGGGTCCATATGATCCTCCACAATGTTCCAGATTGCGGCCCCTATCCGAGGTCCAGCTGGTGTAGTTGAAGACAAAACAAAGACAGGAAGAAGACAGGAAGCAGCACAGGAAAACGAAGCGAAGAACTAGAAGGCTCGACCTCCCCAGGTCAGCCAGGGGTCGATGGTGCAGCTCAGCTGGTCGCCAGCCTCTACTGGTGGTCCTCATCTGGTTGTCTGTCGACTCTGGCCAAGATTTAGAAGCGACTCGGTGTTGGCCCTCGTGGAAATCTTGACCAGAGTCAAGAGTTGCCACAAGAGTCGTCGGTCGGTAAAGGGAGGACTAACAGGACATCAGGACAAAATGGCGGTGTTCCTACCGCATGACAGTCTCCCGGTGGTCGCCACAAATCCCCATAAAAAGGCTCCAAAAACCACAAATGATGGGTGCGACTTGAACTCGGCCCCAACGGCTCTAACACCAATTCCCCAAAAGGGTTAATTCCCGGTTAAACTCACCGAAAAAAGGAATCTCAAAAACGAGTCAAGCGCACCTCATCATGGCCACACAGGAAAAAGCCTCGAGGTAGCTGCTCGAGGATGAATACCATCTCCTAATTCCAAAATTTGCCAAAAATACTGCACATCCTGTATGAAATCAGCGCCAGTTTTGAATTCCTAGCCTCCCATTGGTCAGAACCATAAATGTTATCTCGTTTGACAGAACGAAGTCCAACGAAGATAATCCGAGAATACTACCATTCTTCTTCTTTCTTTTCTGCTACGGACACGAACATTTACGGCTAACCAACTTGAGACAGTAGACCGATGGCAGGAGATCGATGACAGATCAATGACAGAAGATCAATGACAGACCAAGCAATGACAACGACGTCTAGAAAATAAATATACCTATACAAATTATTTTCTGAAAAAAATAAACAAAACAAACCCAATAACCCAATCAAGATCACATTCAGATCGAAAAATCCTGAAATAACCTTCAATAAGTTCAATAGCCTAGATTTCATCACACTAGAGAACACATCAACGGTATGTCACCGGCTTACATGTGAAAGGATGTTTTCATAGACTCTATTATCTTCAATTCCAGGCCTAGGATCAGACAGGTAGCCAGAAATCATAAGATTCCTGCAGCTTGTTACATCACTTCCAACAGCCCTAAGAATGTCAGAAGCAAAAGTAATACCTAGTGTTGGAAACCTGTGAATTACTGTCCTTTAAACTATATGTGATGTTTGTTTTGAAATAGTGGTTTTAATAAATGTTCTATTCAGGATTCAAGTATCTAGGCTGAATGTTCACTGTGAGTACTATATACAATACCCAATAAAAAAATTACCATATAAAAACAAAATCAAAAAGTAGCAATTTCAAATGCTACACATACCCCTCTCCGAAGAGTAAAAATTTGTAAACAAATTTTTATGAGGTAGTAGCTACTTAGTGACAATAATGGATTTATTTATAGTATCTTCGCGTACCAAACGTTCCTTAGGGAAGTCAAAAATCAGTATTGTGTCTATATAGGGAAAAGTCAAAATCGGTTTACAGGTCAAAATCGGTTTACAGGTCAAAATCGGTTTACAGGTCAAAATCGGTTTACAGGTCAAAATCGGTAGGTCAAATCCATTTTATCAAAATCACTAGTAAACATCAACAGGGAAAAAAACTGAAATGAAATATTGAAGGGAAGTATGCATACTTTCAAGGGAACATTCATAATTAGATTTTCTACTAATTATTCTCTCTAAAAATAGGAAAACCAACCAAGGTTTCCTAAGTTGCACCAGCAAAAATTGTCAAAAAGTTGACCCAAAAATCGTAATTGCAATTACTTAATTCTTGTGCACCAACACACCAAAAAATTGTGCACCAACGCACCAAAAAAATTAGTCAAACTTTAGCATTAAGTTTACTCAAAACTGAACATTTAATCAAACCACTACAGATATACTCTGTGTACAAATCAAAAAAATCACGGTTTGAATTAAATAACTATCCAACAGAAACATCTGAATTGGATCCAAAATATTCCTTAAGATCTTTAATATGCCATTCTCCAGCAGGAGAACCGTCCATATTATCTAAGGAATAAACTAAGCGAGATATTCGCTTTCTAACTGTACATAATACATATTTCGGAGCCAATTTGGCACTGAATTTAATTGAAGCATCAGAAAGAATTTTATTCCTTTTCCAAACTTTAGCACCCTCACTAAATACAGGGTCTCTTTTCCTGTGATTATAAGATTTTGCATTTCTCTGATAAGCTTGATGTAGTCTATCCTGGATTGTCACAAAAACTTCACTAAGACCCTTGACATCTTGAACATAACTATCCCTACAATCAGGTAAAAGTTCTCTGTCTTGAGTGTTATGAAAGTTACCATAAAAATTTCCAGAAATAGGCACATTTCTACCAAAATTTAGAAAAGCAGGAGAATAATGGGTGACTTCATGGGTTGCTGTATTTATTGCCTGTTGAATCTTAAACAATTCTTTATCCCAATCTTTATGTTCATCCACATAACTTCTAATGGCTTGACCTATGGTTTTATTGGTTCTTTCTACAAAATTACACTGTGCTGAGGAACGAGCAGTGTACCATATTTTCTGAACTTTATATGTTTCAGCTAACTTTTTAAGTGTTTACCAGCAAACTGTGTTCCGTTATCACAGATGATAAATTGTGGTACTCCAAATATTGAGAAAACTTGATTTTCCATAAATTTAATTATGCTTGGTGCCTTGGCATCTCGCATAGGACACAACAGTGTATATTTAGTAAAGAAATCCGAAACAACCAATAAATAAGTAAAACATTTAGAAGATCTGGGAAATGGTCCCATAATGTCAACAGCAATAGTCTGGAAAGGATATTTGACTGTACGTTGAGCACCCATAAGTCCCATACGCGGAGTGTTTGATAATTTTTGCGACTGGCAGACCTTACACGACTTTACATATCTTAAGATATCGCACCTCATTTTAGGCCAATAGTAGTGATCTTGAACTCTCGAAAGTGTTTTGAAGAAACCAAAGTGACTGCAAATTGATGGATCATGTGAATCTTTTATGACAGAAATTCTTTGTGATTTCGGCACAACTACTTTCCATTCAACGATATTAGATTTAATGGGTGCTTTTGAAGGAACATATTTATATATCAAATCATTATCTACTTTAAAATGGGAATAGGCAACAGGATCTTGTAAAACTTTAGCTCGCAGAGAGGAATACCAGGTATCTGAATCTTTAGACACAATATCTATTAGATTCACTTCTAACTTGTCCATTTCAACTGAAGGAATTCTGGAGAGAAAATCTGGCACTCGATTATTAGCACCCTTAGTATGGGTCAAATCAAAAGTGTGTTGCCTCAATTTAACAGCCCATCTGGCTAATCTACCTGAAGGATCTTTAAGATTATGTAGCCAGAGGAGACTATGGTGATCTGTAGTCACCTTAAAAACTGTTCCTTCAATATAAGGGCGAAATTTATCTATTAGAAAAATTAAACTCAATAATTCCCTCTCTGTTACACTGTAATTCCTTTCCGATTTTGATAGGGACCTTGAGGCATAGGCAATGACTCTCTCGACACCTTGAACCTTCTGAGTCAACACACCACCCACGCCTACATCACTTGCATCGCACTGGATGGTAAACGGCAAAGCAAAATCAGGAGGACTTTAAATGGGTGCTGACACAAGAGCATTCTTGATGGCGAGAAAGGAAGCTTTCGCCTCAGGAGTCCACTCTATAGGTTGCTTTTTACCTTTCCCTTGCAACAAAGCGCTAATAGGAGCTATTAAAGTAGAAAAATTATCAATAAATCTCCTATACCATGAACAAAGACCCATAAATCGTTTTATCTCAGTACTAGTAGTTGGACGAGCATAATTAACCATAACTGAAACTCTGGAAGGATCAGTCCTGATTCCTTGCCTATCTATTACAAAACCGATATATTCAAGAGATGTTCTAAAAAACTCGCTTTTCTTTAAATTTATGGTTAAATTAGCATCTTTCAAGATACCCTTTACTTCGTGTAAAAGATTCACATGCTCCTCAAAAGTAGATGAAATAATGATTATATCATCCAAATATGTGAATAAATGAGGCTCAAATCGGGGGCCGAACAACGCATCACACAGTCTTTGTTGAGTCTGCGCGCTGTTGCATAAGCCAAACGGCATAACATCAAAGTGAAATAGTCCTCGTCCTGGAATACTAAACGCAGTTTTTTCTTTAGAGGATTTTGTAAGCGGAACTTGCCAAAAAGCTTTCCTTAAATCAATGCTTGATATATATTTAGCATTTCTTAACAAAGTTAAGATTCTGTCTATCCGTGGCAGTGGATAACTATCATGTTTAGTAGGTTCATTCAACTTACGTCCATCAAAACAAAATCTGTATTCACCAGATGATTTCTTAACTAACAGGACGGGACTGTTCCAAGGACTGTGTGATGGTTCAACAACACCCAATTTAAGCATGTCATCTAATTCAACATTAAGCATGTTCAACATATATGGTGACATTAAATATTGTCTCTGCTTAAACGGTTTTGCATCACCGGTATCAATCTCTAAAGTTATCTTGTTAGTTCGACCTAAACGAGAATCACTACTAATTTCCTTAAATGAGTTTACAAGATCTTTCATTTGTCTCATCTGTTCCTGTGTGAGCTCATCATCAATATTTCAAGACTTGTCTCAAAAATACTACATTGTTGAGAAGTGGCAACAATGTCTACAGTTTCACCTGAAACTCGACATTTAATGTCCCAACTAAAATCTTGAAAATCAATGGACACACCAAATTTACTACAGAAATCACTGCCCAAAATAAAAGATTGTGATAGGAAAGGTACCACTAATGCAGGAATAATTTGTACATCTCCATTTATGTGAATAGGCAAATCTACTATTCCATCAAATTTTTGCTGTGTACCATCAGCAGTTAAAACATGGTTCAAGTGAGGACTTCTGATTAGTAAATCAAGATTTTTTATTGTCCTCAAACCTCCTTGACCTATGACGGACATGTTGGTACCACTGTCTAAAAGTGCAATGACGTCTGTGTCAAAAAGTTGGATTTTCACATAAGGCCTATTATCATTATTTTTCTTAAACAATAAAGGAGCTACAAAAGTCGAAGGATCTTTCTCAATATTAAAATTTAAACTATTGGCTCTTGGAATATTTGGAGAAAATTGAGAGCCTTTAACAACATTCTACTTTATTCGTTTCCCTTACACCTATCACAGTCTTTGAAAACAACATTTGGTGTTCCACATTTAAAACAAAACTTTTTCTAGATGCCTGACTTACAATCTTGAAAAGTATGATTTGCTAAATTGCATCTCCAGCAAATAACAGGATTTCTCACTTTAGAGTTTCCCACTTTACTGGTAGCTGTACCAACTGATGAGGAAGGGGCAGAAGTGCTATTTGGAAAATTTGAAGGTGAAGAATTTGTAGGTGAAGAATTTGAAGTTGAAGTGGAATTCTTAGGAATATTCGAAATGAAAGCTAACTCCGGATCATCTAACATAGATACTGATCTACTCTGGGAACTAGAACTACTGGGGCATAGTGCATCAGATTCCTCTAACTTCTTACATAAAGTTCCAAGATGTGAAACTGAATCGATATCACACAATGCCAACCTACTTCGATAATCAGATCTTAGTCCCATTTTGATATATCTAATTTTAGTTACTTCCGCTGCTCCATTACTGAGCCTATTAAAAAGTGCTTCCATACAAGCAATATAGATAACTACAGGTTCCGAATTTCCCTGTTTCCAGTTTTTTATCTGTTGCCACACTTCATCTTCAAAATCTGATACTAGAAAATCTTTCCTCATCTTCAAAGTTAATGAGTCCCAATCAGTGACCTGAGACTTGATGTATCTAAACCAAAAAGTGGCTTTACCAGTAAAAAGATCACTAGCAGACTCAAACAATTCAAAATTAGATATGTGTCTTGCTTGTGCAAGTTCTTCAATACGCTCTATGAACGATAAGAGGTTTTTTGATTCTCCATCAAATTGTATTCCCAATTTGTAAACAGGAGTTGATTTCGTGAAATTTTGAGAGAAAGAATCACTGGTAGATGGTCTCATCAGTGGATTGACGGTAGAGTTCAATAATGGCACATTAACTGGTTCGGATTCCGGTCCTTGTCATGTAATTCAGCATCTAATTGTAGAGATGTGGCATAAGATTCATTTTTAAACAATGACATCTCTTCAAAATTTTCATCAGTGTTGTTTAATGAAATTCTCTGAATCCTCAAAGTCACATGACATAATCTAGACACAGCTCTTTTATGAGTGGAATCTGAAGAAGGACCATCAAAATCACTGATTAAAAATTTAATAGAAGTTAACGTATTCTCTATTTCTGTTTTCTCAATCTCAAAATTAAAAGATGAATCTACTAAAGTAAGAACATTCTGTCGTTGTTGAATCTCTTTTGAAATCAAACGACCTAAAATTTTCCTCTTATCATCCATATTGCGATCAGAAATGAGCTTTGCGACACTCGCAGATCATTATAAAGTACTTGACAGTCGCATGATGCAGATTGTTCGACAAAATGAGACATTCAGTGTGGAAAATTTTGATGAAAAAGTTGGGTTAGGAAATAGTGCAATTCCACAGCGTAGGCATGGGGATCTATTTCCCAATACAATTCGAAGTTTGATTATTGGCCCATCAAATTGTGGCAAGACGAATGTTATGATATCACTGCTCACCAATCAGAATGGCTTACGATTCGCCAACATATACCTCTATTCAAAATCATTGTATCAACCCAAGTATGAGTATTTACGTAAAGTATTGGAACCGATAAAGGGGTTGGGTTATCACACTTACAGTAATAATGCAGACATAGTTGAACCTGCCGATGCAAAACCTGAGAGTATATTTATATTCGATGATGTTATATGTGAGAAACAGGACGTGATTAGATCTTATTTTTCGATGGGGCGTCATAGAAATGTCGATTGTTTCTATCTTGCGCAAACATATTCGAGAGTGCCTAAACAACTAATTCGCGATAATGCGAATTTCATAATCATGTTCAAACAGGACGAAATGAATCTTCATCACATATTTTCCGATCATGTATCCCCAGATGTGACATTCAATCAATTTCGGGATATGTGCGCACATAGTTAGACGGATAAATATGGTTTTCTCGTTATCGATAAGCATAGTGAGATTTGTGAGGGACGCTATAGAAAAGGGTTTGATTGCTTCATATATCCATGATACCCTGATGTGGTTGAATCATTCGATCGCTGGATGGCAAAATGAGCGCATCTAGCAGTGAAAAAATGGGTGAAATATGTCTCAAGCAGAAACTTGTCAAAGCAACTGATGCGGTGAGAAAAAAATTCAAAAGTTTGAAGAGCGCCCACCTCAGCGATCAGCTAATGCTTGAGAACGTATACAAACCGCTAACGGAACCATTGAAAGCTATCTCAGAGGCTGCTGCGGTAGCGATAACCCCCTCCCAAATATCGGGTCTGAAAGTACCGCCTATCCTTAAAATACCGCAGCCTACGCATAATTCTACGCCAATACGTAGGAAAACGGTGGGAGATGCTACAGAAATGTTTGATACACATTTAGAATCTGGAAATTTCAGCAAAAATTCGCAATTGATGCAGAGCGAACTCGATTAAGTGACAATGATGGAAACACCACCAACATCATCAACTTCACACATTTCTAGCGATAATACTACCGCTATTGATACAACAACTCTACAAGATCGAGTGCAGCAGCATTTGGATAACTAGAAAACTGGAAAATCTAATTATGATACAGTATATGATGTTCGTATCGATCCCAAAACTGGTAAATTAAGGATGGGTAATATGGAAATCCGTTTTTTGAACGATCAAATCGAATAATGGCGTGATAATAGAAGGAGTAAGGTATTTCCAGCTTCTTCTGAACTATATGATTTGATATTTATGAATCAAGCACCGGGATCTATTAGCGATCGAGATAAGCAGATATATACCGCCATTCTGAAGACTACAGGGTCCGCATATAAAAATTATGATATTAGAGGAGGTTTGAATGCTGAATCCTCTAACTCGAAAAAGAAATATCGACAAATCATCAAACCTCTCATAGATAGTCCACATTATATGGGGAGTCATCCTCAACGATTTGATATCAAAGGCGGTTAAGGAGTGATGGGGGCAATACCGCGCAAAAAAGTCCTGAATAGAAAACGGAAAGAATTTGTTTATTGGAATGATGCTGCAGAATTGGTGGAACGTCTTCGATTATTGTGGAGTTCTAAAATGGTTGGCCATACAGGGCATGATAATGAAATAATGTCGATAATAGAGGAATTGCGTGAAGAAGGTATCATACGTTGATTTTTCAAAGTGTGAGCGCCATATGTATATGCGAGTTTGGTAGATTGGTTATTAGTATATGAATGAAAGCCGAAGTAATCGCAGCGGGAAATCTACGAAGTGGAAGATGAAAATAAGCCCAACCAAAAGGGCGATTGCTAATGAATTACACAAACCCGCGAGGCGTAACTTCAAAAGGAGGAGAACGATAATCAAAGGATTTGCTGACCTGTGGCAAATTGATTTGGCTTAAATGCAAATATATGCAGATGAGAATATGGGCTATCGATATATACTATTCGTTATCGTTTGCTATTCAAAATATTTATGGGTTGAACCGATAAAAAATAAAACTGGTGTGGAAGTGATAAAAGCTATGGAAAAAGTGCTGAAGCGAGCTGAATATTCTCCAAAAAATATTCAAAGTGATTTAGGCAAAGAATTCTACAATTCACGCTTCAAAAATTTGATGCAGAGATATAAGATCAATCACTATTCAACTTATAGTATAATGAAAGCAGCTATTGTGGAGCGAGTAATTAGAACATTGAAGACTTGGATCTATAAAGAATTCTCCGCCAGAGGTGACTATAAATGGCTCGACATTCTCGCAAATTTCGATAACGAGTATAATAATAGAAAACATAGAACAATTGGTATGAAACCTGCTGACGTAACACCTTAAACAATACTTAAAGTATATAGCCACCTGAAAATAGCACCACCAGCTGAATATAATGTTGGAGATGTTGTCAGAATACGCAAATTCAAAGGAGTTTTCGAGAAAGGATACTCAGCCAATTTTTCCACAGAGTTATTCACCATAGCTGAAGTGAATATTACCAATCCGACGACATACAACATCAAAGATGTCAAAGGTCGCCCTATCAAGGGATGCTTTTATGAATTGGAATTGTTGGGGAGGTCGCGGGATGGCATCTCCATGAGCTGGCATGGCGTCGGCGAAAACAACATCACCAACATTGTTTTCGCCAACAACCGCACCCTCAGCAGCAGCAGCAGCATCACCTTCATCGTCGGAGATGGTTACGATGCTGATGCTTCCAGACTGTTCGATGTTATTGGTAGCAGCCACTTCCGGTGCATCACCCACGACGCCTACTCCACTGGTTCCCTCATCAATGGCGGCGATCGCATCACCGTCCGCATTAGTTCGAGCACTAGCCGGCTTGATCACGTCCACTCTGAGGACGTTGATGGCCGGCTTTCGCTTTTGTTAAGCGGTACGCCGTTCCGCGTACCACTCAGCAATATCACCTCCGCGGTAGGGGTTTACCTTGCCACCATTGTTGAGGAACTTGTGGAGTATCATTGAAGAAGAGGAAGATTTGCCCTTCTTGCTAGGACCGGCCTTAGATGGTCCCGCAACCGCTTTCGGGCTAATCTTCCTCTTCTTCGAAGGTGCCTTGGGCGACGCTTTCGAAGACGCCGATGCCCTCGACGATAACGTCCTCTTTCCACCAACACGGCTCCAAGAGATCTTTTTCTTTGGTTGCGGTGGCGGTGCAAAATCGTCCTCGCTATCATCGAGAAAGATATGTTGAAGGGAATTAGCAACCTTCCCTTTTGACGAGGACATGCTTTTCCCCCCAACAGACCCCGACGATTGTGAGAAATATTAATTATGACACCTGTCCTTATTCGACTTGCAAAAACCGATTGGACATCCCATATGCTATCCGGTTTCTCCTAGGATTCGTGAGACCGTATCCAATATGTTCAGAATTTTTAATTAAAGCGTAAAATCTTTTCAAATGTCCCACGTTTGTTTGGAGTTTTCTAAGAATTCCTGATGTCAAATCAGCCTCACGAATTGCTTTATTACAAATTTGAATATGTTTATTGATTGTCTTGATCCAAAAGCTCTTTTCATTGATTGATAAATTTTTTGTTTCTAGTTCCTTGAATTTCCTAATAATTTCATCACTCACAAGACCAATCTCGTTAGCATTTTCCATTGTTTTCACAAATAAAAAGAAACGTTCCACTCACCAAAATCTTAAAACTATTATGGAAGTCCCCGCCGTTCTCTTGTGACCGGTTGACTGGAGGGTTGTAGAGGGGCACTGTTGGTTTCTGAAAAAGTTCAGTTTTGTTAAATGTATGCACACTTTAAAGAAGTTGAGGAAATTCATCCTAGACATTACGAAGATTACTCACATTTGATTAATTCTTTACAATTTCGAAGTTGGAGGACAGTCCTGCCAACCCTTTGAAAATAAGGGAGTAGTCGTCAGGGGTGAAGAGGGGGATTTGCAGCTTCACTGCTTCAACCGCTCTCTTCGGTAAGAATACTGTCTTCTCTTCCAATTCAACCACAATTGTTTCTCCGTATCTTGTTTGAACCACCCTAATATCTTTAATCAATTGTGGCTTATTTGGAGGGAGGCTATGGAGTGGCACTGTCGGCTTGAATACAGTAACTCGGGTGGCAGCGTTTATTCCTGAAATATCCATCTATCAAAACAAACAAGAACAAAAAAAATCAAATATACAACAAAACTGTCGAAACAATAAAGAAAAATACTATGGATATACCCTATTTCAGAACATCTGATTGAATACCATATTTCAAAACTCAAGTTGCATGGTGATAGAGATCAAGAGAAATAAATAAATAAAACTCACCTTAGATTATTGAAATATACACCCACAAAATAATAATTGTCGAACTACACACCCACGATGATTCACCGTTGATGATCGAAGGCAAACTGAAGCTCCACCCGATATGAAATTGGTTTTATAGCTGATTAGAACAATAATCGTTCATGAATGTGTTTTGCACCGAGAAGTGCATAGTTGCATATCGAGCTGTGATAAGAATGCTGATTCAAGGTCAACAAAATCGCTATCTGTGAATAAATAAAATCATGATTCGCCGGCCACGTGTAAACTTATGAATGACCTGTTTATCAATATATTGAATAAAATGCTGAAATAAGCATGACATCATCACTGCTATCCATGAATAATTGAAGACACAAGTGGATGAAGGGTCTATGTGACATTTTTATATATTTCAGGTTTTCTGCATAAATGGAAGTTTAAACTGCCCAAAAATGTCATGATACATGTTTCATACAATTCTGGTATCAATTAACGAAAATAAAACTTGATGAAGGGTCTATGTACCATTAAACGTCTAAGCCAGCATGTGGATAAAGGATCTATGTACATAAAAGTTCACATAGACCCTTCATCCACAGTAGTGTTGGATAAAATGTGTACATGGATCCTTTATCCACTCCAAAGAGCAACAATATTCCGGAGGTGTCACTGTTCACATATACCTCCAAAGTGGGGTTAAGTATATTAAATTAACGTTTGTTTTTATTTTAAATGCATAACATTATTTGCATAATAAACACGGCTTTTCAACGAGGCTTTTTATATTTTTAAGGGGTTGTTTCAGCAATAAAAAAAACAATTTTTAAGGTAGACTCTGTATGGTAAAGTGATTTTGGTGTTGGTCTAGTGATATTTTGTGTAGTTTTATTATGGAACCAAACTTGGTGTGAGGTTATTCATGATATGTCCGCCAGAAGCAGACACATTGCCCAGCTTGGGCGAAAAATTGCAATTTCGCAGTCAGGTAAGATTCTCTAACCCATTATTTGATGAAAAAAATATTTGGGGTCATGCTGTTTTATCACACATTTTATATTAGTGAAGCTAATATATTATGAATGTATGTATTTACGTACTAAAAAACGCACGGTTTTTTGTGTTTTAGTACTTAAAATGCTAGTTATTTATACTATACTATTTTCAGTATCCCCAAAACAATCAAAATTGGACACTGAACGTCAGTGGAGAACATTATCACCAGTACTAGAGAGTATTCCAGATTTGAATAGTAAGTTATGATTTTTGAACTTCAAGCTGTGAATTATTCTGCTTTTTAATACCTTTTTTACAAAATGTGACTCTTCCAGAAGAGTAATGTGATGCAAAGCCAATAATAATAATTGGTATTCTAAAATACTAAAAGTTTTATAGAGTTTTGAAAATATAACAATCGTAAAGCTTGCAAAAGTTCGATAATAAAATGCTTGCAGGTCTAGAAATCATTAAAGTTTATATCATAATTCAAAAAATATATATTTTCAGATGCAGAACGTGAATCAGAGGAAGAAAAAACCTACACCGAGCTACAAAATGTGTCTGGTAAAAATAAATTACAGACAATATTTTTATTTTTTCCAGATTTATCTGTTGATGGTTCTTCTGATGACTACCTTCCAGATTCTTCTGCAGACAGTGAAGATTCAAATGCATCCTATATGGACAAGGTTCAAACATCCAGGCAGTGTTATGTAGATTCAAGTGGTTCGCCTGTCGCTGGAACTTCCAGAGCTTTCCATTTAGGTTTGATAAGTCCTATAGTTTCGAAAAATACTGACTGTCTTGATTCGAGTAACCACAAGCATGTAACTGCAGACGATACCTTATTTCCTGATCAAGCTTTTCATAATATCAGTCCACAGTCTCATATTGAAAATGTGAAGATTGCTTCAGTAAAAAAGAAGGTATTCGAATTGCCTGAAAAAACTAAAGCAGAACGACGTCCTGACACTTGGAAAAGAAATAAAGCAGCTTTTTGTAGAAGGCATGGTCAAGCCTACACTTCACAGAAGGGAAAGAATATGTCTGCCAGAGTTCCGGAATGGGGATCATTATGTAAAAAACAAAATTGCAAGCTGAAGTGTGATGACTATTTTGATGAAAGAGCTAGAGAAGAAATTTTTCGAAAATATTATGCCCTTGATATTAATGCAAAAAATGCTGTTCTTTTTAAATCAATCTGTATTACGCCAGTTCGAAGACACAGGAAAAATATAACTCGAGCTAAAACCTCATCATTTACCTATACTTTAACTTATAATAAAACAGTTAGGACTGTATGTAAAACAGCATTTTGCTCACTTTATCAGGTATCAAATAAAAAAGTGCAAATCATCCAGAGGAAATTGAATTCTGGTACCTCTGTCCCAACACCTGACAAAAGAGGACGATTCGAGACCACACAAAATTGAAAAAGTGGTGATTGATAAAATCAAAGTCCATATATTATCATTTCCTTCGGAACAGTCACACTATTCAAGAAATAAAAACGGCAATAAAAAATAGCTTTCTTCTCTTCTTAACATTTCAAAAATGTACAATTTGTATTTGGAGCTGTGCAAAAATGAAAATCTCGATAAAAAGTTTTTTGTCACTAAGAGCTTCTACTCAAATATAATTTGAAAACACTTCAATCTCTCGTTTGGCCTTCCGAGAAGCGACACTTGTAGCACATGTGATGCCGGGCTAAATACAGAAGAGCACCGAGAAAATTACAGATATGCATTTGAACTCCAAAAACTAGATCGCCAGTATTCACTTGATAATGATAACATATGTTACTTGACAATGGATCTACAGCAGACCATGCCGCTGCCGAGACTCACAACATCCAAGGCATTTTATCTTCGGCAATTGTAGTTCTACAATTTTGGCGTCCATACCATTACTTCTTCAGGTGATAGAGCGTATTTTTTTACGTGGACCGAAGATATTGCGACTAAAGGCAGTTTAGAAGTGACCAGTTGCCTTCATACTTTTGTACAGCTCCTTAATAGTCGAGAGTCTAAGATAAAGCACCTTATCATTTGGTCAGACTCTTGTTCTGGCCAAAACAAAAATTTTAATGTAATATGCCTTTACCAATATCTGATTTACAAAGGATATGTACAGATGATTGATCACAAGTTTCCAGAAGTTGGGCATTCCTTTTTAGATTCAGACCGAGATTTTGGTCGCATAGAAAAAAACCTAAGAAAATTTGAAATAGTTTACACTGCAGACCAATATCGGGAGATAATAAAGTCCTCAAGTAATAAAAATTCAGTCGTTGTCAATATGGAGAACCATTTTAAAGACACATCAGTGATAGAAAAGTCCATGAACTTACTTAATAAAAAGAAAAATATTCTGGATGCGAAAGTTTGCTTAAGAGATCATATCAAATGGATAAGGGTTCAGGAATATGGAAGCTACATGTACAAAGACACTCTAGACCAAAATACACCATTTCTTGAGGTCAATATCCTGAAAAACAGACACAATAAAATTGATAAGGACAAGTTTACACTGGAGGTGATTAAAAACAAGAGGAACATATTATCAGAAGAAAAAATAGCGAATCTAAAAGAGCAGATCAAGTTTGTTCATGAAGAATACAGGTACTTTTACGAAGAACTTATGGACGGCCACAGGAAAGAAAATACAGATGTTGAAAAAAAAAAAGAGAAAAACTTGTTAATTTTTTTTGTGTTTGTAAAGTTAACTCATTAACATATTATAACAAAACCCTTCATCCATTTTCAGTTGTTCTTGTTTTTGCATTTTTGTTTAGTTGATAAAGGGTTTATGTACTTTTAAGTTCAATTTTTGTTCTTAATATGTAAATATTTTTATTTTTGCATATGTAAATAAAAAAAAAGGAAGGTTTATGTACCTTGAAAAAATATTTATTTTATGTACCTAAATAAAAAACTACCAAACAAAAAACTTTAACCGCATTTTACCACACACTATCTGATTTTCACATAGATCCTTCATCCACTTGTGTCTTCAATTATGGTCTTGATATATGATATCATCATTAACCACCTGCAAAGTTATGAAAGGGCCCATTCATTGTTGATATATCGACGAAATGTAGAGACGCGTGGTCTCTTATCTTTGGGACGGATCTGCTCGACTACGTCACGCTGTGCGATAACGTTGCATCGACATTGACTGCAATTAAATTATATAGTGGCCGTAGCTCTGTGGGAACGCTCGTAATCCGGTGGTCTGGAGTTCAAATCCCGCCGATAGAAGGATTTTTTCGAATAAGATATGACGTCATGAGATGTTTCCGGATGCGGAGCGCTAAGGGGGCGCAGTCTTAAGGGGGGTCAAGGGGGTATAGCAAAAACCTAAGGGGGCTAAGGGGGTACAGCGAAGACCTGAGGGGGCCAAGGGGGTACAGCGAAGACCTGAGGGGGCCAAGGGGCCGATATCCTATCCCATGTTGCAAGCAGAATACATAACCTCAAAAATAACTTGAATTTCGCGCCAAAAAAGTGGGTAGGGCTATGACGGCTTCTGATTGGTCCATGACGCGTTGCGTTCTCAAGCCCACTCTCTGACGTAATAGGCATAGAACACTTTCTGATTGACAGATGGCATGGAACACTAAACAGTAGACAGTTGACATATGGCAGTTGACATATGACAGTTGACATTTGACAGTTGACAGCTGCCCATGGCGGCCATCTTGGATGACGTCATTGCCCCATGGCGGCCATCTTGAGATGATATCGGCCTAGGTGCACTACTGTTATCATTTGTTTTTATAAGGAGATCTAAAAAGGGGAGACAATTATTGTTGGACAATTCCATAGTAAAACTAATACAAGGATGTAAAGTGTTCAAATAATCTAGCAATAAATTCACCTCACTCAGAGGACCATCAAAAAGTACCAAACAATCATCAACATATCGATACCAAAAGAGAATTTAATGGAAAAATTGAAACTGATTTAATTTAGATTCAAGGTTTTTTAGAAAAATTTCAGCTAACAAAGGTGAAAGATTGCTGCCCATGGCCAAACCTGATATTTGGGAATAGAAAGTATCATTGAATTTAATGAAATTCTGTTTAAGAACTATATCCAACAGACTGCATAAATTTAAAGTATGGTATCACTCACGAACAAGCAAAAAATGCTGATTAATATGTGATTCCCAAGAAACTGTGCTTCACTCTGCGCATCCTTGAATTTATAGAAGTACCGCCTCCCCCACTCTCACCAACGCGATCTTGAACTCTCGTGGGAGAATGGCGCATGCGCACGCAGCAGCAGCTTTCAAGGTCGCACCCCCTCCCATTTCAGAGGTGTGAAAACACAAGGTCACGCTCACAGAAAAAGAGAGCTCTCCTCAAGGACGCACTCCTCTCATGGCCACATCAACTCCCAATGGCACCCTCCTCTCAAGGCCACATCAACTCCCAAGGGCACCCTCCTCTCAAGGTCGTCAACTCGAGGTCACTCCTCCCAAGATCGCATCAAGGTCATTCAACCCAAGGTCACTCCTCCCAAGGGCATTCACCCCAAGGTCACTCCTCTCAAGGTCACTCCTTCCAAGGTCATTGACCCCCCAAGGCCACGTGGGGGTGTGTGGCCTTGGGAGGAGGTCTAGAACCGGCAAAAAACATCTACTCACGGAAATACCCCTTAAATAACTTGAAATTTCGGGAGGAACATACGCGCACTTTTAGCCAGAAGCCGCCATATATTTTCAGATGTGAAACTTATGAATCTTATGTGAAACTTATGAATCTCATGTGAAACTCATGAATCTCATGTGAAACTCATGAATCTTGTGTGAAATTATGGAGAATCTGTGAATTTTATGTAACACTGAATTGTATGCTCTTATTTCATGATTATGAAGTTATCTAAATTGCTATTCTGAGTATGACCGATGATGATGTGAATTTTGTAATTCATGTGAATTATGTTAGTTATGCAATCATTATTATTCCATGTATTTATTTTAAGGAATTATGGATGTAGGCTCGGGACGATCCTTCGTCAGTCTGGCCGAGCTGTAGGCATTTTTACTTTTTAGGTTAGTTCGTTATGCAAAAGCTGGTTAAGTACAAGGTTAGGTGAAAGTTGGAGTTGTCATAAATGAGAGAAGAAGAAGAATAACTTAGGTTAGGTGGAAAATAGACAGATTAGGGGTTAGAAGGGCGGGAGAGAAAGATCTCCTTGAGTTAGGATAACGTTGCAAGTTTTTTAGTTTTTTTCAGAAATAAATTTTATTTTCACTGTCCCGAATCGAGGAAGCGCCCCACATGTATAAAAACAAAAAAGAGCTGGTTCTCTCAAGAACTCAAGCAAATGCACAACCATCTCTGTGAAATGAATAAACAAAGTAAAGTTATGAATAATCCATGGTATACAGAAAGATATAAGCAGTATAAAAAAGAGTATAAAAAACACTCGTAAAATAGAACATTGAACAACCAACGCATTTCAAACTCACACAATAAAATGAAAGAAAGCTGGAAAATTATCAGAGAGAATAAAAATAATATGTTAACAAAGACTGCAGTTGCTGGTTTTCTGGAGGAACATAGTCCCACTTAACAAGCTAACTAAATAAACGACTTCTTCATAGATTATAACAAAAACAACCAAATTGCTAACTACGATATGCATATCGATAAGGAACATACAACTTATTTTTTGACACCGATAACACCAGAAGAAATCCTGTCAATAATAAGTAAAACTTCGGCCAAAACATCGCCTAGTACTGATGAGATTGATGGTAAAATAATCAAGCTAGTTGCACCACTCATTGCTAAACCATAAATGAGTTTATAGTAAGATATCTATAAAATTTTCAGTTGTTTTAGACGATATTATATTAGGTCTGTATGAAGTGGATGGAAGAAAATGTTACCAAACTTGGCGGTGAGGGCAAGGTTGTTGAAATCGATGAGGTCAAGTTTGGTAAAAGAAAAAATTATAGAGGAAGAGAACTAGAAGGACAGTGGGTGTTCGGGGGATCGAGAGAGGGATTAAAAGAGCATTTTTAGTTCCCGGAGAGGACAGATCTGCAAATACTCTGGTCAACTTTATCAAGAAATGGATTCTCCCCGGCACCACTATTATTAGTGACTGCTGGAGAGCGTACGACAGACTGAGTGATGATGGATTCCACCATCTCACAGTCAATCACTCGTATAATTTAGTTGATCCTGAGACTGGTACGCATATTGATTCGATTTATTCACCCATTACTTATTGATTATTTGGTTCGAAAATTTCAGGTGCCAATACTCAGTCTGTCGAATGCATGTGGCGGGACGTCAGAGTTGTCATACCGAGATATGGTCCCAGAAAAAAGTATTTCCAAGGATACCTAGCGGAATTTTTATTTGAGAGACATTTCCGTCCCGGCGAACGGATAGAAGCATTTTTCCACGTGGCAAAGGAAATGTACAAAGAATAATATTCCGCTATTCTTCATAGAAAATTGTACCTTCTTCCTGATTACCTTTTTTTGATTCCTCTAACAACTTGCGTTTTTTGACATCGGTATCTTAAATTTTCTACATCTGAGCTAACTTCAGAATTACATGTAAGAAATGTTATAACTCTTAAAAATACTCTTTTATGTACAATGGCACAATGTTAAATAAAACAATGTTATAAACATCAATTTTCTCTATTTCTTTCTCGAATATTTCCTTTTAAATCCTCATGAACATTATGTATGTACATTTAGTGAAGTACCGACTTCTCCGTTCTAACCCAAACTCTTCATTCTGCCAATATTCATATAGGTTGATTATTGTTTTGTGATAAGGGTGCATTACAGCCATTCCTTTAACCCTTTCCATGAAACGGTAAAGGTCCATGGAATCTCTACATCCATTGAGAAAAAAAAACATATTTTCACTCTTTCGTGATATACGAAAGTGGATGTACTCAATAGATCGATAATATAATCAGGCCACAGTTCAAAATCGACAACTATATCTTGCATCAGCCACAAAGCATCGGCTGAAAACAGTTTTTCTAAAAAAAAGGGAATCACTTCAACATAAAAATTATTCACTCATTCGTCGTATGTATCAAAAAAATATTTTTTGTGCAATGGAAACACCAATATCATGCTTTTTCAATTCAATCTAGAAATCTGAAATGAAATCGCATCTTTCATGACGAAAAGTAGTCAGTATGAATGTCACTCATCTTGAATTGACAATGAACCTTATTCGTCTCCATAAGATTTGTGAAAATAAGCAACTTTTAATTCATAATTTGAGAACATGGCACCTGATACCCCAAGATGGGGAGTATATGTGTCCAAAATGCGGTGGTCCATTAACATTGCGAGAAGATAACTCAAGGTATTTCTATTTGACATTTATTTCTGCATCAGTAATAATTCCTTCAATTTCTTCTAATGAATTTTATGCCAGAATTTTCAATGTACACGTGAATATACATAAACAATTGTAAAATAAATCGAGTATCATCCGTTGAGATTTCTGTGACATGCATAAAAAGCGTCGAATACAAATGACAAATACGAAACGAAGAGAAGAATACGACGCAGAGTTGTCAGTTTTCCCACAATTTCTGCATATTGAGTGAATATATAAATTTTATAGCGAATACGAATTGAATACTTGTATAAAAACGAATCATTGATAATAAAAAACAAATTTGACATTTCGTACATCCCTGTTATTATTTTTCTGAACATTACGTAGAAACTTCAATCCCTTATTGTTAATATTAAATAATACCTACGCGAGCGAACCGAGCGCGCGCATGCCTATCACCAAGTTGTTGATTTTTCTCTATTGAGATATAAATAATTTCATAAAAAAGAATCATTGATAATGAAAAAACAAATTTGATATTTTGTACATCCCTATTACTACTTCATACATTTTTCTGAACTTTACATAGAAACTCTAATCCATTATTGTTTGGATCGCATGTCTATCACCAAGTTGATAAATTTTCTCTACTTCTTGTAGGAACGCTGATAATGAAAACAGAAAAGAAGGGAAAACCCACTAAACCTAACCTAACTTTTTTTTTCATGTCGGTATCATCGTCAGACATGCGTCAACAATGTCAGGTTCCATACTTGCTCGATATGTAACCCACCTATCACAGTGGAAGATTGTGTGCTCAGGGGAGTCCTCTTCCCCGCAGTATCTACAGTTCGCGGTCGCTGATTTCTTTATGCGGAACGTATATATGTACCGAACGAACCGTGCCCCGTCAGCACTTGAGAAAGTACTCGATTTCCCGGTGTGTGCACATTATCCACGGTCCCAATTCGGGGATCAACTTTTTGGTCCATTGTGCAGTCGCTGTATTGGCGTTCCATTTCTCCTGCCACAATTCCAAAGTCAGTAACCTCTCTCTTTTTTCACGTTCGTTTTGCGTGCCTTCTCCTTCACTGTATAGGCGGCTCCTTTCTCCAGCAAGCAGCTCAATAGGCGGCGTACCTGTAATTACCTGAACGGCCTCCGTCGACACCGTGCGATACGCGCTGGCTACCCTCAGCAGTATCCTCCGTTGAGCGGATGCCAATCGCCTTCTATACGTTTCCACTCTCATAGCCTCATGCCAAATCGGTGCCCCATACAGCAATATAGAGTGCACCGCCCCGCTAATGACAGCCCTCTTGCAGCTACTAGGACCCCCGATATTTGGCATAAGTCTAGAGAGTGCTGCTGAGCTGTCCTCCGCCTTTTTTGCCGTTCTTTTTATATGTTCTCCAAAGGTCTGAGGTACATCCAAGACTACTCCTAGGTATTTTGTAAACTTCTTCGGCCTTGTTGCCACCCCTCCGATGTTGAAGACCAAGTCTTTCTTGCGGGGGCCTCTTAGAATCACTATTTCCGTCTTCTCGGCTGCTAGCTCCAAACGGTGCCCTCCTAGCCGATTCTTCAACTCTATAAATTAGGTCCTCCTTATTATCAGCCACAGCTTATAACGCTAGTTCGTCAGCATAGGCGATCGATTTGGCACCCGCTGTTAGTTCGATCTATCATATAAGACGTTCCATAACTCTGGTCCCAATATAGAGCTTTGTGGAACTCCTGATGTTATCTCCATCTCGTCTCCGTCGATCCTGATATGCCTGTCGCTCAGATATTCTCTTATCACTCTTATTAGGTATTTTGGAATCTCTCTCCTATCCAGCTTCCCTATGATTAGGCTCCAAGTCGCAGAGTTGAATGCATTTTTTATGTCTAGCGTGACCAGGGCACACCATCGATTGCCGCGTATCCTTGCGATTTCCATTACTTCTTCTACCGCCCCTATCGTTGATCGGCCCTTTCTGAAGCCGTGCTGGTTTTCTGATAGTCCCCCGCTAGCTTCTACAGCAATCCTTATCCTTTCCTTTATCATCCCCTCATAAAGTTTACTGACGGCGTTCAACAGACACAATGGTCTGTAGGCTCTAGGATCCTCTCTGTCCTTATTATTACCCTTGGGTATTAGTACTAATCGCGCCACCTTCCACTGGCTGGGAAAATCTTGCGTGAGGAGTATGCTGTTCAGCATACTGAGTATCCAGTCTGGGGCGATCTTCACGACGCTCTTAATGGCCTCGGCTGGTACACCGTCCAGTCCAGGTGCCCTTCCGTTCTTCATCCG